>OX276351.1:18225182-19425182 GCA_946251885.1 Cosmia pyralina
ACAAAAGTATTATTAATTCTACTAAGATTACTGAAGACTCCGTCGTGAAAGCACCGGCTATACAAGTTGGTGACCTCAAAACCAGTCTCTCGCATCGGTGATACTAACACCACATTTTGATGAAACTTCTTGTGATAAATTCAATCAACGCATCGTAACATGTTACGTTAATACTTACGTCATTATTTAAGTAGGTGTTGAAGAGATTAATGAGCGAGGTTATGTTCGTAGGATTCGTAAACTTTATTACAAAGTTACTAATGCATACTCACCTATACACCTACTTAGAGGTAGAAAATATTGTGTAAGTATATGCTAGTGAATTGTTTAGGGTGAGATATGAAGTGAAAATATGTAAAACCTGCAGATTTTGGTAATTTTCAGTTTTTTTTAGAATCACTATTCGGTGCCCATATACAACATAATCAGCCTATAACGTTCCCACTGCTGGGACACAGGCCTCCTCTCTGTGAGAGGGAGTGGGCCATAATCCACCACGCGGGCCCAGTGCGGGTTGGCAGATGTCACAAGTCTTCGAATTTTTGATTCCCATATAATTATATTATTATTATTTCCCATATTTTGGTGCCCATATAATTGCCATTAATTGGTTTTTGTGATAATGTTATAAAAGATAAAAATCAACAGAAAGAGGAAACTTCACGGTGGTGGTGGTGACAAACTCGGCGTTTCCTTCGTTACTTATATCTTTTACCGCTTCATTCCGCAGCATTTCTCCGCTCCGCTTCGCTCAGCTCCACCGCTTACCGCTGTCATCGTATACAATAATGCGGTGTTCCGATTTCTCTAATATCATTGCGTGTCGACGGATAAGCTCAGCGGGGTTCCTTCATATTTTTGTTGCCTCACTTTTTGTTTATTTCCTTACCAACATTTTGAAACTTAGGCCCGAGAGCAAAACGAAATGAAACGTGAATTTAAATAATATAATTGAGTTTAAGACTTCCTGCTTGGATTTTGGTATAAGATTGTGGTCATAATATTATTAAAACAACTTTGTTTGTTTATATTCAATTCATCTTTAGGCCATGAATTTCAATTCCAGAATTTATTTAAAGCAGATTTCTTATGCTTTCATCATAACAATCTGGTGGGGGTTGTTAGGTTACTACCTATCCATATCCATAAGACGTTCATATACTTACGATGTATCAGCAGATTCCTGGTGCAGCCTCACAAAGGCCTCTATCACAGTGTCGCGGGAAGCAATCTCATCGCTGTACGACACAATAGCAAGTATTTCGTGTGTCACTTGTTTCCTAGCTTCTCTCAGCCAAGGGAGGTTGGAGTTTTGAACTTGTCTAACCAAAGAGTCTCGAAACCGAACGATCTTCTTTATTGCAATCGCTTTAAAGCTTGGCTACTATACCAGGCTGTATGGTGAGTAGATTTAATGAGTATAAAGTTCAACGACATTCGATATTGATTACCAACTTTATTAACGTAGTTTTGGACTTAATAAAATTATTAAAATAATCAGAAGCCCAAGGGCAAAGGCGTTGATTGGCGACTGAGAGGTAATGACTCAATCTTGTTCTACGGTGAATGAACTCTTTTAGCAAACAAGTTTAATTTCGATTCAAGTTGCGAAATCAAATGGTTCAAGAAAATTTATATCTATATATAGGGTGACTGGTAATAGTGACCGATAACAAACAACTTTTACTATGGGAGCAAATTTGAAACCGCGAAAAAAAAAGTCAGCTGCTCCCTACATTTTGACGAGTTATGCGAACATAAATATATGGAACAGCCGATTTTTTTCACGACTTCAGGTTTGGTCCCATAGTAAAAGTTGTTTGTTATCATGTGTTTAAGTATCATTCACTAATTACCAGTCGCCCTATATACAGAGTGTTAGGTTAAACGAGGGACATACTTCAACGGAGTGTAGTACTCATGAAAATGAACAACTTTTACCATGGAAGTAACCCTTTTTTTTGTGGATGGGAGATCATCAAATGAGAAGTCATTTAATTTGCTTTCGTCGCTCTGGGCGGAGCAGGCGTGTCAGACTTTTACTAATTAAAACCCAACAGTGTTCCTTCAGTTGCCTGTGCCAGGGCCACGGTATCTCTTTCGAACAACCCGCGACATGGAAGTAACCCTGAAATATGAAAAAAAAAAAATCAGCTGTCTCGTACATTTTAGTCGCGTAGGTTTTGCACTTTGTAGATAACAGCTGACTTTCTTTTTCATATTTCAGGGTTAATTCCATGGTAAAAGTTGTACATTTTCATGGGTACTACACTCCGTTAAAGCTCGTCTCTCGTTTAACCAAACAGCCTACATAGCCTCAATTAGCCTCAATTTTATTGCCATGTATTTTATTGTCTCGCAAAAAATCAAAAATAGCTCGACCGCGTTCTTTTTTTTTATTTGCCTCTATACTGGGGTGGCTTTTTGTTTTAATTTAATACTGGTGTGGTATAGGATAAAAGTAAATTAGGAAAAGGAACTGCCGAAAAATCGAAATTGAAATTCTGAAAGGCAGCGTCTGATGGGTCAGTTAGTTGGTAATATTTGTGTCTTTCACCAATACAGAATTTAAATATATGATTATAATAATCAGAAATCTTCAAAACAATAACATCACGTCTCTATTTTCCGAGGGTAGGCAGAGGTGGATAATACATCCACATTTCACCAGTTTTCCAAGAATCCCCGAAAGCATTATCACTCAACGCTTTCGAGAAACCAAAGTAAACTTCTTGGCAATGTTTAAGGGAAGAAGTGACAAGCTTACACAAAGGGGCCAGATATATGATGAACGCTAACTTTCCGTGAATTCAGTAATACCTATACGTACCACATATCTACTAATGAAATTATCTGTCCTCATTGAAGGAACCCTCGTGATTAATGAGCTGAGTGAAATGGTGGGGAATGAATGCGAGTGTCGTTAGGGATTTGATTTTGCATATTACAAATTAATTTTGGCTTCAGTTTGGGCTGCGGTTTGCAGTTCCTGGTTTTCAGTGTTGGTCAGGAATATGTGTGAAATGCACCTATGGATAATATCATTAAAATGTTTCAAAATTGTTATATTTTCATCCAATCTAATGACCGAAAAAGAAAGCTTCATCTTTCATTCATTTACTGGCTGACTTTTTTTACCGTCCTGAAAAAATTGAGTAGGTATAATAAATAAGTGAACGGAGTAGAAGCCCATGGCATATAAATTTTTCATTTATTTTTCCAATAACATATAAAGAAATTGATCTGTGAATGATATTAGAACAATAAAAACAGGAATTTAAAAAAAAATCGAAATTTAAATCATACGAGGGTGATCTATGATCTAAATTTATATATTTAAAAACCAAAACTGTTTTGAATTTTTTTTTGTAGTACCTACATAAGTACTTTTACTTTTTTGTAGTTACAAAAAATTTCAAATTCCATTTTTTTTAAAATTTTTTGTTTTTATTGTTCTAGTATCATTCACAGATCAATTTCTTTCATGATCAAATAATAGGATAACGGAGTTTTTTTTTTCAATAACAAAGTTTCTATTTTATTTAAAATTATTATTATTATTTCTAAGTTTGAAGACGGTAAAAAAAGTCATCCGGTATAACAACAATGTCTGGAAAAGAAGAAAGGCATTCCACATTATTTACACCTTCAATCAGACTGTCATTGTTTAGGTATTTCCCTTACTTCAGTGAATTTTACATAGGTTTTAATTACCTATCTTTTCATCATTATGGTAAAAAAATATTCGAATTGTCGTCACAATAACCGTTATCTAATGTTACTGTTGCCCACATTATGTAAATGTACTCGTATTCACTTGATTCCGTCAACTAGCTTTTCACGACCCGCTAGTGTACTCAAGTCTAGTATATCATAGAAAGGAGCAGGGCTCAAGGAATATTGGTGAGATGAGTTCAGTTTGAGGTGAGCGGTACTATTGTTGTCCTCCATTGATTAATGTCATAGTTTATCCACGATATGACAACAATGGAGTCTTGCCCGAATACCTTAATGCGTTCTGCCTATAGGTTTTATTTACCCTTCCCTTGTTTTCATTTACATGGTGTTTCTATATTGTATATTGCTGTGTTGAATATTGATTTTTTTTTTTTTCTCTTTTTCTTGCAGGGATGCTGTGACGTCTACTTCGTGATCTGAAAAGACGAATTGATTATGTGAATTATTCGCAACAATGAATTTAAGAGTTATTACGATTAATTTATTTACGTTTGTGCCGATGTATAATAAAGCTAATTTCTATGCTGTGCAAAAAAGTTGCTTTATAAGATTATGGTGTCATTAGGTGCGGTTTAATTATTATTTGAGCTCTTCATGAGAAAAATATTTGATGTGGCAATTGATGATCATCGGCAACATATTTCAAGGATCTAAAGAAAATAAAGAGTAAATGGATGTCAGTAAAATACACCTTACGAAAAGGCCATAATATCAAGATAGTTTTCAGAAAACTGTAGCTACACGAATGTAAAACCTACATACTATCTGTTATGTGCGTAAGTTTCAAATCAACGATAAAGAAGGTGCCTGAAGTGCCTGGAGTGAAAAATAGATAGTAGGTTGAATTTTCCTCAGTATCGCTTTCGAACAACATCAGGAATTTCAAAATTCGAACACCCCGTACAAAGTTGGTGTCACTCACACAATTTGACGAATGGCATCGCTCGTACCATTATATGCAAATGTTCACCAGCATGTACCAACACTGGGTACGATCGCGATAATACACTGATCACCATCTAAGTAGCACGCCACTGTTTTTGTTGATGAATGACGTGACACTTGTGGGAAATATCAGTGATAGGTGAAGATGGGACGAATACATTTTAGTTCGTGGCAGAATTTAATCCCAGTCAAAAATTGGGTTCCATCAATATTGACCCTGACCTAACGAAGCCCCCGCAAAAATCAAATATTTTAATGAAGGAAGATTTTTGAAAACGAGGAGCTCGTGTCTAAGTAATAACAGCCGCTCGGGTCGATCCATCAGGTTAAGCTACGCTTGCCGGAGTTTGTCCGTGGATAGGTGACCATCTTTACATAGCGAGACTCCTCCGTGTCACGGAAACCACAGTAAGCCATTGGTCTCGGCTGTCATTCGTGGATCTTTGACAGTCGTTACGGTCGTCAGAAGCCTGAAACTCTGACAACCAGTCTTATTACCAAGTGTATTCTCAGTTACTGGGTCGATCGAGTGGAGGTCAGATAGGAGTCGCTCCATGTAAAATACTAGTATTCAGCTGCATCCGGTTAGACTAGAAGTTGATCCCAACATGATGATAAAAAGCCTAGGCAGATTGATTGAGCTAGACTTTTGATATAACTATTGGGAAATAATATTTTGAGGAGCTTTAGCATCTACAAAAAACCGCAGGAGACTAGCACAGTCTAGGGAAGCATAACAAAAGGGAGGGGCCAATACTCATCAATGAGTCGAACAAGGCTGTCAGTGATAATGATGATGATTTGGAGAATTTGGCACACCTGTCAAAACAGAACGTGGCCAAGTTTACTTTTTTATTTTATCAACCAGCTTATGATTAGCATTTGTCACAGATGTGATAAGGTTACTAACCCGTCTAGGTTTACAATAGAATAGGCGCACATACTGAGCAAGATTAAAAACTACGAGGGAATCCGTTAATTGCGTAGGCGCACCTCAAAGGTGAGTGCTGGGTTTAAAGATCACATTATTACAAAGACAGTGACACTTACCACCTACAGTCATTGTAACCTGTTTGCTCAGCGATTGCGTAATTTTAGAGGCTGAGGATTTTTTCACTGTGATCATTTTTTATTTAGATATGGATAGTCTTTACCAGAACCTATATAATTAGGTAACTTCAGAAGTTTGCTTCACGTTTACGTGAAGCAATAGCTTTTCTTTTAGGATCAGGGATGGTTTCTTGTAGAGTCAGGGAAATTAATTGTTTATCAAATTGATACACTACGTCAACTTGCCGTGTTACAGACATTGCATACAACTGCCAAAGAATGACAGATGGTGATAAGGGTGAGCAATTCATTTCCCTGACTTAATTTTCAGTTGTTTTTCCAAAATTCCGAACATGAGATTGCAGGGATTGACGTCTTATAGCATAATCAGCCTATAATGTTCCCACTGCTGGGTAACAGGCCTCCTCTCGGTGAGAGAGAGTGGGCCGTAATCCAACACGCGGGCCCAGTGTGGGTTGGTAGATGTCACATGTCTTCGAATTTTTGGTTCTAGGACATGCCGGTTTCCTCACGATGTTTTCCTTCACCGTTTTGAGAGCCGTGGTGATGAAATAATTTACACAAAGTAAAACGACTGCCGGGATTCGAACCTACGACATACAACTCGTAAGTCGCGGCCGTTACCACTGGACCACCACTGCTGTTCTTAGGACACTTGTAAAACCAACCTTTCTCAGTTTTTAAGGTTCCGTACCTCAAAAGGAAAATGTGGAATCCTTATGGGATCACTTCGGTGCCCGTCTGTCTGTCAAGACCCTTTTTCTCAGGAACGCGTGGAGATATTAAGGTCCGGTTGTTTCAAACGGTTGGTTAACGTAACATACGTACGACAAATAATGACGACGTAAGATGTTTAACGTTCGTTAAATGCAAAGCGTTGTTCCACTGCAAAAAAATCAATTGTCTGTGAAACAACGCTTTATTTGGTTTGACAATAGTTAGCGCGATTTTTGACGTATACACGTGCGTTAAGTGGTCGTGAAACAACCCGCCCTAAGTTGAAATTAATATCAAATACTTGTTCAATGGTCCCTAAAAAAATCAAGCTTCTAAGTCAACGCAATAAAAAATACGGCCATTTTGCGACATATTTTGATACTCTTCAGTAAATCAATGCCTACAGGATACTAACCGTTGACATAGAATAATGAAATTTGGCAAGAAGCAAGGTCTCATAGCACAAATGAAGGAAAGACTGAAATATTTTTTAAGATTATCAACTTTTTTCAGTTGAAGAACTGACCGTGACGTTTCAATGTAATGGGAGAATATGTTTTTGAACTACAATATTATGTTTGTTTTTGGAATAAATTCTTTAAATTCTAGGTTCATAGGATAGGTACTCTACTATCTGTAGCTGCAAAAACAGCTTAGTTGACTATATTATTTCTGATAATTTTATGTATTCTTTCGAAAAGATATAATATCAAAATTGCTTGCAGATTAATTAAATAAATAAAATTAATTAACCCTAATTACTATCCAATCCCTCCATTTTCATCTCCTACAAAACATCTGCAAAACATAATTACCCACCAAAATGCCAACTTCATACGACAAAGTGAAATACCAAGTTCCCGCGATCTTTAAGAAGAAACAGGTATGTGTCATGGCCGATGGGTGATGACGTACGCATTTCAGCAGGGAGAGGGAGAGCGGTGACATGTTACATGTGGAAACGTGAAGATGTTGCAGGCACGGTGTTGATAAGTGATTAGTTTGTTTATTATGTGAAATAATAAATATAATGACTATGTTTGTTAGGAGTTTGGGTATTATTGCGGCAATGAACCTGTGATATATGAACATGTGAATTGATTTTAATGGTTATGGAAACGGATTTTTTATGAGAGTTTTGGCCACGTGTTTACTGATACCGAGCCTGTGTATGAAAGGTTTAAAATAATGCACTACCTGTACATTTTATTATGCTTATCTTAACCTAGTGCATCTTGTCTTAGCATCGCCAAGGTGCGTAAGATTGAACGTTTGAGTTGATAGTAATTTAAGAAACGCAAACTTTCTTTCCTCAAGGAATATAAACTTCGAATTAAATTCATAGATTCTAAATCATCAATAAAAATATTAATGGAGTCTTTAAAGACACGATTAATACGTTGCAGATTAGAAAGCTTACACGATCTATAATGTTGAGGTCATAGGGTCAAAAGTTAAGGCAGTTGCAGAATTATATTTATTTCATGTGATGACAAGTTTTAACGTGACTGATAATGTAGCAACTAGTTTCTCAAGTTTGCAACTTGTGCGACAAAGTAGAAGTGAGAAAAATAGTAGGATATACATATATGTATGTCAGCACTATAGGTATTTACTTACCTATGTTCGTGAAACGAAAGTGTAAAAGTAATCTATCTACTTAATTGAGTTGTCTAAAAACCTTTTACTATCAAGGAAATGGTGAAACTAATGATTACGAGATAATGCGTAAGAAATGGACGAAGGCAAGAACGCTTTCCTACATCTATTCTGAAAAAGCGAAAAAAGGATCTGTGATGGAGAGACGAAAAAAAAGACCAAATTTCGTCTCAGGAGAGTAAGACTGCAGAACCTGAGTATGATCACCCAAAGAAAAAGGTAATAAGAAGCAAAATAATACACTTGAAATAAGAACCAACGATAAAACAATTAGGGATTCTTTTCCTCTGATGAGATTAACGTTTTAGAAAGATACTTGGCAACAAATAAAAACGAGATATCCGTGACTAGTGAGAGAGGAACGGAAGTACAAAAAGAGTGAGACAAAAATATGGCATTTTGATTAATACGTAGCCATTGCTCAGAGCGGGCTGTGTACCATTGCTAAGTAATGACCACTCCATAAAGACATGGTTAAGGTTAAAAGAAAATTACTTTATCAACGCCTTGTTTTAAATAAATATCCTGTTTCAGGAAATATTATTGTTGTTTCCAATACAAGAAATTGAGATGTTAGTGAGATGTTAAGATTCGGCCGCTTTATTGATAGCTACACAAATGATGTATTATGAGTATCGTTTATTCTGTTAGGAAGTTTTGTTTTGACCGTTTTATTTGAAACATGGCGGGTTAATTTTATTGCTGCTATTAATTACGCGATTGTGAATAGATAATGTTAATTAAAATGTGTTTATTGTGGTAATAAATAATATTATTGCTTGTTTTTTTATTAGGTAATGGGTGTCGCGTTTTATGGTTGCTGTTATTTGGTTAATGTTTGGTTCATACAGTTTAATGATTTAACATGTGTTTTTGTCAAATTTAGTAGTAATAAAAGAATTGAAAAATTATGTTATAATTGTTTATTTAATGTCTTCTTTGACAAAATCTTTTAATGCAGTAACTGGTATGTATAAGTACTGAACATTTGAAATACTCTCTACGAAGGTGACAGTTCCAAGTTTTATTAAAGTTTAACGAAATCACTAATATTTCACTATGCACCGATTAATAAATCCATAGAAAGGAATAATTATTAAGTAGGTATAGATATGATTGACCATACAAAATAATACATATATAATTTTCCCTGTCTACTTTCAAGGAAAAAATCTGACTCATAGTCGTCCCCAAGAATCCAAGTCACCTAACACAATAATTAAATCCCTTCCTTCTAAACAGAAACAAAAAACAACAAGGATATTAAAACGTAATAAAAAAGCGCTTAATATACTAAGCTGGGACGAAAAAAAAACATCTCAATGTAAATCGTGCGCCTATGACATTCTCATTGGTTAAAAAGGGTTAAGACAGCTGTCAGATTGGTCCTACACCAAAGGAAATGAATTATAGCTTGAGATAATCTGTGACAGATCCGTCTTAGTAAAAAAGCCGTCGTTTGACACAGATAAATAAGATTATTCAGCCATATTCCAACCTTGAGTTTTATTCCTGATTTAATTACCTGGATTCTCACAATGTGTGTCATGGGGCTTTGTTTAATTTTTTTCTTATTTGATGTTTTAATATGATAATTTTTGTGGGTGATTTCTTTTTGTGTTGCTTTGATTATTTCGTTAGATGAAGCTTGTGCTATTATTACCTATTTAATTGGCTGCATAAAAACTTGTCTTATTTAAGTTAACAGATCTATTAACAAGAGCAAAAACCGGCTTTAAACTGTCTTTCTTAAAACCTTCCATGTACTATTTTAAAATTAGCAATAAATACTGTAAATATCGTATTTTTATTATGATTGTAGTGTTTCCGCCTTTATTCTACAAAAAAGGTTTTTTTTTACATTCCTAATGTGGTCCTGCACTGCAGCACGTGGTTCCAGAAATGCCAACGCGACTTTCCTAGGTTCCCTTGGGAGGAGTGTTTGCAGTAAGTTTCCTCTTACGGAGAACACGAAGGTAATTATGTAAAACATCGTTGAGGAAGAAGTACGTGTATGACCAGATATAAAACGTAAATGAGGCAAAAGGAGTATGTAAGGATCGTAGCAAGTGGCGTTCTGTAGTTTCTGCCTACCCCCATGGGAAGAAAGCGTGAGTTTATTTAGGTACAGTCAACAAAAGAGATATCTAGGCAGGGTATACTAACATATTTGTATGTGAATCGCCTCATGTTAAATTTCGTGACAATATACAATTTTGTGTTAGTGTGTTACAATGTAGGAGTATTGCAAAAACAAAGTAATATATTATATAAAATTAAACTTGAAGCAATTCACATACAAATATGTTAGTATACCCTGTCCGCCTGCCGCTCTGCCTGCCTGCCCTGCTGCCTGTATATCTCTTTTGTTGACTGTACCTATGTATCGTTGAAGATGAAAATATACATATAGTGCAGGTAATTATGTGACAACGAGTATAGTATCCATGACATTGGATGACTATGTCAATGTAGCATCGAAAAGAATGGACATATTGCTAACTATAAAATTATGTAAGTAAGGCAAAAGTAAGTAGGTATTGGATTTCACCAATTATCAAAACAAAGTACCTACTATGCTTTGGAATGGGCGCCTAGCTTCATCTTTCTGACTGACCGACCCCTTGACAGTTCAAAAGTGCCTGTAATTGGTTTAATTGAAATAAATGCTTTGAGTTTGAGTTTGAAAAGAATCATTTGCTAATTATTTTTGTAAGCTAAAATAAATAGCTAATAATTCACTAAAGTTCAAGATAGTGATCAGAAAACGTTTTTCATAGAAATAGGGCATTCATCACACTCTGAATTTTGCTTGATTCACGAATTTGAAATCCTTTACGACTCACTCGCAAAATATTCAAATAATTCCTCAAAAACGTTCTAAAATTCTAAAACCAAACTTCCACAGAAGGGTTCAGTGGGATAATCAATTATGTATGTCTAGGTGAGCCACCAGGCAGTTAGGTACAATGGTCTCGCCATTACCAACTAATTCCTTGTCATTTGCCTGTGGCGGGCGCCGCGCGACGGTCAACCGATTGTGTACTCGCGCTATGTACTGCGATTTTACTTTGATGACTTCGTTGGAGCTTGGTTATGTAATGTTTGTGGAAAATTTTAGGACATTATGGAAAATTTTTAGATTTGAGAGTAAAAAAGCAAAATGTTTAGGTTACTTACGGGTTTTCCGATCTGTTTGCAAGTAGTAGATATGCAGGAAAATAGGTCGGAAAACTATCTCAGGAAAATGTTTTTTTTTTATTGTCGATTCTTTTTTCCCGTTGGTGTTGGAAAGTTGGAGTTCTGCTGATCCTGGATAACGTGAAACAATAATGTGTGGGTAGGTATACCTACGAATGTGAATGTGTCACCTATGGGTATGGGTATGGTATGTCACATTGGAAAGACATTTTCAGTACATTTTACGTTATTTATCTTCTATCTAAAATCTTTACCTGGTAAGTAGTAATGTTTATATCACTTACGTAAGTATGGATGCTAATGACTTTATACGCACACTGGCGATATAATCTACAACGACTTTACAAGGTGACAGGTGGCTAGTGGCTACCTTATAGCGGAGAGTTGTAGCCACTATGTAGCACAAACTAACTTGAATAGGATTGATTGAGGTAATCCCAAATACATGTTCCTATGAATGTTGACAAATTAATATTATTCAGTGCAGTTTTAATAGGTTTTTATGCAGGACAGGAAAATTTATGGTTCACCATCTGCGAATAAATTCCTGACAACTTACGTATACCTAGGTTAGTTGATTTAATTATCCGGATATTAACAATACCCGGATAATTAACCCTTAATATATATACGGATAACAGACCCTTAATCTTCAGTATAAAACATGAGAGAAAACACAACCGCATTTGTTTAAAGTAATCAGCATTTACCTCAGCTCCTAATCCCATCACGGTCCCTCAAAAAGTATTTAACAACGACCTAAATAATATGCAATTTTCAAATGAAATCCTTAATCTCAGTAAATCCACTCAGAATAAGCGGTTGTATTACGGCAGCAAGACAATCGATTATGTACGGTGGCCGTTGCTACGCCGCACTTACACGGAATGGTCGCGCCATTATTGGATAATCCTGTCCATTTGCGTGCGAGTGCAAGACATTCCACTGAGCTGTGAGGGTCAAGGTTTGTAAAGTAATTGAGATTGTATGACTAACTAATAATACTAGTTACCTATTTGAAGGAAAAATGGTAGGAAAAAAGGTAGATCCTTGTATGTTAATATATTTGGTATTTTAGTGATGTTAGGTGGCCGTTGCTACCCCGCACTTACACGGAATGGTCGCGCCATTATTGGATAATCCTGTCCATTTGCGTGCGAGTGCAAGACATTCCAGTAAAGGTCAAGGTTTGTGGCGAGTGTGGCAAGTAATTGAGATTGTATGTCTGATATAATACCTCAGTAAAAAGTAACAAATATAAAAAGTCGGAGGGTGTCGTGGAACACCCGGTTGGGACGAAGTTCCTTTCGCTGTATATTATGTATTAATACAGATCCGTCTATTATGGTCTCGTGACAAAAAATTTTGGTTTTATAATACAGAACCATCTAATTTACACAGACATTTTCAACAGACTTTTCCGGGCAAAACGCTTTTTCGTTACGTGACGATTTCTACCAATTTACTCCTACCACAAGCTGCGTTAAAGAACTTCGTTCCAAAAATAACATTCCTTCTTTCTTAATATTTTTAATCTTTTAATATAGGTAAAGGTGGAAGCGGCGCCGCACTAGGACGGTATGGTCACACCATTATTGGATAATTTTGTCTATTTGCGTGCGACTGCAAGACATTCTAGTAAGGGTCAAGGATTGATGCAAATAATTGAGATTATATGGCTGTTATGTGGTCTTAAAATAATAGTTGACAGTTTTGCAGTAACGCAGAAAGTAGCTTTTAATATTTCTTTGTCCTAAAACGAATCGCAGTGTTACACATTTATTTGAAACAAATTATATCACCCAGATATACCGACTATTTGTTCAAAAATAAAACACAGAAAAATACAAAATATTAATTTTGTTGAGCTCGTCTGATACTTTGTCATCTTCATTTCACTGCAATCCATCAAACTCATTGGAATTTGCGTACAAGAAAAACAAAAGAACAAAGCAAAGAAATGGCAGATCCACGGAGGCGTCTCGCCTCCATCAATCACGCTCAATATTTGCTATTGGTCGTAATCTGTGTGCCCAAACTCCTCACTCAGGGGACACACACTATGGGGCAAAAATCGACTCTCACGGAAATTATATTGATATTCAATACACAATAAATGGGCCCTGTCAAAAACTTGCTGTTCGCTCCTACGGTCATCCCTAAGCTATCTGTGTCATTTGCTATTGGAAACGCAGCATCTATCCGTCCCTTTTCTCCCTCATACACTTTGTAAGTTAGAGTGAGATAACCATGTATAGTGGGTTTAGCTCGCCTTTGTCACGAGGACTGAACTAATTTTTCATCATAGGGCCCGCGACAGTTACAAATGCGGCCCGAACAGTCTCCTTCTTTAATAATACTTTTTATATTTTTTCAAGGGTAGTTCGCCCTCCGTCGAAGGAAGATTTTCATCTACACGCCGGGAAAAAATTTAAGAAGCTTAAAATGCAATTTGTTTGTATAAACTCTTTAATGCCGCTTTAATTAGAAAAAAACACAGCCAATTACTCCGATGTTTGAATTTGAAAAAACTGGTCCCGGTGAGGTACAGAGAGCATTTGTATTAAAAAGTCCTACAGATAAATGAGAGGAAACAAATGGTGATGATAAATAAAATAACTAGATTTAACATAACTGTAATAATAAGCAAAATTGAGAACCAAATTCTGAAAAACATTATCAATGTCAACACTGAAAGTGTACTAAATTTCTTGGTAGGTAAGCCAGTACCGTTTCTATTCTAAATTACTAGGTACTTTCCGAAAGCTGAAAGTTTAGATCCCAAAATAACATCCACAGGCACGACTCCCAAAAACCAAAATAATAAAAATCACAGATGTTATTCTAAAACCTATCGATGAGCACAAACGTCTTAGGGTACAAAAGACCCTTCGCATTATAATTCGGCACCCCATCAGACGAACTGCGCTCGCTCGATCAATCTCTGACGAATCTGTCATGTTCGGTTTATGAGAAAAATTGTTAGGATGCGTCCGAAGATCCCCCTTCCCCTCTAGCAACGTGTTGGTTTATATAAAGGGTATTGGCATGCTAAATAAATAATGTACACATATATTCAATATTTAAATTGGGTTGATGAAAAAATATTGGTTCGTTTTTTTTACATTCGATCAAATGAAAATTTATTTTGGCTACCATAAAAGTATTGGCAGTAATGAATAAGCATTTTTGGAGTGTTTTGGTAGCAACAATATAAGGTTGAAACTATACCAAGACCAGTTAATTCACATAAATATTAGACCTCGGAAAATATTACATTATTCTACCGTTCATATTAAAAGTATAACTTAATGGAAGTCTCTATTTCTTTTTAAAAGATCTCAAAATATAGACCAAGACCAGCCTTTAAGATGTATTAAATAGATTTAAACCAAATCGCCCGCGGATTTCACGAAATCCTGAATAACATCGAAACGCAAAAACATTTGAAGAAAATACTTGGTTCGAAATCATTTGTCTAAGCATCGAGGGGTCAATGCGACGCGCCCGTTCCCACGCTGAACCTACGACTAAAAACCACGTTTTATTTTCACTTTAATAAAACTGTCTACATCCTGAAAATCATTCTTAAAATGTAGGGGAGAGAGTAGTGTGTGTTAAAAAGAAAATTTTCGGGACTGAAAATGTAAGTTGGTTTCAGTGTAGGTATTTCGAGAGAGTTTCCGCTAATCGTCTAGAAAAAATATTTGCCGATTCAGCTACGGTTCTTTTTCCACTGATAAATGTGCTCGGAATATGTATCTGGCAATTTGTGTGTAGTTCGGATCCTTTTGTTTCATTAAGTGCTTTAGTGGTGAAAGTTTTTTTTGTTTTTCCTGGGAAATCTGCCATGTGACGGCGACGATGTAAGAAAGTGAACATTTGTCTTTTTTTTTGTATGTAAACAGCCATTGCGGGTTGAGGTTATCTGCTTCTATTTTCGTTGATAATAATGGACAAGAGTAGTATACATATAAAAAGATAAGAACAAATAGGTAAATGATTATGTTTTCGATCACATTTAAGTTTAAGGTTATTTTCGACAAACACTCCTAATATTCCTAACCAATTATTATAACAGAACACGCCAATTATTAAAAACCCGATACACACACAGGAAACCAGCCATTTCCCTATTACAAAATTGTTTGAACTTGTCCTAAAATTGTCTTAATGCCCACACAAAAACTATCAATGATATTTTATTTTATTTCATAAAAATATGGACGTACTAAAATACTATATTAAATTATATTATTTACCAAAATAATACATAGAAAATAGATCCAAATCAAAAACCCACAAACATTAAGGCAGCGGGCACACCGAGCGGATAGATATTGAAATTCAAATGGCCGCCCGTGATTTAGTATTCATTTGACGTGATGGAGGCTTTACTTCGGTTTAGGTTTCGCCAGGCGTCGTCTTCTCGTACATCATAGCGCTACGCTTCAGATCATTCGGATGGGGGTACACAAAGCGGCTGAGATTTTTGTGATGTGTAAGGTTTATTTTACAATTTAGTCTGGCTTTAAATTCGTTGGGATAATTTGTAACTTTGATGTGAAATGTTATAAAGTGAAAACCACAGTATAGAAGACCTTTCCAAAAATTCGGATGAGGGTATGTACACTGAGTGGCTGAGATTTTTTTTATGTGTATGTTTTATTTTACAATTTGGTCTGGCTTTAAATTCGTTGGAATAATTGGTAACTTTGATGTGAAAAGTTATAAAAAAGCTTGTAAAATGAAAACGACAATTTTAGAAGACCTTTCGAAAAATTGGACCTATGAAAATAAATTTAGGAACTTTGTTAAATTTTGGTATACAATAAAGCATGTTCTATATAAATAATTTAAATAATAGGTCTTTACCTATGAAATTGCCGTTTTGTATGAAAAAATTGAAACGGATTTTTTTCATGCATTTTTTATTTGTATTAATCGAAGTAATCACCCATGCAATCAATGCATCTTTGCCAACGCAGTGGCAGTTTATTGATGCCCTTTTTAAAGAAATCAGCTGGACGGGAGGCAACAAATTCTTCAGAGGCATTTTGTACTGCCTCTCGGGTATTGATTTTTTTTCCCGCCAAGAAGTTATCCAAATTCTGGAAAAAGTGGTAGTCTGTAGGCGCAAGGTCTGGTGAGTAGGGCGGATGACGGAGAGCTTCCAACCCCAGTTCTTGAAAGAAAGAAAGAAAGAAAATACGTTTATTTGCGGTAAACATGACGCAAAGGACAAAAAAAATAAAATAAGCAATGTAAAAAGCAAGTGTTCTTGCAACTTGGAGACCGTCTGCTGTGCAGTATGAGGTCGCGCGTTGTCGTGCAGGAGCAGCGGAGACGAGCGATTGACCAATGCTGGTTGGAGATGTGCCAGCTTCTCCATCATTGTGTTCAGTTCTTCACAGTACACATCTGAAGTAATGCTCACCCCGTTTGGTAAGAAGCTGTGATGAATCACACCGGCGCTAGACCACCAAACAGTGACCATCACTTTTCTAGGGGTAAGTTTTCGTTTAGGGCATTGTTTAGGTGCTGAACCAGGATCCAACCAACTTGCTGAGCGCTTGCGGTTATCAAACAGAATCCATTTTTCATCGCAGGTAACAATGCGGTTCAAAATTCCTTCATTTGTGTGTCTGTTGAGCAGTGCAAGGCACGTCTCGACGCGTACTTCGCGCTGGCGATCATTGAGTTCGTGGGGCACCCATTTGTCAAGCTTTTTTACCTTGCCAATTTGACGCAAATGGACCAATATTGTTTTGACGCTAACGTCGAAAGCTGCTACTAATTCAGCCGTAGATTGTGTATCATCAGCTTTCACAATCGCCTTTAATTCGTCATTGTCGACCAAAGTCTTCGGACGACCGCGAGGTTCATTTTTCAGGTCGAAATTTCCAGAACGGAAGCGAGCAAACCAATAACAAGTGGTGCGTTGGTTTGTAGTGTTAGCTCCGTAAACGTCGTTGATGTTGTTGCTGCCACGACGGTACTCATATTCCATAATTACTCGAATTTTTAACGTATCCATGATGACGAAAAAGATTGAAATGCGATGAAAATGTAACACTAATCAATAAACAAATGACTACTTTTGGAAAAAAAAACCATGTTTTTAAAATAAAATTAATTTGAAATTAGAATTCTTAGCCAAACAAAAATTATTTTGATTTGAAATGGCCAGTACTGCAGAACGGCAATTTCATAGATAAAGACCTAATATTTTAGAGCATAATAGAAGTTGTTACAGAAAAATTAAAATTGCTTAATTTGTAAACGTCAAATTTAAATCTAGACGTTGTAAGCGTAAAAATGCTTCAGCCTTACTCGAACTCTATCACATACAAGAACAGCCTGAAAGGTGAAGAATGTCAAAGATCCAGTATTTTCTTTTGCACGCCTAACGTTTCAGCGTGTTAGACCCCATTCCCACGGACGTAATAAAATTGCGGCGGGATTATATAGCGCACTGGATTTTCAACTCTCGTTGTTGAGCCGAGCGTTGAGAATCCAGCTTAACAATAACAGAGTACATTCTAGCGCGTCGAAAAAACACGCTGTTGGATTTTGCACTCTCGGCGCTAAGCAGAGCGTTGAAAATCCAGTGCGCTATAAAATCCCGACGCGATTTTATTACGCCCGTGCGAACGGGGTTTAGAGTGCTCTAATCTCGATATGTCACCTTGTCAAAATTTTCCAACATAAAATCGTTTCTATACTCTCAATTATACCTACATGCAATTCATATTAGAAGGGAAGTTTTAAAAACTAATATATTTTTAAATAGGTAGTTATACCTTGATTCATATAACAAACAATGTAATTAAAAATTACGTGTAGTGCTTTCCGTTGGGAAGTGTGTCTGTTTGTCGTCACGATTGACGTTGTCACACACAATGGATTAATCTAAATCTTCTTCTATAAGTTTTCTTTCATCCATAGGAAGAGCCCTATCGATTTCCGGTATTTTAACTCTTAACAGTTCATAAGATATTAACAAAAATCCATGAATTTTTTTTTAATTTTTTTCTGTAAAAATCGTCAACATGTCTGTGAGGCGTGCACTTTTTAATTTTCCAATTTTTTTTAACTGTTTTAACTTTCAAAAGTTTAATAGTCAATGTTGATCATAGCACCTTAAAATACCACAAAAGAGAACATGAAACGTATAAAATCCTCCCAGTACATCCACACCCTCGTCCGGTTGACGGCGGCGTAATCCCAAAAGATTTCCACTTGAAGCGAGCATCAAGTCGCGTCCCCCACCGCTACACATTCTAAATAATAAACAGCTTCTCTACCTACGCTCTACCAGACTCTATGTGCTGATACTATGTATTGGTGTATTGGTATTGTCATGAAGAAAATCAATTTCAAGAGAACGAGTTTTGTAATTTTTTTATTGTTCAAAAATAAGGCAGATAAAATTAGATTAAAAAAATATAAAAAAATAGTAGGTACCTACGTTTACGTAGCTCCACGTTTATGTAATACCTACCAGACTCTACATACGAAGGTACTCGAATGACTAACTTTTTTCTACATGATATTATATTGTTTATATAATTACGTAGTAGGTACCTACCTACGTATCTATCTATACAATATAATAATAGGTCTTTACCTATGAAATTGCCGTTTTGTATGAAAAAATTTAAACGAATTTTTTTCATGCATTTTTTATTTGTATTAATCGAAGTAATCACCCATGCAATCAATGCATCTTTGCCAACGCAGTGGCAGTTTATTGATGCCCTTCTTAAAGAAATCAGCTGGACGGGAGGCAACAAATTCTTCAAAGGCATTTTGTACTGCCTCTCGGGTATTGAATTTTTTTCCCGCCAAGAAGTTATCCAAATTCTGGAAAAACTAGTAGTCTGTAGGCGCAAGGTCTGGTGAGTAGGGCGGATGACGGAGAGCTTCCAACCCCAGTTCTTGCAACTTGGAGACCGTCTGCTGTGCAGTATGAGGTCACGAGTTGTCGTGCAGGAGCAGCGGAGACGAGCGATTGACCAATGCTGGTTGGAGATGTGCCAGCTTCTCCATCATTGTGTTCAGTTCTTCACAGTACACATCTGAAGTAATGCTCACCCAGTTTGGTAAGAAGCTGTGATGAATCACACCGGCGCTAGACCACCAAACAGTGACCATCACTTTTCGTTGTTTTCGTGTTTTCGTTTAGGGCATTGTTTAGGTGCTGAACCAGGATCCAACCAACTTGCTGAGCGCTTGCGGTTATCAAACAGAATCCATTTTTCATCGCAGGTAACAATGCGGTTCAAAATTCCTTCATTTGTGTGTCTGTTGAGCAGTGCAAGGCACGTCTCGACGCGTACTTCGCGCTGGCGATCATTGAGGTCGTGGGGCACCCATTTGTCAAGCTTTTTTACCTTGCCAATTTGACGCAAATGGACCAATATTGTTTTGACGCTAACGTCGAAAGCTGCTGCTAATTCAGCCGTAGATAGTGTATCATCAGCTTCCACAATCGCCTTTAATTCGTCATTGTCGACCAAAGTCTTCGGACGACCGCGAGGTTCATTTTTCAGGTCGAAATTTCCAGAACGGAAGCGAGCAAACCAATAACAAGTGGTGCGTTGGTTTGTAGTGTTAGCTCCGTAAACGTCGTTGATGTTGCGTGCCGTTTGTGCCGCGTTGCTGCCACGGCGGTACTCATATTCCATAATTACTCAAATTTTTAACGTATCCATGATGACGAAAAAGATTGAAATGCGATGAAAATGTAACACTAATCAATAAACAAATGACTACTTTTGGAAAAAAAAATCCATGTTTTTAAAATAAAATTAATTTGAAATTAGAATTCTTAGCCAAACAAAAAATATTTTGATTTGAAATGGCCAGTACTGCAGAGCGGCAATTTCATAGGTAAAGACCTAATATTATGCACCTATAGGATATTATCCTAACTTATAAATACAAAAGTGAGTTTGTTTGTTTGTTATGCTATTATGCTAAAACGGCTGAACAGATTTGGATGAAATTTGGCACACGGGTAGACCATGACCTGAAATAGGACATAGGATACTTTTTATTCTGGTAGTACGTTCCCTTGGAATAATTTCCAACATGCACGCGGGTGAAACCGCTGGACAAAGCTAGTTGTGCGTATTCTGCGGTGGTACATGGATTAATTAATTTACGTACAGCCAGAGTCTACATACACGAAAAGCCGACATTAAGTTATTTTTCAGATTCAAATAACTTAAAGTCATTTTAGTAAGTGATGTCTACATGAAAGGCGGCGCCTTTCATCCACTTTGGCGGGATAAGCAAACTGATATTGCTAATGAGTTGCTTGGCAAAGCAGACATGCGGCTGAGAAACGCCGAAGACGCCAAAAAAAAAAAACAAAATGAAGTAGCGCTAGTGACGTTAAGGAAATCTTTATATTCTGAAAATTACAGTTATGCTTAGTCCCTAAGAGAAATCTTATGAAAATCAATGAAATAAACTGAATACTGAAAACTGGTACACCTATATAAAGAAAATTTTACCGCGATGGAAATATATATAATACATATTTATAAATATTTTGTAGTTTAATGTTCAAGCCTTTATTTATTTGTCCTATAACTAATATGACAGCAAAAAAATATTAGTAACATCAATTATTCTGCTTTTACCAAAATTGTACTCAGTTCACAAAAACCAGTACCAATATAAGTAGGTATATTATATTAGTAAAGTAAGTACTATAGTTTAAGTACTCCAAGACATTTTGCGGTCTAACCCGTCGGCTGCGGCTCGGTCGTATTGACCCCAAGGTAATTCTTAGGGCGAAGTAACATTACAAGTAAATTGTTGTGCTAAACAAATAATTTTCTATACAGTTGTTAGGTATAGTTGTTATTGTATAGGCAGGTATAGGTAAATATCTAAGCCTTCGTTAGTTACTAAGGCCAGCCAGGTCAGATAAGGGATAAAAGAATGATACATCTTGTAATCATGGAAAACTATAGGTACCTATTAACTAATTATTAATTAAGTTGGTTGTTCAAGTAACGTTTTGTTAAGGAGGGTTTGACTCTTTCATAAATTCATTATAATACAAGGATTTTATCAAAAGGTTCTATATAATACACATTACGTCAGCGTAAAATGATAAATCTGAATCTCGGACATTGAATAACTTTGACTTCCATAAATATCACAACGGTGAGATTTTTCGCAGTCAGGAATCGCCGTCAGGTATAAATGGCCGAAGAAGGACAGAAAACTACACTTCTTTCGTTGACCTTAGGAAACAAATATCCTTCTCACATCCCTGTATGCAACAACATCGCCAGTTTACTTTTCATTGCGCATTCTCTGCACTTACAAAGCTTCAAATTTCGAACTAAAGCAGCAATGTATGTCGAAGAACGGTACAATGTCGCGAAATAAAGAAGTGTCAGATTACGCAGCACTGCTACAGCAGTCCATTGATGCATTTCCTCAGGGCCACTGTGCATTCGATTGATGCACCCCCGACGTTGGACGTATTGCAATCGTTATGTACCTAATGTCAATGCGATCGTATCCGACTACTGTTAGTCTGTGTCCGCGTTTAAGGAATTTTATTTTAGTGTTAGATTGTAATGCTCTGTCTGCAACCGGGGGAATATCCGAATATACGAATGTTGGATAAGGTGTTCCTGTTTTAAATCTGGTTTTACAAAATCTATTTTCGTAAAAGAACTTTTATAAAAATACTAGCTTTCGAAAATTATCCCACGGGAACGTACTACCGGGTATCCTATGTCCTAAGTTCATATCATGCTTTACCAGAGTGGCAAAATTTCATCGAAGTCCGTTCAGACATTGAGGTGTGAAAACGTAATAGATAGTCAGACTGTCGCATTTATAATACTATTAGTGTGTGTGTGTGTGGATTGTTGCTATACTGTCAAATTGTATTATACCAATAAAAAATAAGAAATACTAAAGAAGGTTCTGTTGGTCTCCATATTTTGCAGGAATTCAAGAAAGACCGCCACATGCACAACACAATATTGGTATCAAAGAAAACATATTATAATTTCATGCTAAAATACAATGCAAAACCAATTCAAACAGAAACAACAAAGAAATATCGTTGACAAAAGCTGATTCATTGTTTCTAAAGAGTCAATTTCAGCGAAAGCAATCTAAAACAGTTAGCAAGGGAACAGCGAGTAGTGACCAACAAGTTGTTCGTTTGGGCAGAGAAACAAAAACTAAGTTATCGTAGGTTACTGTGTAATAGGAAACTAGAGAGCAAAGAATTAAAATCAGAAAAGGTTTTGGGTAAGATGAAATATAATATTTCACGACAGATTTTTAGTTAGAATTCAGATAGATAAGAAAATACTGTGTCTTCTCCTTCTGTTGTTTCAAAAATAGTATTCTACTTATTAGAGGAAGGGAAATATGATTTTCAATATGTAGTGTTCAGGCTGTATCTACAACGTGTCGTTTTGCATCCTCGTCAAATTTAAGGATGTGGTATAGACAATCAAACCGAACAACTTTTTCCGTCCTATACATTTGCGTCGAGTAGGTATTGAAGTTTTCTATGGGACAGTTGAAATTTTTTTCGCGATTACGATGTTGGTCGCATGGAGAAAACTGTTCGGTTTGATGTTCTGTATCACACCCTGAAATTTGGCAAGGATGCAAAACGACACTTTGTATATAATTAGGAATATAATTCAGTGTTGAATCACTAAACTGGCATCGTTTGAAACCCCTAGTAATACAACCTGTCCTTGAAGGACATATACCTACATCGAAACGTTTTATAACAAACAGTCGGCTTCATTTAAAATGATAGTATCTTTATAATATAGCAGTAATACTGAACCGCGGTATACCTAATGCTTGGCCTGCTAAAATGAATCGTTCGGAGAATAAACGTTTCTATGTAAATGCCCAGTATCCACAATTGTAATACCATATAAATAAATCGACATTGCCACTTTACAATTTCGAAACATTGTTATCACTTCAATAAGTTTACAATAATAATATATTCACAACATAGTCGGTATTTACAGAAGTATACCTAAGCTTTTGAACTATGCCCGATGCGGACCACATCACCGACGACGATGACGATTCTCCGGAAGTGACTGAGGTAGCGCTGAGAGCGGCGGTACGTAGGCTGAGTGCCAAAAATACCGCCCCAGGACCCGACGGCGTGCCAGGAAAAGCCTGGGTTCTGGCCTGTGGGGCTCTCGGGCCTCGACTAGGGGGGCTCCTAAGCGCATGCTTGGAGAGGGGCCAGTTCCCACTTCGTTGGAAGACAGGGAAACTGGTCCTCATTAAGAAGCCGGGGCGCCCTGTGGACTCTCCGTCCGCTTACCGCCCCATTGTGCTGCTCGACGAGGTGGGCAAGCTCTTTGAAAGAGTCATTGCAGACCACCTCGTCGGGTGGCTGGTGCAGGAGGGGCCGGATTTGGCGGAGAGCCAGTTTGGTTTCCGCAGGGGGCGCTCTACGGTGGACGCCATCATGCGCGTGCGAGCCCTCACGACGGGGGATGCTGTGGCCCGGGGTGGGGTCGTCTTGGCGGTGTCTCTAGACATCGCCAATGCCTTTAATACCCTGCCCTGGAGTTGCATCAGGGAGGCACTCCGGTATCACCGGGTGCCTACCTACCTCCGTCGAGTGGTCGAGGCCTATTTGACGGACAGGGCCGTCATCTACCCCGGTCATCAAGGAGAGTGGAACCGGCGAGAGATGTCGTGCGGTGTCCCACAGGGATCTGTCCTGGGGCCACATCTGTGGGACATCGGGTACGACTGGGTGCTGCGCGCCGACCTCCCTAGCGGCGTCAACGTTGTATGTTACGCTGACGACACGCTGGTCCTGGCGCAAGGGAGGTCGCACCAGGCGGCGGCCGAACTAGCGACACGCGGGGTTACGACAATAGTAGAGAGGATCCGGCAGTTGGGACTCGAGGTGGCCCTGCACAAGTCCGAGGTCATGTGTTTTCATGGTCCTCGGAACGTGCCACCGTCGGGTTCCCAAATAACGGTAGGAGGGGTTCACATCGGGGTTGAGTCGACGATGAAGTACCTGGGACTCGTCCTCGACAGCCGGTGGAACTTCGTGGAGCACTTCCGACGTTTGGCTCCCAGACTGGAGCGGGCTGGGGCTGCCTTGAAGCGGCTCCTGCCCAATCTGGGGGGTCCAAACGCCTCCTACCGGAGGCTTTACACGGGGGTCGTGCGGTCCATGGCCCTTTACGGAGCGCCGGTGTGGGCGCGTTCCCTGAGGCTGCGACCGGCCCGCCGGTTGAACGCGTCCCAGAGGGTCATGGCCATCCGGCTAGTCCGGGGATACCGCACTGTCTCCTGTGAGGCGGCGAGCCTCCTTGCCGGATTACCGCCATGGGACCTGGAGGCAAAAGTCCTCGCGCACGTGTGGGAGTGGCGCGAGGAGACGAAACGCCGGGGCGTAACTCCGCTGCCGCGAGAAATCACGGTACAGCGGACAGAGCTCCGGCGGGATCTCATGGCGGCATGGAGAGTGCGATTGTCGCAACCCAGCGCTGGGCACGCCACAATTGCGGCGATAAGTCCCCTCTTTGAGGAGTGGTTGGAGAGGCGCCACGGCGTCCTCACCTTCCGCCTGACGCAGGTCCTCACCGGACACGGTTGTTTCGGGAGGTTCCTGTTTCGGATAAGGCGGGAGGAAACGCCCGAGTGTCACCATTGTGTGGATCGCCCGGAGGACACGGTGGAGCATACAGTGGAGGTCTGCCCGGCTTGGGCGGAGCACCGCCGTGTTCTCACGGAGGCGATCGGCGGCGGCGATCTCTCGCGTCCAAACCTGGTCCAGGCCATGGTGCGGAGCGAGAGTGCATGGGAGGCTGTCACCTCCTTCTGCGAAGCAGTAATGCTCGCGAAGGAGGAAGCGGAACGCGTGAGGGAGAGGCAACAGCCGCGCCCTCGCGCCCCTAGCCGCCGTAGGAGACGCCCTGGGCGGCGGGAATCGATAGCCGATTCCCGGCCACCGTAGGCGCGGGCTTGCGGACGACGAGTAATGGGCAGCTCGCCGTTCGGTAAGGACCAGGCCCGGGTCGACGGCGCGTTGTGTTCCACGCGCGCCTCAAAGAGATGTCAGCAGTGACGGGGTCAATTGGGCCGATGCCGCCGGGGTCGCGGGTAGTTCGAAAGAGATACCGTGGCCCTGGCACGGGCAGCTGAAGGAACATGGGTGGGTTTTAGTCAGTAAAAGTCTGACACGCCCTCCCGCTCTGCCCAGAGCGGGAGAAGTCATTTGATGATTTCCCATCCACAAAAAAAAAAAAAAAAAAAAAAAGCTTTTGAACTATATAGGCTAGCCTTGCTTTGTAATCGTTCTACACAGGCCAAACAGAACAAGAAAAACATATGATAATACTCTCTCGAGCTGGGACTATTATTGCCTATAATTTATATGAGGATGAAGTAATAAAACAGTATTAAAACTAAATAATAAATAAATGTTTATTTCAAAAACTTACAATGCGTTACATATTATTTTAGGGAATTTCCATTTAAGGAAAATTCCGCTCTTCCACTAGTTACAGTGAGCTATTGAGTAGACATCCCATTAATAATAGGTTCTGATTAAAGTAAAAAGATCAACAAATCAAAAGTATACAGAAAACGAAAAAGTAAAAAAGTAAAAATTGTATATACATAGATGCGCTGTTGTTTTTGAGTGTGTGCAAGCATAGTTGACTAAAAAAAAAACTGTAGACACTTTATATTCATTTCTCATTCAAAGCAAAGAATGAATTTTGAAACGATGACTGGTTCAGGAAACAAAATTGGGTCCTAAACCCTTTAATACCACAAAAAGGTTATCCTACCCCTTCCAGCCAGCTCATAGAGCAGCTAGAACAACGTAGGAAGCATTCACAAGACTGGTTGAAACATAAATCTGGCTCGGCGGGTCGGTCGCGCGGAAACTTTTTGAATTATTAGTTTTAATTTCCGCCTAAGATCCGCCGCGCGTCCCCGTATCTGTCAGCGGACATATACAATCCGCGGATATATTATGTTTGTGTGAACTACGCCGTACATGTGGGTTATGAAGCGAAGAATTTAATTACGTGCGGATTTTGTTAGTGATCGTTGGTTTTGGAAAGACTAACGGTTTTAAATGGTAGGTATAACAAACGTTTATATACTATTTAAATTGTTATTCTGCCCGTGTGGTGGGCCGATCGAAATGAATCGGCCTCTTCCTTATTAGGAGGTTTAAATCAAACACTAAACAAGCAGGTTAATGACCGCAGACTGTTTCAGGTGATTTGATTATTTCTATTAATTATTCTAGTTTCCGTAAGAACATCTAAGTGAAATCTGAAACACTATAGAGTTTAGTACTATGTAAGTACCGCTAAACGATAAAATACAGTCTCTCCGAGACAACCTCTCCAATACATCACAATCCCTGCACAAACCGACTCCTTCCCAACACTGCAGCATTATATCAGACATCAGCAACATTCTTAGCACTCTATTAAGATACCAGTTTGTTATTGAATGGTAGCGTAATTACAGAGTATGGAACGCCACCGGCTGGGGCGATGTTGATTTTATACTACTGCAGATCGAATGCAAGATACGTGGGCAAATAATGTGCATGTGTTAATACGTGGTGCTTGGATAGCGATCGTCTGACGCGAAGTAGGGTTTATCATCGAAATGATACCTTCTGGTATAACGAGATGCGAGAATACAGATGTTGTGGCAATGATATGTGATTTGCTTTGATTTGGTGTTACGTGCGGCAATTTGTGAGATTAAGTTCGATTGGTTGCTAATCTTGCTGTACTACTTACTGATTGAAGTTGATTTGTTAATCAGAAGGCGGTTTTTTAAATCACAGGTTTATAAAGATCATCTGCCTAGCGTTTTCCCAACATGTTGAGGTCGGCTTCCATTCTCACTGGAAGCAGCTGAATACCAGTATTTTACATGGAGCGATTGCCTATCTGACCACCTCAACCCAGTTACTGGGTAACACGACTTTCGGGCTTCTGACGACCCGTAACGACTGTCAAACATCCACGAATGACAGCCGGGACCAACGGTTTAACGTGATTTCCGAGGCAAGAAGGGGTCTTGTTATGTATAAATGGCCACCCATCCACGGACCAACCGCGACAAGCGTAGATTAACCTGATCGATCGACCCGTTCGGCTGTTATTACTTAGCCACAGGCCCCCTCCAGGCTTATAAAGGTATAATGGATTATCAAAAGTAGTAGGTATTAACACTCCTGAAAACTCACAAATTCCGAGTTCGGTAGTGAAACAGAAACTGTTTAGCGATACTAAAAGGTGCAGAAATAAAAAGCCGATACAACACACAAATAAAAGCGACCGGCCGATAGGATTAATAAATTTGTCTAGTGGAAACGCCAGGCTTTCACCGTTCTCCCTTTTTGCGTGTGTTTCCACATTTTTCACGCTATAAATCATATTTTTTCACCGGTAGCGCTTTTTGCGCTGGCGTCCTTTCGGTTTGCCCGAGCGTACTGTCATTTTTTTCACTCGGACATGGGAGTTTGCACTTGCTCATTTCGCTTTTGTTTTGTACACAGGCTTTATGATTAATTTGTACCACCGATGACGCACAGTTGAATGACCTCGACATTGAACCGAAGTTTTTACATTGTGTGTAAATAAACTATAGGCTGTAATAACAACGCAGGCGTTAATTAAAATATTTAATTATCGATAAACATAAACACAGTGAAGCAAATTCCCTTAACGCCGACATGACAAATGTATATTCAGTTGACAGCGGGGGCGATGGCGCACCGCTTAAAATCTCTCATCGCTGTAAATTTTAATTTAGCTACCACAACGAGAACAATTTAATTTAATTGCCAAATCATTAAGTTAAGCATGAAAATATTAGTCGGCACTAGTGCGACGGAATTAATAAACTCGACACAACAAATAAAGAAATCAATGACGTAGGAATCTATCTTCGTAAAAAATGGCGGAGACTGTACATTAATACGTGGCCATAAATTAAAGCGTGGCTTAAAATTAAGACAACAAGCCTCTTTAATCTACAATAAATGGTGGTCGTCGCTCGGAGACCGGTTTCGAGATGGAGGCGCAAAAGAAAAAAGAATAATCCGGTCCGGAGCGGGTCCAAAATATGATAGGCATCCATAATACAACATGGCCGCTAAGCTCCTATATCTATCTCTGTCGCACGCGGGGACCTTGTGTATGGCTATCACACTTTATTAAGGTTGACCACATGTGGAGTGTTCCGCTAAGCCTAACCTTGATATCATACTCTCCGCTGTACGGGGTGTCCTTATGTCGATTTCATTTCGCGTTTTTATAATTTATTGCTCAACATTGTTTCCTCAGCTCATCAGTTACTCGACTATGTATTAATGAGTTCAAATGAGTCATATTTTATACGGAAACTTTATTCATACCGCGTTCGAATGTCAATAAACTTTGGGAGAACTTGTTTTTGCAAATGACCCGAAGAAAAATCTCAAAATTAAAAGGTATACCTGCATCTAACTTCAACGCTAATAAAACCAGACTCATCTATTAATCGTTCAATTGTAAGTTACACATTCATAGCCAAACTCAAATCCAGTTACACAAATGTCCCCTATGTCCTACAGAACACCCTATAGAGAGAACCCCCCCCCCCCCCGCATCGTCCAACCGTCGGCGACCACAGCATTCCACATTACCAACACCACCTTATAAATAAAACCGTTTATGTGAGCCTACCTGCCGAAGCTTCTCTCAGAAAAACATAATGTAAGTAGGCATCCCGTGTTGACATCAATAATGTTACGAACCTGCATGTCTTGCGGTATATTTTAATGTCTGACTTTTCCGCCGGCCGTTGAGTTTGAACTTTTTTTAGAACACTTTTTAAAGTTTCGGTTATTCGGATGTTTTTGCACTGTGTGTAACTGGTATTAATAATTCCGACTATGCATAGGAAAAGCTTTATAAGTTATGTAGTGATACTTTGTTTTAACGACACCATTTACTAGCTTCATAATTAGCTAGAGTAAATTACTTTTAATTACCACTTTTATTAGAAGAAAACTGACAGGAGTACTATTATGAATTTGTGCAATATAACACAAAATATGAACTGATTTACCCAAAGCATAGAAACAAACTGAGCCGGACAGCCGGACAAGTGAAAATGAAACGGCATTTCTTTCATGTCAGTGCGAATAATATGCAAATTGTCACGATCAGCAGGTGATCATTGTGACAGAACACTTTTGTCTAGTACTGCCCTATTCTTCTCACCGAAACAAGATCACTTTCGCTCGCATTCCTGCGAATATGCTACACCTTTACTTTCAATTCTTTTCTAAACAAATGTTTTGTAGTATTTGTTGAATGTTTGCAGCCGCAGTGCCCTTAATGCGGTTGTAAATCAGTAAACACTTTCTTTTGCTAAAACGTGAAAATAAAGTACCTGTTACAATTTTGCACAGTTTTGTCGCAATAAATAATGGTCGAGTCTTTTTTTGTGTTGCACCCTTTGGTTACCTTAAGTGATATTGCAATTAATTGTTGTAAGTAAAAGAAAGCAGCCTCTTTGCCTAACTGCTGTGAAAAAAGGGTGTAAAGCTTTTTGTGAAAAAGTGCAAGCTTATTGTTGGTGGTAGGTAATGGGTAAGCCTTTTACAGGAATTATTTGAGGTTAGATAAAATTGTACAGAGCAGTTTTTTCTGAAACGAAAATGTGAAGATAAATAAAGGTATAGTAATAATGACTAACATCATCTGCCTAGCCTTTTCCCAACTATGTTGGGATCGGCTTCCAGTCTTACCGGATACAGCTGAATACCAGTATTTTACATGGAGCGACTGCCTAAAACATATGACTAACGATTGGTAATAAGTTGACAATGGTGCCGATTCTCTTGTCACAAATGCCTCTAATCTAGACTAAAAATCACCAAAATTTAGTTTATTCCTGTCAAACGACGATTTCCCATTCTGAAATTGACTAAAGTGACACAAATTAACTATATTTTAGTTTGACAGCACTAAGACTGTACGGAGTTATTAGTTTAGTGAAAATGGCAATTTTGCTATTCTGAATTTGACTGTTTTCACCTAAAATTTTAATTGTCAAACTAAATCAGACTATGTTTAATTGCGATTAAAAAGGTGTGGAATAAAATTTGTTGACATGAACTAATTCACACCAAGACCTCGACTTCGGGTGCAAGAACAGTAGTGTATTTTTTTTTTCTTTTCTTTTCTTTTGCATATATCTCGAAAACGGTGAGTCCTATCGCAAAAATAATGAAAATTTGGCCCCCTTTATAAAATCCATAAACCCCTATGACTCAACATGTAGGTACCAAAAAAAAAGGTACAGACGCCAGAAGGTCACGCCACACGAAACTGTCAAATTTTCCCAATCAACCTTGAACCTAATGCTTTAGCGATAAAGATGAAAATCTATTAAAGAAATTTGACAGATTGTAGTAGCTTGATATGCTGGCGTCTGTACCTAGATTCCATATAAAACACGTTGAAGCTGGCCCCTCCCTGCGCCCTTCCAGCTCTAAAAGATGTCTGACTCGGTAACGGCGGCGATGTCGGTGAACAAAATATGACAAGCCTTGTCACTTCATAGTGATTTCGATAGTTCCAATTAAAGCCACCGGGTCAAATATACTACGGGCATTATACCACGCGGAGTCACGATTGTCAAACTCGATTTTAGTTGTGTCAAAATTGTTATTAAATTTAGAGGTTGTTTTTGCAGAATAGTCTAAGATTCTCATAGCAAAAAGTAAGGAATTTTAGTGATAGTTTAGTTAGTTTTGTTCGGTGTACAACAGAATCGGCACCATTGACAGCAAATATAACAGAAAATAAAACAACATAGTAATTACTTTAAGAACTCATTCAAGAGTTGGTTAGCAAAAACTACCGGAGAATATTTTTTATTCATACGTTTTTTATAAAGATTGCTTTCACTCAATGAATTCACTGTTTAGCACTATTAAATAATTTTCCTTCCGGTAACAACAATATCTCTTTCATATTAGTCACATCTGTTGATAGTACTGCTACAGTATTGATAGCTAAGCGATATAAAGCGCTGCCATAGGCATAGGTAATAATTCCATAATACGACTTTTTATTTATATTTTCGTACTAAAAAAAGTACAAAGGCGGATTTAATCCTTATTTTATTTTATTTTATTTGATAGGAATAACAAACAGCAGTATATTGCACAGTAGGCATACAATATACAGGGTGTTTGGCAGAACGTTGAACATACGAAAATGGTGGATAGGTGGGGTCATCTGCTACTTACTCAGCCCTAATTTATTTGGCCCTGGCCCTCTGGATATTTTAAATTTTATTTTTTTTGCTTTTTTCTAGTTTCACCACTTTCTTAACTTTAAAGTGTAATTTTTATAAAAAATGGGTAAAACAGGCAATACTTTTTTTTTTTTTTTTAATCTTTAATGTTGGCAGATTCTTATAAAATTATTGTTTTATTCATATGTTAGCTAGAAAAAAAGTTATGAGTCCTCAAACTTACAGAAAGGTGTAAAAAATTACTTAAATCTTAATTTCAACTTGCATTTAAAAAAAAACAAAAAGTGATTGAGGAGTTCCAATTCTAGCAAAACATCCCTAGTGTGTGACCTTTCTAATGGTATGTAATTTGCTTTTATAAAAAAAAAACTTTAAGAGTTATTTCATAATTTTATCAAGTAGGAAATTTTTTCCCAAATTCGTGGATTGGCAGGGAGGACCAATTCCCTGGCCTCCGCGATCGCCCGACCTCACTCCGCTCGATTTTTACGTGTGGGGAAGAGCAAAGGAACTAGTTTACACTACAGAAGTAGAAAGTCGAGAAGATTTGATAAATCGAATTAATGCTGCTTTCGAAGTTATGCGACAGGAGATGCTGCTGCGCACAACAACTGTAGAAATCAGACGTAGATGCCGCGCCTGTATTGTAAATGAAGGGCGTCAATTCGAACATCTGTAATTTATTAATTAAATAAATTATTTAATTGTTTCATTAACGCTCCTAACTGGTACAGCTATTTTCTTTGTACTTAATTCAAGAACTTACATAATTTTAATCGATCATTTAAATTTTACGAACCTTGCAGTGTTAAATTTCGCAAAACATTTCACTTTCCGTAAAGGTAGAGTTTCGTCAAAAATTTCCTATTTGATAAAATTATGAAATAACTCTTAAAGTTTTTTTTTTATAAAAGCAAATTACATACCATTAGAAAGGTCACACACTAGGGATGTTTTGCTAGAATTGGAACTCCTCAATCATTTTTTGTTTTTTTTTAAATGCAAGTTGAAACTAAGATTTAAGTAATTTTTTACACCTTTCTGTAAGTTTGAGGACTCATAACTTTTTTTCTAGCTAACATCTGAATAAAACAATAATTTTATAAGAATCTGCCAACATTAAAGATTAAAAAAAAAAACAAAGTATTGCCTGTTTTACCCATTTTTTATAAAAATTACACTTTAAAGTTATGAAAGTGGTGAAACTAGAAAAAAGCAAAAAAAATAAAATTTAAAATATCCAGAGGGCCAGGGCCAAATAAATTAGGGTTGAGTAAGTAGCAGATGACCCCACCTATCCACCATTTTCGTATGTTCAACGTTCTGCCAAACACCCTGTATAACTTGCTATAATAGTAACAAATACACTACTCAAGACGTTATCCACAGATTACCATACAGCATAGCTAGCTGTTAGCAGAGCAATTTAAAAAAGCACTTATATTACTTATTAACTATAATATAGCATTCTCTACCACTCAACCAAGGATGGTGTTTGTGAAGAGATTAGATGAAGAGATATATTTTTTTTTCAACTGTATTTTCATGAGCATTTTATGTGTTGGAGCAGTATTATACCATAAGATATAAAGTTGTATGTCCAGCTAACCGCAACATTATGATTTTCTCCATTTTATTGAATTACAAACAGCTTCAAAAAGTCATGAAACATTCTAAATGAACATTGATAAAAAGTCATAAACATTTGGAAATCCAAAATTTATTTGCCATTTTTCATGTATAATATGAACCTATATTTACTGTAGTTACATTCTTGTTCATTCAAATAATAGGTACACGCTATAAAATTCTTGTGTCTACAAGAAGTTCTACAATATAAAGTATCGCATATCTACTCGAGTGTGTCGCGTGCCTTATTCGCCTCATTATCGCCGCCTGCAATAACAGATGTTTCGCTGTTATTAATACTGTACGAATTAACTATTTGTTAACACAATATTTTGTTTTATTGTACAACTTTGAGAAGACGGAAGTTAGTTGAGCTCATTTATTTGAGAAAATATTCATGCAATGCAGGTTTGGAAAAAATAGTGTTTAGGTAGGTACTATCAGGTAGACTTTCATCCTTTGAAATGGCGAAAATCCATATTATTTACCTACCTATATGACAGTTAAAACTGCCTATGTTTCTCAAGGACTATTTTTATTTCTTTTCAGTTGCACAAAGGTGCGTTCCGTTTTTTTTAGTTTTATAAAGATAAAACTAAAAAAAACGGTCAAGTGTGTGTCGGACCAAGCACAATGGAGGGTTCCATAGTTGTGATGAATTTATCCCAAAAACAAACTTAAAAAACGTTACAGTTGAAAAACAAGTAAATTCGTAATCACAAAAAAAAAACAAAAATTATGTGATAAAACTACAAATATACGATTATCGGACTTTGCCCTTTACATGTGCCGTGGGAACTTGCTTCTTGCCAAATTTCATGATTCTAGATCAACGGAACTACCATATAGGTTTTGATTTATTTGGGAGTATCAAAATTTCGCTTAGATTAGGCTCTATTTTATTGCGTTTTTTTAGCTTGATTTTTTTTAAGCACCAAGGTACCGTATTTGATATTAATTTCACCTTGATACCTCCACACGTTCCTGAGAAAAAGGGTCTTGACAGACTGATAGACAGACAGAAAAAGAGACAGACGGACAACAAAGTGATCCTCTAAGGGTTCTATTTTTCCTTTTGAGGTACGGAACCCTAAAAAAGAACTTCAAAGCTTAAACTTGGCCACCATACGTAAAATACCACACCATCTTACCCATCTATTTTCAAAGCCACGCTCAACTTAACACCGTATATATTCCGTCATTTTATAAATACACCGTCGTCGATACCAGTACCGTTACCTTCAGACAGGCGAAAGATGTATCTTGCGCTTGACCCGAACCAAGGGCACAAAGAACAAAGCTCCTAATTCTATTGAAACACCATTATCTAATAAGTTCGTGGACCATCGATCATCGTGAAACGTCCCCTCTTCACTTCCATATCATTAATCAGTATCTATAAATGTTACGCCGACACTTGTGTATCGAATTCTTGGGTTTTTTGGGGCTGATTCCCGCTAGCGTGGTTTGTGTTGGTATGAGGTAGAAATTGGGTGTGTTCCTTACTTTAATTATGCAGTTACATCTAGGACAACCAACAAAGCATACACCAAAATGACATGTTAAAATACCCATGTTATTTTCACATTTTATAGGCATTAAACATATGAGAGGAAAAGCAATTACAAAATAGTTACAAAACATATTCTACTTACTTACTTATTTAGATACATTTATGTAAGTGAAAAAAACAATAGAAACGACAGTATTAATTTTTCACCTTTATGATAATGCCCTATGCAAGACAGACTTAACTTTATGTAAAGAGTAAGACCTATCAATATCTACGCTGGGTGAGCATGACAGGCGACAAAATTGAATCTGCATTCTGTTAATGGTGGAAAAATGATTATGATTATTGTAGGTTCTGAACTGTGTAATGTTGAAGGGATGTTTTGGTTTCTTTATGTGTAAGATTTTCAGGGAAAAAGCTGAAAAAAAGGGAGTTTCGGAATCTACACCAAAAGGAGTAAAGCTACATTGAAGGTATGATAACTACTTTATGTTATGAATCCAAATACGTGGATTCAATCAATCAACTTTAATCAACTTTATTTTCTCGCCACAATTTGTATATATATTACTGTACATTGATCAGATTCGACACTGAATACACAATTCAAATAAGTAGGTATACAATATTGTGGGAGACTGGTGCCTAAGCTAGGCAAGTGGCCTGTGTTTCAGGTTAGTTATCAGGTTAGTGTTCAGGTTTGTTATCAGGATTGGTTCATTAACAGTCTGTAGAGTAGATAAATCAATTTTCTAAGGATTAGGCTCCATTACAGCCTCACAGGTTTTTTTTTTCAACCTGCTGGTAATAATTATCTGATAAGTTAGTAAATAATTATTGTCTTTTTAGTAAAACGGTAGAAAAAAAAAAAAAACGGAGAAGTATGTAGCTCAATACAATTCATTGACACGCAACGTTTCATTGCTAACAAGGTTAATAAGTAACGATTAAATAATCGATTTGCGTCACTTTAAATGATCATTTAACAGCCTAATCGAATAACAATTTGCTCATCACTTAGCGAGCGAGCAATGACTAAATCGACATGCTAACTAATGCTGTGCATTTCTGAAAGCATTAACTGTAAGTGCCTGAACATAAAACTGATAGGTATGCGATATATCCGAGCGGCCATCAATCTGGGACTGATTCGAATAACATCTCGATATTTAGTATCGATAAAAAAGAGCATCGAGTGCGGTGCCTTTGTTCTTGTCTACGCTCGCGGTGATTCTTAGTGTTGGGAGTTGCCTTGCTGGAAAGGTGTAAGTTCTTAGGCTTTATTATTCATTGAATTTTTTTATTGAGATCAACTAGAAAGTGACTCAGTTATACATTTTTTATATATAAATATATTCAGCTGAAGCCCGTAATAACACAATTTTATTTAATGACGTAAACAATGTTCAATTACAAATTGAGAATTAATGTTTAACAGCTCAACTAGCCCCCATTAAAAATACATTGAAACAGTAGCCATATAAATCTTCTAAGCAAAACAAAAGTCCAAATCATAGGCAGGAAGTTAGATTAAAATCGGGCGTCAGACAGCGTCATGACTTGAATAATTCCGTCCAATAATAGGGTGGGGCCCTACGGCATGCGGGTATTTGACTCATGTACTACGGCACGGCATCGTATCGCGTTTCGTTACTACTCCATGCCGCATACCGATCGCGTGTACAACAGGCCTTATATACGCGGACGACTGTTCTGACACTTTGGTTTTAAAATTCGAATGATTGACACTGTTCTGACAAAGATGTTTTCCGGTTTTTTTTGGGCTCTCATGCACTTTTTCATAACTGAAAAGAGTACAGAAAAAAATTTTTTGATGGATTGCATGACTTAGTCATATTTTTCGCAAAACTAATGATGGATAGAAAGAAAATAGGTATTTACACCTAAATCTATACATACAAATAAATAAAATTGAAGTGTCTTGTTGTCATGTCAAAATAACAACTTTTTACTAAATGCATATGAAACTAGGTATATACGGTAGGTATACATAAAAAAAAAACAATTAAAAAAAAATGTGTTTATTTGTCTGTCTGTTTTATTTATTTAACCTTTTCGCAAATAAAACGTACAAAGGCGGACTTAATGCCTTAGGCATTCTCTACCAGTCAACCAAGGGTGGTGAAGAGATTAGATGGCAGGTGCTCAGTATGAGAGGAATACTTATGTAAAGAACACTAAAAATATATCTTAATTAATTATAAATAGACTTTATACAAGCACATAAATAGGTTATAAACCAATAATACACATACATACACTTACTATAAGATATACCTATAATATATATATATATATATATTACAATACATATTATATACAAATTCAAGAGAGAGAGAGGTGTTGAAATAACTCTACACTATTTGTTTAGAAAATAACTCTGCAATTTCCGCTAATCACCGAAACGGCTGAACTGATTTTGACGGGAGCTCAACTGGCGCTGATGTTATAAGGAGTAACTAAGGATATTTTTATTTTAGAACAAAAAATAGAGTCCACGCGTGCGAAGCCGCACAGTAGTAGCCACACAGTAGCTAGATAAAAATATAAATGTAGAAATCATGAAAACTAAATCCAAGTTGACACCGGTCGACACTTCTACAATACATATTTAAATTAAAGAAAACTCTTACAGAGTTTTCACTTCACTAACCCAACCATCGATTAACCAATCAATCGTCGCCCCAAATCCCATTAGCGCCACTATTTTTATCTATCACGACATTTTTGTCTGAAACGCGCGCGCGGCCGTATTCTTGTGTGTCGACATCCATTTGTCACCATCGATCGCATTCACCATCAGTCTACCTCCCAGACACGCCGATTGCCTTCACTATGTGTAATACGTAATTGTTTTATTTGTTCTGGCAAAAGTTTGATATATCGCCAATTGAGAACTATTAAAAGATCGCCGTGGAACTTTAATAGCCCATTAACGTTGGTCGAATTGTAAACATCGAGAAATTATTATGTGGGATTGGATTAAGACATTTTGTGGTTTCAGAATAGACGTTTTGGATTAGAAAGTGGTGGAAAGGATTTTTGTTCTCGAATAATCATTATTTCTAGGGACGATATTATATATCTCGAAGTTACGTTAAGAACTTTTTTACATTAAATACGAATGTAATTTTCGAGAGACTAGAAATAGGTAAGTTAACTTTAAATGTGAATACCCTTTATTTCTTTTAATTACTTAGGCCCACTTGCACGTTTAATCGGGTTAAATTAATAAATGTAGAGTTTATAAACTCGGAGATAAGTAATTAACATTTATACGCGTTTATTTATACTTTTATTTTTTTTTCACGTTTTTTCTTATTATGCGTTGCGCCACATAAAGTAACACTGGGTTAGTTAATCTGGCATTAGTGTTTTTTGAGTTGGGAATATTGCTGTGGAATTGCATTGTCTTTGCCCTAGTATGTAATCCGATCAAAAATTAATTAATGGAAATTGTTTAACCGTCTCTTTTATTCTATTTTACGATACATACAATACTATCTTGTCTTTGAATTTTTTAACAACATGACATTTCATTTTAATCGTATTTTACTAAATCTCTCTGTCTCTTAATTTAGTTTATTGATTGACGAATACGTCACAGGAAAAACTATTTTTAAGTTTTTCATAACTTGAATTTATTTCTAGATCAGTTCATGAATATATTGCCTGCTGTTAAAGTACAGAATTTTCACTTACTTGGAACAATATAAAATACAAAATAAGTTATCAAGTACCTCATAACGTCAATTTATTTTTTTGACATTACTTTCACTAGCTCAGAGTTTAGCAACTTAACTCTCCCACATCGGTGGGTTAAATATTTAAAAGTTAACTCTAGGTTTACCTCTAACTCTTGGTGGCGCAAGATGAATTATTTTATTAACCCTGAGTTAGCTGTTAAATCCGAGTTGTTTAGCTTAACCCATGAACGCGCAAGTGGCCCCTTATTAAGCTAAGAAATAAACATTGTAGGTATCTAAATATTTTATGCGTTACATAAATCATCAATCTATATAAATAAAAAGAGAAGTCCTAACTGATTGACTGACTCATCAACGCCCAGCCCAAACCCTTGGACCTAGAAAGCTGAAATTTTGCACAGAGATTCCCTTTATAATGTAGACAAGGAATAGGAAGGATTTCCCGGTAGTAAGTTCCCGTGGGATATTTTCCGACATCCACGCGGGCGAAGCTGCGGGCTAAAGCTATTCTTTTTATAATTATAGATTTTGACAAGAATATGAAAACTCCATAATTAGACAATATGTGCTTGTGTGGCTTATTACGACATTAATCTTTTGCAAAATAAATAATAATAGGTACTTAACATTATATAAAATAACACATAGGTACTCTACCACTTAATTATTAAATCATCATTTTACCTGGTATTAATATCGAAATGTAAATTATTCCCTCGTGGATTGTTTCGCGAGGCCAGTTTTAAATCGTACAATTATAACGTAATATCTTGATTGCCGTCTTCGTCACGAAGGTGGCATCCCTATCTTACATACGAAATAAAAAAGAGAAAGAAACAACACGTACGATGGATCGTAGGTACTTACGTGATTGAGGAAAGTGGGCGTGTTTGGTACATTTATTGAGTGGAAATTATAGATTGATAACACCAATCATTAACAACACCATTGCCTACTTCACTACTGATTCACGATGGATATAAATTGAAAACACTTAATTAAGTGATCAATTAACATGCTTTTTATTATGTTGCAGTCTAACTAACTTGTGCCTACCTGGTTGAATAATTATTCGAACAGTTTTTTGCTGTTTTGCAAACGAGAACTTTACTGATATTTTAATGGTTGCAATTTTGTCTTAGGCCTGCAGAATATTGAAAGGAAGAATAACATGTAGAGTATTCGTTTAATTTATCTACTATCAGGGTCCCAAAATGAATATCCCAAGAAACAAATAAAATATATTTCAAATCAATTTAAAAGTACAGGAGCTGGTCATATTCACAGGCTAGTGATATCAGTATCATATCCTTTGAAGGAATTCTGTTATCAAAAAGTAATCTAACATTAGGTAAATAATATTTATTAAACTTGAGGTACTACATACATAGGAAAAATCATTATAGGTAGTCTAACTACCGTTAGACTTCAATGCAACTTTGCAAAATACTTAACAATACTCCACGCTAACTTCAACCAAGTTTCTATAATCACACTACTTAGTTTACGTAATAAGTCTTTCAAAAACACGTAGCGTGGGCGGTAAAAACTCCCTTTGTTGCCGCTCGAGCGAGCTGATTTCTTAAATAATGTCGGTTTGTGTAGGTAGAGGGCTGGCGAACCACATAGCAGGCAGGCATAGGCAAGCCCCGGTGCAATCAGTCTTATTCCACGCGGACGCGCCGCGATTAGTCAACGCCTGGTGCAGAGACAACCGTTCCCTTTCCCCCCGACCTCCTCTCGGGACGCGAATATCGATTGTTGGTAATCGATTTTGGTTTGGGCGTGTATCGATTGTTTTGATGTTTTAATTGAATATTTTTTTATCGATTTTGTTACATAAATATTATTACAGTTTTGAGTCTGGCAGTTGGGTTTTAAAACTGGATGAGATAAGCGTACAATCGAGTCGTGTTACAGAATTTGGTTGAGGCTTGGTAATTTATTTCATAATTAATTTTCCTCCGTCAAGAACTGAACCGTGATCATCTGAATTCACTGATAGCAGGACTTTAGGATTGTTACCTATGCTATGTCGACAATACAAAAGTTAGTCCACAATGCCATACTTCCGTCTTTCTAAGCTCCAGGATGTACAGACAGTTAAGTGCATGCTATTAAGGACCAACCACCGCGCAGCATAGGTCACGTCAACCATAGCTATATAACCTAAACGTTCTCCGCATAAGAAAGGGGTAAACAACATCATCGGAGTCGTGCCCTAATCAAGGACTGGCCGGCCTTTGGCTCTTCCAGCAAATTACTGTTGTTGAGCGTACGTCTTCGTTATTATGTGAGGTATGAAGTTTCAAAATGTTTGGGCGTAGGTATATTTTGATTAAATGGTATGTTATTGTGTTTAGTTGCGAATATTAAGATGTTGTTCATGCTTCATCAAAAAGTTTTTGGTGAATTTGCTGACGATTAATGCTGTGTTATATAAATAATTCATGAAAATTTTGGCTTCGCATTCGACTAATTAAAAACTAAAAATATTAATAGAAATATAAATCCAGATATATTTACAATTACTCTCTTATACTCGTAATTAAGTATTTGTGAAAAATTGTAATTGACGATTGTTGTTGATTGCTATAAACATTAGTACCTGGGCGACCGAGCTCTGCTCGGGTGAAAATATAGAAAAAAAAATCCCAGATATGAGACCCAGATTGATATTTCGTCCCGTAAACCACTAACAATATCCACACACAAAGGTCCACATGAGGGAAGGGCGGAAACCAAATCCTTAATATAGAACATAGATCCCTAAGTATTTTGGAACTTTCATCGAAATCGTAAGACCCGTTTTCGAGAACGTGATTACAAATATTATTGATATGTATTGAAAATCAAATATTGCTCATTTGATAGTATAGGATATGCGCTATTTATTGTACATGCCTAGCTTTAAGCTTGCCAAAAATTATAAAATAAATAAATATTCATTGAAAATTCTGGCAGGAAAATTCCAAATTTGGATTTTTCCAAAATTTTCGACGATATTGTAAAAAAAACGACTTTACAGTCACATGCTTTACTAAAACTAACCTTTCGTAATGTAGCATGTATTCATGTAAAAACCCAGCTATATTACATATCCATATATCGATCGTGTTTCCCGTAAACAACTTAACACGCCACATTATCTATCCACGAGCCTTCCTTTATCAGAATTCATTACCTATATTTTATTCACGTGGCCGTCTGTTATCGCGACTTTTCTCACTGCGGCATTATAATGAAGAGTTTAAATTTAGGAGTAATGGTTGACCAATAAGATAAAAGCGAGAGGGCTACGCTTGCAAACGTAATAAGACACTTCACTGAACCCTAAAACTAAAGTCTTAAAGATCAGTATTGTGTGTTTCAGGTGGGTTTTATCTTGGTATTTTGGTAATGACGGACGCTTGGACGGCCGCATACAAAGCAGCCGGCTACCAGAATAAAGTTATCTCGCGATACATCCCCGTATTAATGGGCAACTCGTTACTTGGGTATTGAGACGTTACGGATCACTAAACCTGATGATTTTAAGGCATCGAACTTTTGAAAAAATCAACATGGCCGTTCGTTTTATTTAACAGGACGGTGGGTTGGTGCTCCTCGTTTAAAAGCGTGCTAAAAGTATGGCCGAGGCGATCGAGATTATTTCTGATGGCTCTGTAATAAAATTAGCGGGTGCACTGAATTCGCATAAGAATGTTTGGTGATGTTGATGTTGCAGCTATAGCTCAGGTCATATTTACCTGTGTAGTAAATTCTTTACTGAGGCAAATATTTTTAGCTTGGCGTCTCGCGAAGTTTTTGTAGTGAAAACTTCGTTAGGCGCCTGGAGTAATGTTTGGTAGGGGGAAACGTTACGGGTTCGCGTCATCGCGTCACCTCGACACCGCGTTTAAGTTTTCACTTCTGTCGGCAGTTCCCAATTCCCCATGACTGCCTATTTTTTTTTTTTTTTGCCTTAAAAATGTATGTAGGTATTCTAAACGGAACACACCAGTATCTCCTGATAGGAAGAGATAATAAGCCAATATTTCGACGAATACTTATTCCATCGTAGCGTTTAGTTAAGTCACCATAATGCGGCTCACAATAGTCGAGCTCGCAATCACCGCGATCTCTATCGCGCACCATGACCACGGCCAATGTCTGCGGTCCCAGACTATAATTTGCCAGTTTTCGCCGCCTAGCTGCCAGTAATTTTATAACAACGTCGAACAATTTGAAGACTTCATTTTGATATTTTAAACTCTACCTTTTTTGCTGCGGATAGGCCCGTAATCATTGGCTTTCGGTTACGTAACGACGGGGAAAGTCCGCCATAATGCCACAGAGACGAACATCATTTTATCATACAAATGAGCAGTATCCTCGCTTATTGAGATGTAAAGTGACCGTTGTCTAAGAATAACACATTAGGAATATAAGTTAATGAGTCAATGTGACTCGTTGTTTACACACGTATAGTCTCGCCTCATAGAAAACTAATCTGGTAACCAAATGTTCATTCAAATGCTAAGGTCTCGTGAACGTATTGCGCAGTTCCATTGGAAAAAATCACTATGGGCGAGCGTTAAAATGTGCAAAGCACAAGACGACGTATTTAAATGAGGCTTGTGCCATAAACATCAAAGAAACGTCACATAAATCATAAAAGGTTTTGGAGACAAAGGCTCCTGGCGTCTCCAGTAGTCACTTAATAGGATTTCGTGAAATCAGGTCAGGATAACATGTGCTTCTAGTTTATTGTTCCGTATTGTGCAATCTTCCGAGTTCTGCGGGAATCCATTGTCGGCTATCGGCATGCAAATTTTTTGTTTCATTGTCGAAAGTGTCTTCGCTTTTTGATTTTTGCATTGTTCAGTTTTTGCTAGTCTGTTTTGAATATCACGACCTTCAAACCTATCTTTGTTGTTTATCAGCCCAAAAATCTTGACTACAGGTAACAAAATGTAGATCCAAATATTCGGGTTGCATGTCTGATATCTATTTATATTGTGGTGCCTAGACCCAAAGTACAGGCAATTTTAGGCACTTATATGATAATATCACGTGTTTCGCAGGTTCACTGAAGTCGCATTACCATTTCTGTAACGTACGTACACGCAAGGAGCGAGAATCGAATTCGTGGGAAGTCTAAGGCGTTGGACAAAACAAATCTTCGTGTCACTCCATCCATTTACTTGCAAATTTCGTGCAAAAGTATCGAAAAAACCCCAAGATAAAGGTACAAAAGTGTTCTATTCTAGTCGCCAAATGAATAATTACCTTTCACGTCTCTCCTTTCAATCTGCGCTCGGCGATCGATCAGCGTCGAAGAACTCTTTCAGTGGCATCACCCTTGCCGCGCCTCAGGTAAGGCGCAATTAATCTGAAACATCCCGAATCAGTATTACATTAAAAACTAAATAAAAAGCCCGCAGCCTGCTGTTTTTTCGGCGCCGCGTTTTCTTTTCCATTCAGATTTTTTTGACAGCACGAAAAATGGGACTCATTTATTTGACTCGTACACAATGTAGGACTGTTTGAGTACGAGTATTTGCTATAAATACGTATTTTTCTCTACATCTCCTTCCTCCGTGGGGGTGAGCATTAGCCTCGGATGCGAAGGGAGTCTCACGTGTTCCCTTTGTTCGATTTCGAGATTTTAGGGGAGTGCTGATGCTTGTATTCTCATGGAATCCATCAAAATAATCGCACACTCATGTATAATGGATTCGTGGTGTCAACAAAGTTTCACATGATTAACTGTTGTCGTATTGGAAAGATGTGATATATTGGTTGCTTATGCGTATCAAGGACAAAAATAATACTTTATAAGAAGTCTCAAAATTTTCAAAGTTCATAACAAAGTACGAAAATATTCAGAAGTTTTTTATGAGCTACTGTAAAATTAATGTAAATTTAAGCTCAAATTGACGTATATACTTTTATAATAATTTATGCGTCAACTACACAGTCGTGACCTGCGCCTCAATTACTCAAACTTCAAGGCACAACTAATCAGGAAGCATAGTCTTTAATTTCAACTGCCTTTAATTGAAACGGCGTCGAATCCCAGACCGCGCCATACAAGTACACACGCGTGCTTCAAATCGCTCTCATTAGCTCACACATAAAAGGCAATTGTTTCTTTATACTTTTTAAATGCTGTCTTTTGTTTTACTGAACACCGTGCACTGGCAATGTCATATTTCGACGTTCTTACATTTGTTAAATGCTAATAGTTTTTCTAAGCTCAATTTTAAGGTTCTCGTGCGTTCAATGTTCGTCGGTCGGCCGAAACATTGGCTCATTGTGTGATAAATTAGTGAACATAAATAGTGTTTTGTCTTTGGCCATTCAGTTGTAATTAGGTAGCACAATTTGCTCTGTTGAATCGTTAATGAGACTGACTGACTCGTGGACAATAAGCGGTAAATCAATTAGACAATGCGTTCACTGATTTTTACGCTTTTGACAGTTGTTCGTTATGAATATGTAACGTTTGGGAGGCTAATGAGTTTTGTGATGATGCCCATATTGAGCAGGTATTTCAACTATTTTATCATTTTAAGCATGTGTTCCATTTCATGGCTATTCTCTTGTTTATCAACATTTTTGGTTAGTTATGTGGCTAAATTATTTTGTTGCACTGAGACTTTTGAAAGAGGAGCTCGTGATCGTGGCTAAGTGATAACAACCGCACGAGTCGATCCATCAGATTATGCTACGTTTGCCAGGGTTGGTCCATGGATGGCTGACCATATTTACATACCAAGACTCCTCCGTGCCTCGGAAAGCACGTTAAGCCGTTGGTTCCGGCTATCATTCGTGGATCTTTGACAGTCGTTAATGGTCGTCAGCAGCCTGAAAGTATGACAGCCAGTCTTACCAAGAGGGTGTGGAGGTCAGATAGGCAGTCACTCCATGTAAAATACCTACTGGTATTCAGCTGAATCCGGTTAGGAAGGCGATCCCAAAATAGTTGGGAAAAGGCTAGGCAGATTGATTGAGATTTCTGAAAGAGTTTCTACTTTCCAGTTATGTTCTCAAAAAAAAAACTAAGCAGATCGTTTTTTTTTTTGCAATGTAACTATTAACAATAATAAATAAATAATTTATCGAGACTAATAAATAACTTTTATTACAAACAATATTCTTAGATTACTAGTAGGCTATTATGTGTCCAGGTATAATTTGTAAAGCTACCTACATACTATCAACTCAGCCAATCGCAGTCCACTGCTGGACATAGGCTTCTCCAAGGTTGCGCCACAACACCCTGTCCTCCGCCTTCCGCATCCAGTCTGCCCCAGCCACTTTCTTCAGGTCATCGGTCCATCTAGCTAGGGGGCGTCCCACACTACGCTTACCGATACGCGGTCTCCACTCTAGGACTCGTCTGCTCCACCGGCCATCGGTCCTTCGACAAACATGGCCAGCCCACTGCCACTTTAGTTTGCTTACTTTGAAAGCTATGTCGGTTACTCCGGTTCTTTTCCGGATAACTTCATTCCTGATTTTATCCTTCAAAGAAACTCCGAGCATAGCCCGCTCCATAGCGCGCTGAGCGACCTTGAATTTGTGGACCAGCCCGACCGTCAGTGTCCACGTTTCAGCACCGTATGTCATAACGGGCAGGACGCACTGGTTGAAAACCTTAGTCTTCAAACATTGCGGGATAGGTGACGAAAAGACTTGACGAAGTTTTCCAAACGCTGCCCAACCCAACCGGATCCTTCTGTCGGCTTCTTTCTCAAAGTTGTGTCTACGGAGCTGGATGACTTGCCCTAGGTAGACATACTCCTTCACCTACCTACTAACAGAATACCATCTTTTTCTTACTTGCATATTATTGCTCCACTTGCACTGCAAGGTCTCTTGTCTTACAGAGAATTAAATCACGATTAAAGTTGTAAAGTCTTTCTAGAAAAAACATTAAATTCTCAAGCCTTCTGTAATAAAATTCCCATCTAAATGCAAGTTATCGTGGAGTTTTTTTTTTTTACTTAGCTTAGCCCTTGATTTTAATTTTATAATTTTCTTATCAAAAACTCAAGTTATCAATCACAAACAAAATAAGTTTGAACAAACCACTCGGCGATTTGTCCAAATGTAAAATTAATTTTGCCAATGATTAATATAATGACTTACAATAAAACGTAATTGATGTTTGGAAGTTTTTACATCTTCCTCGTGTCTAAATTAATTTGTTTCAACAGAACGGTGGCAGAATTTTACATTGTTTAACAGCCTGTAAAAATACCGACGAAATCATTATTTTTGGATTTAAATTCGACCTTCTTTTAAATGGTCTTTAGACGTTGAATTTTGTTTTCCTTTCAAACTACATAATTTTATAGCTGTTTACGTTTTGGTTGAGCATAAAGTTATTTAGTCTATATTAAAATTTTCTCATTTATTTTATAAAAAGACTACGATTTAAAAAATATATCTAGATCGATACCATCATTTTCAACTAGGCATTTACATTTTTGATTTTGGATGGTCACAAAACTTCCTTATGATAAATCAGAATCCGTATAAACCCCGAAATTGATTCAATTCCAGGCATAAACTAGAAGACACCTCCCATTGAAACCTGAACCAAAACAATCAGGTGACAGCATGAGATATGACATTTCGTAAAACAATGAGCGGGATCTCGCCGTAATAATAGGATGAAATATCTGTGGTAACAATTTATATTCTAACGCTGGATTCAACTTGACAATTTATTAATCAAACCGATTACCTCCCCTGCAAAACCGGGGCCTATTGTGAAAATATTGTCGCCCAAACAATCCTATGAATAATTAAGGATTTAAATTTTAACACAACAAAGGCATAAAACAATACACGCCCTTCAAAGTGGACAAAGGCATTTCTGTGAGTGGCATTTTAGATGCCCCTCGTAAAATTTTTAATGTGTGGGGTGGTCAGTTGATGGTTAGCTCGTAGTTAGTCACCACATTCTTTACTAAATACCTATGCTAGAGCAAAACAGAAATAATTTAGCTAAAACTAAAATGTTGATATTGTTAGCTGTATTCTGAAACTTTTGCCCGCGGCTCCGTTTGCGTGACTTGAAAATTGGCAAAATTGAAATTGGGTGTATTCAGAATGGAATGATCATGTTTTACGGTTAGGTTATTTTGGAGGTATTTGCTTCAAAAGTCACCTTCGACTACATTTCCCTCCCCCCCTCCTCTTTAGATTTGTATAATCTATGCATATTTTATTAATAAAAATCTACACGAGCGTTTATTATTTTTCTTGAACACGATGTTCATTATTAAACGTTACATATAATAATAGGTATTCATATAGCCTAATTAATAACAAAAATGTTAGATTAATCCAGAAATCAATTAAGGCCACCATCGGTTCGGTATACGTCTCCGACACATGTCGGTCCCCACTTCCCTCAGCTTTTTCCATAACGACCTGTGAGCCCCTCCCTTCTTTAGAGAGAAAAGCATAATCCATCACTGTACGTCACCCCTATTTTGGTGCTTGCTGTTTCACTCGCACGTTTTATCGGAAAGTATGTCTTTCCTTGTCTCGCCCGCTAGGGGTAGTTTCTCTCAGTCGCCGCTTGACGGGTGATCATTTTTCTTGTGGCGCGTTCAATCATCGCGTCACTATCGCCTTCCCTTTCGTCCGAGGGCTTGTTTTATGTCCCTCTCGCTCGCACGGGCCCTTCCTGTCTTTCTGTATGTCCCTTATTTTCTGTTAGCGGTGCGTGTTCCACTACGTGCCCGTCGACCAAATATGGCGTCTTTTGTGTTTGATTTTGACGTTTTAATTTTTGTTAATAAAGTAGTTGGTTTTTTAATTACTTTTCTTTTGTTGTATATTTTCATTAATATAACTGTTTCTACAGTTATGACGGGACGGGTTGGGTAAGCAAACATTTTGAAAGACGTTTTTATTTTTGAAAGATACCTACTGGTTTGCAGTAGGGTTTTATTTCGATTAACGCATTAAAGTAAAATAAACACACATTAACATTAATTAATGTATAATCGTTGTTGATATAACACACGTGTTTAATTAATTTTGCTATTAATTTATATCGCATAGTGGCTTAATGTTAAGATTCAGATTACAGAGTATTAATCCAGCAGTCATAGGTACTCCGTGTAGAAACGTATGCAAATGCACTGAATGTGTTTAATGGTTGTAGAATATGCAAGGAATTCAGATGGTTTTATTTTGTATTTGCTTAAGTAAGTCAGACCCTTCACTTGATTGACTATCTACATATGCGGTACCTTGCCACGACATTATAACGCCATTTAAATATGCAAACCTTATCGTGTCATTCATCAATTTCTATAATTAAAATAAATATAAGTATTACTCAATCGAATTTGATGGCTCAACGATAGGTATTATTTTTGACTTTTTAAAAGTTCGCTTTTCTTTTTTGCAATAGGGGTTTATTAAAATTTAAATAAAATTTGTATTTTTAAATTTTTAAACTAAGTTATTACAAAAAAAGTTATGATAAATACCTAAAATGTTTCTTGCCACCATCGTACTGTAAGTAGAATTAAATACTAATAAAAAAAAAAAACGAATCCAAACACCATATGTCTGCTATTTTTTTTTTCAAGAGTGTACTAGTGTACTGGATATTCTGGCCTCAGCATCAGCCCATCGTGTTGCCACTATTGCATTGTATGTAGAATCAAATACTGATTAAAAGACATCCAAACACGACATACCTGCTATTATTTTTTCAAGAGTGTACTAGTGTGCTACATATTCTGGCTAAAGCATCAGCCCATCGTGTTGCCACTATTGCATTGTATTTAGAATCAAATAATGATCAAAACGAATCCAAACACGACATATCTGCCATTATTTTTTCAAGAGTGTACTAGTGTGCTGGATATCCTGGCTCCAGCATCAGACCAAGAATTCCATAATCTTGCATAGTTATATAGCTTTGAAAGTAAAGTAAATACCCATTAAGAGTCTAAGATCCCTACCGCAGCTAACAAAAAGAGCGGTTGACCACACACACACACACACATAGCGGTCAAACTTATCTTCCCTTCGTTTTACGTCGGGGGTTGTAAAACTGAGCAAGATCGCTAGTAGAACAGCATACGTGTAGACAGTGCTTGCAGCCACTCTCCACTCAATCGCTCAAGACAGCATGCCTTCAGGGGAAGTTTTAGATACGCCGCATCCTGAAACAATATTCTCCCGCTGCTTGAGGAATCTTAATTTACCTCGTTTGCTCGACGTCCGTATGTCAGCAGGGATTCATCAGAATATTAGCTTCTGGTATATTTACCTGACACATACTGAGCTCGACTCTAATTTGGTTCAACCTTGAGACGTAGTACCTACGTCTCAAGGTTGCACCCAATTATTAAAATTATTATGTACACCACATTCTGTACGTTTGTTATTTGGTTTATAGTACCTATAGGTATTGTCAAATATATTATCACTATAATTCTTTTAAAATAATATTTTTTTTTTTTGTATATTGGCACTTTGTATTTTCTGTGTTTTTTCTTTTGTGTGCAATAAAGTAACGGTTTATCTATCTATCTAAGTGCCACGTCCAATTTCTGGAGGCCCCTAACTGAATCTATCTGTCGTCAATTTTTTCAGTAAAACCACCACACTGTGAAATTTCACTGCAAATTAATGTCCCTATCGCGACTAGACTTTCAAAAGCCAGAATTTAATCATACAACAAAAAGTAAAAGTATCTTCTCAATTTGCGTATACTATGCAATGTGCATGACGCTCCGCTGTCCGCTCCCGGGACCGCCCGGGAGCTCCGTAGATTGACTTGTCAGAATATTTGAATTTTAATCCCAGCCAAACGTTACATAAACACCACTTTATTTATTCATGAGCCTACCACTGTACTGGCTACGTTTGTTGTCAAGTGAATCTGAAATTTAGGGATGAATTGGATTGGAAACCTTAAAGAATTAGCATTACCCTAGATAAGTGAACGAAAAAGTTACAATGATAGTTTTACTGTACAAGCTCTCTTTAACAATTCCGCTTTAGATTGGTAATTATCCTGTGGCACAATTTTGTCTTACCACTTGTTTTTACTATAGCGTATAAAACTAGTGAATCATAAGGAAAATGAAACTCATTTGGTTAGTTCAGAATTTTTTAAACTTTTTCATAAATTAAAAATGTAAGTTTTCAAATAAGTTCAAACCAGAACAAAACAGTATTAATGCTTCACGAAATTAACCTTATTGACATTATTACGAGTATTGATACAATAACATTTTTTTTACTTAAACCAATATTTTATCCGCAGGTCCCCTACATATCGACGCACGTTTCGTGTGAGACGAACTACAGTATATTAATTTATCGCAGTGGACTTCTGTTATTGCTACCTACAGTATCTATACTTGTAAGTACTTCCTTAGTATTTTTATTCTCGTTATTTTATTACTAGTTGCGCCCGCGGTTTCACCCGCCTAGACCAGGATAAAGGTAGCCTATGTGTTGTCTACATACCAAATTTCAAACAAATCGGTCCAGCCGTTTGAGCGTGAAAAAGTAACAAACATACAAACAAACAAACACACACACGAACTTTCGCCTTTATAATATTAGTGTGATTACTTTTATGATATTACCTGGAAGGACATATAGTGACCTCATTGGTGATGTTAATCAGAAAGGTTAGGTGTGTAGTACTCGCAACCGGCGTGCGTGTATGATCAGATATATGAACTTAACGTTCAAAAGGAGTATGTAAGGAACAGGTGCATGCCGTTCTGTAGTTTCTGCCTAACCCCATGGGAAAAAATTCCCCAGTGAAACTTAACGCGAGCAGCACATCTAAATTGCGTTCAAGAGCTGTCAGTGTCAATATTATCAATGATGACAGTGACAGCTTTTGAATGCGGTTTACATGTGCTTTTTCGTTCAGTTTCATTGGTGAAATTCGCCCTAAGAAATAAGGCTTTCATCATGCTCCAATAAACGTATACCAAAAACTCAATTATTATTTACAGCTTCTTACTTATTTATTATTATTTTGTTTTATAATAAAAGGTTACACGAGCGTGCTGATTGCAAAATTCGCCTCTAGCCTCGGGTAAGGCGCGATGCGTGCAACTCTTCGCGGGACAATTGGTGTGTTCCTCTTGGCACCACATCTTATAACCGGTAAGTGAACTTTTTATTATTTTTAGTTTTTCCTAAAGAATTGCATATCTTGTAAAGCTTTAGCGCAACCACTTGGTAGCTTAAGAGGCCTACCACAAAATTGTGTTTTGGCAGATTATGATATTGAAGCATGGCGGCGCAACGCATTATGTAGCAATTTTGCAGTTGTAATTTTTTTTTTATTTTGAGTCTTATTTTTTTTTTTTGTTTATGTATGAAATTTTATATGTGAACCAACGTTTATTCGGGTATACATTTTACGTAGGTAATAATATTAATGTAGTAAGATCTTTACAATTAATTCTGAGCCATTGATTCTGATCTTTGCAATTGATTCTGATTCTAGTAGTTTTATGGTTTTGAATGGGATTTTTTTATAGCTATTCCATACATATTTCAAAATTCTGAGGCCGCTATGACCTAAACCACTATTATAAGAAATATTATTATAAATTTTTCATTGCATTTGCTTAAGAGTATCCACGAGCTCGAAACAATTCAGTCGCGCATTTTATGAAATCTTGCTTCGGAATTTTGGCTTTATATACCTACATAGATAAAAAACATTTGCTAAAAACGAGGCCGCTATAAACTAAACTAATAACTATTCTCCATCATTCAATAAGTCAAAATTGTCGAAGTCTTTCAATTTCTCACACTAAGAACGCCAAAGTTGGCCAATTAACTCAAAACTAATGTTAATTAACTAATGTTAAGTGACGCTGTACGAAGCGCCAGTCAACCTGCCACGTCGCTGGATGTCCTAGTGAGATGCCCTCATTGTCCCCAAGCACGCTTTTTTAAGGGTGAACGAGGCTTGAAGGTACATTTTGGTAAGAAACACAAATCCCACAATGTGCCTTCATCATGCCCTACCATACCCACTTCCCTAACACCTGTTTCCCCCTCTCAACCCTTTTGGAAAACGCTTGCAAAATTGAAAACTTCAACTCCAGTCTTAAAGAGAGTTCCTCGTGGCGCGAGACCATCCGTAGCTTTATGTTTAGCGCGTTGTATCCGCCTCGCCGCCAGAGAGAACTCTCAGAGTGCTTGGGAGCAATTACTAACCTTCCCGTTTAGGATTCTACATGTGCAAAAGAATTTGGCAAATAAAAAAACTTTAACATCACAAATCAAGGATAATTGCAACATTTCGGCTCAAAGTTTCGACCCTAAATTAACAGCACACCTTCCCCAAAGAGGTTTATTGCACTATGTGGAGTCTAAACTAGGCGACGGTGATATCAGAGGTGCAGCTAGGATCATCTTTAGTAGCGATGTGGTTGCGCCGTACTCTCCAGAGACACTTACAGCTCTGGAGAGCAAACACCCTACCCCGGCAGATGATCTCTCCTTTCCTGACCCACCCGATCTGGAATCCAACTCACTTGTAATTACAGCACAACAAGTGTATGCGGCCGTGTGCTCCTTTCGAAGTGGCTCCGCCGGCGGCCTCGACGGCCTGACACCTCAACACCTGAAGGACTTAATGTGTTCAGGCGCCGGGGAGGCTGGTGAGTCCCTTTTGGAGGAGCTAACGGCCCTCATTAATCTCATGCTCTCCGGCAATGTGAACGAAGCCGTCATTGATATCTTGTATGGGGCAAATCTATGTGCCCTGCGCAAGAAGGATGGCGGCATTCGTCCCATTGCCGTAGGGCTCACTTATCGTCGTATCGCAGCCAAAATTTGCTGTGCTTTCTACAGCGAAACACTGGCCAGCAAATTCCAGCCCCTACAGCTGGGCTTCGGGTCTAAAGGGGGCTGTGAGGCTGCGGTACATGCATTATCCACTTACATCAATAGCGGTAAAGGTGAGGTCATCCTTAAGGTTGACATTAAGAACGCTTTCAATTCCGTAAACAGGGACACCTTGTTGACAGAAGTTCAAAAAGAAATACCCAAAATTTACAGTTTTCTTTATCAATGTTATAGGCACCCCTCTAAATCTAAATATATAAAACTCAAAGGTGACTGACTGACATAGTGATCTATCAACGCACAGCCCAAACCACTGGAGGGATCGGGCTGAAATTTGGCATGCAGGTAGATGTTATGACGTAGACATCCGCTAAGAAAGGATTATGATAAGTTCTACCCCCAAGGGGATAAAATAGGGGATGAAAGTTTGTATGAAGCTTTGTCAATTTTAAACCGATCGGGCTGAAATTTGGCATGCAGGTAGATGTTATGACGTAGGCCTCCGCTAAGAATGGATTTTGTTAATTTCTACCCCCAAGGGGATAAAATAGGGGATGAAAGTTTGTATGAAGCTTTGTCAATTTTAAACCGATCGGGCTGAAATTTGGCATGCAGGTAGATGTTATGACGTAGGCCTCCGCTAAGAATGGATTTTGTTAATTTCTACCCCCAAGGGGATAAAATAGGGGATGAAAGTTTGTATGAAGCTTTGTCAATTTTAAACCAATCGGGATGAAATTTGGCATGCAGGTAGATGTTATGACGTAGGCATCCACTAAGAATGGATTGTGTTAATTTCTACCCCCAAGGGGATAAAATAGGGGATGACAGTTTGTATGAAGCTTTGTCAATTTTAAACCGATCGGGCTGAAATTTGGCATGCAGGTAGATGTTATGATGTAGGCATCCACTAAGAATGGATTTTGTTAATTTCTACGCCCAAGGGGATAAAATAGGGGATGAAAGTTTGTATGAAGCTTTGTCAATTTTAAACCGATCGGGCTGGGACTTTGCATGCATATAGCTACTATGACGTAAGCATCCCCTAAGAAAGGATTTTGATAAATTCTACCTCCAAGGGGATAAAATAGGGGATGAAAGTTTGTATAAATCTTCTTAGATTTTCGACTGATTGAACTGAAATTAAAGATTGGAGCTACTATGATGAAGACGTCCGCTTAAATAGGATTTTGATAAATTCAACCCCCATGGGGATAAAATAAGGGATGATGGAGGATGTAAATGTATTAGTTTGAACTATAAGTACCTAATGGTATTGACTTGAGAGAACATTGCTTCTCTCATGGACAGTTTTATGTTGCTTGCTCACGAGTAGGTAAGTTCACCCAATAGCTTGATAGTTTTAGCGCCTAATGACAGATTAGTTAAGAATATTGTGTACAAAGAAGTTTTGTAGGCCCTAATTTTTTACTCACGCTAAAAAAAAGTAAAGCCGCAAAAAATATACCTAATTAATAATAATACTTAACGCGAGCGAAGCCGCGGGCAAAAGCTAGTTACTTTATAAAGACAACCTTTTGAAATCAGCCGTTGGATGTCAACAGGGTGACCCTCTTGGGCCAGTCATTTTTAGTTTGGCAATAAATCCAATTATTCGTCAATTAAATTCTAAATTCAACGTTTGGTATTTGGATGACGGAACCCTAGGAGGTGATATAGACACAGTCTTAAAAGATTTAGTTTTTTTAAAAGAAAAATTCAGTTCCATTGGCCTAGACCTTAACCTCTCAAAATGTGAAATTTATCTTCCCCAAACCACTGATAGACACAGACTACCATATCAAAATTTAATACAATAGCACCAAATATCAAAATTATGGAAAGAAACTCTCTTCACCTCCTGGGATCCCCAATTTTTGACGAATCCTTTCCAACGTTTATTGAGGAGAAAATACAAAATTTTCATGATGTCTCGGAACGACTTTACAAAATTAATATTCATTCGGCCTTCACACTCATTCGATACTGTTGCTTTGGACCAAAATTCACATATAGCCTTCGCTCCTCCCATCTTTGGAAGCGTCCACAACTTTTAAAAAAAGTAGACCAAATTATTAGAAACACACTAACTTCTATCCTAAATGTGGCCCTGGACGACCGAGCGTGGCAGCAAGCTACTCTTCCCATCCGCCTGGGTGGTCTCGGCGTCCGCAAAATTTCAAGTATTAGTTTACCGGCGTTCCTCTCGTCGGTCCACAGTACCGATAAATTAACCAGGAAAATTTTATCTTCCTCACTGGTCGATTTTGAGGTACCGTTTTTGACCGATGCGTTGAACGCTTGGAAAATGGCTTGTCCCAATACGGATTTGCCCGACAACCCGTCCTCCCAGAAACTGTGGGACGTGCCGCTCTGCAGTATTATACGGAATACCCTATTAAACACGTCTTTTAATACTGTTGAGCGTGCCCGTCTGCTGGCTGTGGGAGAATGGGAGTCAGGCTTGTGGCTTCAGGCGCTCCCGTCATCCACCATAGGTACTATGATGGATGACTCATCGTTTCGGCTCGCTACGTGTCTCCGCTTGGGCGCACCTTGTGTTGCTCCGCATCGGTGTCACTGCGGTGAAGCTGTCGACAGTCTCGGGCACCATGGCTTGTCCTGCTACAGGAGCGCAGGACGCATAGCACGACACGCCAGCATCAACGACATTATTCGTCGAGCTCTTGTTACCGCCGGCGTACCAGCGGTATTAGAACCAAACGGCTTGGTACGTGACGATGGGAAGAAACCAGATGGCATGACGTTGTTGCCTTGGAAGATGGGTAGGCCTCTGGTGTGGGACGCAACCTGTGTCGACACCCTTGCACCATCTCATGTTCCAAGCACGACGTGCTGTGCTGGCGCCGCTGCTGCGGCTGCTGCGGCTGCTGAGACCCTCAAGCGGCGCAAATACTGTAACCTTATAGGTAACTACAGTTTTGAGCCGTTTGGGGTCGAAACGCTCGGGTCATGGGGCCCGAGTGCGCGTCTACTTTTTAAGGAAATTTCTCGCCGACTGGTCGAGGCTTCACGTGACCAGAGGGCTGGCTCGTTCTTTGGCCAAAGAATTAGCATTGCCATTCAACGTGGCAATGCTGCCAGTCTTCTGGGCACGTTTCCGGATGACATCGATGCGGACGAGTACTTCGACGCCTAAATGTCCTTTTGTTTTGTATTTATTTGTATAGTTAGTTAGTTATTTACGTTAAAAAATATTTCTACTGTTTGATAAGTTTATTGAATAAATAAATATGTCCCTTATATATATACGCGACGAATTGACACTAATGTTCAACTAGTCTAGAATTTGCAAGATATCTAGGTACTACCTAGTTATTTTGCAAATCCACCGAGCAAGTACACCTAAGCTCTCCTATTAACTGATAAATATCGTTCATAAGTTTTTGTAGTTTCGTTCACCACAGAGTGGGACTGAGTTTGTATCAGAGAAAAAAAATATTGTTGAATTGCTTTGGCATTTGGTTAAACTTAAGTGAATGATAATATTATAAGTGTTTGCATGTCAAATTGTGATATATGGCTTAGCTTTATTATATCATAAATATTAGGTTGGGGAAAAAGTCTTTTCGCATTATAGTATGTATGAACTTAAAATAAAATATCTTTGGTTATACTATTTGTATCTGGCTGGTTTTGGTAACATTGAAAGTTTAAATTTTAAAGAACATAATTCCAAATTCAAATTAGGAAAAAGTGTGATTTTCATTTGTTTTTCGTACTGTTAAGATGAGTGAATCTAATGAAGAAATTCGATACGTTTTAAAAGTATACTACAAAAAAGGTAAAAATGCAACGCAAACCGCGAAAAAAATTTGTGATGTTTATGGACCCAGTGCAGTATCTGTGAGAGTAGCACAAATTTGTTTTAAGCGTTTTCAATCCGGAAATTTTGATGCCAAAGATGCACGACGCTCTGGTCGCCCTATCACGGATAAAATGGATGCCATTTTTGAAAAAGTGGAGCAAGATCGGCATATCAGTAGTTACAACGTAGCTGAAGGACTGGGAATTGACCACAAAACAGTTTTGGCTCATTTGAAAAAAACTAGGTACACAAAAAAGCTCCATATTTGGGTACCTCACGAGCTCACTGAAAGAAACCTAATGAACCGTGTACTCATTTGTGATTCTTTATTACGACGTAATGAAACCTAACCATTTTTGAAGAAGCTACTAACTGGAGATGAAAAGTGGATCACATGCGACAAGAACGTGCGAAAAAGGTCGTGGTCAAAGGCCGTTCAGGCTTCACAGACTGTGGCGAAACCCGGGTTCACTCGCAACAAGGTGATGCTGTGTGTGTGGTGGGATTGGAAAGGCATTATTGATTATGAGCTGTTACCACCAGGCAGGACCATCGATTCTGAACTCTACTGCGAACAACTGATGAGATTAAAGCAAGAAGTTGAGAGAAAGCTGCCGGAATTAATCAACAGAAGGGGTGTGGTTTTTCATCATGATAACGCTAGACCTCACACATCTTTAGCCACTCAGCAAAAATTAAGAGAGTTTGGCTGGGAAGTGTTGATGCATCCGCCGTATAATCCTGACCTTGCACCTTCAGATTTCCACCTGTTTCGGTCTCTTCAGATTCTTTAGGCAGTGTCAGGTTAACATCACGAGAGGACTGCCAAAACCACTTGTCGCGGTATTTTGATCAGAAGTCCCAAAATTTCTATAGCAATGGGATCATGTCCGTACCTAAAAGATGGCAAAAAGTTATCGAACAAAATGGTACCTACATACTTTAGATAAATGTTAATAATGTATATTAAAAAATGTTTTGAATTTTCTTAAAAAATGCGAAGAAACTTTTTCCCCAACCTATTAAAATTGATTAACTTTGCTTCGGTAGTTTTTGAGTTAGCTTCAATAATATGTATTTTTTCCCCACTTTTATATGGATGATGTTCTAGTTTGTTTTGCAGATAGTGGTATTAGAATTTGTGTGGGGTAGGTACACAACTAAAAAGTGAAAAATAAAAACTTTTTTACAAAAAATACAACCGACTTCCAAAAACAACACTACAAAGTGAAAAATAACTTTAATTTCGGAAGTCGGTGGCAAAAAACGAAAACACATTTAACTAGACACCGACTTCCGAAATTAAAGTTATTTTTCACTTTGTAGTGTTGTTTTTATTAAAAGACTTTGAGGGTCACATTGAATTCTTGACCTAATTCATAATAGATCATCATTATTCTGATAACTACAACCCATGGGGAAGGGCCTTTGCACCTTTTTCATAGTCAATTTAGTAAGAGATGCTCCAAACATCTATTAATTGGTGATGGTCACAGTATGTCATCCTAAATATTAACGGAAACTATCACTTCCTACGCTCCAAATAAAATTTATTAGTACTAATAATTTTCAATAAAATAAATTAGTAATAAATATGGCTCTCTATAGACTTTTAATTGCAAGAAATCCAATAAGTTGCCGTCATCCATGATTAGTATTTTAACGTCTTATTTATTCCGATCAGAATTTTATTAATGGGTCCAAGTGGAACATACCACAGGCCTTCAAAGCCAAGAAACCTTTAGGCAGTAAACGATTTGATGGCTTTTTAATAAGTTGCCTTACGCGGCCGGCATGAAATTTAATTGAATGACCGTATCGGATAGGTCGATGCGGCCAATCGGGAAGGCGGGACTAGAGTGATAATTATAAGGATTTTATGTAAATTTATGAAATGGTTTGCAGAAAAGGATGACATTTTTAATTAGTCAATTCTGTCTATATTAATTGGAAGTTAATTGCAACAAATTTTCTTTAAATAAACTAGCTTTTGCCCGCGGCTTCGCCCGCGTATATCTATGTCGGAAATTATCCTACGGGAACGTACTACCCGGATAAAGTATTATACTTCCTAACTCAGGTCATGATACTTTCGATATACTCTTGATAGTGTTGCTACACATTATTTTGTGTAGCAACACTATCAACTGAAACTGTATGACACTTTTCGTTCATATTTCATTGAAATCCGTTTAACCGTTAAAAGCTAAGAGGCAGGCAGACAAAGTTACTTTTGCATTGTGCAGTCAGCAACAAAAGTCGATTAACACTTGCAGTTTTTTAATCTTAAATATTAAGCGAAATATTTAATTCAAATCGGAACACACGTAGGTACTTAAAATTTTATAAACATTAACTCTTAACAGTTGAACGAAAAAAAAGCAGGTTATCGAATCATTTTGTGTTAATTTAGATGATGTCAGAGCAGCAGAGTTAACTGACTTCTGTTGCTGACCGTACCTATATTTATTATAGTAGAAGTATGGGTTCAAAGCTAAATTTTGTACGCTAAATTTTCCATTCAAACTTGTCAATGTTCCATGCTACATCAGCACTTTATTGCTAGACAATGGACATACCTAGGCCTCTAATTGTATGCCCCTGAGCTACCTACTCTCATCCATTCAAAATGTTGTTTGATAATAACTGAAAAAAAAAAAAACATTTTAGTTTATCTACACCCTTCTTAACTTGAAGGTCGCTCGATCTTTTATCTTTGTAAAAATAAAAGCAAAGGCTGTTACTAACTTCTTAGTATATAGGCACCTATTTATTACTTTATGTAAATACAACTCGGAGTGTATTTCTGTAAAGTTTTGAAAATGGAGTACATTTTTATCACTTGTTTTCTTCTTTTCTTCAGATGGCCAGTTGTTTTTCTTATTGTAATTAGATACGGAGAGAGCCACAAAGGTAGGCCGCTAATCCAATTTTTTGTTTTTATTTTGACGCGGACAGGGGAAAGATAGTGGCATCCATTAGGGATACAAGGCTGAGTAAAGAGCCGACACCAGTTGTCGTGGAGTATCCTACATAATATAAATATTCAATAGGGGTTTGAATATGTTAATACAACGTCTCCTCATTGGGTTGTAGATTGCGTCGTCGTTTTTATCTTATACGACATTTAACTCCGGTAATTCAATTTACTTTATTTGCATAATGTCGCCTGCTTTCTAAAGTAGGTGAGTATGGAAATCTCACTGAATGGGAACGCAATTCGTATGTCCTTTGAAGTGTATAAATAGATTATTCATGTTGATTTTCCGTTTGATAAAGTAGTGCTTTAATTGGATGCATGTGTATTTAGTTGTACAAATTTGAAATAGAATTGATTACAATAAGTTTGTAGTGATATTTACGCTTGTTTCAACCTACGCTATCGTTGTTAACATCACCGAATCAAAAAGGTTTCATCACACTATTGCGTATAGGCGAATGGAGATATCTAGAATTAATCGGGCTCTGAAGGCATACAAAGCCGTGAAATATTGCTCGCTCGTTGTTCACAATGGCTACGTCTTCATCACGACCCTATTGTTTTTTTTCTTTGGGCACCACACGCGGGATTGTTTTCTGTTACAGCTACGGAGTTGGGAAACGTGTTCTGCTGTCTCTGTGCCCATTTATCAGGGACTAGACACATCGAAGGCTTAGCTTGCTGAGATAAAAATATTTCTGTACTTAAATATAAGATTCTTACATACTTGTTAATAATATTTATGGACGGTGACCCGAAGATAGTGGCCTGAGGTGTGGGGTGTACGTACCATAACTTTGTTTTTTTGTCACAGTTCTTTGTGTTTGGAGTTGTAGAATACTTACAGGTATATAGAATCCATATTTGCTACATAAATGTACCCAAAAGTAGGAAAATACTTACAATAAATCCCACGTAGGGAATAAATATTCCAAAGAGTCTTAATAAACCTAACAGAAAAGATATCATACAAAAACGTAATTAATCAGAACTAATCAATCAGTCACGCTTCCACACAAATTCTCAAGACTAATCCAACATATGGGAAGGAAATAAGTTTTTACCACAAAATAACTACCTACCTACCTGTAGATAGATAGGTACTCATACGTATACGTATACAAAGCCACAATAGAACGGTGCTCTTCATTCCCCGTTATCAATCTACCATGATGCCATCTGTGACGCCGCCATTACTCAATTTCCTTTGCCGCCAAAAAAGAGCGCGTAAAAAGAATTCAAAGAAAGAATTCAAACAACCGTTTAGAACACGGAATAGAGACGCGACGCTTCATTGTCGGTTTGATGTTACTCTATGATTTATGGCTGAATAAATAGGTATTGGAATATGATTTTGAACGCGTCTAGGGTTTGTTTACGTAGGTGTTGCATAGTGGGATGCTGGCTGGAAAGGTTTCATTTTCAGGAATTATGAGGCAATATCATACGTAGGTACTGTGGATTTTCCATTATAGAGTGTATTTTTATTATTCAGCGAGAATAATAGAAATCTATGAGAATATATTATAAAACGATAGTCATTCAGATTGATTTTGGAACCATTTTCAAAAGCAAAACAGCAGAAGGAAAAACATCCTGAGGAAACCTGGACTTAGAGTTAATATAAGTCTGAAATCGCCAACCCGTCTTGAGCAAGCGTGGTGAGCAATGGTCGTGCCTTCTCTGTATGAGAAGACGCCTTTAACCTGCAGTCGGACAGTAATATAGTCTGGTATTATTATTATTTTCAGGATTGTGGTCTAAGGTAAATTCAGGAGACAAATTTCTGTTTCTAATAATTAATTTAATGTCATGAACCATGAAAGTAATGTTCAAATTAATATCAATGTCGAAAACAAACCAAACAACTATGGACCAATCGCAATCAGTAAACAAACGCCTTGTCGGAAATAGATAGATTCTTATCAGATTTGCATATAAATTTTCGGTTTCTAAGCGGAATGTGGTGGTGCACCCACACAGAGCCGAATTTGGACTCTTGCACTGTGTGTTGGTACCACTGAATGATAATTTAAATTCATTCTCTCCGCCGCCCGCGCCATCATTTGGACAAATGCTGCGTCATTTGTCTAAGGGACTGCACTGAGGTACGGGGCGAGAAAACCACTTCACAATATCAAGGAAAATCAACCTTGTATTCTCAACTTTAATGTTAGTTTTCCAACAACACCAACCGATCAGATTCCAAAATCTTCTGTTGATGTAAAGCTACGCAAAATTGATATTTACGTGCAAAAACATAGAGTTCATTCGGGTCCGCGCCACCGAAATCTCATTTTGTAAGCTTCCGAAAACATTTTCACAATGAAAAATGAAACTTATAAAGAATGTTCGTCGGTTGATTTTTGATCGGCAAACTTTCCTTTCAATAGGTTTTGAATTAAAACTTACCGTATTTGTGCTACGTTACTAATTAATTTAATTATTTATCTCATTGTGCGCATGTTTATTCAATACACATAATTTTAATGAATAGGTGCTTATATAGAAAGCTTCTGTATCTTTGTAAGCGATGATTCCCTACAGTAAAATTTGACAAATTTTTGTTAACAAAAATTTTAAAACTCTGAAACTGAGTTTAAAAAAAACTTTTTTACAAAAAAAAAACAACCGACTTCCAAAAAAATACTACAAAGTGAAAAATAACTTTAATTTCGGAAGTCGGTGTCTTTGGATCTGTAATTTAGTTTTTTGCCACCGACTTCCGAAATTAAAGTTATTTTTCACTTTGAAGTATTTTTTTGGAAGTCGGTTTTTTTTTTTTTTTGTAAAAAAGTTTTTTATTTTTCACTTTTTAGTGGATCACTCTGCAATTTATCTAAGTTACAAAATAGCCTAATGTCAATTGCTCATCATTTTTTTACAAAATATTGCTTTTCTCGATACACGGACGTTAATTGTTGAGGAGTTCTCCCAGTAAGGAACCAAGAGAGCTGGAACTGAAGGTGAAGCCACCATCAGCTCCACTTCAATATATGTAATGTGACGAACATAAATTGCTTAGCAATAAGCAAATCACAACCCGTGAAATACGTATTATTGAATAATTCTGATGGCCATCTGTGGTCTTCCTCATCAGTTCCACTTCACCAAATGGTGCTTTCCGGGAGCACGAGTTACTATAAAAAATACCCAAATCGCTATAGGTGTGCCTATAAAATTTGAAGGTTCTCCTCAATTTATCTGGGATTCCATCATCAGATCCTGGTTTCCTTACCATAGTACTATCCTTAGAATATCTCTATTCCAACAAAAAAATAATCATCAAAATAGGTTCATAAACGACGAAGTTATCCGCGAACACACATAAAAAAGAAATATATATATATATATATATAATATATAATATACGGTCGAATTGAGAAACCTCCTTTTTTTGAAGTCGGTTAAAAATCGCTAGGATCTCTTTCACCGAAAGAAGCGTCGTTAACAAATCAAAATTATATTACCTACGCAAGGCAATTTAATTAATATTATCTATTTGAAATATTAGGTAAAGCTAACCTTTGGTTACTGATTTATTTTACTTTCAAAGGTTATCCACACATTTTCTCATAGAAAAGATATTTTCCCGTTGATCTCGACTCCCGTGTCTTACGTTCAAAAGCTATTTATCTCGTGCAGTATTGAAGAAAACTGGGTTAGTAAGGCAAAGGTGTGTTAGTACCTATATTGACTTAGTCAACCTTCTCTTGTCACTATGTATCTTACAGGATCTGTGACCTGGCATTATCTAGGTACAGTCAAGTTTTTTATACAGGTTGTAAGGGACAGCCCTCCGCAAACTAACAGGGTGCATTCTGTCCGTTATTTTGAATCATATTACACCGGAAAATTTCTCAGGAAAATTTTAATTTTTTTTTATCGTTTTTTCAATTAGGTACTATTCCTTTATTTTAATGTAAAATTACATTATCTGTACGCAACACTCCATGTGTGTAAATAACCAATCTGCCAATCCGCCTAGCCTTTTCCCAAATATGTTAGGGCCGGCTTCCAGTCTAACCGGATGCAGCTGAATACCAGTATTTTATATGGAGCGACTGCCTATCTGACCTCCACAACCCAATTACTGGGTAATACGATACCCCTTGGTAAGACTGGTTCTCAGACTTTCGGGCTTCTGACGACCCGTAACGACTGTCAAAGATCCACGAATGACAGCCAGGACCAACTGCTTAATGTGCTTTCTGAGGCACGGTAAAGATGGTCACCCATCCACGGACCAACCCCGGCAAGCGTAGCTTAACCTGATGGATCGATCTGTACGGCTGTTATTACTTAGCCATGAGCTCCTCGAGTGTGTGTGTAAATAAAATAGCTAAAATAAAAAAAATCTGCAAACTACCCCAGTAAAGAGGAGAATAAAACAAAAACAAAAATATTCATATCGGCGCAGCCGTTCTTGAGTTTTAGCGAGACAAACGAACAGCAATTGATTTTTATATATACTAATAATAACAAGTCAAACAAAGAATTAAACTAGCTCAAAATAATCTCATCACTTCACTAAATTAATATTATTTACATTCCTAAAAGTTCAAAATGTAAAACAATGTCAAAGAAAAAAATTAAAAAAAATAAATTTACACATGTTTATTTTGAGCTAGTTTAATTCTTCTTGAAAAAAATAAAAAAAAAAAATTTATACATGTTTATTTTGAGCTAGTTTAATTCTTTGTTTGACTTGTTATTATTTTAAATATTTGCATAGGTATAATTGGTAAACATTCAGACACAATATAAATTGTTATTGAATAAATGAAATGAAATACTCTAACGACGCTACGTACGTTTTGCCACGGTAACGATACATTGCGTGTAAGGAATAAAAAAATCAGGTTTATTGGAATCCCTTAACGTTCCTGAAATAATTTCTTGTGCCGGTGCGGTCGTCTTAGATGATAATTATACTGAATTCACCCCATCAGTCTGCGGAGGGCTGTCCCTTACACCCCGTATCTTCATCATTTTTCAAATTCTTTCTTTTATCGAGTTAGGACACATATGCAGTGCCCTCCAAAAGTTAGTTGACATTGTTCCACTTCAGTTGTACCGAATCCCACATTATGATTTAAAATTCTAGATTCAAATGTTCAAACACTCAACATTAGTCAACTTTTGTTACTGACTTTACCTGTACAGTTCAAACTGTACAGGTAAAGTCAGTAACAAAAGTTGACATACACTTCAGTTATTTAAATAAGATATTTAATTAAAATTGGAACAGAAGTAAAATATAGAGATCTACTAGAAGGCTTTTAGGTATTTTAGGAAAAAAGGAGATAATCAAATCATTTTGGATTAATTTACATGATGATGATGGTGTGTAAAAGTAGCAGTGTTAATCGACTTATGTTGCTGACCGTACACCTACACTATAAAATTTTTATTGTCAAATACAACTACGTGTCTATGTTATGGGATTACCAGATTTTTTTAACACTGTGTTTCAGTTGTGGTATATCATAATTTGGCATTGCAGCTGAAGTGGAAAAATGCCAACTATATAACCTTTGGAAGGCACTGGTAAATACCTTTTGAAGCCAGACTATTACTACTAATAAAATACACTGAGCAGAATATTGCTTAAAAAAGTATTTATTTAATTACTTTGATAACAAAGACCAAATAGCATACAACTTTGATCAATGTCGAGTCAAGGTTGATGTTAACACGACATTAGTCAACCAATTATGATTTAACATCAACCTACCTGGCTATCGTTTTTATAAATTCTGCTATATTGATATTACTACGCAGTATAGGTAGGTACTTATAATTCTGAGTCGGTTAAGTAGTTTCTATCATAAATAGCCCTTAAGGTGACGAAAAATGTTTTTAGCTGTGACACCTATATGATCTTGGGTCAATACTGAATGATATTTCTAACTCAGGTTCAGAAATTTAGCATAAGAAGCCTAATTTCCGCCATCTTTTCCTCGTGGGTAGCCAGGAAAAGATGGCGGAAATTAGGGAAAATGAAGTACTTACTAGAAGATATAAAAGATGTGAGCTAAGTAGAAAACTCTGGGATTTTAACACATACCACTGCTTGACAAAGGCCTTAGGTATTTGGACCGTTTACCATGTATTTTATTCAGCTCGTCTTGTCATTTCCATCGTGATCTGCCGCGACACCTAGATAAATAATTATAATCATATATTTGTTTTATCTTTTGTAATAGTCTTTGTCGTGTCTCACGATTAGTTCAATCGTGATCGAATTACTGGTTAACATCCTGATTCTGATCTACAAGATAATAATGTATAGGCCATGCTAATTTAAATGTTTGTCTCAATGCGGAAATCACTCTGGGGCGACTCAAAGCACAAAAGGCGGATGGTAGAAGATGGAACCATTTCAGCCAACTCCGAGTCTACAAAATTCTTGAGCTGATCATGAGATTTTCTTCTCCATTTCAAATGCTATTCAATAAAAATCCCATAACTGTTGGTCCGTAGTTTAAAATAAAATAATTTTGATTATTTTGTGTTGTATAGGTACGCTACGAGAAGGAAATGAAAGGCATCAATTTCCTCGAAAAACCTTAATGTAATACATACAGGCAATCATGTAAAAAAGTATATAGGTACATAAGTACATTACTGAGGCTCATTTGTATCGGGTAGGCAGTCAGTGTAAAATAATCGGATCCCGTAAATGTTATATTAATGATCGTCCATTTGTACGAGTGAAATAAATTTGATGAAATTAAAAGGGAAAAAAAATCAGTATGAATAATTGACGTTCGCTTGTTGTATGTCCGCCTTCTGTTATTAAATTCCACGTGAGTTTTATGTGAAATGTGGAAAGAATTGTTCCGTACAAGTCGGCCATATATTAGCAACGGATTCTACGTTTTTTTTTGCTGTTGTTGTTATTACTTATGTGATTCTTCACATGGTGAATAACGCTCGAGGAAAAAACGTGAAGGATAAGGATTAAAAAAAATTCACTTACCTACATTCTTTCTTAGTGAAAATCAGTGATTAGATTTGGTGTATTACAAAAACAGATTAAAGAAGATACCAAATTCCAGACTTTGACAGAAGATGACGTAAGAACCGTGGACCATATAGACCAAAAAGACCTCCTACGAACTAATTCCGCGAATTTGATTTTTATCTCCGCTGTTTTTTGATCCATCAACCCTACAGTCCCGAAAGCAATCTAGTTGGGCTCAGGATTACTCGTTTCTTTTTTTATTTCTAATTGTGCCCGCGGTATGCCCCAGAGATGGGGCGATGTGTCGCAGAGTATCTACTCCGCTGCCCTGCGCGGAAACCAATTTCAAAAGACCCAGAAACTGTACAGAGTCGGATGGATTTGCAATTTTTTATAGATAAACTTAGGGGAGTTAAATTGAAGAATTTTTGTTTATTAGCAGTGAGTACAGGAATGCAATGTCTGCGTTTGGGGGTAACGTAGTGACGTTTACAGCGTAACCTTTTCATTCTCTAATGAATAGGAAGGTTTAACATAGTCATGTCGTATAGTAGAAATGCTGAGTCCTTGTCAAAGAATGATTTACGGCTCCAATGTTTAGTAAACTTGAGTTTATTTGCTTCGGAAATATTTGAGATATCGATCACAAACCAAACCTTCGACCCTTTACAAGCACGTAAAATCCATATTAACATACAGATGTATATCAGAAATCGTAGGGTAAATATTGTTCGGAAAGGATAGCATACTCCGGCCCTGTCGAGAGTGGCGCCCCCTTCAGCCCGCGAGTGACACTGACGGATCGCGGGACATTAGTCATAGTCGAGACCTCCCGCCTTCCCTTCCCGCACCCCGCACTACCCCCGCACATACCCTGTTTATTTACTTTTTGTAACGCTATTGATGTTTAATTATAGAGCACCCTAATGTATCTCGCCTAATTTTGACGCGTAATGTTTTGCTTGTAATATTTCATTGCATCACGAATATATTTTGTTAGTGCTGTAGTTTGTTGAGTGCTATTTTGAAGCGATTTTCTGTCTGCACTCGATATTTCTTCGGCAAATGTAGGAGCGCTTGACCAAGATACTTACTAACTACATAATTTGGGCGGTGTCTGGTTGAACATAGGCATGAAGGCGTATCTGGTAGAACCTAACTGACAAATGAAATGCAGGAATAAAAAAGGCTTTTCTCAACATCTGTCTAGTATACTCACTAAAAATATTGTGTACGACCAGGAACACCATTAAAATCTAATCAATGCCAAAATACCAGGTTTTTTAATCTGAAAATATTTTGCAAGCAACGCCAAATGACCACAACTTACTCATACATATCGAAGTATCCATTGCCGACAAGCTAGACGCAAATAAAACGGTACAACCACCTCTCAGGTGTAGTGGTAAAACAAGAGAAATACTGCGTAGTCCTAACCGGAATGATAGTTTGTCTTACCACTATGATAGTTCTTCATTAATACTTGAACAGCTGTGTCATTTCGAGCGATCAGCACTTCGTTTTGTTCCAAGAGTTGGCCTATTCATTCGTAGGTGACGTATAGAAATAGGTTTTATGTGAGTAACACATTCATCCTTCAAATAAAGATTAGCGTCACATAATTGCCTCCTCAATCGGTGAATTCTGATCATGGATGGAAGTTATTTAAGTAATTTTGACAATAGCATCCTAGTAGTCATCTTTCATTGCATTTAGTGCTGCTAGCTTTTAGTTCAGCATTCAAGCTGTTGTTTTTGTTTCTACGAAGCTCTCTATTTCTTGTCAACTATTCAGTTTTGGAAGGATCTCGATTTAATTTCTGCAATAATTGTTAATCTGTCCCTCTTACCTACATAATAATCATATTCGTTAAGTTTTAGTCTTAAAATGCCTTTGGTAGAATAGTAATTTGTACCATCAAAGAAAGATATTCACGATATAATTAAATAGGCAAACAATGTCCCTCCCCTTTTTTTTTTTTTTTTTTTTTTGTGGATGGGAAATCATCAAATGACTTCTCCCGCTCTGGGCAGAGCGGGAGGGCGTGTCAGACTTTTACTGACTAAAACCCACCCATGTTCCTTCAGCTGCCCGTGCCAGGGCCACGGTATCTCTTTCGAACTACCCGCGACCCCGGCGGCATCGGCCCAATTGACCCCGTCACTGCTGACATCTCTTTGAGGCGCGCGTGGAACACAACGCGCCGTCGACCCGGGCCTGTTCCTTACCGGACGGCGAGCTGCCCATTACTCGTCGTCCGCAAGCCCGCGCCTACGGTGGCCGGGAATCGGCAATCGATTCCCGCCGCCCAGGGCGTCTCCTACGGCGGCTAGGGGCGCGAGGGCGCGGCTGTTGCCTCTCCCTCACGCGTTCCGCTTCCTCCTTCGCGAGCATTACTGCTTCGCAGAAGAAGGTGACGGCTTCCCATGCACTCTCGCTCCGCACCATGGCCTGGACCAGGTTTGGACGCGAGAAATCGCCGCCGCCGATCGCCTCCGTGAGAACACGGCGGTGCTCCGCCCAAGCCGGGCAGACCTCCACTGTATGCTCCACCGTATCCTCCGGGCGATCCACACAATGGTGACACCCGGGCGTTTCCTCCCGCCTTATCCGAAACAGGAACCTCCCGAAACAACCGTGTCCGGTGAGGACCTGCGTCAGGCGGAAGGTGAGGACGCCGTGGCGCCTCTCCAACCACTCCTCAAAGAGGGGACTTATCGCCGCAATTGTGGCGTGCCCAAATGTCCCTCCCCTGACTCCTTAAAACAAACACTCATCATCAACAGTAGCAAGAGCAACATAATCATTAACAAATCGAATTTTCCATCAATCTCGTGACGTCATCGCTTACGATATCTTTACCTGAGAGGTGGCGCCCCCTGCCTTATCACATAGCGACATGATAAATGACTCGCGCCTATCTGTTAATTAAGATTTTCGCGGCTCTCACGTGTAGACGGATGTCGGTAATTTAACTTAGATGCTGTTGGATGACGAAAAATATTGAATTTAGATAGTGATTGTTGGTGTGATAGTGAATGTTGCTGAGCATGGTATTTTCTCTTAGGTTTATGTGATTAGAGTTTTAACCTAATATTTTTCCGAATATTTTTCTAGTAAAATTGGTGGTGTCTTGGTGAGAACATTCTACAGGATGTATCAGAAAGGTGTGGTCAAATTTAAAGGCAATTTCGATGTTGGTCCCTTGTAGAAAGTTGTTTAGTTTGATATTCTGTACCACAGTTTTCTAATACCCCCTTTATAGGAAGTTAATTTGATGTTCCTATGTCACTGAATATTATTGTTACATTAATTTTTAAATGAGCCATTCGTCTTTCAACGTGCAGTTCTTTTTAGGTAGGTACTTTACAAGTCCTATAAAACATTATTTTTAGTATATGCGAAACCTGAATATAGTTTGTTCAGAATAAGTAACTGAATCAATTCCAATAATTTTTATACCGTGTTATATTTTGCCCCAAAAATCTTTAAAAAAGGTTACATTATGGACACCAAGTGACGAACACAATTCACGGCAGGTCATAGGGGCACTAGGCACGGGCGCACAGCGGGCGCCGCGTGGTGATCATGTTTTTGTACGGACAACCAGGTAACATAACCAGCTTATAACTTTGTGATTTTACACGATACAGTTTTGAAATTTTGTACATAGATTCTTTACATAAAAATACTAGACACGTATTTCGGGTTTTGCGTTTACCAAAACTGATGTTGTATATTCCAGTAAACTTATATATCTACATAAAAACTTTTACTTGAAAAATCACCATCTAACTTCTGAAGAAGTGAAAATTGTAGGCTTCAATTTAACTTATGCGCCATTCGTCTTTCAACGTGCAGTTCCCTTTAGGTACTTTACAAGCCCTATATATTCCAGTAAACTTATATATCTACGTAAAAACTTTTACTTGAAAAATCACCATCTTACTTCTGAAGTAGTGAAAATTGTGGGCTTCAATTTAACTTTTCGTTTACAATTGAAAGTACTGTAACACCTTACACAAACATTCTACAGCTAAAAAACGCGACTGCAAGTGCAAACTATATCAAGACATAGTCGAGATAGTTCGCTGATCGCCGATAGAGGGCGGGCCCGAACACCCATTTGTCAGCGAGAGGCTCATTAGGGTCGAATCTGGTTGAATCTCCAGGGATTAAGGGTCTCAATACGAGGTAGTCGTAGTCGTCACGAGTGTACGGTAATGGATATTAAAGGAAAATCTTAGGTTTTACACTCCTTAGTTTATATTACACTGATTTAATTTATGTATTAAATGTTTAGTTCAGTCAGCTTTTTTATTCGTCCGTGAAGCGTTCTTGAAAAACAATATAAACGTTGAGATCTATTGTCTCTGCTGTACCTAATTAAAATCACAGGGATTTCTAGGGACCTCTGAAAATTATTATCTTAAGAAAAAATTCGTTCGATCATACACAAATAGGTTCACTTGTTTGTGTATCATCGAATGAATTTTTGCTTCAAAACCAGTGTGGTAGTATTTATACTTAATATACCCTTATTCCTTATTGTGTGATATGTCCAAAACATATTTATTTATTTATTATTTATTTATTTATTCTGTTGGGGTAACAACGGATTGGGGATAGATCGGTTATTCAGAATTTTTACTAAACTTGACAATATTTTTGATCACTGGCAACATAGTCTACGATGCCATTTTGTAGCGTACCACGGTGTAGTGTCCGGTGTTAGTTTGAAGCAAAAACATGTGTGCTATAGGTAAAATTGTGAACAAGTAGACAATTACCCGGACTTTCCCCTGACTGCATGTCTTTCATTTGTTTTTTCTAGGTTAGAATAATGACTGATTTATAGATCAGAATACACAGGGTGTATCAGAAAGGTATGGTCAAATTTAAGGGTTTGATACAGACCATCAAACTGACCAATTTTTTCCATGGGACCAACATCATAATCGAGAAAAAATAATCAGCCATCCCTTATTTACCTGTACACACGGCTACACATCAAGCTATACATTTCCAGTTTACATTGACCTCTCATTGTAAGGAAATTCTATACAATGCGAGATCAGCTTATACTGGAATTGTATAGATTTATCTCTAGCCGTGCGTACATTTGGGTCGAGTAGGTAAGTACCTTTTAAAGTTTTGTACGGGACAGCTCATATTTTTTTCGCGTTTACGATGTTGGTCCCATGGAGAAAGTTGTTCAGTTTGATGGTCTGTATCACACACACCCTTTAATTTAACCACACCTTTGTGATACATCCTGTAGATTTAAATCCGATCTTTCCCCGTATGTTCGAGATCGGATTAGTACACCAGAACCACTGTCTTTTTATAAACATTTTGATATGGGGCATTTCGGATATACTACACTTAAAAAAATACTGGCTAAGTTACGAAAGAATCGAGTCAACATTATAGGTTTGTCTCGGGAAAGTTCGGTTTCTACTGCTATATGCACTTTATGCGTACAGTAGGTATAATAGGTAGGAATGGTTTTTAGAATGTAGTACGATCTTCCCGCTTATAGTCCAAACGTTTAGTAAAAAAAAACAGTTATCATTTTGAGCTCATTATAAACAATAATCGCTGATAAATCGATTGGTTAAAAAGTACGTACTTGAAATATGACCTTTCCTAATTCATTTAAATTCATTCACAAGTAGATAAAACTATCTCAAAATTAAAATATTCTCTGATTTCAAAAAAATATCCGAACGTACCCCGACAAACTTTTTAATAAGTAATACTAACACATTGATTTGCAAAATAGCCTCAAATGCTCAAATATCAGATCATAAAACTTGTTAAGAAGTATCAAGATAAGTTTCAGCTATTGTGTAAGCTAATTGACATAAATCTGCGGCCATTACTGGAGTTGCACTCAAGTGAGGTTTAACTAATAAACATACCTTGTTATTATGTTATTATTTGTTTTTGTCTCTACTCTTATTAGCAATCACATAAGATCTGTCATATAAGTAGGTATATTAGGTACATTACACTAATCGACTTTTCAAGCAAAAACTCAATCCCCAGAAAACGCTGGTTAACTCAGCTATAATTTACTACATACGATGTAAATCTGTGTACGACGATTATAAAAACATTACACGATAGATATAAACTTATCGTGACCGCCAATCAGAAACGAGAAGTCGAAATAAATCGATGTTACATCCAATCATTACTCTACGTCAGGATCGACTCAATTAAAATATCGTTAATGTACTACAACTAAACAAAAAGCAACCCTATTTTATAAACTTTAGAGTTGTTTTTTACACTGTCAATATTTTTACCTTGCAATGGTCATTATGGGTAAATGTAGTATACTATAAAACCACGAAATCGGCGTGTCGGAATCGGAATAAAGGTAAAATAAACAGTCGGTAAAGCTGCGCTGGACACGAGTAAGTTTTAAATAATATAACAGCGGCCATTATAAATATATCAACTTGTGAATGTAATTGGGATCATGTTTATTCTCATAGATAGACGAAAGATAGAACTTGATGAGATAGGTAATAATATTGTTCTAATATTTTCTAAATCTGATGATTTCACATTTATAGATGAAATGAATGATTTCTACGATGCCATCATCCTTTTCAAACTCATACTCAAAGTATTTATTTCAAATAAACCAATTACAGGCACTTTGAATTGTCAAGGGGTCAGTCAGTCAGAAAAAATGATGAAGCTAGTTGCCCATCCCAATGCGTAGGAGGTATTACGTACCTATGAAGAAGAAGATCAATTGATCTTGAAGGCCGTCTTCTAAAACTATCAGTTACAGTCAATCAAAAAGTAAGATTTTATACCTGCTGTATTCCATTCCAGCACTTAACTGCATTACTTATTACAAATTGCAATAAGTCTGCCAATTAACTACATGTTACATACATTCAATTCAATTAATAATGTCAGCTTACCATAACACCCTATAAAATTAAAATGACCATCATTTAAATGTTCAAAATCCATATCTATCTAAATTGTATCCAGTACTCTATCAAATTATAATTGTAGTACATTACTGAACTAAAATGATCGCGTAGATTATCATCTATTTTTCATAATCAACGTAAAGTCGGTTGTAATATATTAAAGTGTTTACCTAAAACAAATACGGAGTTAAGTGCTGTAATCTGTATCTTGTGTAGTTTATCTTTAACTAGGCCCATGGTAATTTGCTTTAGTTTGGAAATTTCGTTGATAGTAGCTGCATTACTGCAATGTACAAAATTATGTGTATATTAGGTTGGGGAAAAAGTCTTTTCGCATTATAGTATGTATGAACTTAAAATAAAATCTCTTTGGCTATACTATTTGTATCTGGCTGGTTTTGGTATCATTGAAAGTTTAAATTTTAAAGAACATAATTCCAAATTCAAATTAGGAAAATGTGTAATTTTTATTTGTTTTTCGTACTGTCAAGATGAGTGAATCTAATGAAGAAATTCGATACATTTTAAAATTTTACTACAAAAATGGTAAAAATGCAACACAAGCCGCGAAAAAAATTTGCGATATTTATGGACCCAGTGCAGTGTCTGTGAGAGTAGCACAAATTTGGTTTAAGCGTTTTCAATCCGGAAATTTTGACGTCAAAGATGCACGTCGCTCTGGACGCCCCATTACGGATAAAATGGATGCCATTTTTGAAAAAGTGGAGCAAGATCGGCATATTAGTAGTTACGACGTAGCTGAAGAACTGGGAATTGACCACACAACAGTTTCGGCGCATTTGAAAAAAACTGGGTACACAAAAAAGCTCGATATTTGGGTACCTCACGAGCTCACTGAAAGAAACCTAATGAACCGTGTACTCGTTTGTGATTCTTCATTACGACGTAATGAAACCGAACCATTTTTGAAGAAGCTGATAACTGGTGATGAAAAGTGGATCACGTACGACAAGAACGTGCGAAAAACGTCGTGGTCAAAGGCCGGCCAGGCTTCACAGACTGTGGCGAAACCCGGGTTAACTCGCAACAAGGTGATGCTGTGTGTGTCGTGGGATTGGAAGGGCATTATTCATTATGAGCTGTTATCACCAGGCAGAATCATCGATTCTGAACTCTACTGCGAACAACTGATGAGATTAAAGCAAGAAGTTGAGAGAAAGCGGCCGGAATTAATCAACAGGAGGGGTTTGGTTTTTCATCATGATAACGCTAGAGCGCACACATCTTTAGCCACTCAGCAAAAATTAAGAGAGTTTGGCTGGGAGGTGTTAATGCATCAGCCGTATAGTCCTGACCTTGCACCTTCAGATTTCCACCTGTTTCGGTCTCTTCAGAATTCTTTAGGCAGTGTCCCTGACACTGCCAAAACGACAGCCCTCAGCAGTCCTCTCGTGATGTTAACCTGTTAACATCACGAGAGGACTGCCAAAACGACTTGTCGCGGTATTTTGATCAGAAGTCCCAAAATTTCTACAGCAATGGGATCATGTCCCTACCTACAAGATGGCAAAAAGTTATCGAACAAAATGGTACCTACATACTTTAGATAAATGTAAATAATGTATATTAAAAAATGTTTTGAATTTTCTTAAAAAATGCGAAGAAACTTTTTCCCCAACCTATTATTTACTTAAGCAGGTATTTTGTACAGTACTAAAACATTTAAAGGTTCCATCGTATATCTTCGGAAAAACCGAACTTTGCCGAATTAAATAATTTAGGTGGGAATATAAATCAATTTCTATTGGTCGATAGGCGCATTTTATTCGCTATATTTCGGTTTTTCCGAAGATAAACTATGGAACGTTTGATCGTTGTTGTACTGTAGTGCTATTCTGTAAACATTTCACCGTGATAACTTAGATGAAGTGAGCGTGAAGTGAGCCGTCATTCCACCTGATGCTAGGGGTTGTCACTATTGACAGCTCTCTTTAATATCACTTCACCTAAGTTTACACAGTGAGATTTTTACAGAATAGACCGGCTGTACATTGCTCACTACTGTATAATAGCACAGCTTGGACATCTATTAGGTCTTTCATGTTTTCCATTAAATTCATTGACCATTCCATCCTGAATATAAATTTTGGTCAAGATGCAACATATATAACCTTCTCCTTTCTTTTATTTTTACTTAATCTGTACTATGATCATACAGTAACTCATTGTCAAATTAATAGGATCGACTTGTAGTCATTTCATCAATGTATATTTTCCACCAGTATTTGCAGACTCTTACAGCATCATCGATCATCTCGTGCCCAAAATGCCCTAAAACATTTCGACAATCTACATGAGTACTTTTTAAAAGAAAATATTTACAGTCTCCAGCAGTGTTATCCTCGTGTACGAACGATAAATTACTTGTAATTTCGTACTCGGGTGATACCTGAGCTCAGTGAAAAAACACGAGACATAGACGTCTTGGTGCGTCGCAAATTACGGTCATCATCTTCTCATCAGGAGCGTGGGTACGCGTTGATGTATCGCTGTTCGGCTGGAGGGTACCGGAGCGTACCCATAAAGGGACTTGAAGGTGCAGAAGGGATTTTTTGGTAGGTTGCTGTTTAAAATTCAAGAAATTATTGAATGGATTTTAGTGTTATCAAATGATGAATTTTATATGTACCTCTATCGCACCTGAGGCATTCTTAATTTTAATTTAGTTCATTTAAAATAAACTGCGTTCTCTCTTTCTTCCCGAATGTTAATCCCAAACGGTGGTGGAATCAACCTTCCAATAGTATTCACCACTTCTTCGCTCTTTCCTTGATATCGATGTCGCAATTATCGCATGTCATCTGTGTTGTGTACCTACTTTACACTATATCCTCCTGATTTAAGGAGGATCCCTAGAAGATTTCGGAATCACTTACAGGAACAGACAGTTTCAGTGCCGGATTGCCAACGTAATCCAGTCCAAAGTACCAATGTGTGACATCACACGAATCATTATATTTGATCAAGATTAATATTATTATAAAATTCTGTATGATATGTTCTGTTCCAGTTCTGATGAGTGTGTCTGTATTCTATGACTTGAGGCTGCATTGACTACTTATTTATTTCAATCAATATTTCTTGGAGCTTACCACACTGATTTTGAATAATTCATGCCACATCTAGACACATTTGAACTCTGTGATGTAAATATGAGCACTTCAACATCAGAGAGAGTTGGCTTAAAGAGTAAATGGGCGTTCAGCGTTAGGTTTTAAACTCCACTAAAGTTTGTGCCTCACAAGAAACAAATTACGAGGAAACAAAATCACCGCGGTAATATCCCGTTACGTTACATTATGTTGCGTATATCGCCACCTGCGAATATTGCTTTTGTGAACGTAAGATAAATAGTTCTGTAAATGATCGACATGGATCCCCATGATGAAAGCAGGCTTTGCTAGTTTTCTCTAGGAGAATCTTTTTCATGACATCGAATATCTATTCATTCATGGAGTTTCTTGCCGGCTCTTCTCCTTAGGAAACGACCAATTTGGAACCGTGCACCTAGCTTACTTACGTTTCATAAGTGCCCATGTAGGTTTATGTGAAATCAAATTTTTTTTTTATTCAATTATTTTCATGAATCTGGAATTTTGGAAGCAGTAAATTAAATAAAAATAATCTGTTGTATTTCCAGTTTGAATCTGATTTCCGTTTATTTTGAGTACCTATCTCAAGCGTAGATTCCTCAAAATATTGATAAGTAATTTTGATGAGTGATCGTGATTTTTCATCGTGGAACCAATACCAAAATTCAAACACATTACTGAAGTATAATTAACATCGATCCTTGTCTCCCCTGAAAACGAAGGATGACACATGCATTCACGACGAAACAATTAAGAAAGTTCAAGAAGCAGCTGTCACTGCGCATCCTAGTAATACCATATCGAAACCAGCTTCCAAACGCCATCATACTTAGCCCATTTATCCAAAACAGAAAGGCAGACAGGCATTACAATATAATATTTCAACTGAAGGTATTAGAAAGGCAGTAGTAAGCGTACGACGGTAACTAATCGTCGCGCATGCGTGGCCAATCGGAATGACTGTGGAACAATCGCTGGCAACGCTTTAGGTAGCCATGGGTGCTTGATTTGATGTGGGGAAGGGTAATGTAGGCATTTACAGAAATAGACTAAAATGTCAAATTTGTCGTTGACAGCTTTTACTTCGATCGCTTTAACATCATTCTGCTGCGTAAGTATACGTTTTGTTCTTTGCGCTCTTTGACATTAAGGTCATGGAAGTTAATTTATTTGTGAAAATAAAACGTATTTTAATAGCGTTCTAAATCATGGTCTATAATACTCTTTTTTTCGTGATTTACAAATGTTTTTGGTCTCGTTTCGATTATATTTAGGATTTTATACAATTTAAATTAACTGATTAATAATGAAACGTGTCCAGACATTAAAGACAGAAGGAGGTAATTATGAACAATTTAGCGTAAAATTAACTTAACTCTCCCCGGGTATTTAGAAAAACCTTCACAGCAAATTTAAAGCCGTCCGATCCTGGGAAAGGGCATAAATTTTCCTATTTTTTCAACGTCCACCCACACCTAATAGTTTTTACGCATCAAGCGGTAGTCGTGTAAAAACGTAAATTACCAAAACGGATCGCCGGTAAAAAAGTGGGCTGGCCGTCAGATCATTAGTAAGAGCCAATGGTCGTTACCTAAAAGTCATTAGCGTCAACTTTTACCGTAATTTGAGGTTATATACCAACCTACATAAGTATACTATGTGATGGGCATTTTCATTATAATAATTTATGTAAAGGAACCAATTTTGTGTTATTTGTTACGACTTTCGATGATGACTTGATGGGGTGAACTTGATTGCGAAATTGTACCAAACTTGTTTCGTGACTTTCGATAGAGCTTTTTGCATATTTTATCTTCTTTTGCTCATCGAATTATAATCGAAGTTGTAAGGTTTTACATGTAATAACTTAATTTGTCACAGCAATCTCATTTTGCAATATGTATGCCATACCTTACCAATGATTAGGATCACCCAATGACTTAATTTCCATACTGGTGTACTTACCTACGTTTTAATTTTGATGTGTGGTGAATTGGAACTTGATTTATTTTTGAGTTTTTCTTTTCACAGAAATTACATCCAGCTTGTATGAATAGTTAAAAGCTGAATAACTTAAAGATTCCAAACAATAATAACGAATAAAAACATTTCCCTCAAACGTTATCGGTATTGAAGCCAATTGCCATTTATTTCCATAACCATCGGACCGTGAAAAATAAAACCTAGATGTTCCGCCATTGCTTTACGATTACGAATCAATCAAAAAGCCGGCTCCGTTTCCATCAATTTGTCGCCCAACTTTTACAATGGCATAAGTTTTTGCGCGAGCCAGTGCAGTCGATTGTTCTAATTGCGCGGTTCCATTACAATAATGTCTTATAATCACAGGGCTATTTGTAAACGCCGCGTCGGGCTGCAATGAGGTGTGGAAACGGACCGTTTTGCGGTGCGCGCTTTCAGTGGAGCGGGTGTGGTGGAAGTTAGAGGCGGAGGTAGAGCGGTAGCCGTTTTACATTAACAACATTTAAATATCACGTGTACGAACTTTAGATGTTGATTACTTACTCTAAGTGATAACTGTTGCATAAAACATTTATGTTTTACATCTAATATTGATCATGCATATCAATCCAAATCCGGATCCCAATTTTTGGCTGCTGCATTTTATTTGTCAAAAATAATGTCGGTCGAAATGTCAAAGTGATCATGAAGAGTTTTGACCATAGACTGAAACACCCACAAAATAAACATAATTTTCCGCATAATTTTCCAACCTTGAATCTACAAACCTCTACTCTCAAAGATCAATACAATACATTGATGAATGGCAAGCTTCATAAAAAATGGATTGAAATTTTAATTTTTGGGCGTAACTTAAATATAACCACTCACGCGATGAATTGTCCAAGTTCACGCGCCGACATCGTCAGGATTGTCCTGTACATTTTTGTCGGCCTCGCGACGGGGTGCTTAGCCACTTATACACGGCTTGTACACAAAATATTTCTATGAACTGATAGTAAACTTTAACCAGGGCATGTTGCCAGTGATGACCTATGGCACTGAAACGTGGTCGCTCACAATGGGCCTCATCAAAAGGCTGAAAGTTATCCAAAAGGCAATGGAGAGGGCTATGCTTGGAGTTTCCCTACGTGATCGAATCAGAAATGAACAGATCCGTATAAAGGAGAACCAAAGTTACCGACATAGCCCGAAAAATTGTCAAACTTAAGTGTCAGTGGGCAGGGCACATTGCTCGCAGAACAGATGGCCGATAGGGCCGAAAGGTTCTGGAGTGATGACCACGTACCGGAAGTCGTAGCGTTGGAAGATCTCCACCAAGTTGGACCGATGACCTGGTGAAGGTTGCAGGAATCCACTGGATGCGAGAAGCACAGAACCAGTCGAAATGGCGGTACTTTAGGAAGGCCTATGTCCAGCAGTGGACGTTTTTCGGCTGAAATGATGATGATGATGAAACTTTATATTATTTGCGTGATTATATGTTACGTGTTGTTGTCTGTTTAGTACTTAATATTGACGCATCAAAATTACTTCAATTAATTTCTAAGCGAACTATATCTGTCCAGCATTTTGGGAAATTTTAAAGTGCAGGTGACTTTGGACAGAACCTTAAAAATGTATGTGCACCTTAAGACTTGCTGTAACAAAGCTCTAGCATACCTAGTATCATATTACGCTGTCGATTTGTTTGCGTTATCTAATTTTGATCTCTTGAAAAACCCGCTACTCGCTCACAACTTAGACCACGCAAGTTCTCTGCATTACTGTAACATTGTCGGTCGCTGATGGCCAGTAGCCGTGCGGTTTAGAAATCGATTCAGCTATTCATTAATTTAATACATTTCCTGTTAGTGAGCCTTGTAATTGATATCTAGTTTAATAACGTACAATAATGCTTAATGTACCACAAATTTTGAAATACTATTTTATTAGTAAAATCATTTCCTGTGCGACAATAGATAATAACTTCCAGCCAAATTAAAAGGTACGTTATGTAAGTACCAACTTATTAAAAATACTTTAACAATTTTTGTTGACTATCCCGAAATTCAGTTTTATTATAAGAACACTAGCTTTTGCCCGCGGCTCGTCCGCGTGGATGTCGGAAAACATCCCACAGGAATCTCTACCGGAAAATCCTTCCTTATTCCTTGTCTACATTGTAAAGGGAACCTCTGTGCAAAATTTCAGCTTTCTAGGTTCAAACATTCGGGCTGGGCGTTGATGAGTCAGTCAGTTAGTCAGAACTACTCTTTTTATTTATAGATATTTTCAGAGCTAAATTTGAAGATATCTTTTTACCAATTTATCATAAGCTTACCTATTCCAGCCTATACGTTTTGCTGATAGAAAAAAACGTTTAACAAAATCTTCGCATTTCGATTTGAAAACTTTGGAAAAATCAGGAAGAATTATTGTGTCTCATACTGAACTTCACATTCCTAACATTTTCAAGACAGTATATTTATAATACAAACATCAAATGTGAAAAAACATAAATGATGAGCTAGAAGTGTGACCTGAAATGGTGTCGGGTGCTGGCAGTGAGATGTTCACTCGTCACATATAATAATTAGTTAGTAAGACAAACGGGTCACGAACAGGGCTGTCGCGAAATTAGAACGAAGGAGTTGAACAGAATCGTACTCTCTCAAGACTTTGAGAGAAGTTGAAAATATTTTTTCCATAAACTTCCTCGAAAACTGGTTCATATCGCACTACGATTAGGTTCACAATGCAATATATTTCACACGCGTGTGATTTTTCATTTTCCAACACGTGTGCGGGAATAAAAATTGCCACAGATAGCTTATACCTATACGTAGTCCAAATTAGTTCAATGCCTCTATTCACACCGTCTCTATTCGGAGGAGAAGGTTTTTTTTTAAATCTCGGCAAAGAGTTAAGCGTCTTTACGGCGTTAATATTTTTTGAATATTTTAATAATGTTTATAAATAGAATATCATCAAAAACCATGATTATTATAATAAAAAAAAACGTTTATGAACAAATTAACATGTTTTTGTGTTCGAAACTCAAAAATCTTTGTATTTTCTATTTTTCATATTAGGCTGTCTATCGGCTTTATACCTTTTCTTTTCCTTCATTCTGGCGAAAGCAAAGCGCGGAAAAAATGAAAATTTTTATCATAGTTTCCTAATAATTCATGACAAAAATATTTTTCGTTATTTTATTTTATTTCTTCAAAAGTGTATTGAAAAACGTCGTTTGATACACGTGGATATTTGCTATTGCAGTTCTCGGTTCAAAAACAACCTCGCCTACGGCTCGGATGTTAATTCCGCCTCAAATACAATAACAAAAATTCTCCACTTGTATCAAAATGTATTATTGATTATGTTCAGATTTTGGCGTCTGACGACAACTTCTTCAGTGACATTTCACTGGAGAAGTTTCAGCTAGCAGGTGAAGGTATTTTTTTAACTATCAGTAACTTCTACTATCGCAGAATGCTATCTAGGTTTCGGCTCAGATTAGTCGAGGATGATAGAAGGTTCTTCATATCACCCATGAAAACACAAAGGGTGGTCCTTCTCAGAAACCATAAATTCTAAGTAGGTAAAACAAATCCCACCAAGATTTTTAATAAAATAAACATGATCAAAGAACTGCATGCCAAAAATGAAACAATACACCATTATTCATTGAAACATCTTGATGCTCTATGCAAATTCTTGACGCGTTAATCTTGCACCTTTTATGTTAATTGAGGACATGTAGAGGGGGCTTAGAAGTCCCCTCGAGAGCCAGTCTAGGATTGTGATTAAACTTTGAATAAAGACAACAATGACAGAATAGAAACTATTTTGAATACGTGTGGCAGTGAAAAATGATGACAGATGATAGGGAAAATGTGCATGAGTAGCGTTAAGAAAGCTAATGTATTGAATACTAGTCAAATATTTAAGTATAATTATAATAAATTGTGACTAAATCAGTAAGATTATAGAGGTATTTGAAACAGGGTGTAAAATTAACCGATCCTCAATAGAAAAGGGATGTTTTTTCCGACCAGACGGGTGTTGTGTCTGGTGGGCTAATGCCCGACTATTGTTGTCGGGACGTTGACTATATGCTAGTCGTATGATAAACTCTGCTTGCGCGGTGCAGGATTTTGCGTGACGTCGCGTCAGTGTGATGCGGAATTCAAATGTGGCGATGTAGATCATAAAGTGCGATTGAACTTTTGCACTATTCTAGGTAATGTCGCGTGTGTTAGATTTGATATAATATATAATTATAAGCGTATATATAGCTACCACGCAAATAGCAAGCCTTAAATGTCAGAATGGTTATTGGTTATTTATCATGTCTGAAAGTATTATGAATATGGTGTGTAAAGGAAGGATTTCATAAAGAAAAGCACAGAAAGACAAGACTAGATATTTATTATTTCAATTAGGCTTGTCAATAATTATTCATCTTTAATGAGAAAGCTATTGTCCGTTCGCAAAACTAGGTCTTCATGGAGAAGAAGGACAAGAAACTCCATGGAAACAGTATTATAGTATTCTATCAACACATTTCTTATATTTTCCACAAATTATAGTTATCTCAAACAGTTAATTCTATCACTCAGAATAATAGCAACATAATAACAATATTTAAGGTATAATATGAAATTACGTAACTTACATGACACCTGGTAGATATATTTCACATCACAACAACACTAGCACTAGCCACTTGAACATCCACTGAGCAACTGCCTCGAGAATGTCATTACAATCCTTTTTATATCCTACCACCCCTTCCATTTATCCCTTCCCATCAAACATCAACTGACAGTATTGTATCAATCGTTTCAAACAACCTATTATATTAAAATAGCAATATAAATTCTATGATATACTACAGTTACTACCAAATATTATTTAATTATTTATAGTAATAACATCTGTACGATTTTGACAAGTTAAGAGTGGTATATTTCGTAAACACAATAACTAATCAAATTAGATACTTCTACATTGGTCTCAAGCTTCGTAAATGTGACAGAAGGTTGTTTTACAATGATTCGATGATTTTAATCACAACCGAACTAACTTCCGGAATCAAGGTAATCTCAAGTATTTATTTTTAAATATTAGACACATAATAATTACATTTATCTAACACGGCCATACTGACAAGTACTTCGCTCTCGAAGTACATTAGATACCGTTTTTGTACAATTGTAATTTACTTTGGTTTTGTCATTGTCATCGTCATTTTTGTTTTGTTTTGCCAATTGCCTAGACGTGTCAAGTCCCCTCCACCCGCTGCTAGTGGGATAGACTTGCACCAAGCAAATGACCGACCAGCGGAAACACTCACAGTCATAGTCACAGTCAGCTAATTATAATTATCTAATACGGCCATACTAACATGTATTTCGATCTCGAAGTACAAGATAATTATCATTATACAAAAACAATAATTTGAAACTTAATCACATCTTACTGTATGTGGCCAAACACCCGCCGTCGGTGAAGCTAAATCACCCGCAGTCAGTGAATGCCAGACAACAGTCAAGACAAGCTCTTTTTGTATTAATTAAATAAGTAATCAAAACAATATACCGCTCGGTCAACCTGACAATATCATTGCAAATTGTATTGATCATCCTTATTACATTTTCTATTAAATAATTGCAAATATTCAATATGGTCACTCTGTTGGTACCTTACTTTTTTGTAAAAGGTTATAATAATAAGCCAAATCAAAATTATCAAGAAACACAGATCAGTTCCGACAAAACTATAAGTTTATTTTAACAATACTATTAGTAAGCATTGTAAAAGTGAAAAATAATAAAACAAAGCTAATTATTAATAACCTTCAACCTTGTCATATTTGTTTATCAGCAAGTTATGTTATATTCGCTATTACTTTCATAATATAAATTTTGTAAAGTTTCCTCTAAAGCCATTTTTTAAATTAATTTGTGATCAACAGAGTAATAATATTAACAATTTTAAATTAACTTCCGTGAACACTTGCATTTTGGTTTTCGACCATACAATTCTCAGCACGTTTTCATCGTTATGATGAGGGTTGAGTCAACGACCCGCCGTTACCAATGGTTTCCAGCAGAACACGATTGCTCCAACGTTGATCATGAAAATAGCAAAATAAAATTCATTAGAAATATGTTATGTGAGACTGAGCACTATCCCACTTCTGATGTTAGATTTGATATAATATATAATTATAAGCGTATATATAGCTACCACGCAAATAGCAAGCCTTAAATGTCAGAATGGTTATTGGTTATTTATCATGTCTGAAAGTATTATGAATATGGTGTGTAAAGGAAGGATTTCATAAAGAAAAGCACAGAAAGACAAGACTAGATATTTATTATTTCAATTAGGCTTGTCAATAATTATTCATCTTTAATGAGAAAGCTATTGTCCGTTCGCAAAACTAGGTCTTCATGGAGAAGAAGGACAAGAAACTCCATGGAAACAGTATTATAGTATTCTATCAACACATTTCTTATATTTTCCACAAATTATAGTTATCTCAAACAGTTAATTCTATCACTCAGAATAATAGCAACATAATAACAATATTTAAGGTATAATATGAAATTACGTAACTTACATGACACCTGGTAGATATATTTCACATCACAACAACACTAGCACTAGCCACTTGAACATCCACTGAGCAACTGCCTCGAGAATGTCATTACAATCCTTTTTATATCCTACCACCCCTTCCATTTATCCCTTCCCATCAAACATCAACTGACAGTATTGTATCAATCGTTTCAAACAACCTATTATATTAAAATAGCAATATAAATTCTATGATATACTACAGTTACTACCAAATATTATTTAATTATTTATAGTAATAACATCTGTACGATTTTGACAAGTTAAGAGTGGTATATTTCGTAAACACAATAACTAATCAAATTAGATACTTCTACATTGGTCTCAAGCTTCGTAAATGTGACAGAAGGTTGTTTTACAATGATTCGATGATTTTAATCACAACCGAACTAACTTCCGGAATCAAGGTAATCTCAAGTATTTATTTTTAAATATTAGACACATAATAATTACATTTATCTAACACGTGCATACTATCAACCGATTGTTTCTCTCCATATAACAATCAATCGATTTCTGTTTATGGTTACTCTGTCACAATCTTTTTATTAAAAATAACTTGGATAAATTTAAACAATTAATTACTTTGATTTGATAGGCATCGGACTAGACATTGGATTTACTTTTGCAGAATAGGAATTCAGTCCCCAAAATAGAAAAATATCTATCGTTTCATCTCAAAATAGGTAATGTTATATAGATTCCAGGAATATTCAGAACAGCCCTGTCCAGCTTGGCATGTGACGTCACTAACGAGTCGACAGTGCTCGGACGTTAGCAAAAGGCGGACTGACCCGAAATTCCACTTAGCAATGCACAGAGCAAAACTTGTATAAATGTACTTGTTGGAGTTGCTATTAGGTGTAAACTACATAGGTATATGTGTGTACTAAGAAACTAAGATGAGGCCAGTAGGGTCAGGAATTTACAAATATTGTCATGAAGAGCTGAAGTCATATCCAATTTTGTTGCATGTCCAAAGTTGCCATCTTTCCAAATGCCTTCACTAATCCAAGTCCCATTTTCTATGATACAGGTTCATCTTTTATTATTATATTGCTGTAATTTTAATAATATTCTATACAAATAAATAAAATTGAAGTGTCTGTTAGTAATGTCAAAATAACAGCTTTTTACTAAATGCATATGAAAGTATACAAGGTACCAATAACAAGTAATGATTTTTAGGGTTCCGTACCTCAAAAGGAAAAAACGGAACCCTTATAGGATCACTCGCGTGTCTGTCTGTCTGTCTGTCCGTCTGTCTGTCTGTCTGTCTGCCTGTCCGTCTGTCACAGCCAGTTTGCTCCGAATCTAACGGACCGATTAAGTTGAAATTTGGTACACATATGAATTTCTGTGACCCAAACACGGACGGCTAAAGTAAATAAATTAAATTTGAATGAAGAGGTCACTTTTGGGGGGCAAATAAGAAAATTAAAACAAAAAGTTTTGCAAACTACACCATGTGGCATATCAAATCAAAGGGCTTACTATGAGGGTCTCAAATATATATTTGTTTTATAATTTTTAAATAAATTGTTTTAAAGTTATTTATGAAAATAGACGAAAATTGACCACCCCCCCCCCCCCCCCTTATCTCCGAAACTACTAAGCCTAAAATTTTGAAAAAAATACAGGAAAACGTATAAAAAGTCTGTAGTCTTAAAATAACTTGGTAAATCTATCAATATTGTGAGTACAAACTAACATTTACAGTTGGAATGTATGGGAGAACATGTTTTTCAACTACAATGTTAAGTTTGTTCTTAAAATAAATTCATCCCAACTACGGAACCCTTCATTGTGCGTGGTTTGTTCCAGCTAATCTCCGAAACGGCTGGACCGATTTTTACGGGACTCTCACTGGCAGCTGATGTTAGTAGGAGTAACTTAAGCTACTTTTATTTAAAAAAAAGAATTAGTATTCCACGCAAAAAAAATTAAAAACTCATGAAATTGTAAACAAAATACGATTCAAATATGGAAGTATAACATCCACGTGGGCGAAGCCGCAGACAACAGATAGTTTTTTTATAAACTCTATAACAAACCAAAGTTAGAAAAAAAAAAACATTTATTTGGAAATAGTTCGTGAAACACAAAATAGGTACTTTAAAAAAAAGTGAACATCAAACGTCACGTCGAGAACCTGTCAAAAACGGTACAAAAGGTGGTCATAATAACAGTAATAATTATCATTCATTTCAGTTCTGCAATATTGTACGCAAACCTTATTAATGATTTGAAAGTGCAGAGCCGTTATCCAAATTCGGGATGACCCGAAAATCCACTCAGCCTTCTAGGAAAACTTGGTAAAGGGTTGCGAGGGTCGCACGTAAGAGCTTAAAAACAAGGGGTGTTTATTAAATTATTTCGTCGTGCATAGGGATTTAATCAGAGCCATTGATAATAATCATTTGGGATTGGAATTAATGGGTCAAACAGTGACAGGTTTTTCTTTATTCTGACCAAAGGCTAGCTTTTTATATTTATCAAAGATTTTCATTTATTGATAAGATTTTTTTGAGATTGGTCTGTTGTTTGGGCTACTTTTGTTAAACCTTTTTCAGCAAATTTGCTGAAAATAGGTAAATTTTTGAAGAAGAATCAAATCAATTAACGAAGAAGTTTATTATATTGTGCTTTTTTCTAATCTATATCACACTAATAATAATATTATAAAGGCACTAATAATATTATATATTATAATATTATAAAGGCGAAAGTTTGTGAGTGTGTGTGTGTTTGTATGTTTGTTACTTCTTCAAGCTCAAACGCCTTGACCAATTTTGATAAAATTTGGTATGGAGGTAGCCGACACCCTGGATTAACACATAGGTTACTTTTTATTCTGGTTTACGCGGATGAAACCGCGGAGTGCAGCCAATCTAAATATATAAAAGAAGAAATAAACTGACTGACTGATTGACTGACTGACATATCAACGCACAGCCCAAACCGCTGGGTCTAGAGATTCCAAATTTGGCACGTAGGTTTTTTATGAGGTCTAGGGGTGCACTAAGAAAGGATTTTTCAAAATTCACCCTCTAAGGGGGAGAAACGGGTGTCCAAAGTTTGTATGAAAAATCTTACTCCTTGAGTTAATAATAATATAATAATAATAATAACTTTATTAGCAACACAACTTACAATTTACAAAAATAACAGTGAAACCCACGATTCAGGCTCTGCCTAGTGTAGGCAGAGCCTGAATCGTGGCTATCAAACAAAAACGATTACTCTAATAATAGTTAAATAAATTAAATCTGCATATCGTTCTCATGAAGTTAAAGTGCACGTGCAAATAGATTTGAAACTTGGCACGAATATTTATTTAAGTAAATTATAAAGTTTTTCATTTTTAGTTTTCCTAAACTACCCCCTAAAAAGGGATATAAGGGGTGTCAAAGTTTGTATGAAGTCATTTTAAAGCGTGGTCCGATTAACTCGAAATTCAGTATTTATACTTGCGGTCAAAAATGAAGAATAACGTGTATCAGGGATTTTCGAAAATCTACCCCTAAGGGGGTGAAGCAGGGTAGTCAAGCCCCACAGCAAAACTTGCCGTGCTCGAAAATTGGTGGTAATAATGTTTCAGTCAAGTTACGGAAATATCCCAAGCAGTTTTTATAAATTCCACCCTTGTGGGGGTGATAACCGGGAATATGGTTTATATGAAATATCTTATTCATTTATACTTCATTTACAATAAAAGTAAATGGGGAGGGGGAGGGGAGGTAAGCGGGAAGGGGATGTGGTGACGGGGTGAGAGGGACAGAGGATGGGGTGGGTTAAGGGGAGGGGGCGGTGAGCGTCATCACCCACCTCTATCATCATAGAGGAGGGTGGGAAGGGAAGGAAGGGGAGGGGGTGAGAGGAGGATAAGAGGGAGAGGAGGAGGGGTGAGAGAGGGTAAGAGGGGGACGGGGAGGTTAGCGGGAAGGGGATGTGGTGAGGGGGCGAAAAATAGAAAGTCGGCACAAAAAAACAGGAGTAAACTCCAGTCTGCATCGGAGCTGACACACACTTTTTTTGTTTGTTTGAACGCGTTAATCTCTGGAACTACCAGGCAGACTTTAGTAATTATTTTTGCATTTGGTAGCACAATTCTTAAGGAAGGCTATAGGCATATTTAATATCACTCTGACTCTTAGGTGTCGAGCAAAAAGAAAAAAAGTCAGAAAGAACGCTAAGCAAAAACAAAATAATAGCGTGGGCAAGCAATGCATGCAATCAGCAGCAAGGAATTTCAGAATTTTGGCAGAAGCTATTTATCTATATAAATAAAAAGAGAAGTCCTGACTGACTCACTGACTGACTGACTCATCAACGCCCAGCCCTAATCCTTGAACTAGAAAGCTAAAATTTTAACAAGTAGATAAGGAATAAGAAAGGAATTCCTTACCAGGAATTCCTTACGTTCCGTAGGATGTTTCCCGACATCCACGCGGGCGAAGCCGCGGGCAAAGCTAATAAATGATAAAAAGAGAAGTACTGACTTACTGACTGGCTCATCAACGCCCAGCCCAAACCCTTGAACCTAGAAAGCTGAAATTTTGCACAGAGGCTTCCTTTATAATGTAGACAAGGAATAAGGAAGCAATTCGCGGAAGTACGTTCCCGTGGGATATTTTCCGACATCCATGCGGGCGAAGCCGATGGCAAAAGCTAGTAAATAATTAAATAAACGGCTTATAACGTGTCACGTATTCTAATCTAGTAAAAAAAATCAATCTGCCTAGCCTTTTCCCAACTGTGTTGGGGTCGGCTTCCAGTCTAACCGGATGCAGCTAAATACCAGTATTTTACATGGAGCGACTGCCTATCTGACCTCCACAACCCAGTAACTGGGTAATACGATACCCCTTGGTAAGACTGGTTGTCAGACTTTCGGGCTTCTGAAAACCCGTAACGACTGTCAAAGATCCACGAATGACAGCCGGAACCAACGGCTTAACGTGCTTTCCGAGGCACGGAGGAGTCTCGGTATGTAGAGATGGTCACCCATCCACGGACCAACCCCGGCAAGCGTAGCTTAACCTGCTGGATCGACCCCTGCGGCTGTTATTAGTTAGCCACGAGCTCTTCTAATCTAATCTAGTAATTAATCATTATTAGTAACTAGCTTCTGCCCGCGACTTTGCGTCATGTCATTTCCCGGGATAAATAATATCCTATGTGTTAATCCAGATTAAAAACTATCTGTATCACAAATTTCATCCAAATCCGTTTAGCCATTTTTGCGTGATTGAGTAACCAAACCAAAAGCAAACATATAAACTTTCACATTAAAATAATATTATTAGGATTATTATTCAGTCATCATCACTCGATCAACATTCTACGCGGTCTTCGACAAATCTCATCCAGCTGCTACCGCTACCCAGGGAAGATCATACCTCTAAGAAAGTGACAGAGAAAATTACTTCCACATGCGAAAAAAAGAGAGCGCAACTATGCGCTGGAAACAAAAGAAAAGCGCCAAATCAAATAAAAATTGTATCAAAATAAATTAAACTATCTATCAAAAATATTTTCAGCCAGAGTTTGCAATTACCTAATACGCACATTTTTAATGCAATTTTGCAGTGAAATTAATTAGGGTTTTAGAATTACAGAAAAAAAACATAAATCAAAAAGTAACTAGAGGTCTTTTCGGAATTAAATTCTATGGAGGAAATTTAACCCAATTGTGTTTTCCTTCTGTCAGAGTATTAATCAAATAGTAAAAAAAACATATATCAAAAAATTAAATCTATACAAGCTGCAATAGTGAAATAAATGGTTACGAAAAATCTCCCAATTTATTTTGGTATCGCCGTAAACGCGAACAAACAAATATTTGTACCAAGCCTAACATTCCACCAACAGCACAGGATCTAAACGGACTCCACAATATCTAATTAGACACAACGAGAACACGTTCCAACCGTTGTTCCTTGTGTAATAGCTTGTTATTAAAACTTTATATTTGTGTCAGGTGCCTTAACAGAGTGCTAAGTTGCCTGCCAAATGACACTTGTTTTGAATTACTGAAGACTTTATCAAGAATTGTGGAACTAGGGGTGTTAGTTAATTTCCCTTTTAGTTTTAAGGCTCTTCATCTTACGTTGCTGTCTTCATCATCTTACTGTATGCAGAATTTATTAAACCTAAAACAACGACACATTATGTAAAGTGTTCATTTCCGCGGTGTTGTTTTTCCACTTTCGTGTCCTAGGAAAATGTGATGTGCTGACTTTTGGCATGAGTAACTTTAATTTTAATCATAATTAGGTACAAATATTTAATTTACTTCCGACGTAGCGTAACTATTTGAAATCTTGCCTTCCTATCCAAACTTCAGTTCCCACTTCACTCAGTATGACTGTAGGTATCATTCCAACTCCACGCCACCATCAATAAAACATCGATGAACAAATCCCAGACGTCACACGATCAGCTAGACGCGACATCAAAATGCTAATACCAAAACTACGAGCGCACTCGAATAAACTACATTATGCTGGGATGTTCAGCTGTTCAGTTTTACAGCTCAACCCGCGTAACAATCCTCCGTGGAGCAGCCGCGCAAACTTTTAATTGGCGTGCCATTAGGACGGGCGGAGGCACTAAGCGATTTGTGGTGTACCGGCCCTCTCTCTCGAGGTTTTAATTTCTCTCGCACCTCTTGTGGGGGGCTTGTTGATTACGTATTCTGGATTTGGATTACGAGTGCCTTAGATGTGGTGGATGTAATTGTTGGAGTAGTGTGGATGCAGGTGTTAAGTAACAAACTCAGGAAATTAAACGATTGTTTGTTAGAAACTTTTGGGATTTGGCTAAAATATTTTGCAAAAGTTGCACTTGCTCTATTCCTTAATCTCATCGTATTGCAGGTTTCTGACAGACTGTGCAACTTTTACGTAGTTATTTTTTTTTTGTTTTTTTTTTAAAAGAGCACCAAAATCATATGTCTTAAGAAACGTATGGTACTGTTAAATAACCCTTACAACATTTACACATAAAGCCCTATCAGTTTTGACACCACAATACTTCACACGAAGTACTTATACAATGATATACAGTTTCAGCTTACCAACTAAGCAACAAATAAAAAACATCCGTCTTTTTTAATACGGACGCGTCTTTGGACAGATTTTAACTTAGTTCCAGACAGATAGAGAATAACTTAAAGGGACGATCTAGGAAAAAAGTTTGCAGCAAAAAGTGAACTCAGGAACTGTGGAGCAGTTAAAATTTCAAGTGTTTTTTTCGACGCTTTTGGTATGTTATAGCTTATAGCATGTGACAAGTAGAAGAAGAAAATATCACGAAAACAGATCTTTTGTTAGAATCAAACAATGCAACTCTCGATTTTTAAATTAGTCAATTATAACTTGTGGGTTTTGGCGGGGCTCTGTTGTAGCGGGACGGTCATGTCTTCAACTAATGACACGTCGTTACCGCCACAAATCTCCGACATTACAACGTATTAAAACTCTAAAACTTTACTCGGCTCGCCATTTGGCTTCAACAAAAACTTTCTTACATCACAAGATTTAAATTCAAGTCTCGAACCGTGCGGAGTCATGAAAATATTTTGCGCAAGGTTGTCTGGCTTACGAAAGATTATAGTTGTAGTGTGCTCTTTGATTCTCATAATTCTTGTTTTGAAACACATCAATGTAGTCTTTTAGGATTACAGTTATGTCTTATTCGCTGTCGCTAGTACTAGAAGTCTTAAAGCTAGTAAGTAAATGTTAGAATCTAATCTTACTAGATTTAAGTAAGCACTCAAATATATTACAACTAATAAGACAAGTTTGCCAATAGGTAGATTAAAGAAGACACCGACTTTCGAAATTAAAGTTATTTTACACTTTGTAGTATTTTCTTTTGGAAGTCGATTGTTTTTTTTTTGTAAAAAAGTTTATTTTATTTTTTGCGGTTATTCTGATTCTTTTTTGCAATATGTTATAATGGTCACGATATATTTTTTTTTTCAATGATTATTATTACGTACTTAATTTAATATTATTTTATTAAAGTTTACTTCAAACACAAACTAATACTCCATCGGTTTAGGTAATTAAATAAAGGTAAACAAAAAAAAAAACACGTGTCTGGTTAACTGACTAAACTTAATACCTGTCACTTCAGTTGTCATGCTACGACACAGTCGTACTCTTCAATTTAGCAACTTTATAATTCGTTGTATAACGTTGCTAAATTGAAGAGTACAGCTGTATCGTAGCAGGATAACTGAAGTGACAGGTATTACGTGTAGACGGTTAACCAGACACGTGGTTTTTTTTTGTTTACCTTACCTTTATTTAATTACCTAAACCAATATGGCGTATAAATTCGTTTTTTTTACTCACATACAAATGAAAATGTAGGAAAATTAAAACACTTTATTAAAACTTTTAGGAAAATATTAACCCATCTCCAGAAAAATTATTTCATACTTCGCGCCATTTCCCACTTCAATAATATTTGCAAGTGGCGCCGTTTCGCAGATTTTCCTTCGCAACTTCGCAACCCTTAGTCACGAGGGGATGGTTATCATTCGTCATTCCTTGGATAGATGGCGCACAGCGCATTATATTTCTCAAAAACCAGAACAGATGGCGCTGACAGAGTTCCTGGTAATTATTTTGAAATGAGATTAAATAATCGTATTGTCTACATTTGTTGGAGTTTGATTTGTCATTATTATAAAGATTTAAATAATTTGGAACCAAATCTCACAAAATTTTGTTACTGGTGAACAATATTGCACATCAGTGAAGGTAGACAAAGCAAAAGATAGTTACTTCTAAATTTTTGCCAAAACTAAATCAGTAGTTAAAGAGTAGGTAGGTTGAGTAAACAAATGTTAATAAATTTCAATAGTTTTATTATTCTAAAATTCGAATAGACCATACCTACATTTATTAAAGTTAAAAGGTTCAAGCGGCCAAACGCCGGCTGTTGACGATTAGCCACGCTAGCCGGAACAATTTTTTAATATCCCCAAACAAGGAAGGCAAGTCTATCGAGTGTTTGAAATATGTGGATGTGACACTATATTAACCTTTTTTCTGCGATACAATATCCCACTGCCAATGGTTGCGATTGCGATGCAACATTCTCCAAAACCCTTTGCTCTACTTTGTCACTGTCATGAAAGTTTAGTAAAATCTATATCTAGCCGATAAAAGAGATCCTTTTTATTTTTTTAAGCAAAAGGAAGCCTTAAAGCTGTAATTGTCATCAAATAATATTCAAAATGAAACTGTATTTTTAGGTGTTTCCTGATTTATTCTGTTTGGTTTCTACATAATGGTGTTCTCGCGTTATGTTCTCGTCTTTGATTTTGCTGGCGTTAATGTTCTTCTAACTTAAATACCATCTATGAATAGACCTAGAACAGTAATTCAAATCAGTACTATAATTCACAGTAAATTGTCATGTCTACACTAAGACAGCACGAAAGGAACATTAGCAGTTCACCAGCGAGTTTGACAGCTACAATACGTGTCGTGGTCGGAATTAGCATACACACTTGTCGCATGCACTTGGCAACCTAGTATTTCCATCTCATTCATATATAGCTCTTTGCATATGTGTGAGAGGGATGGCACGATCATTGTGTGGTAGCTACCTCGTAAGACATTGATGTTACTTACATAGTAGGTGTGTATTGCTTCGTGATGGAATACGCATTGTTTGAGGTATGTAAGGAAAACATAATATCTTGTTGCGAAAGTTGTAAGGTCAATGCGGTAGGCCAATGGGTTACCAACTTATAAAGACCAAGACCGTACAGATTCCACATGTAGTTAGGATGACGATATCAATTTGGCACATGTGTAAAAGCAGTACCGCTCTTGCCCACTTGACGTCCACTTAACGTCACTCATCCTTAAGGCAAATAAAATCGTATAAGGATATACTTATCTGGCTTGTTACTGACAAACTACCAGTCGTTCTTTAAGTAATTTGTTTGAACTTAATTGAAACCCTTAAACAAAAAATCACAGAAAGGGTAGGTATATCCTTAATAGACTTGGTTTTGTAGAAATATTTATGTAAATAATCTAAAATACGACAGAATCAGGTGATAAGAACTGATTTAGTGAAAATAATAAGAAATGTTAAAAATCTTCAAACAACATAAAGTGGATTAGAAAGCGGAACAGCAATTTCAAATGCTAATTAAGATATTTAAATTGACAGGCTTAAACTTAGGGCTTACAATAAAATTAATATTATCAGTAATAATTCTAACTCCAATACTGCTCTCAATACTCAATAAATGACTATTATTCAAATAACCATAGAACGTTTAATTTTTAGCAACAAAGGCTGACGGGGAGTGGCTCCACAAACACGGATTTCCAATTAAGTTAGGGCCTGATTGGCAGGTCGTTAGTCAACGCTGCAGCGTGAATGTGGGCGCACGTCTCGGCCCGACCCGCGAAACATCGCGATTATTGATGGCTGATACACAACAAGATGTTTTAGAAGCGTATTTTGTAAAACAAGGTTAAAGTAATGATAAAAACGTTGAATTTGAGGGGAATAATTGGTAATTTTAGTAGTCAATAAAGTGCAATTTTGAAAGAAATATAGACTAATGGCTACTAGGTATATACAAAATATATGCGCGTTTCAGTCAAGCTATGAAATGAATCAATGAATGAAACGCAACGATCCCGGCGTGGTTTAACCAAACTCAATTACTTGAATGAACCCAAAGATTCACAATAGCCTCTGTTGTTTCGTGTTACATGGTGCAACAGAGACCAAAATTGATATGCATCAAGGAATCACACAAAATTATATTGGAAGGAATGCTCAAAGCAACTAATAAAACCTGTAATATTTTTGTCTCAGTTAGAATAGGTACACTCTTTATAGCGTCCAATTGACTCCATCTACCGATTAACCTATAAATACTACCTACATTCTTTATTGGCGTTAATACAAAACGAACTAACAAAAAAAAAAAAAAAAAAAAAATAGGTCACTCCATCAAAACTTCATATTGGCAATTATTTGCAGATAACTAACTTACTTAGAATATGTAACGATTGTAGCAGTAGCAGGTGGCGTTCTGTAGTTTCTGCCTACCTCCATAGGAAAAAGGCGTGAGTTTATGTAAGTATATATACTTAGCACAAAGAGATATCAGCACACCTTTCATCGAGTTTACTAGTTTATTCGCTTTCCATATTAGTACCAAGTAACTCGTAAGCGATACGCAGGTATACAAAAGTAATAGGATCAATTTCTAAGGTACCATCATTTATATTAGCTTTACATACTCCTAGACTTTTAAGTACATATACATGTCTGTACCATGTGTTTCTTCACAATCATTATTGATTGAAATGTTATAAAAATTAACTGGGGCTAGTAAGGTTTTATCTATCCTTGATGGGATCTTTATCACTTTAGAGTGCTTCCTCTTGATCAGTATTATTGCACCTGTGTTAAGTTGCATGTTTAATACAAACTATAACTAAGTATTTTTGAAGAATACTAGCATTATTGATATCGGTATTATATAATCGCTGTTGTACAATTATTTCATGTAATACTCGTAAACACACTCTTGTTTTTATTTCAGCGATTTAACTTATAAAAATCAATTAAGTATCTGCTAACCATTAATTAATTTATTTAAAAGCTTCACTACCTTCTACGAGTACTTCTCGTTCCAAATTAGTGGGTGCTCGAAAAGTCCAAAATATGAATATGAGAATTTTAAATTAGCGAATTAGTTGTCTGTTTATAACAATGAATTGTTATCTCCAATCCGTCTATGATAGTTTTAAAGTAAGAAGAAGTAAGTACGAATGTCTGCAAAAATAAAAACGGCATCCAATATTCCAGAAACACCTCGCAATTTGAATTTTCTTTCACTACCGCGAAAAGCAACCAAGTCACGCATCACTACACAGTCGTTAATTATCGTCGACTGTCTCCGTATAAACATGATCGATTGACTGGTATGTACGAAAAGTGAAGATATCGGAGGGAAAGAAACATTAAGTGTATTCCTATGTCGGCAGTGATATCATTTTCATAGGCTGCCGAGGTTCCTGCAGCCCCTTGGAACTATTGAGAACAGGACAGATGAGGAGATGTCAAAGAGTATCTTTATTTTTTAGGAGCAGAAACTCGTCTAACTAAACTGAATGCGATTCGATACATCCTTTTGGGAGGCATATTCCAAAGATAGGCAGACAAAGTATGAAGGGAAACTTTATGATGCAAATAGCTTCGCTGTTTGCATCACTCAGTTGGATTGTAGTACTACTTTGAAAGACATCATAAATACTTCGGGGTCCACTTCCAAAGCTGTCCCGATTGATTGACTGATTTCAAAGAAAGTTGGCGTTGTTTTAATCATTTATAATAATTTACTGACCGAGATACTTACAGAGAATTACCATGGACAGATTGCGTTGCATTTGATTTGCATTTCCAGTAACGACTTAGAAAGGCAATAATATTATGACCATGGACCCTAGTATATTAAAAGAGTTACCAAGAGATACTGACTGGCATATATAGAAAGATGATCGATGGCGTTTATGATAAACCTTGGAATAGAAGGGTTACGAGCAAAGTCTATAACTTTCTATGGAGCTGTATGCAATTCTTATCCACATAAGAATAGACAAAATAAAACTGCATAACAATTTTAAATGACCTAACAAGGGTTTTAAAATGTGCATTTAAATTAGTTTAGACTGCCACTCGACTTAGGACACATCAAAGGTTAAGAAAGGAGCGACTCCACTGAAACTTTATTCTGGACTTACGAAAAAGCAACTGAATAGTAAGGCGTCGAGAAAAAAAAAACAGAATGATTCAATCGGCCACTCTCGAATCTCAATCAGTCTTCGTCACTGTTTCGTGTGTTTAGTCGGATATCGATTTATTGTCGACACTTATGGAAAAACTGACAGTTTAGACGGCTAAAGTTTCACAGCGTCTTTCAAGATTTAGAGACTACGAACAGCTGATGATATAGAAATTGAGTACTTCATTTTAAAAATGGTTTCTGAATAATACTTGCTTCTTAGATCTAACCGTTTTATATTTATGTAAGGCACAGTATCGAGTCAAGATTTTGTATATTAGTTATTATTTTTGTATTTTGTCTTTTGGAACCCAAATAATGAAGGCTCCGTTTTCGTTTTGTTGTATCATCTATTTCGTAACATAGTCTTCCTTACCTCAGACTGTTGCATTGAAGGATCGTAAGTTCATTATTGCCTTCAATACTAATTTGAAAAATAAATATTTCACGTTTCAGAGCAGCTTCTTGTAATTTATTTACACAAAACTATTTTCCAAAGTTCCACTAACGTGTTTTCTTATGCAAATCTATGTTAATCTGGCATTTTCACGTTTAATTTTATTTCTGGCCACATTTCTCGAATGATATTGTCTCGTAAATCAGTCGTCGGGTGTTTTTCTTGGAGCGGCCGAGCCACCATGTTTTGTTTAGAATCACGCACACCCCGTCTGGGTTGCTTCTGCGATTGTGATTTACAACTCCTGGATTGTTTTATCACTAGCTTTACACGTAATTTGAATGTGTTTTTAAATAAATTTAGAAATTATTGTCGTTTCGAAATACAGCTGGCTACAAACTTAGCTTGAGTCATCGGTTTGCAATGACGAATATTAAAGCCTTCGGAGACCAAAATTAAACGACTGAAGATCAAATTCCAATTGAATGTTTCTTCCGTTGCTGAGTCTCCAACTCTCCACCAAGACATCAACAATTAAATTAATAACAAAGCAACACTGTTTGTTCAGATCTGTCTGTAGCATATTGTGCTCGTACAACTTGTGGTTGCAACTTATCAGTCTTCATAATATCATCAATGAGATCCAAATCTGCATCAAATTCATCGTACTCTTATAATAATTATAAAATATTAGTGACAACTTAATTTCATTCCTCAAAACTATAATTTTCAATACTGATAAGTATAGTAACTTTAGCAGAAGCTCAACGTGTTTTTCAATTTAGGTATATCAAAGTATGAGTCACACAGTTAGTAACAGGCAAACATCAAATGACCGATCACTTTACACTTTTGATTCGTTTTCGACCAGCTATGACGTACCTACCCATGCCGGTAGAAGAGTAATTATTGTTATTCTAATGGATCGTACGGGCATTCTGAACATTCCCCATTGTAAGGAGTCCAGGATCGAAGCTCTGATTAATGATTGTGCAGCGAGGGACGACTAAGGGGCGACTTATAGTGCGAAATGTAGAAAAAAATTACTTGTTTTATAAAACCAAAGGTTGCTACAGTAAAGCCAGATTTTTTTTCGAAGGTAAGCTTGATGGTATTTAAATTTCTTAGGCTAATAGCTTTGTTAACACCTGTTATTTTTTTTTTGTTTTAATTAATATTGTTTCGTAAGTAAATTGTACTTTAAATAATTAAGTGTGTACTAACACTTTTAGCGTGATAAACAATAGTTAATCTATGACTTGTAAAACTACATAAATTAGAATGTTCGTAGAAATTACCTCAGCAGAAAACGTTTGCAGGCCGTTGGAATTAGTTAGTTTAAATTACTTACTTGAGGTACCTGAAATTATTCACAATAATTTCTTACAAGTTACTTTGAGCAGATGTGAAAAGGCAATTATTTATTTGAACGTGTACACACGGATACATATCAAGCTATACATTTCCTTTTCCAGCTGACCTCTCATTGTAAGGAAATCCTATACAATGCGAGTTCAGCTTATACTTGAAATGCTTAGCTTGATATGTAGCCGTGTGTATGTAAACCTTCAGTCTTGTCACAGATATCTTCATCTATGTATTTCGGTAGTACAAATTAAACGATTAGGATGCAAATTGTAAATGCTTTCATAAAAGTGTATAACCACTTTTTTATTTTATTTTACTTTCTGGTGTAGATCTATTATAAAGCTTCGCTTTGTTTTAATTTACTTTTATAATTAGTCACTTTCAGGATTCTAAATCTTATACGAGTACATGACCTTGCTATGATTTAATTTTGTATATGAATATTATTTTTTTCTATAGTTCCGACTTTGCATCAGATTTAAAATAATTTTCGACTGTTTTTGCCCATACGATGCACTTCGATCTATTAGGTTGGGGAAAAAGTCTTTTCGCATTATAGTATGTATGAACTTAAAATAAAATCTCTTTGGCTATACTATTTGTATCTAGCTGGTTTTGGTATCATTGAAAGTTAACATTTTAAGAACATAATTCCAAATTCAAATTAGGAAAATGTGTGATTTTCATTTGTTTTTCGTACTGTCAAGATGAGTGAATCTAATGAAGAAATTCGATACTTTTTAAAATTTTACTACAAAAAAGGTAAAAATGCAACGCAAGCCGCGAAAAAAATTTGCGATGTTTATGGACCCAGTGCAGTATCTGTGAGAGTAGCACAAATTTGGTTTAAGCGTTTTCAATCCGGAAATTTTGATGTCAAAGATGCACGTCGCTCTGGTCGCCCTATTACGGATAAAATGGATGCCATTTTTGAAAAAGTGGAGCAAGATCGGCATATCAGTAGTTAGGACGTAGCTGAAGACCTGGGAATTGACCACAAAACAGTTTTGGCGCATTTGAAAAACACTGGGTACACAAAAAAGCTCGATATTTGGGTACCTCACGAGCTCACTGAAAGAAACCTAATGAACCGTGTACTCATTCGTGATTCTTTATTACGACGTAATGAAACCGAACCATTTTTGAAGAAGCTGGTAACTGGTGATGAAAAGTGGATCACGTACGACAAGAACGTGCGAAAAAGGTCGTGGTCAAAGGCCGGTCAGGCTTCACAGACTGTGGCGAAACCCGGGTTAACTCGCAACAAGGTGATGTTGTGTGTGTGGTGGGATTGGAAGGGCATTATTCATTATGAGCTGTAACTACCAGGCAGGACCATCGATTCTAAACTATACTGCGAACAACTGATGAGATTAAAGCAAGAAGTTGAGAGAAAGCGGCCGGAATTAATCAACAGAAGGGGTGTGGTTTTTCATCATGATAACGCTAGATCTCACGCATCTTTAGCCACTCAGCAAAAATTAAGAGAGTTTGGCTGAGAGATGTTAATGCATCCGCCGTATAGTCCTGACCTTGCACCTTCAGATTGCCACCTGTTTCGGTCTCTTCAGAATTCTTTAGGCAGTGTCAGGTTAACATCACGAGAGGACTGCCAAAACCACTTGTCGCGGTATTTTGATCAGAAGTCCCAAAATTTCTATAGCAATGGGATCATGTCCCTACCTACAAGATGGCAAAAAGTTATCGAACAAAATGGTACCTATATACTTTAGATAAATGTAAATAATGTATATTAAAAAATGTTTTGAATTTTCTTAAAAAATGCGAAGAAACTTTTTCCCCAACCTATTATTTTAATTCGCCCTACCTTCGTGTAAAGAAATAAAAATATACAACGGCAGATTCACCGAACAGCCGAAGCCGGGAGCAAATGCTAGTGCAACAATGCGTTAGCACACTGCACGCTCGTCCTTAACGATGGTATCAGGGCATAATGCCGCAGCAAGAGATTATGCCACACAGTTGACCGACCGGTGTTGTTTGCTGAAATCGACAAGCATGGGGCACGTCCGTCACCCATGGTGGAGCCGATGGGAATTCCATGGCCAGATAACCATGATTTTGTGTTTGCGCAGATATTTAAGAAGTAGTTGAGGGAAGATAAGTATTAACCCAGATAAGGGGCTTATGGCTAACTAATAACAGCCGCACGAGTCGATTGATCAGGTTAAGCTGCGCTTGCCGCGGTTGGTCCGTGGATGGGTGACAATTTTTTCATTCCAAGACTTCTCCGTGCCTCGGTTAGTACATTAAACCGTTGGTCCCAGTTATCATTTCTGTATTTTTGACAGTCGTTACGGGTCGTCATAGCCCCGAAAGTCTGACAACCAGTCTTACCAAGGGATTACACAGTAAATGGGTTGTGGAGGCCAGATAGGCAGTTTTTCCATATAAATACTCGTATTCAGCTGAAACCGGTTAGACTGTAAGCCGACCCTAACATAGTTGGGAAAAGGCCAGGCAGATGATGATGACAAGTAAGTATTAACCCAGATAATGTTAATATTTTTGGGTAGAGAAGATGAAAACTAAAAATCAAAAGTATCGCCATTTGTCGTAATTATCAAAGGTGCTGCTTTATCATCAGAACCAATTGTTACGTAGTCCAAAGAAGTTCACATCTATTCTCAATATAATAGATCATCTACAGCTTAAAAAAGCTCATAAATAAAACAACAAAGCGATCAGCGCATACCTGGTTCAAACACATCGTTTCGCTTGAAATACAACTATTTTAATACCCAACACTACGCACATTATATGACGGACTTAGCAATCGTGCGTGTAACTCCGTGACAAATGCCCCTTAAAACAACACAACACAATACGACAAAAAGATAAAGAAACATCTCATTTTCTCTTTTGTCTGCTAAAAAAATCTATTCTTTTACCCACTTTGAGAAACGCCGAAGCTTTTTCAATATTTTTTCACTAGCTTAGGAAGTCATAATTGTGTTTATAGATATGTATACCTATTGTAATATTTTTAAAATGTTTGTTGTTAAATTGATCAAGGGTACACAAAACAATGAAGTCGCAAAGTTTCGCGAAAAAGAAGCGTGTCGTAAAAATGGGTTTTGGCTTTCGGCAAATGAAGACTTGTCACCTTCACTAAGTCAGACAGATACTTGAAGGATCGTTGAAAAATTAAAAATACCTGTCAACGTCTTCTTCAAAATTTAATACATATTTTTTAAATTAACAACTAGTGGGTAGATTTACAATTTTACATGTTACGATTTCAGTAGAAAAACTGGGGAATTTCGATATCAAGGTACCTACATACCAAGAATAACTGTTTCTTCTCTAGTATTGAAATCGAAACCTTCCGCGTACAATGGGTTACTCTTCCACATTTTGCCTTTTAAGGTTATAAACTTCCGAAATGGTACGTCTATGAGTCCCGTTCCCCGTACATTGATCATAAATCTTGAAATTTACCACTTTAACTGTTCAGTCGGCGAGTTGACATAATAATGGTGTTAGACAATGTCTTGATAATTGTCCAATAGTTAGCTTGAAGCGAGACTAAACCCATCTTTGTTTACATGACTTTGTAATGAGACTGAAAGGTTAGTTTTCAATTTAGAACTAAAAAAAACGCCCTGATGTGTAGAATTAAGATAAGTAACAATAATATTAGTAGGTTACACTAGTTGGAAGATCTGGCAAACATCGAAAAATACTTCCTAGTGGTTTTTAAAGCCATCACTAACCACCCCATTCTAACCACCGTACCACTGTGACTGTAACATCTCATAACTATTTCAAAATATTATGTCAAGGTCTCAGATTATAGAAGAAATCTATAATCTGAGGTCAAGGTTATGAAATGTTTACCGAGATGACGATAGAGAAATAACTATGGAAGACAAAAAACATGTTGCCCGACCCCAAATAAGTTAATAATAATAATCAGGCAGGGGACATAGTTCTTCCATATTTCAAGGTACCCAATCCACTATAGCCACCCAAACCCATAGGCCCAATGTGTTTTGTTTCCATGTTCTGCAATAGTCCTGCACCAACCGGGGGTTGTCCTTGGGTGCACTTGCATAGTGCATACAGGAATAATCGTCGGCTGGTGCCTCCTTGTCATTTAAAATTGTCTAAGGGGCCTCTGCGAGTTGGCTTCGGCCCCTCGTACGCCTTCCAAAGGTCCGGGACCCCAGGGTCCCGAGATAAGCCAAAGAAGAATAATAATAATAGGATAAGGGCAGGAGAATGATGATGACAAGGTTACATATGCATAGGTACGAAATTTTAGAAATACAGCTAAATATTCAAACGCACATTTTCCGCAAAACAAACCCTTCACATCTGACTTTAGGAACCGAAAAAAAAATTCGCAAAACATGAAAGCAGGTAAAAGTTGAGGTTTTATGACAGGCGGCGCGCTTTATTATAGAACCAGAACAACTAGAGTGTATTTTATTGTTTTAAGGCCCAATAAAAGTAACATGTTTGTATTCAAGGAGCCGCCTACGCCTGCAGGACGTGCCGACGTTAAACAATGCTTAGATGTAGACTACTTCGGTAGGTGCGTATGGTTCAAAGGCAAATTCAGCTTATGAACTTTTGTTTGAGTTCTGCCGGTGGATAGAAATGGAAGTCGGTCTTCTTAAGTAGCTGATTGGTAAAACTTAAGCCAAGGTTTACAATAGCTACAATAGTAAAAAAAAATATTTCTTCCATCAGTCCACCTTTTCTATTTGCGACACTATCGACAGAAATAGTCAGAAATACACTTGGCGTAGGTGCTAATGAGATTGGAATGTTTGTGGTGCCAATATTTTCTAAATGGAACTATACAGGTTTAATCCAACAATTTATATCAAATAATGTTTTTTTTTTCGTGTGTATCACACGCTAACCTGTGGCTGTGGTACCATTGCCAGCGCGAACCTCTTGTTATGAATTCTTGGTTTTGCACTGTTCATATTATCTTTCTTTTATGTGTCTTTCTGAATGTCCTTTTGTATATTTATCGACACTGTACAAATATCAGTACAGCGACAGATGTCAAATTTTTTCGCACAAACCATAAATTAGAGAAAAAGATCCAAAGTAAATATCAACCGAAAAGCCCGCGGCAAAACCAAATACAATATTCTGAATAAGCCATCGATTGATTTCGTAAGATTAATGGTTGCACATTGTCAGCGCCACAGTATGACGAGAAGGCTAGCCGAATTTGCGCAACCAAAATGTGTTTTATAACCTTATGTATAAGGGCTAACAAATTTCATTTTTGAAATCTTTTTGAACTGACAGAGCAATGAATGGTGTTCACTGTTTTTATTTCCAACGTAACCTAAATTCAGCTTTATTTTCTCGGCGACAAAATTCAAACTTAAATTCTTCAGTATTTCTTAGTTAACACTTTTTGGCATAGGAGCCCGAAAGTTGGGGTTCGATAGAAATTGATTTTGGAATTCAGTGTGAAATTGAAATAAAAGTTTTTTATTTGAAAGCACAGTCGACACAAAGTAAGATTGGCTCTATGGTTAATCTGACGATTAAATATTTATTTGTTTGGTTTTAAAAACCAATAGTTCTATTTGCCCCGATTTAAATGTTCGACCACATTAGAGTGTAATGGGTTGAAGTTAATATTATTTTGATTTATGATCGCTTTGTCCGTCTGGCGCCTAAGTTAATTTTATGTTTTAGGTACTTTAATATGTGATATGTTAGCATCGAGAGTAAAAGCTCTTTGCATTTAGATTTACTTTTCGTCTAGCCTATTTTCATAATATATATTTTTCTTTTAGCTTATTCTTTGAATTAATATTTTCGGTTAATTAAGAAAATACCCATTTTTTTTTTATTGTGTTAGTAACTTCAACCAATTAATTTAGTGATTTTTTTTTTTCAATTCCTAAAACCACACTTTTTCGAGAATTGCGTGCCACACATCGATCGATATCCCGAATCAAATGCAAGGCGGAGAACACAATGCAGTCAGTTGGTGGGTGTACGCATGTAACAGATGTGAATCGCTCCGGACAGGAGGTGTGTACTGTGACAAAGAATGCATATCTCGCTCTCACTGCCGATCGTGTGTACCGATGCTTACTATTGGGCGTTCAATCATGCCGACGTTGCATGAGTAAGCAGTTTTAGTATTTGTAGGTATTATAAGCTAAGTACATAGAATTAGATCTGTAGATGGTACTTTCTGCTGTTTTCGGGGGCTTGTATGCTATCTATAAGTTTTTTGCATCGTCAGTGGATTGTGTATCCTATTTATATGTCAATAAAGTCGAGATGGTGGTAGCGTTAACAGAGAATATGAACTTATTAATGTTTTAATATAATGATAGTTTATTAAAATTCTAATCATGTTTGATAATAGTAGGTATGCATATTTTTGAACATAAAAATATTGATATAAATAGGTACCCAACTTATTGTTTCCTTTATATATAAACAGAGAAGAAAGAGAGAAAGAGAGTAGCTCTGCGTTCATACAAAATAATGATCCTCAGTAGGCACAGTCTGGAATTCTTTATGGAAATTAGAAGGAACAGTCAGCTGAAAATATAAAACAAATTTATTTTTATTACCCTACCTACTTTTAATTATTTTAAATTGCCAATAACTATGTAAACTTTCAACTTTTCCTTCAATAATCATCTATTCAAGTCAGGTCTTTCTCCAATTAAACATCCGTATTTAAAGCTCCAATAAATTAATTACTTGAAACATCAACGACATTAAAATCGCAAAGTCGCGTCACATACGTCGCACGCGCACAGTCACATGCTGCGCCATTGTCGCGACCCCCGATTGAACTGTTACACGTCGAGATGAGTTATGTTCTAAACCAGGCCTGGGTTTAATACAGGGTGCGGTGGTTTTGAATCAAAGTTTCGTTTAGGAACGTAGAGAGTTATTTAATTTTCAATAGTAACTAGTTGAATTTGCTGTTTTTAGGGTTCCGTACCTCAAAAGGAAAAAACGCAACCCTTATAGGATCACTTCGTTGTCCGTCTGTCTATCTGTCTGTCAATCTGTTAAGACCCTTTTTCTCAGGAACGCGTTGAGGTATCAAGTTGGAATTAATATCAAATACGTAAATTTATGGTCTCTTAGACTGCTAAAAAACTCAAGCTTCTAAATCAACGCAATAAAAACATACGGCCATTTATGCGACATATTTTGATACTAGCAAGTAAATCGAAACCTATACCGTTGTCCTAGAAACATGAAATTAAGCAAGAAGCAAGGTCTCGCAGCACAAGTAAAGGAAAAAGTCCGAAAATTGTTAATTTGTCATTCTATCATATTAAAAAAAAATTCAACTGTGTCAGTCTGTCAAGACCCTTTTTCTCAGGGACGCGTGGAAATATCAAGTTGAAATTAATATCGAATACGTAAGTCTATGGTCCCTTAGAGTTTAAAAAAAAATCAAGCTTCTAAGTCAACGCAATAAAAAAATACGGCCATTTTGCGACACATTTTGATGCTCGCAACTGTCGCAAGTAAATCAAAACCTATAGGGTACTTCCCGTTGACCTAGAATAATGAAATTTGGCAAGAAGCAAGGTCTCCAAGCACAAGTAAAGGAAAAAGTCAGAAAAATGTTAATTTGTAGTTTTATGACGAAAAAAAATTTTTTTTGGGATCCATTGTTGTTTATTTTTGTGATAAATTCTTTTCAACTACGGAACCCTTCATTGTGCGTGTTCCGACACGCACTTGGCCGGTTTTTCGTTTCGTATTTAGACATGGCGAAAAGTCTGGGTTATTCCTTTCAGCCAGAAGCGGGCTTATCTTACATGGACGTTTAGTAACTGATTTGCTGTTTGTGTATGGTTTGCTAATGAACTGAAACTACTGTGTCGATGTCAGATGCTAAAATAGTGTGTCAGGAAAAGTCAATAATTGGCTCCGTACGGCATTTCATACAAACTTTCAAGTCCTTTTTTATCATAATGAATGAACCGATTTTAATGAAACTTTTTACGCATAAGCAGGATACATAGGTCTAAAAAGTTAGTTAAGAACATTTTCAAAATGTCTTAATTAAAAAAATATTTGAAAATCTCTGTTTCTATGGAATATTTAAAACCGGTCGAATTTAGCTGCAACACTATTTTTCGAAAATTTACTTAACTAAATTTTTTGACCTATGTAAGTTTCATTAAAATAGGTTCATTCATTTCGATAAAAAAGAACTTAAAAGTTTGTATGAAATGCCGTACGGAGCCAACGCTCCGATAAGCGACTTTTAATGATTTAAAACTGAAGATCACGTCTAAACGAGTAATGTTAATGATTTGGATAAAATAAAACAAAAAAAAAAAAAATATTTTTATTGGATAAATTAGAGGATTTTCTTAATAACTTAACATGTCATATTACGTAGTGTAATTAATTTGTTATGTCTAACGCGGATAAAAAACTCAGAATCAGGCAAAAACTATCAAGCGTATTTTTATGAAACTTTCACCATTTTAAAGATACACTTTAAAATACACCATTTTAAAGATACAAACTGTTTATTATAGGTTGACACCTATAATAAACAGTTTGGCTCTACTGATATTATGTTTCTCAGACAAGCTGTATTTAAGAGTGAAATTATGACTATTTTAAGAGATCATAGCCCTAATATATAGTTAATAAGTAATATAAGTGCTTTTTTAACTTGCTCTGCTAACAGCTAGCTATTCTGTATGGTAATCTGTGGATAACGTCTTGAGTAGTGTATTTGTTACTTTTATTGCAAGTTATATATTGTATGCCTACTGTGTAATATACTGCTGTTTGTTATTCCTATCAAATAAAATAAAATAAAATAAAAAGATAATTTAATTATTTATCTTTTAGTATAAGTGTTTAAGGGCTAATTTTTCAATAGTCAGATAATTTTTATCTGAGGAACAAATATGGTGGTTTGACAGCTTTTGTATTGAAAATATGTCAAACCAGCATATTTATTCCTCAGATAAAAATTTTCTGACTATTGAACAATCAGCCCTTTTGTTTTATGTGTAATAAATTAATAATGCGTCTAATTTGGGACAGCGCTCCTCTAGTCTTATTACCTACTGGGTGGACGTCGCGTGAGCTCAGCACACGTAAGCTCAAGGCCGCAATGGTGATTTTTAAGAATCACCATTTCTGTACTTGTGCCTAAATACTCGTATTGTATTTGCAAGTGGCAGTAATAGTAATTTCTTAAATATCATGATAATTGACTGTACAAATCGATAATTATATGTTACTAATTACAATTCCAACCTTTCTGGAAATTGTGCTATGAAAGCATTTTTTATGTTATGTACCTAATGTAAAAAATAACAAAAATATGATAATACAATCGAAATACTAAATAATTCATCATAATTCGCCTAAACGTTCCCACTACTGGGGCACAGGGCTCCTCTCTGTGAGAGGGAGTGATGGGCCGTGATCGGGAGGCAAAGTCCTCGCGCAAGTGTGGGAGTGGCGCGAGAAGGTGAAACGCCGGGGCCTAAACCCGCTACCGCGAGAAATCATGGTACAGCGGACAGAGCTCCGGCGGGATCTCATGGCGACATGGAGAGTGCGATTGTCGCAACCCAGCGCTGGGCACGTCACAATTGCGGCGATAAGTCCCCTCTTTGAGGAGTGGTTGGAGAGGCGCCACGGCGTCCTCATCTTCCGCCTGACGCATGGTCCTTACTGGACATGGTTGCTTCGGGAGGTTCCTGTTCCAGATAGGGAGGGAGGAAACGCCCAGGTGTCACCATTGTGTAGATCGCCCGGAGGACACGGTGGAGCATATAGTGGTGGTGGACTTGGGCGGAGCACCGCCGTGTTCTCGCGGAGGCGATTGGCGGCGACGATCTGTCGCGTCCAAACCTGGTCAACCTGGTCCAGGCCATGGTGCGGAACGAGAGTGCATGGGAGGCCGTCACCTCCTTCTGCGAAGCAGTAATGCTCGCGAAGGAGGAGGCGGAATGCCTCGCGCCCCTAGCTGCCGCAGCAGACGCTCTGGGCGGCGGGAATCTATTGCCTATTCCCGGCCACCGTAGGTGTGGGCTTGCGGACGACGACCAATAGGTAGCTCGCCGTCCGATAAGGACCAGGCCCGGGTCGACGGCGCGTTGTGTTCCACGCGCGCCTCAAAAAGATGTCAGCAGTGATGGGGTCCAATAGGGCCGATGCCGCCGGGGTCGCGGGTTGTTCGAAAGAGATACCGTGGCCCTGGCACAGGCAACCGAAGGATCACGGGTGGGTTTTAGTCAGTAAAAGTCTGACAGGCCCTCCCGCTCCGCCCAGAGCGGGAGAATAAGTCATTTGATGGTTTCCCATCCACAAAAAAAAAAGGAGTGGCCCATAATCTACCACGCGGGCCCAGTGCGGGTGTCACATGTACTAGAATTTTTGGTTCTAGGACATGCCGGTTTCCTCACGATGTTTTCCTTCACCGTTTTGAGAGCAGTGGTGATGAAATAATTTACACAAAGTAAAGCACCTGTCTGGGTTTGAACCTACGACCTACAACTCGTAAGTCGCGGCCGTTACCACTGGGCCACCACTGCCCTCATAAACAATTAATTTTAGTGAATTTTCTTAAACATCCTGTATAAAATGCAATCGCCAATGCAGCACAGTGACACACATACGCGGCTTTACACTAAACCAATAATAGAAATCAATCCATCCATACTCCCTCTCTTCACTCACACAGTCACAGCGCAATCAATGATCTACCCACAGAACCCATGCTTACGCGCACACATGCAAACCCAGCATTGGAAATATTGGCTTTGTAAACATTTACGGGATATTTGCAAAATGTTCCGCCAATCGGACCATGTATACCCCTCTCTTTCCTATTGAATAGATGAATTAACAATAGAGTGGGACAGCGCACCCGGGTTTACAACTTCGTAGAGGGACAATGGTGACGCTATTGTTGAAAGTACCCCAAAATTTTTTTAGGTCATAAAAGTATTACATTTGTTAGGGTCGTGCCGCCTGTATGCACTTACACCATTCGTTTCGCAGACAACTCCGGAGACGGGTCGCCGTCTCCTACGCAGTCCAGTTTCAGCGCTAATTACTTGAAATCAGTGCAAGTAAATCAGTGTCAGTGACGGCTATTTGAATAACATTATGTCTTTAGCGGCTACTACTAATCGTGCTAGTGAAATGTGGAACAATAATGCAGATGTGAACGCTCAAAGTGCGAGACAACCTAAACATAACGGATATAAACAGTACCCAACGATGCCGTCCGACTATTATAACTATCAGAACAATTACTATCCTCAAAACTGTGAATATTCTAATGTGTTAAGTGCTAGTTACGGGAAAATTTACGAACCGAATCAAAGTGAAGGAGTTGTGAAATCGGAACCTACTTCTTGGCAAGGTTACCATGCCAACTACATCAACGGGAATCATGCTAATATGGAAATGATCAATCGATGGAGAGAAATGAGCTACTACGCACATCAGCAACAGGAAAACTACGGGTATGAACAGAGAATGAATGCAATGAACCAGAATAATGTGGAGAAACCAGAAGATGTTAGATTAATCAATTCACCCGGTGAGTGTAGTATTCCTGATACTAATTACGGATCACCGCAAAGCGCAACAAGTAATTTTAAATCACCCACACCTGAATCGGAAGATTCACCAAACTTGAGAGCTTTACTTACGAAACCAAAGGGCAAACACCCTTCACCTTATTTCGTAAAATGTGACAAATCGTATAAACAGGAAATGCTACAGCGGATGATGTTTAACACAGAGGAGGTGAGCGATTGGGAAAAAAACAATGAAAGTGCAGAGAAGGAATGCAATTTGTCGCAATTTCATGGTGGATTCGAAAGCGTTGAGGGTCAAACGTCAATCAAGAAAGATGCAGTGGGTGGAGCGGCGGAAGGCGCACAGTCATCACAGGACTCCGCGGAACCCTGTCAGGACGTGACGAGGGTCGAAGCAGGCGGGGACAATGCGGATTACGCAGATAACAAAATGGCGGCTGCGCAAGATGTGCAAGCATTTTATCCGTGGATGAAGAGTGTTGGTGGTGGTAAGTTAAATTTTTTATCAACGTTTATTCTACCCAAACTTAATCAATGTCACATAAATATTGCAGTGTAGGTATTATTTATGACAATCTATTTTAACATTTGTAACTTGATTCTAATAATGATTTTCATCATTACAGGAGATGACAAAAAGGAAGGCTCAAAGCGGACGCGGCAAACCTACACTAGATTCCAAACTCTTGAATTGGAAAAGGAGTTCCACTTCAATAAATACTTATCCAGAAGACGAAGAATAGAAGTCTCACATGCTTTGGGGCTAACAGAGAGGCAGATCAAAATCTGGTTTCAGAATAGAAGAATGAAAGCCAAAAAAGATGGAAAGCTGACTACGTCACCGGACTCTTATGGTGTTGATGATTTAAGTGCGACTAAGTTAAGTGGTATACCAGAATATATGGATACGAGGCAGCAGATGCCTGATGTAAGGGAATATCCTAACTATCACATGAATGCAGCACAGTCGAATATTATGCCACCTCATGTTGCAGGCACTATCCCACATAATTATATGATGCCTCCATATGAAGGGATCAAAATGTGACCGTAAGGACTAAGTTTAATTTAAGTGATGTTTATTAATGAACGATCTATAATGTTACAAGTTTCCATTATTCATGAATTTGTGATGTCTTCATTTGCATTGATATTAAAAACTTGCAAAGTATCATTAAATAAATTGGTTTAAACGTTTTTTGCACGTCGCTGTTTAAAATTAGACTGATGCTATCGTAGTATCGATATTGACATGATTCTTATCGATTGTTGGCTGTAGACTCAATATTCATTCCTTTTTTTTGTTATTTATGTCAAAATGGCTAGTAAAACTCAAACAACAGTTGATTATTTAAACATGACATTATTTTGAGCTTGTAAATTGTGTGGATAATTATGTTCATACCAAATCGAACAATAGCTGATTTATTTTCGATCAATTCTAAATATTATTGATATTATTTTGATTAATTTCATTGCATATCTGTATTAAAACGCTAAAATGTATCTAAAATATTAATCCTTTTAAGTTATGATGTAAATATGTTTTAAGCTTAGTGTAATAAAAATGTTCCTATTTAGACTAGATAATTATATAAAGTAAAAGTAGCTGATTATATTAATTATTGTAAGAATGATTATTTATGGATAAAAATATTTTTGTAGTTCTCTAGTCAATTATAAAGGCGCTATTATTAAAGAGGAGTGGTGATTCCTGTTTATTGAATGTTTGTTTTTTAATTAATCCATATTTCCTTAAGTACTTTGAATCAAGAGTATCCTATCTAATATACTTTCTTAATCTTTATCTGTTTTGTACAGACAATTTATTAAAACCCTGTCATTTGGTCGACTTTTGTCTACTAATAGAGTGTCAAAAATATGGATGCACAAGTCCAGACATATACACAAGTCCAGTTATTAATTGCTCCAATTACACAGAATAATGACAACACTGGTTTTTTTTTCTATTATTTTTTTTATTTATTTTATTATTTTTTTTTTTCGGTTTTTTTTTTTTATTTTTTTTATTATTTTTAAAGGAGAAAATAATCCTCTCCTACTTAATTCTTTAAAAATAATAGAAAAAAAAACCCAGTGTCTGATTTCCTAAAACAAGAAACTTAAACGGTCGCCCCAAACATCAAACCCAAAAGCAGATCCGTTTAAAATTAACGCTTAACAACAATGGGATAATCATTAACAATGTAACCCTTTCACATAGTTTTAAAGGGTCTGAAAGTGTAAACACAGGTCTCCAGGGATCAGTAGTAAATGTGCAAATGTTGTCAGTAGGCTCGACATGTTTTGACTGACTATCGGATTTAGAAAAATTCTGCTGAGTAATCCTGAATGTTCGGCTACCTGTGTTGATAGGTTCAAGGAGGCTAATGTCATTTTTTCCATTTTTTGTTTTAGTAAATGATGTTTTGTTTTGATTTTGTAGCTTTTGGTTAAATTGATATTTTTAAGTAGATTTTTCCCTGTTTTTTTTTTTCATTAATAATCTTATGAAAGCTTGATTGACGCATTGGCTCAGGCAAAGATTTGCGGTTTTGATCAGGAATTATTCTTCTTCATAATTACTTAGGGTCTAAAGTGTAAACACAGGTCTCTAGTTCTACGGATAAATTGTATATGTGCAAATGTTGTCATTTTGACATGTTTTCACTGACTATCGGAGGGAGGAGGAGGAGGCGTTAGAAAAATTTTGCTGAGTAATTCTGTTATGTTCGGCTAACTGTGCTGTGTGTGTGTGCGATTTAAATCCAAACAATAGTTTCGATAACATTGCTGTTTTCGTTAATTTATCATACTCTCAAGACAACTTGATTGTCGAGTGGCTGAGCCAAGATTGGTGACCGCGACAAGGATTAGGTATGTGAGTATCTTCGATCACAAACCTAAATTACAGAAGTTCAAGTGTAAATAAGTACAGATCTCTAGAGATCAGTTGTATATGTGCATATGTTGTCAGTGAGTTTGACATGTTTTGACCGACAATCAGATTTGGAGGAGTTTTTAGAAAGCTTATGCTGGGTAGTTATGGTCAGCTATCTGTGTTGATCGGTTTGAAAGTTGAGCTTCAACGCGGTTGGTTCTGTTTTAGGTTATTGGTATTACATATTATATAACTACTATATACTCTGTTTTGTTTTTGATAAAACTTATGACAGTACGGTTGACACAGGAGCCTAGTGTGCATCCTAGGTATGGATTTGCGGTTTTGATCAGGAATTCTTCTTCATAATTACTTTAAAACTCTAAACGGTCCAAAGTATAAACACAGGTAGGCCCTAGGGATTAGTAATTGTAAATGTGAAAATCCAGTGATTTGTGTGGTTTCGCGACATCGCCAAGCTGTGTTGGTCGACTCTTCTCGTGACCAGAGGGCATACCTATTTTTAGGCCTGGTGGGCATTTATCCCACTGACAACGATGTGAACGAATTTTTTATGCCCAATGAGCTTTTCCCTTTTTTTTTCCTTTTAGTACTTTAGATTGTAGGTATATTATATTTATGAGTTGTCAAGTGTATTTAAATAAAAGTTATATTATTATTAAATAACATACTTTGAGCAACGTTTATAAAGAGATAGGTATTCTATCGAAACATGATAACAGTTTCATGGTCTCCCTCCAAAAATGCGTGGGTCAGACGGCAGCTGCTTTTCGATCATGGAGCTCACTTTAAACGACGATAGGGAAGTAATTACACTTTTTGTGGTAGATTATTTGCTAGTTATAGCATTAGGTAACCCCATAATTCAGTAGAATTAAAATCCAAAACTCAAAATTAGCAAAGTATGATCAGATTCAAAAATCAAGTTTTTTCGTAGCTAACTTAACACCGTATTCATCGCCCCAGCATTAGAAAGTCGACCCTCCTGCCTTTTGAATAGAGAATAACAATAGAGTCCGCGTAAAAGAGACAACAATGCAAATCTGACCCCTTAAGCGAGAAAGAGAGGCACACATTCATCCCTCTAAACAGGGTAAGTTTGGACTACGCATGCGCGGCGCGGCGAACATTCAACCAAGATGGCTGCCTGTGTTTAGTTCGTATTTCGTTTGTTTTTCCTTTAAAAATATAATTTTGTTGAGATAAAAGTCGCTGAAAAGTATTAGGAAATAAGGTACTGATGCACATTTTATACAGGCATTCGTAATTGAATGTATACTGTGTATAAACTATGCATACTGTGAATACAACTTAACCTAAAGTAAAACCCTGGTAAGTCTTCGTCATTTTACCTCGTAATAAAAAGTAAACAAGCTCCAGAAATTTTGTTCTGTTCAAATTCAAATCAAATGTCAACATTATAATATGCTAGTAAGTAAGTAGGTACTGAATTTTCCCTGTAAATTATAATTAATTAATTGCCTTACTCGCTGCCTTGGGTCTTGATTATTTTAAACAACCTGTAATTGGTGTGATTTATTGACTTATAGAATTCCTTAGAGCCTTCAGCAGTTCCGTATTGGGATTTATAATTATTTTAAATGTATTTTACTGAAAGAATTAGAAATCTTTTTGGCTTATATTTATGACTTTATGATTGACTAGCTTTTGCCAGCGGCTTCGCCCGCGTGGATGTCGGAAAATATCCCACGGGAACGTACTACCGAGAATTTCTTCCTTATTCCTCGTCTACGTTATAAAGGAAACCTCTAAGCAAAATTTCAGTTTTCGAGGTCCAAGGGTTTAGGCTGGGCGTTGATGAGTCAGTCAATCAGTCAGTCAGGACTTCTCTTTTTATTTATATAGATAGATAAGGATTCAAAAATATATACTATACTCTTTAAAAAAAACAGTTGATTGGATACTTTCTTGCTTTGGCTTTGAAATAATTTAAACTTGTGTACAAAGCACTCCATACCTATTTATACTTTGCAATAAACTTTAAAGACCATTGGTATATCGGGTCGATCCATCAGGTTAAGCTACGCTTGCCGGGGTTGGTCCATGGATGGCTGACAATCTTTACATACCAAGACTCCTCCGTGCCTCGGAAAGTACGTTAAGCTTTTGGTCCCGGTTGACATTCGTGGATCTTTGACAGTCGTTACGGGTCGTCAGAAGCCCGAAAGTCTGACAACCAATCTTACCAAGGGGTATCGTATTACCCAGTTACTGGGTTGTGGAGGTCAGATAGGCATTCTCTCGTAAAATACTGGTATTCAGCTGCATCCGGTTAGACTGGAAGCCGACCCCAACATAGTTGGGAAAAGGCTAGGCAGATTGATGTTTGGTATGTTTTACTATTATACTTTGCAACAGACTTTAGAGACCCCATTATTATGACAAATACTTAAAACAAAAGCCAAGTTTTTTCTATTAATTAACAAATCTCGTACTTATCAGTGTTCCCGTTTATTCCACTTTTAATCCATAAAAACCCTTTGTTACCAATCAAATGAAAACAAGAACATTTTGGTTTAGTAACAAACACACCTTGGCATTACAAACCAAAATGAAAATGCTGTTCTGTAACTGTTCGTTATTCGAAAAGGCTATTAATATTAGCGCCCTAATGATCTTCAGACTTCAAAATTCGGTTCGCCAACGGCAAATCGAAGTTGGTCCGTCCATGCATTGAATACGTTGCTTGAATGACGGGTCTAATTAATCCTAACGCTGAACGAGCCAGCTCTCATTGAAGGCGGATCAAAAGAAACCTCCTAATGGGTACCACTATAGTATTTACCTTTAGTTCGAATCGACTAAGTAAGGTTTAGAAAATAGTGAGTCATATAATACAAAAAACGTACGAGGCCGAAGTCGGGTGCGGGCCACATTATGTGCCTGTCAAAATCAATCATAACATCTGTCTCTCACAAAGTAGCTAAAGGTAGAATGTGTTTAGATAACCGAAAAAGGATGTGTGTACCTATACTATGTAGTGTATCTACAATTATACGTAGGTACTGTATAGATTTATATATCGTTTTGTCTAGGAATTTCTAAGTTACGAGTGTAATCACTCGAAGACGCTCGGTAGTTATATTTATATGTAATTGTTCTGCTACTCCGATACATTAGTTTTGCTTCATTAATTTATTCTAATGATAAACTATACTTGCATGAGTTGTCTTCACTTAATTTATATTTTTATGGAGCAGCTACTAATTCAGGAAATAATTCTTATTTAAAATTATTTCCGTCCAAACTGAGTCTTATCGACACTCACTTACACATGTAGGTACCTACTTTGATCACTTTGAACGATCAAAGTGAGGAGTTATCAATACCCATAAATTACAATTTATAATTAAACATTACGACCAATTAGTATTTAAGAGGGAGCTGGATTTATTGCTCATGACAAATCACTGTGATATGAATTTTGTTTGATGTTTCTCCATGTTCAGTGTCGATAGCATTTTATTGCTTATGAAGTTATGATACACCTTTAAAAATAATTTAAAATTTGTTGGGCAAGTTTATTTTGACATTCAAGATTCGAAAATCACGGCCCTCTAGAATATTATGAAAAAAAAAGTCTTCATTGTGCGGAAATTCAAAACTTTAACATTAACGATTGTCGTTGATGCCTATCGAAGTAAAGATTTTCAGTATACAGGTCAACAAGTACCAAGCTAAGTTGAACTAGCAGTAGCAGTACTTACAAATCTTTCAATAGGGATATTTTGCACCCTAAGGGTGATTACAGTTCGCAAACAGTGGCTTGATTTAATTGTACGGGTAAAGCCAGAGATCAGACCCCATATCACGTATAAAAACATATCTCAATCAACTGTTGACCTACCGGTTTTTATACACATTTATTTATATGCATTATACTTAGTTCTTTGGCAAATCAAAGCAGTTCACAGCAGTACAAGCTCTAACTCCTTTCTTGAATCTTGGAATCACTGAGCAAACAAACGTTTTACCACTGCAAGTCGAGCGAAAAAACTAAGACAACATATCGTGTTGTTGTGTTGTATTTTTAACTATATACGTCGATAATGATCCAGAAAATAAATAGTTTCGGTTTTTCCCGAACATTTTGATAAAGCTACTGACAGCTTTCAACATTACAACACCGAGTAGGACACAAATCGATACGGCATAACACGTAAACATCACGTTTGGTCACATCACAGTAACATCAGTGGACACAAAAAGTGTGGGATCAACAAAAGAATCTACACGGCGCATTGTCCCAGCCGTTCGGATCATTTATCAACAACGCTCCACTGCCATCGTTCGAGAGCAGATCGTGGATCAATGGAACCAGCTTCGACCGCGATTAAAATTTTTGCATCGTTATTACAAGTTTAGGTTGATCGTAGGCAGTAGATTAGAGTTTAGAAAAGCTATGGAAAAGGTTTCTAGAATTTCAAAAAAAATATTGGGCAATAAATTTAAACACGATCGATCCTTAGTTGATACTGGCCAATTTAAAAAAGGAGGCCACAAAAACGCCTAAATCTTTTTCCAGTTTCCTCAACTTTTCTCAACCAAATGAGGTGTTACTGATTATAGTCCGGCCGTCGAGAGAATGTGTTCCTGAAACCTGTCAGTTAGACAATTTCTAGTAAAAATAAGGATCAAGTTCGCAAGGCACATATTCGTTAGTATGAAACTGATAAGCGTCTATACAACGTTAACATACAAATCATTAGGAAACTATGATTTAAATTTTCCTTTTTTTTCGTGCTTTGCTTTCGCCAGATTAAAGGAGAAGCAAAGGTATAAAGCCGATAAATAGCCTAATATGAAAAATAGAAAATTAAAATATTTTTGAGTTTAGAACTTACATAAATGTTAATTTGTTCATAAATGTTTTTCTTTTATGTAATAATCATGGTTTTTGATGATATTCTAATTAAAAACATTATTTAAATATTCAAAAAATATGAACGCCGTTAAGACGCATATCTCTTTGCCAAGATTAAAAAAAACATTCACCTCCGAACAGAGAGGACCGTCTCGCGCCAGTTTCATTTCGGCACTTGGCACTGGCAAGTGCCAAAATGAAACTGGCGCGAAACGGTGTGAATAGAGGCATTGAACCAATTTGGACTAAGTATAGGTATAAGTTATCTGTGGCAAAATTTATTCCCGCACACGTGTTGGAAAATGAAAAATCTCACGCGTGTGAAATACATTGCATTGTGAACCTAATCGTAGTGTGATATGAACCAGTTTTCGAGGAAGTGTATTGAAAAAGTATTATGATCGCATGTTGTATTTATGTTGACACAGGATATTTTTAGACTTAGTTATTCAGTAGTAATCAAGTCTTACATGGAGAAGTATGAAACGGTAATCGTTTGCCCCGCCACCGTATAATAGCCATTATTATAATTTTGCAATTTAACGCCTTTTTGCGAAATTTATAATGACTTAATTTATGAACTTCACATTTTTTCTTGAACAAAATAACGATAGACTTGTTGAGTGGCTCATTATATAAATTTGATTTTGAATATCGAATCGGCGTTTTCTTTTTCTTTTTTCAGAATTAAAAATTAAATAGAGTGGCATTTACCAAGAAGGTTGAATTTGAAAGAAGTTTTTATAGGAGACATCTGCTTGTTGATTCAGTAATGTCCGAGAAAATACTGTGACGACCTCTTTGACATTTTGTTATGCTTTTGTACATAATAATTGCGGTAATACTTATGTGCTGCCGAGTAATGAGTATAATTATATGAATGGATGTAAAGAAGGCCTTGTTATTTCCCACTTAGTGCCCACTAATGTATGTTATAAGTACCTAATCATAAAAGACAGAAGAATAAGTAACATTATTATGTATTCTATCAGTCTTTCTAGATAATTGCCACAACACGATTAAAATAGAGACGTTTTACCTATACTTATCTACACCCCAAAAAACAAAACCGAAATCCGAAGTCGTTTTCTGGCTTCGGGGCTACAATCTATTGTAGGTACTAGTTCCGTTGGATTCCATATTTAAGTCGTCCGAAATTCCATTTCTTTAACGAACTTTTCCTTCACCTAATTTTATACACGTCAAAACTACAATTGTCAGTCTCCGTTCAAATCAAAATCGTAACGTCATTTACCTGACCGTAACATGGCATGACGTGCCCGCAAAAATGTCCATTGACCGTCCAATTTTATTTGATCTCAACTATGGAAGAATGAACGTTTAATTTGTTTTAGGATGAGAGCTCAAGTGCTGCTGGTTGGTTCGGCGTCAATGTCACTTATGTGCTTAACCCGGCGAGTGGATGGAGGAAATGATGGATGGTAGCAACCCGGCCGTTGCTGTAACGTCAACTATTTGGAATTGTATAGAGCTGATAGACCGAAAGTAGGTTGATATTCTTATTTTATGTTAAGTTAACTTTTCTAAAAATGAGTATGTAGTTCTTATTTTTTTATTGCTGAATGGGCTTGCTCTTGAAATCAATGACACCTTTATTATGATATTCTATTAGTTTTATTGGAAACATCGTTAATCAATAAAAAAAAGGATAAGGTAAGCATTTTTATGGGCATTTAATGAGCAGATTTGCTGTTCCTTAATACGTGGTAAAGCTCGTCTAAGCTGAAATGACGCGCCCCACTAGTTTTTGTATACGCTACGTTAAATGCGGTAGATGCGTTCACACATTTATTAATTAAGGCGCTATGACCCGACAGACACCGCGCTTACTAATTTTTTGAATCCATGGGAAACATAAAAAACAGTGTTATAAAATAAAATAAAAAAGATATATCTTATTTAAGGGTCTGGCAGGTAGCCAATCGGTTTTACTAACACGATTAGATTTACTTTGCTGGATATAAAAATATCCCCAAGTTAGGTATCTCTTTTCGTAACGTTTAATTTTTCTTTCTCATAGTTACAAAAAATACGTTTTTTTCTTATAAGTTATATAAAATGAAAAGGTTGTAAGATTGGTTAGCGCAATGCACTGAGTTTGTCGTGATAAAATGATTAAAATAATTACTATGTTTAAATACCTACCAAACACGCGAGCCTACTTCAGTTCAGTACGCGACTCGAGCGTCAGAACATAGGGCCTCAAGACCAAAACAACATGTCGTTTTGCATCCTCGTTAAATTTCAGGGTGTGGTACAGAACATCAAACCGAATCGCGAAAAAAATTTCAACTGTCCCCTAAGAAACTTAAATACCTACTCGACGCAAATGTATGGGACGGCTGATTATTTTTTCGCGATTACGATGTTGGTGCCATGGAAAAAGTTGTTCGGTTTGATGGTCTATACTATACCCTTAAATTTGACGAGGATGCAAAACGACACGTTGTATAGGTACTATCTATCATTTTCCACAGCTTCCATACAAAAATATTTCCAAAATATGTGGTATCTACAGCTCTATGAGTATACCTACAATTTTCCCAGCGCGCCGCCCGAACCCTCCGCGCGCACAAATTCCAAATTGTTTTTGACTGACAGCTAAATGTAAGTTAGCATTGTTTGAGCGACGCACCGCACTTCGAAGCCGGCTCTTTCTCTAATTATTTCTCCTCTGCCGGTTGTAATAACACTGTTTGTTGCTAGTTTTCAGACGTATTGAGGTTACGGGGGATGGTTTTTAAAGGGTTGGTATTGATGTTATAGATTTTTAATAAGGCATTGAAAATGGTGTTGTGATTTCAGATTAGCAAATAGGTATTTATATGGAGACAATGTATTACCTATGAAATTGCCGTTCTGCAGTACTGGCCATTTCAAATCAAAATAATTTTTGTTTGGCTAAGAATTCTAATTTCAAATTAATTTTATTTTAAAAACATGGATTTTTTTTCCAAAAGTAGTCATTTGTTTATTGATTAGTGTTACATTTTCATCGCATTTCAATCTTTTTCGTCATCATGGTTAAGTTAAAAATTCGAGTAATTATGGAATATGAGTACCGTCGTGGCAGCAACGCGGCACAAGCGGCACGCAACATCAACGACGTTTACGGAGCTAACACTACATACCAACGTACCACTTGTTATTGGTTTGCTCGCTTCCGTTCTGGAAATTTCGACCTGAAAAATGAACCTCGCGGTCGTCCGAAGACTTTGGTCGACAATGACGAATTAAAGGCGATTGTGGAAGCTGACGATACACAATCTACGGCTGAATTAGCAGCAGCTTTCGACGTTAGCGTCAAAACAATATTAGTCCATTTGTGTCAAATTGGCAAGGTAAGAAAGCTTGACAAATGGGTGCCCCACGAACTCAATGATCGCCAGCGCGAAGTACGCGTCGAGACGTGCCTTGCACTGCTCAACAGACACTCAAATGAAGGAATTTTGAACCGCATTGTTACCTGCGATGAAAAATGGATTCTGTTTGATAACCGCAAGCGCTCAGCAAGTTGGTTGGATCCTGGTTCAGCACCTAAACAATGCCCTAAACGAAAACTTACCCCTAGAAAAGTGATGGTCACTGTTTGGTGGTCTAGCGCCGGTGTGATTCATCACAGCTTCTTACCAAACGGGGTGAGCATTACTTCAGATGTGTACTGTGAAGAACTGAACACAATGATGGAGAAGCTGGCACATCTCCAACCAGCATTGGTCAATCGCTCGTCTCCGCTGCTCCTGCACGACAACGCGCGACCTCATACTGCACAGCAGACTGTCTCCAAGTTGCAAGAACTGGGGTTGGAAGCTCTCCGTCATCCGCCCTACTCACCAGACCTTGCGCCTACAGACTACTACTTTTTCCAGAATTTGGATAACTTCTTGGCGGGAGAAAAATTCAATACCCGAGAGGCAGTACAAAATGCCTTTGAAGAATTTGTTGCCTCCCGTCCAGCTGATTTCTTTAAGAAGGACATCAATAAACTGCCACTGCGTTGGCAAAGATGCATTGATTGCATGGGTGATTACTTCGATTAATACAAATAAAAAATGCATGAAAAAAATTCGTTTAAATGTTTTCATACAAAACGGCAATTTCATAGGTAAAGACCTATTATTTAGGAAAATTATAAGCTAGTACTATTGTTACAATGTTGTAAAAATATCATGTAAATATTTAAAAAAAAGAAGGTATTATTAAATGCCCAGATTTTTTATTGTTTTTTAGCGGATATCAAACCTAACCCACGCTGGAATGCAAAAGATACTAAAATATATATTTGAAATAAATACAAACAACTTAATTAATATAGTCTATAGATTAAGAATATAGTATATAGATTTATCAGCATAATATTAAAAACACATTTGGGTATTTCTTAATTTAAGCTTTCACTACAAAGCCTTGTTTTTTGCACGCCCAAATAAATTGAGACGTCCCAAATAATACTTGAGTGAAATTCACAAGACTCTAGATAGAGAAATATATCAAGCTAACTAATATAAATGACAAAGTTAAAAGCTAAAATTAATTAAACCCTAAGTCATCAATTCAGATAATTTTAGTAAACAAAGAAATGTCACTGTCAAAATGACAGGACAGTGCTGCAAAACAATTTATCAAAAACAAGGAAATACAAAAACAAGGAAATATAACAACTAACAACAAAATGAAACACTTAACACGATGATAACAAAGCACAATTTTAACAAACACGCAGCGAATAATATGATCGGAGAAAAGAACACGAACGTATTGAAAAGACGCGAGTTTGCAAATTATGTCAAATGAAATTTGAGAATGTTGGGAACTCCTGTAGTGTTACCAGTATCATAATATTTTTTATACCACAAAATTTTCTTTTTTTAATAACTTTGTTTAAAACCGAAAACTTATAAAAATTAACACGGTATGATAATTGTTTAATTATTATTTCTAAAATAAGTACATAAAAGCCAATATAGCCTTGTTTTCCGCCATTTTATGTGAATTACCATTATGACGATATTTTTTTGATCTGTTATCACCTTTGTTTACATAAATTATCTGAATTGATGACTTAGGGTATAAGTAAAAGTCCACTCGCTGAATTGTTGAACCAACCCGCCACGCCACGAGGGATTGACGGGCAAACAAACAAAACTCTTCGCGGAAATTCTCAAAGTTTCCAGCCATTTTTATTTACCCAAGAAATCTCATTAAAGTGAACACTTGGTCGGTTATTTTTATTCTGGAAGTACGGCATAGTTTTGTTGGCGATTTTATCTTATACAAGCTGTTTTTGCCCGGCGCCGCCCGGGTGAACTTCATGTGTCTATCTCCAGTGGATTAGGCTGTGTGTTGTCTGTTTTGTTTGCAAATTTCCGACATTTCCGGTGATTTTTCCAAAAAAAATGTGTCATTCAAACCTTTTCCTGACAATTTCAAACACAACAAAAGAAGAATTAGCCAAATAGGTGCAACCGTTCTGAAGTGAAGCGCATACATACATTCGGCAATTTATTTTTATTTATTTAAATATGTAGTTATGGAAAGATTTACTAATAAAGTTCAGAAATAATAATTGGAAGGAACTAGGAGAGGCTAAATTCAGGTCGCACGATTTTGATATAGAGCAGTGGTAGACCAGTGGTAACAGCTTCGACTTACGAGTTGTAGGTCGTGGGTTCTAACCCAGGCGATTTACTTTGTCTAAATAATTTCATCATCACTGCTCTCAAAACGGTAAAGGAAATCGATGTTTTCCTTCACCGTTTTCCAAAAATTCGAAGACATGATATCTACCAACCCGCACTGCGCCCGCGTGTGGATTACAGCCCACTCCCTCTCGAAGAAAGGAGGCATATTATGTGTCCCAGCAGTGGGAACATTATAGGCTGATTATGTTATGATTTTGATATTATGACGAAACGTGCTGAAAGCACTAAATTTAAAGTCTTGCTATCATGGACTTAGTTAAAATTATGGGTGGACTATATTCAGCAGTTCACTGATGGTACTGATTTTGTTACCGAAATAAGCAACCATATCCTGAATGCCAATTCTCGTACATAAAAAGTTCAAATTCACGTCGCAATCTCATACCATTTACCATAAAATGTCAAAAATGTAGGTAAACTCTATGATATTATATAAAGAGGTAGATATCGCACTAGCGCGCGCAAATTGTTGCAGATAAATTCAGCCAATTTTGTAATTTGATTTAGTCGGTTAATAGCAGCGAGCGAAACAAAGCGTGTCCGAGGCCAGACAATAATATTTCTAAAATGCCAAGCTAACTCTTTCGGTATCATACGTTCCATATTATTTAACGCAGTCGTAGGTAGTTGGAAACAACTTTACACCTATATGTAAGTACATACATAACAACGCAACGATATCTGAACGCCGCTCAGTACGAACGTAGCGTCTTTCCATTATAATATCACTAGCGGTAGCGACCCGGCCGGCCCTGCTTCGCACGGTTTTTACGACTTTACAAAACATGAAGGTTTCTATATTACATATAAGTTAAATATGAATGTATTATACATATAAACCTTCCGGAATAAATTTTCTAAATTATAGTGAAAACTACATCAAAATCCGTTGCGTAGTTTAGAAGAACAACGCGGCCACACAGACAGACACGAAAAGCGACTTTATTTTATAATAAATATGGAGTATTGATTGGGTAAATACAATTTTTGACAGATTAAGATTGAGATGAGATTGTGAATGTTGTTAAAAATAACGGGAATTGCCCCGCTGGTAACTTGCAAGTATTGTTTTTTCAAAGTTTGTTTCATAAATAAAGTATGACACTAACCAAGGCAGTAGTGGCTCAGTGGTAATGGCCCCAACTTCGAACGCCGCTCGACGCTTGGTCGTGGGTTCAAACCCAGGCAGGCGCTTAACTTTGTGTAAATAATTTCATCACCACTGCTCTCAAAACGGTGAAGGAAAACATCGTGAGGAAACCGGCATATCCTAGAACCAAAAAACTTTTTTACAAAAAAATACAACCGACTTCCAAAAACAACACTACAAAGTGAAAAATAACTTTAATTTCGGAAGTCGGTGTCTAGTTAAATGTATTTTCGTTTTTTGCCACCGACTTCCAAAATTAGTAATTTTTCACTTTTTAGTGTTGTTTTTGGAAGTCGGTTGTATTTTTTTGTAAAAAAGTTTTTATTTTTCACTTTTTAGTTGTGTAGGTACCTACCCCACACAAATTCCACTACCTGCAAAACAAACTAGAACATCATCCATATAAAAGTGGGGAAAAAATACGTATTATTGAAGCTAACTCAAAAACTACCGAAGCAAAGTTAATCAATTAAAAAATCAATTTAAACTACCTATATGGGACCAACTGTGATGTATACACTCTCGAACAAAACAAAAAAAATCCAAATCGGTCCAGCCATCTTCGAGTAATCGGGGAACATACATAAAAAAAAAAAAAAAAAAAAAAAAAAAAAGATTCCGACGAATTGAGAACCTCCTCCTTTTTGAAGTCGGTTAAAAATTAGAAGACATGGTGGCATCTACCAACACGCACTGGGCCCGCGTGGTGGATTACTTACGGCCCACTCCCTCTCGAAGAGAGGAGGCCTGTGTCCCAGCAGTGGGAACATTATAGGCTGATTATGACTAACCAAGGTATCATTAATTACCAAATAAAAGTATTTTCGCCTAACGTGTTTCATATAATACACGTGAGAAAATAACTGTCAGCTACCGTACTCCTTGTTTTATTTATTTTGGAATAAAAAGGTTTAATTACCATTGTTTTACTTTTCTTATTGCAATTAAGTAAATGATACAGTAATGTTTTAGTGTTCATTAAAGTGGTTGCTCATTTTATTAATTTTTTAATGATGTAACTTTACTAAAAATGCTCATAAATGTTTAAAACATTTAAATTAATTCACTATTCTTTGTTGCAGGTAATGACTCCACGAATTGTACGAAATAAAATATGATACCGACATAAATATACCGTTTGTTTTATTTCTGCTGAGTACCTAGGTACTAGTAACCTACAGTAATAAAATCAAAGTTAGTTTATAATAAAGATTAGACTAAACATAGTTTAGTTTGGTCGTTTAATATTACTACAGCTACTCTCTGTTTTTTTTTTTTTTTTTAGCTAATGCTCAGACCAAAATGACAGCTGCGATCGACCTTTTTTGTCATTTTGATACGAGTATTTTAGTCATGTTATGTAATGTCATTTTAGTCTATCAAATTAAAAATCAGAGTATAGTTTGGTCATATGGCATACAGCGGTGAGACAAAGACATTTATTCGAAGGATACGGCTTCACAAACAAACATCTAAGACACCAATCCAAAATCTTAAGGCAAAATTTTGACGGTTTCCTGGTGAAATACCAAGAACATACTAACTGGATATACATCTCAAAGTTAGAACACTTGAAGAAGAGGCAACCAAGCTGACGATTAAGTAAGCACAAACAAAGACTACTTAAGCAGTCAAACAGCACAACAAAACTATTAATGTGTAGAAAACATCCTAATAAGAGTCTAATACTAAAAAGCGATAGGTCAAGAAAGATAAGGACAAAAAATTTAACACTCATGAGTACCTACTAAATGCTAAGTCAAATTCTAACTTCAACAGCCCAGTAAAGCTTATACAGTAAAATACACAGAATACACTAGACCAGGGTATCAGTTATGCAGTATGCTGAACTGCCTCTGTGGCCTGACTTACGTATCTTCTTCTTCTTCTCCCTGCCCTTTTCCCATATTACTTGAGGTTGGCTTAGCACGTTTTTTCATCCATTCTCCCCTCAGCCGTCACTCTATCATTCACTCCTTTTTAGGGTTCCGTACCTCAAAAGGAAAAAACGGAACCCTTATAGGATCACTCGTGTGTCTGTCTGTCTGGCTGTCCGTCTGTCTGTCTGTCTGTCTGTCTGTCTGTCCGTCTGTCACAGCCAATTTTCTCCGAATCTAATGTACCGATTAAGTTAAAATTTGGTAGGTACACATATGAATTTCTGTGACCCAAACACGAACGGGTAAAGTAAATAAATGAATTTTGAATATAGAGCTCACTTTTGGGGGGCAAACAAGAAAATTTAAAAAAAAAGTTTTGCAAACTACACTATGTGGCATGCCAAATGAAAAGGCTTACTATGAGGGTCTCAAATATATTTTTTCTTTATTTTTAAAATAAATTGTTTTAAAGTTATTTCAGAAAATAGACGAAAATTTACCATCCCCCCCCCCCTTATCTCCGAAACTACTGAGCCCAAAATTTTGAAAAACATACAGAAAATACATCTTTACCAGTAGATTACAGGACAACCTATAAGAAGTCTGTGGTCTTAAAATAACATGGTAAATCTATCAATATTGTGAGTACAAACTTACATTTACAGTTGGAATGTATGGGAGAACATGTTTTTCAACTACAATGTTAAGTTTGTTGTTAAGGTAAATTCATCCCAACTACGGAACCCTTCATTGTACGTGTTCCGACACGCACTTGGCCGGTTTTTCTTTCATAATACCTCACACAATCCGTCCATCTATTCATTCGTCTTCCTCTATAAGGTGACTGGTAATTATACGAGGGGGGATCAAAAAGTAGTGAGAACGACATACTCCTTGGTAAGAAAAAAAATGAATACTGGCAGGCATAGCTCAGATACATATTTGTAATATTAATAAAGAAAAAAATCTTCGATTCTCTTTTGTTTTTTTCTGAATGTAGTCATTTTGTTTGCTTCGTGTCGGAACGTGTTCTCGAAAATGGAGAAAAACGAAGTGCGAGCCGTTATTAAATACCTCTGTTTAAAAAACAGTTAACGACGCAAGAGATTCATTGCGATTTGGAGGCAACATTAGGAGAGTCTGCTCCGCCTTATTCCACTGTCGCAAGGCGGGCTTCTCAATTTCGAGTAGGGAGAACGAGCACGGAAGACGAACATCGTTGCGGCCGTCCATCGACGTCAGTCACCCAAGAAAATGTTGCGAAAGTTGAGAAAATTGTACTGAGCGATCGAAGAGTTACCATCCGATACTTAATTCAAGAAACGGGCATTTCATATGGAAGTATTCAATCCATATTGAAACAATCTTTGAATATGAGAAAAGTCTCCGCAAGATGGGTGCCGAGAATGTTAACCGACAGTCAGAAACAAAATCGACTTGACATTTCGAAGATATTGTTGGACAAGTTTCAAGAAGATTCTGAAAACTTTTGTCTCGTTTCGTAACAATGGACGAAACATGGGTCCCTCATTTTGATCCCGAGACAAAACAGCAATCTTCGCAATGGAAACGGCCATCATCACCGACCCCGAAGAAGTTTCGTGCCGTGGCATCGGCTGGCAAGGTATGGCCTCAATATTTTGGGACTCAGAGGGGATATTGTTGATTGATTACCTGGAGCGTGGAACCACTATTACAGGCCAATATTATGCAGCTTTAATTCTTAAGTTGAGGAATGCTATCATAGAGAAAAGGAGAGAGAAACTTCGAAGGGGCGTGCTGTTTCATCACGACAACGCACCCGCGCACAGGTCGGCAGTTGCGATGGCTGCCATTCAGCAAGCTGGCTTCGAATTGGTTGACCACCCCTCTTATTCACCAGATCTGGCGCCTAGCAATTTTTATCTGTTCCCCAAATTGAAAGAATACTTAAGGGGAAACAGGTACGAAGACGATAACGAGGTGATGGATGCCGTGGAGAGCTTTCTGCAGGACCACGACAAAACTTTTTTTTTAAAGGGATTGAAGTTTTGGAAAAGCGCTGGACTCGGTGTGTAGAGAGACTCGGAGACTATGTAGAAAAATAAATTGTTAAGTTATCAATAGTCATTATAATCTGTCTCATTCTCACTACTTTTGATACCCCCTCTTACTACCGATACTTAAACACATCATTGTATTCATGATAAAAAACAACTTTTACAATGGGACCAAACCTGAAATCGCGAAAAAAAATCTGCTGTTCCCTACATTTTGACAAGTTATGCGAACATAAACGTTGGGGCCAACTGATTTTTTTTTGCGATTTCAGATTTCGCCCCATACTAAAAGTTGTATGTTATCATGAGTACAATCATGTGTTTAAGTATCGGTCACTAATTATCAGTCACCCTATATATGTCTCACTATCCATCAACATTGATATTCATCACTCTTTTTATTATCATCCTATTCCTTATGGATAAGTTTAGAAATGAAGTTATCAGGAAAAGAACCGGAGTTGGATTTACCGACATAGACTGCAGAGTAACCACGTTGAAGTGGCAGTGGGCTGGCCATGTTTATCAAAGAACCGATGGCCGGTGAAGTACATGAGTCCTGGAGTGGAGACCGCGTATTGGCAAGCGTAGTGTGGGACGTCCCGCAGCTAGATGGATCGACGACTTTAAAAAGGTGGTTCGGACAGGACAGACTGGATGCGGAAGGCGGAGGACAGGGTGTTGTGGCGCAGCCTGGAAAGGGCTATATTCAGCAGTGGACTGCGATTTGATTACTTAAAACATCCAAAATTGTAAACCATACAGAGCCCTAATTACCTATATTCTACTTATAATTCATCGTATACTAAAACTTCTAGCTTACTTTGGAGCTGTACGAGTAGGTGCTTCTCTTTTAGATACCTTTTTATTTAGCTCAGCTTTGGTATCTCCTTTTTGCCTCCTACCCCTTTTGGGTATGGTTTCCTTTTCAGTATAGGGTAACATGTAAAAAGAATCTCATTAAACATGAGCACTTAATAACATCACACGCTGTGATTGTGGGTATCCAGTAAATGTTTCAAATCTAACACCAAGACGCAGCATTTTCGTCTCGCCTGATTTATCAATAGTATCTCTCTTTGTTGTCCAGCGGAATACGGTGGACGTTGAATAAGTTAGCTATGGAACGGCTTCTGAACTCTGCTTTCTAACACAGCAAACCCTTTTAGGGGGTTCAGTATGAGGTATATAGAAAGAATGTCATTAAACATGAGCACTTAATAACATCACACGCTGTCACTGGGTGTTTAGCGGCGGTATTAGTAAGGTCGGCGTCGGGAGCGAGTTCGAACGTTTGACAAGGGGCGACACTTTGACTAATGGTGTTTCACGTCACTCTCTTACTTTCGCCGAGATGGTGACTGTGGAGAGTGTGGAGTTGGACGATTTGGTGTAGGTAAGTACGTAACAGCGTGCTGAAATGTTGGTTGATATTAGCAATTTCTGATTCTGAGAGACAAAAATGAGAGATGATTACTAAAAAAAAACCGGCCATCTGGTGTCGGACAACTCACAATGATGGTTCCGTAGTTGAAAGGAATTTATCTCAAAAGCAAACTTAACATTGTAGTTGAAAAACATGTTCGCCCATACATTGATACACGTCACGGTCAATTTTCCAACTGCAAATTTAAGTTTGTAATCTCAAAAAAAAAATTTATATGTGATAAAATTAACGATTTTCGGACTTTTTCCTTAACTTGAGCTGTGAGACCTTTGCCAAATTTCATGATTCTAGGTCAACGGGATGTATAGGTTAGGGCTATATAGGTTTTGATTTACTTGCGAGTATCAAAATATGTCGCATAAATGGCCCTATTTTTTTATTTCGTTGACTTACAAGCTTGATATTTTTAGAGCTTCAAGTGATCATAGACTTATGTATTTGATATTAATTTCAACTTAATACCTCCACACGTTCCTGAGAAAAAGGGTCTAGACAGACTGACAGAAAGACAAACAGACAGACGGACAACGAAGTGATCATATAAGAGTTCAGTTTTTATCCTTTTGAGGTGCGAAACCCTACAAGTATACTTTATCATTACTTTTGTGCACTCTCACATAGTCAGAAAGGTATGTCCGAGTTTCGAATTCAAATTCAATCCAAAGCTCAAACGAGTTCTTATTCTTGTATAGGTAGACGTAGCTAAGTGGCGAGATTTTTAGTTCAACCGAAACTAATCGGGAATGCCGAAACATACCTAAAAGGAAGAAAAGCTATTATAAACACGAAATAAAAAATCTAGTCTTGCCTTACCATAATCTAAATTCTAAAATAATGCAGAATATTTTATGGAAAAATACAGTAGATTACATTGAACAAGCATAATGATTTATCGTAGCAGCTTTCTGAAATACAGCTAAAAAGATTTTTATACTCCCAAAATTTCCCAAGTCCCAAGCTTACCCAGTCTCCCCGTAGTACCGACTTCTTTCGGCGGCACCACTCGGGTAGCAGAACACATTTATTGGACTGAACTGAACGTGAGTGAACGCTATTGTTTTTGAACTCTCAAGTTTGCATAATGTATTGATAGCCAAAGTTGAGACTGTGGTTAAGGTAATTGCGCTGTGGTAGCCCGCGAAATTAAAATTTTCTTGCGTTTTTTGCAATTTACAGGTTAGTGTAAGGTTTTATCTTGATTTTCGACAATAAAAAATATGTATTTACATAATTTTAACCATAAAAATCATCTATACATCTCTTTTAGTTAGATTTCCTCTGGATTAATCTGATTTCCGAAGTCGGACCAATCCGGAGGAAAACTAACTTAGAGAGATGTATTAATGATTTTTATTGTTAAAATTACATAGATACAAATTTTTACCGTCGCGAATCATATTTTGGTCAAGATACAACCTGACATTAACCTGCAAATTGCAAAAAAAGCAAGAAAATTTGAATTTCACGGGCTACCTTAGCTCATCCCCCTTAATAGGTTGGTATTACATTTTCGGTGTCATATTGTATGATGCTTCAACACAAAAGAAGACATGCTGCGCAAACAACTAAATTAGATTAAGGGTAAGAGAATTAATAAGCAGGGGTTCGTGGGTAAATATTAATAACAGTCGCATGGGTCGATCGAAGGTTAAGCTATGGTTGCCGGGGTCGGTTTGTGGATGGGTGGCCATCCATTCCATATCGTGACCTCTCCGTGCTTTCAAAAGCACGTAAAGCCTTTGGGTCCCGGCTGTCATCCGTAGTTCTTTGAGAGTCAGTACAGGCAGTCAGAAGCCCAAAAGTCTGACAACCAGTCTTACGAAGGGGTATCGTGTTACCCAGCAACTGAGTAGTGGAGGTCAGATAGGCAGTCGCTCCATGTAAAATACTGGTATTCATCTGTATCCAGTTAGACTGGAAACCGACCCCAATATAGTTGGGAAACTCAAACTCCAAGCATTTATTTCAAATAAACCAATTACAGGCACTTTTGAATTGTCAAGGTGTCGGTCAGTCAGAAAGATGAAGCTAGGCGCCCATTCCAAAGCGTAGTAGGCAGATTGATTTTTTTTGTAAGAGAATGAATGACTAAAGTGTACCAACAAAATTACCTGCGTACAGAATCGAAGACTTTTTATATAAAGACTAGTTAACCCAACAAACGTTGCCCTGTCCAAATTTTATTTAAGAGAAACTGAATTTTCTTATTTTTTTTTTAAAATTAATTTTCCCATGTTTTAATAGTTATTCTGCTATTCGGGGCGGATACAAATCCAAAAAATAAAACATCGTAAAAATCGGTCCAGCCGTTCTTGAATTATAAATGGTGTTAATAACCCGACTGTTTAAAGACTAGCTACCCGGCCCTGCTTCGAATGGTTTTTACAAATTGATAAAACATGAAGGTTTCTATATATTATAAGTTAAATATTAATGTATTATACGTATAAACCATTCGGAATAAATTCTCTAAATGATGGTGAAAACCGTTTCAAAATCCGTTGCGTAGTTTAGAAGAACAACGCGGTCACACAGACAGACACGAAAAGTGATTTTATTTTTACCCGACTATGACAAAGCCAAAAAGAAGGGTTATGATTTTAGCAGTCTATGTATATGTATGTAAGTATGTATATAAGTATGTCGGGACGTCAGGATTTACTCAGATTTAGACAGACATGTGGGCAGAAGATGGGTTTTGTGTAATGAAAACACACTGGGTGCGATACACGGTGTTTAAAATCACTATCTAACACAATCACTAAGCACAACGAATCGAATACAGTTCCGTGGCGTAGTAACCCCGATGTTGCTCCGATGCGATCCGACACTAGACTGTTCTGCTCGCCATGAGGTTAGAACATCACGACTCTGTAGAAGCGCGCTGTAGGCGTGGGCACCTCACGTGATGTCGCCTGTGGCGCGCTTGCGATTCGTTACGCGTCCGTACTATTGACCGGATCCGACAAGTATGTATATTATTTACGTGTGTTCCACCGTAGCGCCTAAATTACTGAACCGATTTTAATGAATGAGGTATCAATAGATTTGTAATAATGGTCCGGGTGACTTATATTATATAAATTCTCCCTAAATTTAATATGGTGGACTTTACACGTAAATTTCTGACCACGAAAAAAATTAAATTGAGATAATAATGACATGTTTGGTACCAAAAGAAAGGTCTTGACGAGCACATTACAAATATGTATACCGGATGACATTTTTTACCGTCTCGAAAAAAATAGGCTATATTCGGTGAACGGAGTAGAAGCCTATGGCATATCTAGTTTTTTTTTTTTTTTTTAATTTAATAAAATCAAAATTCAAATCATAATGCAGGTTGCATATGATTTGAATTTCGATATTTTTAAAGGATTTATTATTATGTTTTTTCAAAATGTATGTTTTTATTGTTCTAAAATGAAAAGTTTACATCGAATTTGTAGTATTTATTGATACTTTGATATTTTTATCTGACTAAGCTATTAAAAAAAAAAAAACTAGTTATGCCATACGCTTCTACTCCGTTCACCTAATACACCCTATTTTTTTCGAGACGGTAAAAAAAGTCATCCGGTATATGTTATATTGTATAAGTAAATAAATATGTTTAAATAATTTAATTGGTTACAGACCGACCGCGGCGAGCGTGATTTTTCATTAGTCGGGTGTTAGTTTTTGAACTTACTTTTTATATAATAAGTATAGATTCCTAGCATAGGGAGGTTTGCACAATACTAGTATCCTAGTCCTTCCTATCCCTTGGTTAATGTTTTAGTCGCGTGATCGCAAGCTCGACTGGGTGTTCTGGGTTCGATTCCCAGTTCGGGCAAAGTGATATTGGGTTTTTCCATTAGAAATCTCTCAAGTATCATACCACCAAATTACATATTCCGGGCTGCCACCAGCCCGGAATATGTAATTTGGTGGTATGATACTTCCTTGCCTCGAAAAGCACGTAAAGCCGTTGGTCTTGTGCCTGATCTCTTCCCAGTCATATCGGATTGCCGTCTCATCGGACTATGAGAGGAAAGAAACCGAGAGTGGACCTATGTTTTCGCACACATGCTTTACTTTTAATATCTCGTGCGTCAGTACCAGGCTAATCTCCGTTGAGATTGGACATTGTGGCCAAAATCGGTCGAGACGATGTTATTAAATATTAATCCTGCCATCTATAGGTAAACTAAGCTTGTGGATTCGGCGTAAATGAATAACAGGTGAGGAACGAATTAGCGACTTCTACCTTGCCAGTCTGCCAGTCGCCAAACTAAACCAATGGGTTATAATTGCTGCTTGAGAACCTCAGATTAAGAAGTGGCTCAGGAAACCAACCAGAAAAAAACTGCCCAAGTGCGTGTTGGACCACGCATAATGAAGGGTTCCGTAGGTGGGGTGAATTTATTCCCTGAAAAAACTTGACATTGTAGTTGAAAAACATGTTCTCCTATACATTCCAACTCCAAATGAAAGTTTGTTACCCACAGTATGGAGAGATTTACCATGTTATTTTAAGACCATAGACTTATAGGTTTTCCTGTAAGTAATATAGGTAAGTAGGTACCGTAAGGGCGGGTTACTTTGACTCTAGGGCATAACTTTGGCCCAAATCGAGACAACTGTATAAACTGCCCGAAGTGTCACGACCACACAACCGAACGTCGGACCGTCGTCGTCGTCCTTCGGTAACTATTAGATGGTGATATAGACGCGTACTTGCGGAACCTTGTGTGGATTTAATGACAGTAAACATCTGTCTCGATTTGGGCCAAAGTTATGCCCTAGAGTCAAAGTAACCCGCACTTACAGTACAGAAATATATTGTTTTTTTTTTTTTAATTTTGGGCTCACTAGTTTAGGAGATAAGGGGAAAGGTAAATTTTCGTCTATTTTCTTACATAACTTTAAAACAATTTGTTTTAAAATTATAAAAAAAAATCGATGTGAGACTCACAGTAAGCCCTTTCATTTGATATGTCACACGGTACAGTTTCCAAAACTTTTTTTTTAATTTTCTTATTTGCCCCCCAAAAGTGATCCCATATTCAAAATTCATTTATTTCATTAATTTTTTATTTTTTTTTTTATTTTTAAGTCCATCAATTTACTCCGTCCATTAGATTCGGAGTAAATTATCTGTAACACTCGTACAAAGGTTCCGTATTTTTCTTTTGAGGTACGGAACCCTAAAAACGTAGGTGGACGTACGACCTAAGTACCTAGGTAATGTAAGTAAGTATAAGATTCTAGCACTGTACGCCCCTAAATGGGGCGCTGTCATACAGTGCTAGCGACCGACAACTTTTTTTAGAGGAAATCTATTTTAAAAGCTTATTTTAAGTTCAAAAGTTAGGGCAGGAAAAGCAATCAAAGCAAAGCAATCAATAAGAAAGCAATCAATAAGAATAAAATAAACAATTGGAGACAAAACTTGCTATGCTCTTATAACTTAATGTCTTACTACTTTCCACAGAAGAAATGTTGAAGCCAGCTATATTTTATTGTAGTTAAAGCGGGTAGTAGCAACTGATACCGTCAACGCTTTCCTCGTCAGCAACATGGAAACCGTAATTCAAATAAATTGATTAACATAATAAAACTGGAAACAACTATGTCTTCATTATAACATAACAAATTAATACCGCGCATCATTAAATTATTTAATTAAGATGTTTTGTATGATACTTATTATTTATTTATAGTAAGTAATATAATTATGAATAATCACATCACATTTAACTGGTCAGTGGCATTCAGAGGATGTTTTTTGTAAAAATATTTTGCTTTATTGATAGCATTTAGCTTCAATGTAACAATCACACTAATATTATAAAGGCGAAAGTTTGTGAGTGTGTGTGTGTGTGTGTGTGTATGTTTGTTACTTATAAAGGCAAAAGTTTGTGAGTGTGTGTGTGTGTGTGTGTGTGTATGTTTGTTAATTTAATTTAATTTAATTTAATACTTGAAGCACACAAATGTACAGAGGCGGACTTAATGCCATGGGCATTTTCTACCAGTCAACCTTTGGGTGATGCAGAGACAAACAGTGGCAGGTGCAATGATGAAAAATTAAGGAATAAATATTTATTTAAATATAAAGATACTCATATACCTATTACAAACTATAAATATAATAATGTATACCTAATTATATATAAATATAAGCACAAATAAATATACACGAATAAACTAAGACAAACAATGGGAAAGCATTACCGTTGTGGTGATACTGCCAATTTCTTGCGAATGTGCTCACGAACTTTAACTTTAAAGGATAATCGGTTGGTTACCATCCTGATTTCCTGAGGGAGCGCATTCCACAGAGAGATGGACTGAATGAAGAAAGAAGAGTGAATGAAGTCTGTACGGTGAGTGGGACATAGAAGAAGACGATTGTGAGATGAACGTAGATTTCTATTGTGGTTGGCGCAAATGTACTGAAAGTGGGGAGCTAGATAACTAGGGGAAGAGGGAGAGTCAAGAAATGAAAACAAGGTGGTCAGCGCCCTTTGCTCTCTGCGCTGGCGTATAGGCAACCACTTTAGAAGCGCCCGATGCGCAGAGACATGATCATATTTACGCAAAATTGTTACTTCTTCACACTCAAACGGCTGGACCGATTTGGATGAAATTTGGTATGTAGATAGCTTATAATCTGGGTTAACACATAGGCTACTTTTTATCCCGGTCTATCCCGGTCTACGCGGGTGAAACCCCGGGGCGCAGCTAGTTTAAGTATATAGGTAAAATAGTACCTATTCAATTTTATTAAGTAGTTATACTCAAACGAAATGATAAGCTTTGAAGTTAGTCACAATGACTTCACATGAGTCATTGAATAAATAGAAAACCTACACAATTAGGTACCTGCGAGCAATTTTCAAGAAAACTGTTATGTAGTAACTATCTACCTATAATATGGGATCGCAATTGATCAATTGCCATCAATTTCTATTATAGTACTATTGTCAATCGCTTCAATTGCACTTCGTAGACATCACTCACGTAAAAATTGAACATTGTAATTGGCTGTGTCGGTGACCCATAACCCACCTAAATAGAGATATTTTTATCGACACTTGTAACTAGACAAATATGTTCCATAGTTTACTTTACCGTCATTAAAAACACCACACATTAGGTATTTGTTTTTACCCAAAGTATGCAAAGAATGTTGAACAATATGAAACCTACATCAACGCCATCTATATTGACGGATGAAACAAGGTATGCTGCTGAAAACATTGACTGTGGCGCCTCTGTCGGCGAAATATTGTTTTTTCGCTCTCGTTTACATTTCAGAAACTTAACTTACCCTAATACAAATTCTTGAAATAGTTTAAATAAAAGGAACTAGGTATGTTGGTTTGTTAAGTATCACCAAGAGGTAGTCTAAGTAGGTAAGTAATAAAACGACTCTCAGAGAAAAGGTTCAACTATTGTGTAATTCAAACATCTTCAGTTATTGCAATAGAAGACAGTTTTCAGCAAAATCGTTGTGAAAAAAATATTGCGATTGCAATGTGTTTGAAATTATTACTTTTAAATTGATTGTATCCGTGAATAATAAGATATGCGGTGAACTTCAATTTTGAGTAGTTTTTTCTCTAAAACATAAGGTCACATACACATTTGAAATTAAAGCTCGAGTAGGCATTTTACAAGGGTATTTTTACAAACATTCTGAATTTGCATTATTAAAGTAGTTGTAATGATGAAAGTCAATTTAAGAGCGAAAATATTTCTTGTTTTCAAAATATTGAAATTAATAATTATTCCACTTATTGCAGATTCTGTCAGGAATCCAATTTACTTGAAATCTCCGGTACCTCTGAGTCTCTGAAATTAGAAACTAAATACCGAATCCTAATTAAATTCGAATCTGATCTAGATTAGTTTCCATTTTTAATAACAAATTAGGATCCAGAAGGGAGAAGTTAGAGGAGGAGCGAGGGAATTTTAGGTGTCGCTTTTGTCAAGCAAAAATCTTTGCCAATAGGGATGGTGACTGAAAAAAATTTTTGCTCCGTCATTTAGATTATAAAAAAATATTGGACACGTTTTTTTTCTTTTTTTACATAATCAAAAGACTACGGCGATACATTGAGTTAAAATATGGCATGACGTCACGCCTGGCTAGATTTTATACGTAGAAGTGACGTAGCGAGCCCCTACTCCCCAACTTTAATGCGTGTTATCTAAGTAATTTTTTATTAATATGATATAGCAAAAAATACGTAAATACTGACGGACTACATAGGATTTCTTCTTTTTACACAGGCAGAATAGGGCTGACCCTATTCTAAAGCCAATTCTGTATGTATGTATCTATATGTGGTTCCCCGCTCATACCTTACCACGTGAAAACCACGTCAATATCGTGTCTTGGAGAAACCCATAGAGAATACGTTATTAGCAGATGTCATGATTAGCTCAATGAATTTACGTGGTTTCAAAGTAAGGAATTGTTAATTTGTCTGCGTAGTGAATTCCCACCCCATAAATTAAAGTTCTGATAAAGATAAAATACAGCACTTCTACCATCATGCCTAAATCTGCTGTCATGGATATTTCTTCAGAAGCAGAGGCTTCAGTGAAATAACAGTACCTACGTAGGTATGACACTTTTCCACTTAAATTTGTTTTAACACTGGCATTGCTGATCGGCGAAGGTTGTTGCTTGAAATCAGGTGCATCATTTGCTAGTTTCGTCCCTCAATCACACAAATAACAAAACCAATTTTTTTCTCTCCCTTTATCAAATACCTAATATGTAGGTCGGTAGACACTTAAAGGTATTATGTCAAGAATGTAAGTACGTAACTTTATTCTAGTAAGAAAAGCAATTGCATAAGTATTTACTTATAGGAATATGTATTAGATACATTTACACCTACCTAAGCTAAAATATCCCATAAAGTTGCCTTAGTATGAAGGTATCTTATTGGGTTTAAGACTTTACACCTGTATTTCGGGTAATGAAACCTAGGTCTTGATTGATACCCAAAAACATCACCATGTTATTCAGGCAGTTGCTCCGTGTAAAATATTGGTATTTAGCTACATCCGATTAAGGCGAGTAGTGCTGCCAACTGGCGCCACCATTGACAAAAAAATAATAAGTCTGGAGATATGGAACATTTTAAAATTTCCTATGCTCACATTTTTAGTCAGATGAGGTAGAATTAAATATTTTTTTTTTTTTTTTAATTAAAAATTAGAAATATGAGCATAGGAAATTTCAAAATGTTCCATCCTATCTCTAGACTTATAATTTTTTTTCTCAATGGTAGCTTTAGTTGGCAGCACTACTTGCCTTAAACTCATCAGACCCCATCATAGTTGGGAAAAGACTTGGCAGATGATTACATCGACATTTTATTCTCAGTTAAAGAAAAATACTAAGAAGGATTTCCACACTTCCTTGGAGTGCAGAAAATGTTTTCCCTAAAAAAGAAATCTCTAGAAGCACTTGGTGAACTACCTACTCAAATGAACATTACTGCATGGAAACGGATTGGTGCTTTATATTGTTACATACGACAAAAAGGTGTTAGGTACTGTTCTCTGGAGATAGTAGCTATTTTTTTTTTTCATAGTCGCCTTCAACGACACTAAAGGTGAGTGAAAAGAAGGCCTTTTCCTTACAGGGAACGCAAGATCTACAAGAAGAGCTACTGAATTTACTCCTCTACTATACAGCATTATGCATTAATCAGCCTATAATGTTTCCACTGCTGGGACACGGGCCTCCTCTCTTCGAGATCCCGAGTGAGCTGTAATCCATCACCACGCGGGCCCAGTGCGGGTTGGTAGACATGATGTCTTCGAATTTTTGGTTCTAGGACATGCCGTTTTCCTCACGATGTTTTCCTTCACCGTTTTGAGAGCAGTGGTGATTAAATTGTCTACACAAAGTAAGTAAAGCGCCTGCCTGCATGGGTTCGAACCCACGACCTACAATTCGTAAGTTGGGACCGTTATCTACCACTGGGCCACTACTGCTCCTACCATACGGTAAGGTTAAGTTATAATTTAGGTAACTTAAAATTATTTCAAATGTACTCTACAGGTATTATGTATGTACTTACATAAGCCGATATTACACAAAAACAAAGTTGATCATGGGTTTGGTATCCAGATACTGGTACTTCAGCTGTATCCAGTTGGACTGGAAGCCGACCCCAACATCGTTGGGAAAAGGCTACGCAGTAGATTTGGTATGTAATCTGGTGAGTGGTCCAGGTATCAACTAAATAAATACACTTTCTTTGTAAGTACTACATTCACTAATAATTGTTCTAAATTTTTTCGACCATATAATTAAAGCGAAATACCTACTAATCAAAATTAACCACCTAGAAATAAGTAATCAAATCCTCTTTATGGCTGTAAGTACTTACATTTGTCATTAATTCATAAACAATTTATACAAAATATACCTACATCAGTAGATCAATAATAAACTGAAGTTTTAGCCCGCATGTATGTAAGTAGGTAAGGTTTGTTTATTTTACTAGTATCTGTCAGTGATGTCCAACAACAAATTATCTACAGCAAGAAATAAAACATAAGATTGTCACTTACCCTTCACTCCAACCAACATAACAAACCATTATATAATAACTTCCACATTCCAATCACGTCGCCAAAAAACGATAGAAAGTAGGAAATTTTAGTATAATTTCATAAAGTTTTCAACTTTAAAACTGTTTGAAGTTTCTTCATTTACACCCCACTTCAGCAAGTGTCGCGGCCAATCGGGAGCCGCCGGATCACGCAGGAAGCCGCGCCCACGGCCGCTGCAATACGCATGCTTCCACAACCGAGGAGCGCTCAGTCAACCAACGTCTCACTCCCGCCCGAACTAAACGACCCTGTGCGATAGAGACAGCAACACATTTGCCATTATGATTACATGCAAATTTTTTATTCATTTGCAAATTAAGTGTTGCATTAAGTAATTATGTGTTATTATGTGGGTATCACGGTTAAGTTGGTCGTTTAGTTGAAGAAACGCGTGACGTTCTAGTTACAACCAAGGGTTGTGCAATTGCTGATATTATGTCTACAATTATAGACAATGAACTTCAAAGAATCGAGGAATAAACATTAGTTTTGTTTATAATTGTAGGTACCTACATGTAATAGGGGTGGGTTAAAAGTAAAAAAGAAATAAAAAACTAAATAGCAAAATACACGACGACAAGAAAAATTATTGCACCTTACAAAAATATTTTATTTGACATAAATATTACGATAAGTAATAATGTTATAAATACTAAAGAAGTAATAAGTCGATTGCCATCTAGAAAAGACGATAGTGATAAACCCACCTGTAAGTGAGACAAATGTTCTACTGACCTTTAAATAATATGCAAGGAGAAGTACCTATACTTACGAGTAGCTACAACTTTTTATGTGTACCATAGACTAAAAAGAATGTACTATGTTTTTAATTGATGCCTTCAATCTTAAAAAAAATCATCAAGATTTTTTAGTTAGAAGAAAAATGTATCAAGCCATGCAAGTATTGCTGATTCATTCAAACTGAAGCAGACAGGTAATCAATTTTTTTTTGTCAAAAAATCTCCGAAGATTCTACCTATTTGTGATGCCTAGATACACCTATCTACAAGGATAATATAATCATGCCTCCATCTCAGGAAATTCCAATCCTATTTCCAAAAATCCAGTAAGACATACCTAAGAGTCCTGTCAGAACACCAATCTGATACAACTCTTCAAATTCTCCACATTCCTGCACCAAGAAAATAAATTATTTAATAGGTACCCAAAACCAGTTCCCTATTAAATACCAATAAACGATTTTTAAATAAACATATTAGTTGGCATCCTTTTCTTTCTTTGCACAAAGAACAGAGAGAGGTATAGAGTAACCCTTAAGTCGTAAATTATTTCGAGGTTGTTGGCACACATGTGCATTTGTCGCGTGACTAGCCGATTATTAAGTTGTAATAAATTTTGTGGCCCACGGGACGTAGGGTAGGTGTCTTTTGGGACATCCGACAGACCTTCTAATTTTTTGTGTTATTAACAAAGTAGTATGGAAATACCTGAACCAGTAGTTGTTGGTGATACATAACTTTATGTTAATTTGGGAGCTGATCGTTAAATTTACGATAATTAAGTGATAGCAAGTATGGACACAATAATGCTATTGTAATTCTTAGGTGATGAAGGTTTGGGAAGACCAGCTGCTCTGCTTCGATATGTTGTCCTTCAAGGTGAGATAATGCGTCTTCTGTCACTTCAATTCTGGACAATGGCACCGTAATTGCGTAACACGCTACTGATCGGAATCTGAATCATTTTGAAGCAAATTACTAATCCATTGCTACATATATTCGAAAAATTTGTCTTCTCAACACCGTAAATAACGCAATGATTGTTGATTCAGATTCCGATCGATAGTGCACAATTAGGGTGCTTATATGGAAAAGGTTGAATATCAACCAACCAACCAACTTCCTATCTATGCAAAGCTGCGTTAGATAGAAGGTCTCGCTGAGCAGTACCTAAGTCCATGATCTACATATTTTTGACATGACAGCTAATTCAACTTTTTAATTACAGACTGACAAAATAAAAAATGGCAATCCCTTGAAGTTTTAGAATTGTTATATAATTACTACTTTGGACGAATATTAGAAACATCAACCCATTAACATTTAACATTTCGTATTATATTATTTTAATGTATGGATGGTTACAATAACTGTGATGTGCGTGTAATTTATCTGAAATAAAAATAAATTGAATTGAATTAACAGAAGACACCACTACTTGATTTTCTATAACCTGTGCCAGCAAAAAACATTAGCCGAAAACAATAGCCATTAGAGGTTCTACCGAGAAATCTTGGATAAGAGTTGTGTTTTGACTGGAATAATCGGTGACCTTATTGTGGCTATCTACTTACATTTAGGAACCTGATTTCAATCAAAATCAAGCTACAATCGAAACCAATGGAGTTCTAACTGGAGCTTCTACACATCATTATTTGGACAAGAAGTAGACATCCCAACATTGGAAAAAGGCTAGGCAGATGATGATGAAATAGACATAGAGCCCTATACCTAATAGCTAGATTGAATCATTTCCTCTGTTGTTAGACCAGAACTCCCTGTAGCAGTATCGACAAAATGCACAACAATGCAATGCAATGACAAGCAATTAACTAGCATTTCCCGCGCAGCTTCACGCGAATGGATGTCGGAAAATATCCCACAGGAACGAAAATTCTTGCTTATTCCTTGTTTACATTATATAGGGAACCTCGTGCAAAATTTCAGCTTTCTAGGTCCAAGGGTTTGGGCTGGGCGTTGAAGAGTCAGTCAGGACTTTTCTTTTTATATTTTAAAGAAGATTGCTATTAATGCTTCAAAGTCAGATTCTCTAATCTCACTGACCTTGCCTAGCTTTTGCCCGCGGCTTTGCCCGCGTAGATGTCGGAAATTATCCCACGGACTACCGGGATAAAAGTATTCTATGTGTTAATCCAGGTTATAAACTACTCGTATTTGTGTGCCAAATTTCATCCAAATCCGTTCAGCCATTTTTGCGTGATTGAGCAACAAACATCTAGACATACAAACTTTCACATTTATAATATTAGTAGGATTAAAATCTCTACTGTGTCAGGGACAAGATAATATATTTCCTTAGTTATGTGTTGCCAAATAACGTGTCCCAAGTCATCAAAATTATCCTCTGGCGCCAAAGACCTCTAGCTCTGACATATTGTTATAGGTAAGGATATCACTAATTACATTCTTTGAACATACGTCTATAACAGCTGTGAGTACTACTTTTACTGCAACCAAAACATTTTCAACTATTTGCTTAGCTAATTATATGCCCTCAAAAATGCATTTTCTTCATTAGTAAAAACAATAACGTCTAACACAACTTTCTAGTAAATTACACACAGTTCAACATAATAAGCAGGTATGACGAAAGCCGTTGTTAACATTTAAAAGCCTTGCATTAAACCATGAACTTCATTTGCATTATCTACCAAAACATATATACCTACTTACTTATGAATAGTATTTGGTTGAGAATCGTGTGAAAAAACAATAAATCCAACTGCAACATCACGCAAGTCAGCGGGGTCTTCAGCAAGTGGCGTACTATCGTCATAATTAGCAGTTAATTATAATTAAGCCAGTGTACAAGACGAATGTGAGTCGTTAGTGGATCGTGGCGACTTTACAAACTGTTTGTGATACACTGAATTTGAGGAATGTCATTTGAATTGATGGCGCGATTTTTGTTGTAAGTCAGTTGGCAATGGTTTGTGTTTTAGCGATTTTGTTGTGTGGTGCCCTGTTTGAAGTTTTTAAATCCTGATAAATACGTAGTTTAAATTGTTTTTTTTTTGTGTGTGTGTGTAATCTACACCATTGTTGTTATTAATTTTTAAACATATAAGAAAAAAATATACATAATTTGCATTAGTGGACCAATACAATTGTACAAGACACCTATTAAGTACCTACCTATGTAGGTAGGGACTTTGGTACTTTGATTTTGTTGATCATTATTATAGTGAAATAAAGTTAAGTACAGGAAATACCAACATTTAGTTATCCATGTAGGTAGGTAATCGCAAATACCTACTCAATATCTGAACTATCTTCTGTTTTCAGGCACTCCTCCAGAGAACAAATGATACAACAGTGAAGAAATGTGACAACAACGACTCCTTAAGTCATTGTTGTCACATTTCTTCACCCTGAAAAATTGAGATGAACTTACCAGAAAGATTTCAAAAGTCGAACTAGTCTAATAAAAACCTGAAGGATTAAAAAGCACACAGTTTAAATCTAGTCACTACATTATCTAAGTTCTAAGACTAATTTAAAAAGCGTTTCTATTTTAAAATTCTCATAGCCAAGCAGCTAGGCTACGGCCATACTTCTGCATGTGATTATGAAAATATAGGCTAGTGATACATTAATACGGTGTGAAGTAATTTTTACTCCTCACCAAGACGGCGTGCGTCAAGAGTGATGCATGGCCCTTGTCCGCTCATCTAGACTAGGACTAAGCACTTTGCTTGACGAGTTATGTTACCGCTTTTCGTATGTGTGTGTGTTTGTGGCATTGTGATAATTTATTATGATGTTACAGAGAGCAAAAATAGGGAATTTTACAGTCAGTGTAAAATAGCAATAAATATTATTTTTTCCAAATTTGGTGTAGGTAGTAACAATGTCGGTCATAACACAAAATGAAACTTATTTTCCAACATAGATTTAAAAGTGACGTTCCAAATTACAAAACATCATTCTGCTGTTACTATTGCTACTTTAGCAAAAAAAGGCACTAAATACCAATCATAACGAAGCAAGAAAGTGAAAGTGAAGTATGAAACGCCTACAAGCCAAATAAAAATAGGCGGAGAAAACCCTTGACACTGAAAGTCTTTCAACAAAATTTCCAACGTAGAAAAGCGAACAAAAATGGTAAAAAGATTGCAGTTCACGGCTACCGACAATCGTTCACCATTTACCATCCATAATCATCAATCGGTCCATTGAAATCGGATACGTGGTGTTGCGACGGTGTACCCTAATTACGCTAATCGAAGGAGCGGGCGCGGGAGCGGGAGCGGTGCGAGTGGAGAGAGAGCGGAGCGGGCTCGCACGTGGCGGGCTCAGGTGCGCCCCGCCCCGCTCGCCCCGCCCGCCGCTAGTTTGACGCCGCGTCAACTCAGCCGCTCACCTCGTCGTCAGACGCGCGCTGCACTCGACGCTCGAACGCCGGGAAAACACGAGTCGTTTTTCGCCGCGACGACACGCACCGAAGTTTTCCGAATTTTGAAGTTCGAAGTTCGATTCTTGAATAAACTGTAACGGTCGTATTTGATTTTAGTAGATTTTGTTGTTCTATGATTCTTATTTTTTTTTTTTGGTAAAATATTTTTTTAATGTGAAAAGTGTCTGCGAATAAACTTGTGGGATGTTTTGTGATTTTGTCAACGATTGGTTGTGATTGGTCGCAAAGTTGGCTGTTGCCGCTGTTGGTCACTCTAAACTTTGAATTGGAGTGAGTATACAAAATTATCTTTATTGGTCGTCATATCTTTTTTTTCTGTAGGTAAAGAAAATTATCGTCAATTGATACAGTTAAAATTGAAAAGGCGCGAGTCGAGAAATCAAAGCGTGTCGCAGTAAATCTCCCAGGACGCAGTGGATTCGAACTGTCCACTTGACACGGAACATTAAAAGTTATTATATCCCGAGAGCTTTTTGGCATTAGTGGATATTAAAATAATTTTATAGCTCGATTTATATTTATTTGGGCAACTTTGTAAGCTCTGTTTAACTTTTGTTCATTTTATTATTATTTATTGAGAGTAATGTATTATTTTTGAACACATCGTCTCATAGGAATTAGGTGTAGGTATTCCTACTTTGATTAATTTGATTAGGTACTCTATATTGAAATAGGACAGCAACTTGCTTTTTATTTTTAGGTAGGTAATTACATAAAGCAGACAAAAAAAAAAACATGCAAACTTAACTCTTTTTTCAAATTCATAATCACATCTTAAAAAAACCAAATCATAAAAAAACTAGAAAACTAGATCCTTCTGAAGTCCTATCAAATAACCACAACATAAAACTCAGCAGCGAGTTACCGTTAATACCAAACGACACAATAAAAGCTATCAAAGTGCCGAATTAAAATTAAAACAGACATCCAAGGCATGCTCATCAAAGGATGTCTGGGAATAAACAACTGTGCTCTAAGAAAAAAAAGTTTAAAAGAAAAAAAACAAATGCAATGAAATCGTTCGGCCCATTTAATGCGGACCGGACGGGAGTGACAAAAATTCTAAACTGAAATAAACTGAACACATGTGTCTGTACGTCACACGATGTAGGATAAGAGGAAACAATGAGACGGAGTACTGAACAGAAATATAGGGAAAATAGATAATATTCATTGGTTAAATGCTACATTGGTCGCAAAAGATAAAGAGTTGGTAGAGGATCTATTGGCTAGAGTAGAAGAAGAACAGCATGTTGGTATGAATCAGTATGAGTTAAAGAAGATAAGTAATAATTAAACCAACCAACCCAATAAATCCTCAGATTTAATTCCTAATTCTTTTGAAGCCTGTTTAGAGCTATTTGAGGCCAGAAAGAAGTCTTTGGACCAAATATTACGGAAGCTGTACCTACCTTATATTTTCTCATTCATTGGAATCAAAATTATGCATCTTAGAGTAAGTTCTTTCGATGAATTCTTCTTTGTCTGCTGATTCGTCAATATGTTTTCTTGCAAATTAGTTCAGACTTCTTTTTAGTCAATAGGATAGGTAGTACCTGTTGCTTGTGGCAGGTTTCTTTGTAATTTAGTATTTTTGGTTAAAAACTGCTTTACCAAGAACAGAAGCAATCAGCTCGTGATACATAAAATATAGGTACCTATAGGTTGTTATCATAATATCAAATGATATGATATTAGGTAGTTTTTTTAGTATACTGTAGGTAACTCAATACTTTAATATATTTGAATCTCTGTAGATTTCCTTTTATTATGTTCTTACCAAATCGGATTATCTTGAAGTTGTGTTCTGTGATTATTTTTTTTTATTCTCTGATATTATAAATAACATTATTATGATAATGATCTACTTAATGTGTGATAAATTTTGTTAAATGCTTAAGTTTTATTATTTAATTATGAAGATTAGCCATTATGCATAATTATATTATGAAGCGGCGCAAAAATCTATTAAAACTTGATAAACTAACTAACTTAACTTTAACTTGTTAATGTTATTCAAAATGTCCTTATAATGAAGGTAAAGCTACAAAAAAACTATTTTTAGCACAATAATATTATGACGAATGATCAACTTATAACATCCTTACAACAGACAATTTTAAAAGTAATCAAGAAAATTGATCTATTAAGAGCCCCAGAAATTGATTATATCCAACAAATTGTCTTAACACAAGGGCGTATTTACTCCAAAACCGTCATTTATGCACATAAAATTTATGTTAACGGCGATGTCTGGTCGAAATTCACACATATATCATTCAGCGAGCAAATGCGACAAATAAATCGGGTGCACAATGACTGCTAATTTGCTCATAAAGATGTATGCACCGAGCGGAGTACATAAATCGGGAGAAGTCACATTCGGCCTACCGCTTACACCCATAAACCTCTGCGGACACTTTTATAGCCCTACCACGTGGCTGAGCCACAGTTTTTTCCGCACTTGACTTGACATGTGTACTGCGCTTTAGGAAGTCACATCCCTATATTAATTTATTGTTTTAGAATAGACCCCCAGCGTGACGCAAGTGGTACACGTGTTTAGTGATTTATGCAACTACTACTGAGTAGGTACCGTAAAAACAAAAGTGACCGTAAAATTAACGAACCACGTTGCGAACTTTGCTATCGCAAATGATTATGGGCCACCCAGGCGAATACTTGAAAAAGACACATAAAAAGAATAGTTTTTTAAAGGGTTTTCGAAAAAAGTATTAACCCATTTCACTCTTCAAATCATAATAATTCATATTATACTTTACAGATCTTCAGTTCTTGTATGTATTTAGAAGTTTATTTTATTTTAAGAATTTTTGACGTTTAGACGTATCTATAATAGCCTAATGTGTGAATATAATAAATATGTGGGAAGGTTAAATAGACATCGCTGTACCTAGTACAATAAAATATTATCTTTAGGTCATAATATATAATATAATATAAAGCATTTGTATTGGAACCATATTTCAAATCGGACAAAACACAATAGGTACATATTTAAATCAAACACTCAAGATACGATCTGTATTACACCATTTACAACATTTATCACGTATAACGAGACGACGCACTTGACCGACTAATGTGTCTCATTTTATCACAGGTCCATCAATCAAGCTCCACTCTACGGGGACAATTGAAACGGACCGCGAACATCAGTAGCACTTAACATGTCCAACTAGGCTATTCAGTGCTCGTCCAAACGATGACAACTGCCGAGTGATCTTGAGAAGAAGGATAAGCACACGCTGTTATCGATGAACGAATTAAATTATAACGCAGGGATGAGCTCCTACCAGTTCGTCAACTCGCTCGCTTCCTGCTATGGGAACCAAGCGCCCGGGCGTACTGGGACGCCCGTCGAGCAAGCTGGTCATCCCGGTCTACCAACACCAGGAGCTGATTACTACAATCCCAATGCGGCAGCTTCAGCGTACCCGAATACTTGCTATTCGCCGCCGCAAGTTGGACATCACTATCCACAACACCCATATGGAACGCCTGCTACCGGAGCGCACATGCAACCGCAAACGATGATAGACTACACACAGTTGCATCCTCAAAGACTGGGTAGCACAGCGAGCCATATGCATCAGCACTCGAATCCGAGTCCAGGAGCATTATCGCCCAACCTGATGTCCACACCGCCAAGCCAAGCCGCTGGAGCCAGTTGTAAATTCGCAGATTCGACCTCTACAACCGGAGTAGCGTCCCCTCAAGACCTATCCACATCTTCTGGACCAGGTCGAACGTCGCCTGGTTTCGGTGTCGTCGGTGGGCAAACCTCTAGTGGAACTACAAGTACTAAACTAGGCCTAACTACTCCCATCGCTTCTCCTGTAGAACACAAGGCTAATGTGAATCAGAATATATCAAGTCCTGCCTCCAGCACATCAAGCAACGAGAGCAATGAGGCTAATAATTCTAGCTCAAACACAAAGAATTCTAAGTCTTCAGCGTCAAACTCTTCGGCAAATCCTCCGCAGATATATCCATGGATGAAGCGAGTACATCTAGGAACAAGTAAGTGGAAACATTGTTTAAATGATTTTGTAGATATAAGATAATAACGGTAAAATATTTTGTCTTATTAATGATTTTTCCACCGCGGGAATAATCAGCATTATGAACGGCTCGATTCACACTTTTTTATCGCTAGCGTGAAATCATAAATGATTTAGCTTCGTCGGCTAAACTAATAGCGGCAGCAATGGCCACGCCTCTATCAAAAACCAACAGTTTGATGTAATAGAAATAAAACAATCCATCAATTGGATGCCGAGGTGGAGACAAAACAAATTATATATCTATTTATAAAGCATTAGCATGCATTAATGTTGGATCGATATGGCTGGCTGATGGATGGTGTCCATAATAAGGCATAATGGCTTTGTTGGCGGGCGCTTACAACTGAACATCCGAAGCCTTTTTTCTTCTCGTATCCTAATGATGGGGAAAGTGTGTAGTCATCGTGATGTTTCATTTGACGTATCCTAACCTTTAAGCGTGAATTGGGTTATTCAAGGGTTAATCTGCTTTAAATTAGAATTCGGGAGCATCCAGTAAACTATTTGTTATTTTTCTTCACGGAACATTATTCCAAATTCTGGCTTTGTGTAAAAATTTCGTAATTGTTTGAAAATGTTCTATTTCAAATTGCGAAGAGTGATTTAAAAGTCAGCGCTTAATTGCTTCGAGTGGACAGTGTCTAGTAAAAATGTGAAAAAACACAGAATTCGAAATCAAAAAGTGATATATCAGGGAGATAATAGTACGTAACCAGACGCAGGATGCTACAGCGCCTGTCACGTAGATGTCTAGATATAAAGACAACAGCAGATGTCAGCGGCCCACCGTTTCGACGAAATTATACAAAATTCGTATTGTTATAAGTAACACAAATCTTTTTCGACCTTGTCAAGGCTTACGATGTTCTCTTAATTGGTTTATTTTAGCATTTCTTACGCTAGTGGTTACTTTGTCATCCTCATGATAGTGACCGACTTTTTACAATTTATTTTATGTAGGTACTTCAGTTTCAAAGAATAGAGCGGTGGCTAGCTATATCAACATACTTATAGGTTAAGCGATATTTTGATCACCTTTGATTAAAACATCTTCAGTTAGGTGCTAGAAAGGCACTCAGAAGTCGGAGCCGAGTTTAAATATATTAGGTATTACCAGATTGTCAGTTAACTAGATTTAATTTTAAATCTTGGTAACTGATTTTATCGATGACTTGCTACTATAGGCAAAAAATCAAATAACTGCTCATGAGATTATTTTTGAGTCAAAGACACTTATCACAATGTCGAAACGGTCCTTTTCCTATAAAGTACCTTCCGATACACAATTACGTTCATTATGATATTCCTCTGCCTTCATTCAACTGCAATATTATTACAGCTATAACTAGAATCAGTATTCGACTCAATGAAAGAGTAAGCAAACTAGATGGCTCAATCACAAAAAATATTGGCAAAGCGCACGGCACAATAATTTCAGAACGAGAAAAATTCCAAAGCAAATAATACGAGAAATGAATGCCTCAGTATAAATCATATCACTGTCATCAGGGATGATTGCAGAGTTGCAGACACCAAGTGGGTACATGACACTATTATAAATTGCCAAAGACCTGTTTACGAAAATAAATAGTTCACTTACAAGCATACGGCAAAACCCTGTTATTATACACAACAAGTCTGTAGGTTTGACAAAGCCTTATTAAAATGTACATTTCAGCCGATAGGCCTATTGCAGACGGGCTACTGTCGCAGATTCGCAAGACATTGTAGCGACTATGAATTCGCTAAATATAACCTCATGTATACACACTGAACAAGTGTACATACATAGTCAATTAGAAGAGAAGAATTTTAAACGAAGCTTTTACATTTTAAAATTTATTGCAATTACATTTATTAGATTCTGTGCATTTGAAGCTTGTGCATATAGTACGCATAGATATTAACACACTACTTTTTCTCACAATGCTATAACATTGACTGCTTTTGAATCAACTTCTTTATAATCCGAATTTATTCGTTGACACATGAATAGCATATCAATTGATTTAGTGCCTTTCTTAAACAATGTTGCAGCAGATCATAATATGATAATTCATTATGATACTTACAGCTCTATTAGAGAGCAATATTTTTTAACAAATTATGCTTAGGCACACATGCGTATCGGGACATCTTTGTCTCTATTCAAGAGACTAACTTGCTCTTCCAGTACACATCTGGTAAAATGATTTTCGAAGCCATATTTTTCATTTTTCATAATCACATTTCATAGTCTAATTTTTCAGAAGAAGAATTAGTAACCCTGAAGAGCTAATTTGCTTTAACGATAATACCGTGTTTTTAGAACAAAAACAAGGAAACATCACGAATCATCTTCATTAGCGTGCCTATTTCTAGCTTTGGTCTCTAATAGATACCTACTGGAGGAGCTCGTGGCTAAGTAATAACAGCCGCACTGATCCATCAGGTCAAGCTACGCTTGCCGGGGTTGTCCGTGGATGGGTGACCAGCTTTACATACCGAGACTCCTCCGTGCCTCGGAAAGCACGTTAAGCCGTTGTTGGTCCCGGCTGTCATTCGTGGATCTTTGTCAGTCGTTACGGGTCGTCAGAAGCCCAAAAGTCTGACAACGAGTCTTAGCATGGGGTATCGTATTACCCAGTTAATGGGTTGTGGAGGTCAGATAGGCAGTCGCTCCATGTAAAATAATAATATTCAGCTGCATTCGGTTAGACTGGAAGCCGACCCCAACATAATTGGGAAAAGGCTAGGCAGATTGATTGGTCTCTAATAGATACCTAATTCACTTATCAAGTGTAGCATGACCACCGTAGAAATGAAAGGCAAAATACAGATTGTAGAAAGATTTTCCTGGTGTCAAAAATTAACAAAAGAGCGCTCACTTTGTAACTCCAAGAGATATATGTCAACTCTTCATATAAAACTCACGCCTTCTTCCCACGGGGGTAGGGAGGAACTACAGAACATCACCTGCTACATTCCTTACAACTTATCTGTTCACACAATGGTTGCGAGTACTACGCACCTAACCTTTCTGAAGAACATCAGCAATAAGGTCACTATATGTCTTCCTAGGGCGTCCCCTCCCGGCGTTTCCACTCACATCTGCCTTGTGGTACCTACTTACCTTTACCTCTACATTTTGTAAGCCACCTTTCATTCATCCTCTCAACATGACCAAAACAATAAGCATACGCTTTTAAATTTTTGTCACTACATCTTCTTTTAAACCGCACCGTTGCTTCATCATATCATTCCTCAGTCTATCATTCTCACACGCATCACACCACAAATTCACCACACCACACCACCACCACACCACACATGCACCACACCACACCACCACAACACCATACAAGCACCACACCACACCACCACCACACCACTACACCACCAACCACACCACACCACACACACTACACCACACCACACCACTATGCTTTTTGCAAAGCATATGTGGTGTGGTGTGGTGTGGTGTAGTGTGTGGATCACATTTCTACTCTTCGTAGAGAAGATACGAGTATAGAAGTGCTCATACTTCGCGTTTGATTCATAGCTTTTCGACAAGATTTTAGTCGCACCAACCGACAGTCGTCCGACTGCAACAAACCGAAGTATGCAAATAGAGTTGGCAGGCGGCTAGGTCGTGTTACATGTTTGGTGGTCATAACTCAAAGAGAGGTGGAAGCCACCGCCCCTCGTGCGTGCCATCTGACGACTTATAAGAATTCAATACACCGTTACTTAGCACTAGTTACATACCCCAACTGTGGCATTAACACGTGAAAATTAAGTTGTTTGGAAAAATCGTGTAAAAATTGTTTGTAAGAACCCTTTGTAGAAGAGAGGAAATTATTGTGCTTATGAGGAAGGCACTAAATGATAAAAGGATTGTTTTAATGCTGATTGTATGCGAATTAAGAAGTTCACGATACTTTACTTGTGAATTATTGATGTTCAGTTACGTAAACAGCTCCAACATTGAAGGAAAAACTTTAGGCAGTATGCCAATTATATTACAGCCCTGAAAGTTTCTGAACCTTCTTATGAGCAAAATAAAAGGCACAGACATTGGGAACACCCATTGGAAAGCTGACCCTTAAGTGTTGCATCACCTCAGGTCATCGTGAAAGCTCATTGGATTAATGACAAGAAAGCCAATGAATCTCAACGGATTATTAAGATTTTTGCAGGGATTAATTTCATTAAAATTAAAAGAATGATTTTTAAGAAACAAAATCTGTGGCCGAAAGTTAAAACAGGCCAATTTTAATCAATTATTTTTTTAAGACCAGCAATTCAATCTTTTTTATTCCGGAGCCCGTAAAATCAATTTAAAAGCTATAAAATTATCCGTGATTCCATATAATTATTTTAGTGTAGGCACTGTTAGGCATAAGCAGTTAAATATCGCATTATACCAACGTTATCAGATATAAATTATTGAGTCATAGTAGCAAAGGTTTTCAATTATCTTGAAATGGACATTGAAAATACATTAGGGAACCTAGTCTCGTTAGATTATACCTAATCTTGTCAGTAAGGTTTGTGTAATTTATTTGAGCTTGTTTTTGGTAGTGCCTAGTTATTTCTGTCTTTAGAGTATACAATACTTAGATTTGTAAGGAATATGTAATGCAATTCCGCATAATTAGTTCCTACTAATTTTAGGACTCATTGCAATTACATTCGATTCTGTGTTAATGGATGGCTATAAGAGTAGGGGAAGACAAAGAATGGACTGTGTGAAGGATGATATGGCTAGAAAGGGGGTGACTACTGAGGTGACTACTTGTAGAGAAGTCAATCAATCTGCCTAGTCTTTTCCCAACTACGAACTGGACTGGTTGGACTGGAAGCCGACCCCAAGGTCGGCTTCCAGTCCAACCGTATGCAGCTGGATACCAGTATTTAACAAGGAGCGACTGCCTATCTGACTTCCACAATCCAGTTACTAGGTAACACGATATCCCTTGATGACTTGTAGAAGTCATCATCATCTGCCTAGCCTTTTCCCAACAGTGTTGGGGTCAGCTTTCATTTTAACCGGATGCAGCTAATAACCACTATTTTACATGGAGCAACTGCCAATTTGACCTCCACAACCCAGTTACAGGGTAATACGATACCCCTTAGTAAGACGTTGTCAGACTTTCGGGTTACTGACGATCCGTAGCGACTGTCAAAGATCAAAAAATTACTTGTAGAAGCATGGAAGAAAAAGACATGTTGCGCTGACCCCAACAAAGGACAAGAGAATGATGACGAGGATTTTTGAAATGCACAGATAAAACTAAGAACTTACATGGACTGTTTTTAGTAACATGATCAGTTATTTATGAAAATATCTTGGAAAAACTCCTCTAAGGACGTTGCATATTTTCGAAAGACAGAACAAAAAAAGAAAAAAAAAATATAGAGCTAAAAGGAGAGGCCAGAGGTGTAAATAGAGCTTTTCTGGGAGAGGCTAGAGCTGTAAATAGAGCGTTTCTGTCATAGAATCCAAGTTAAGTTTTAAGTTTCAGAACTTTAGGTTTCCCTAGGCAAAAGATTGTAACAACCAGATATAGACCAACTAACAAGCTACTTACCTATAACCTCAAATTCCTTAAAACGATAAGGCCGGCCACACGCGAATAATTTCGAACGTTAACAAAAACTTAAGTAGGTACAACAAAACGGGTTTAGTTAATCTAAAGCATTTATTAAAATTTTATTCTTATCAACTAGATTATTATTTACCACTTGATTCTAATAGCTGTTTGATTATATCCGTTTAGTTGAATTAAATTAATATTTATTATTTTGTATAAAATGTCAATATGGACAAGAAAACATGGATAATAATTTAGCTATAATAAATAAAATAAGGACAACTTGTAACACCTTATTTAATTATGAAAAGACAACCCGTGTCATAAATAATATTCATTTTATTGCGTCCTTTAACTACGGTTAATAGAGCAACAACAAAAATGAAATACTAAAAGAAAATGTATAGGTTTTTCCGTAGAACTGTGAAATACAAAAACTAACATAAACTTAAGTAGGTAGGTACTAGGATATTTTCATTTCTTTAATTATAGTACAATGTCACTGAAAAATATTGCTTGGAGGAGCTCGTGGCTAGTAATAACAGCCGCACGGGTCGATCCATCAGGTTAAGCTACGCTTGCCGGGGTTGGTCAGTGGATGGGTGACCATCTTTACATACCGAGACTCCTCCATGCCTCGAAAAGCACGTTAAGCCGTTGGTCCCGGCTGTCATTCGTGGATCTTTGACAGTCGTTACGGGTCGTCAGAAGCCCGAAAGTCTGACAACCAGTATTACCAAGGGGTATCGTATTACCCAGTTACTGGGTTGTGGAGGTCAGATAGGCAGTCGCTCCATGTAAAATAATGGTATTGAGCTGCATCCGGTTAGACTGGAAGCCGACCCCAACATAGTTGGGAAAAGGCTAGGCAGATTGATTGTCACTGAAAAATATTGATAAAAAAACCCATCCATATTCAGTTTATAATCTTCTTGTAAACTCTCCTAATTTTTGTTCATGCCTGCATCTTATCAACGAAAGAAAGATTTTACAATGAACGTTCAAGCGTTTTAAAAAATATCATCATTTTAAGCCTACTACAGACCACTGCTGGACATACTCGTAGGATAATCAGCATATAATGTTCCTACTTCTGGGACACAAGCCTCCTCTCATTGACAGGGAGTGGGCTGTAATCGACCACGCGGGCCCAGTGTGGGTTGGTAGATGTCACATGTCTTAGAATTTTGGTTCTAGGACATGCCGGTTTCCTCACGATCTATTCTTTCATCGTTTTAAGGAGCAATGGTGATGAAATTATATACACAAAGTTAAACGCCTGTCTGAGTTTGAACCCACGACCGATCCGACCGACTGGTAAATCGGGGCCGCCTGCTGGATATAAGCCTCTTCAATTGCAAGCCATTCAACTCGATTCTAGGCAACTCTCATCCAGCTACTACCAGCCACCCTGTGAAGTTCGTCGCTCCACCTAGCCTGAGGACGTCATACCTTACGTTCGTTACGCCAATTCGTGGTCTCCAAAATTATCGCTTTTGGTATATTTAAAAAAACTTGTATATATTCCCCTTGCTACTTATTTCCATTCCCTAACTTCCTACTTTCCTACAGAACTCACAAATCCCAAAAATAGCCTCCCCTTAAACCGACCATCCTTAATGACATGCATAACCCTACCTGTTCTACAGTTACTAGCGGCGATTAGTAAATAAATAACAAATTAAATTCCACTAAAGATTAGTGGCGTAGTCAGTATGGGCTCATAAATAAATCAAGCGTTCGGTCCCGGAGACCGCGGTAAATTATGACTCAAATAATATTATGCTAAAGGTATGCCAGTGTAGTCGCCACTTAAAGCCGTTCGTGCTTATAAAGCCTTTTTTGTGGTTTTGTAATTAGCTGTTCGATATCTATAGATTACAGTGTGTGCACTGCTTTATCGAGTATTGAAGTACACACCCGAAGAATACCCGACCCGACTACTCGTAATTTGTGATACTGAAATCTGCCAATCATAATATCATATTGTTTAGCGTAATATCAATGATATCTGTAGCGTTTTGTTTTTTGCTATAATTGTTTTTGTTTTGCCACCTGCTATGACTGGTAAACTCTCCAAAATGGAAGAACTCGCAGATTTAGAATTTGTCAGCGAGTTAGTATACTTCGGATCGGTACTTACTGCCCAGAGAGGAAGCAGTAGAGAGATCAAGAGAAGGATTCAAATGACCAAAGCTGCGATGGATAAGCTGACATTTATTTGGCAGGGCAGAAAGGTCTCCAAAGTCACCAATATACTCTGGTTTTCTCGATATTCCTTTACGGCTCAGAGTCGTGGACGATTCGGGCAATAGAACGGAAAAGATAGAAACTTTTGAGATGTGGTGTTGGCGAAGAATGCTCCGCAATGCAAGAGAACGAACAAATCTATCGTCAAACAACTAGGTACGTATAAGAGATAGACTATCCACGATCTGTTACCAAAGGATTTTCGGTTACTTTGGTCACATTGCCCATCGGGAACCAGCTCACCTTGAAAAGTTGGTGGTGTTGGATAAGGTAGATGGGTAATGACCTTGCGGCCGGACACCTAACCGCTGTTCAGACCAAGTAACCGCCCTCACTGGACTCTCTGTTACGACCACCCTGAGAGAAGCGGAAAACCGAACGAAGTGAAAGAACATCATACATAAAGCCACGAAGGCCTTTCAGGGACACGACCTTCAGTAGATAATGAAGTACGCAACCAAGAAGATATGATTCGTTATAGATTAATAATTATTGCGATAGTCAAGGAAGTGTAATTTATGGGACTACTAGCTTTTGCCCGCAGCTTCGCCTGCGTGGAGTATCCTATGTCCTAATCCAGAGCATGTCTATCTATGTGCAAAATTTCATCCAAATCCGTTCAGCCGTTTTAGCGTGAAAGTATAAATAACAAACAAACAAACCAACAAACAAGCAAACAAACTCACTTTCGCATTTATAATATTATATGTACCATCTTATTTAGGATCTTATTTAGGGCATTTAAATGTAGGTTTTACTCAGTGCTATTATAGTCAAAGTACAGTCAGACCAGATTCATTTGATTTTCTACAATTTTCCTAATACTGAATCAATGTGAATGTGGAATCAATCTTTGTAATAATATTTTGATTTAAAAGAGTGTCCGTGGAGTTTCTTGCCCGTTCTTCTCTATGGTTCCTATAGGAGCCTACTGCGGTTTGGAATGGGCGCCTAGCTTCATCTTTCTGACTGACCGACCCTTTGACAATTCAAAAGTGCCTGTAATTGGTTTATTTGAAATAAATGCTTTGAGTTTGAGTTTGTGTTGCTACAATTATGTACCCAATGTGTCATAAATGTTTTATGGCTCACATTAATACAAAATTGTAGAATAAAGATTGTAGACAATTAGATACCTAAATTAATTCTAGTAGATGATATGTCACTGTAAGATTGTGAGAACCGTTAGTTTATAATCTATCGGTATTATTACCGTTAGATTATAAACTGTCGAAAAATTGTAAGCTGGGTGAAATAGATTAGGTTAGGTTAGAACTGTGACAAATTGCGCGCGAGCGGTTCAGCGGCAACGGCTCGGCGAGCGCTCGGTTCAGCGGCAACGGTTCGGCGAGCGCTACTTCCAAGTTGCTCGCAGCTACGCAGGCTATTTAGCATTAGTGCAAGGTGCGTTACGTCACAAGCAAGATTCACAATTTGTCGGTTTCCCATGTATAGATTATAAACTATCGAAAATAATGCGTTAAATTGTAAATGGTTTATTGCAGTTTTAATATACGGAAATAATACGGATAGATTATAAATTAACGAAGTTCATAAATATACATCTTTTTGAACTAAAAAATCTCCTCCCTGCATGCACTATACCTTTGTAGCAAAGCCTAAAAACAAAGCTCAAGATCAGCATAAAAAATTCACTATACGTACATAATACCTACAAAAATACCATTATACCGTAAATAACCCCACAAAAACCTAGCATACCTACTTTCAAAACAGTAACAAGGAACCGGTCTTAAAGAATTCCTCCACACATACTATAACTTACAAAAGACTTACATATATACTACATACTACTTAGTCTAAACCAGATCACTTGATAATATCGCCCGCATCTCCCCGCCTGTAAGTCGCGACCTGCGTTAAATATGCATAAAGGGTTCACAAAAATAAAACTTCTAAAACTTGAATGGTTGAAAAAGGAATAAATATATTTCGTAAAGGAATTAGCAGTCGCGGGTTGGTCCGTGCTTGCAATGGCGGCGCGATGATATGGCAGAATTCTTGCTAAAGTGTTGCTATACACAGATGTATATATGTATACATGTATATCTATACTACCGTTGCAAGTTTCTCATTGCCGCGTGCGCAAGTTTTGTATGCAGTGTGCGTCGTGTTTTATTAAATGGCACTTTTGTATTGGTTGGTTGAGGATAAGGCTTCTCGTGTATACCTTCCAAGAGCTTTTATAGGAAAGCAGGTTTTTGCTTAAAAAGAAGTTTTGTTTTTAGATAAACGAACGTTCGTTAATAGATTTTCTATAAGCTTTAAATCAGCATTCATCTGGTTTTCTAAGTCTTAAAATAAAAATGATTCTTCTTGAATTTACTGTTACCGGTGTTACATTATTATGTAGGTATAAGAATTGCAGATTTTCAACTACGAACCCCACCATAATACCAAGTAGATTAAAGACCTTTGATTTTGGTTTCTGAAGTAGGTAACTTACAAACTAAAGCCACGTACACACCGTCAGTATTAACTGACCCGCCAACTATAAATACCCACACGTCAGGAATACTGGTAAGCCCTTCTCCCCAGAGACACAACTTCAATTATTGATGGCAACTTTTAGCCGCTATAAAATATAGGGGAAGAAAAAACTATTTTTCATCTGGTTTAGCTTTAAATAACTTGTACCGTGTTCTTGTTTTATTTTATTTTTTTCATTTGCGAGTAATTTATGTGTTGTGTTTTTAAAATAGGGTTTCACACGTAATATTAGCCGGAGTATTAATAGTATACGTTGAACGAATGTCAGGCATACCGCAGGTGTATACTGAGCCGTAATCAATCGTTCCTATGTTTTTATGTGTTAATGTTTTAATATTTGCGTTAATTTATATTGCTATCTTGTTTTTATGATAGAAATGTACACGTAGAGTAGAAATGCTTAAACTTTTTTTTTTATAATTTCTTCAATTCTGAAGTTTTTCTAATGACCATTTTTACAAATTCAAGCTGGGTGGTGTATACACATTATATTTATGAATCAGTTATGAATTTTGTTTTTTTGCAAAAGCTAATTTTTTTTTGTCCTTACCATCTCTGTCAGCCTTCACTCCAGCCTTTATTTCCTTCTTAGCCAAATCATAATTTTACAATTCACTACTTACTTTTTCTTCAGTCTGTATCTTCTGTAACAGTCATCCAAATTTATACTTTGTTTTGTCGTAACTTCATTTCTTCATACCATATGAAGTGATTCTATTGGGTACCTACCTATAATTTATACAGGTATTTATAGGTACTTACATAGGTAAAGTATTTTTCTACAACCTTAATAAACAATAATATCAAAGCAAACCATCATAGATTTTATCCGCAGAGGACGTTGACAATCATTGATGCAAATTATCTCATTATAATTTTTAATTACATCACATTATTCATTCTACCCTAGTACATAAATTGCACATCTATTAAAGTGTTGTTCGTCTGTTGCTAGTTTAATATGGATAAAGAAAACTATATATACTATACTAGGTTTGCATGAATTCAAGATAGTACTTACATATTTCATTACTATCTTTTTGTATATATTTATACATACGTAGGTATATAATAAAATGTAACAGATCGTTGTCTATACATAGAAGATATTTGAGAAAAACTGTTATTGGGGTTCTTTATTAGCGCAATAGAACCCAAAACAATGATTTTTAGAATTTTTGTCTGTTTTTCTGTGCTTTTGTGCGCGCTAATCTCAGAAACGTCTTAAGCGATTTGGGTGCGGTTTACACTAGTATGTTTTGGTAAGTTTCACATAACATTTAGTGGTAGTTTTACTTCAGTCGGTTAATAAGTAAGAAAGTTGTATCAGTTTGGAAAAATGGAAAAGAAATTTTATAATAAAAAATACCTAGCAAGTCGGAAAGAAATACCTCAGTAACACAAAGTACTAGGATTGCATGAATTAAAGTATTTCAATTCACGATACGTTACGTTGTGCACAATTTCTGAGCATTAAACCTAACAAAAAGTATTAGGCTTGCATGAATTAACGATAATATTTGAATCATTAGTAAATATGTGCTTCTAATAGTATTTGAACGAAATTTGGCACACAGACAGTTTATAACATCTAGATTAACAGATTGGATACTTTTTATCCCGGTACTATGTATACGTTTCCGTAGGTTAATTCCCGACCTCCACGCAGGCGAAGCCGATGGCAAAAGCTGGTTACGTAATATATATAAGATTTTTTCAAATAGCAGCTGTGATTCCGGAGATTACCCTCCACATTTTGGTACGAGAGCCAATGTCCAAAATTTTTGTCTTATTGTTTTACGATCAAAACCGTATAAATAGATTCGGTTCTACTGTATCAAAAATCCTATTTTCAGAATTTTCTGCGTCACGTCTGTCAACACTTTCAAAATGGTTTCAACTCTTGCGATACTCACACTTTCTTCTGAAAAATTATTTATTCGCATCAACTGACCAATGTTCACATGAAAACAAGATTTTCAAATGGTTTTTTTTTTCTACCTCATTTTAATTTTCTCAAATGGACTCCTGGGTACGTGTGACGCTACTGGTGTCTGAAAATTGCGTTTGCAGTAAGTATCTAAAATCTATCGGTCAACTACATTCTGAAAATCAGACAGATTGCTATGAGAGTTCGGTATTTTTTTTTTTTGACATATTTGAAAATGCGCTCACGCCACATATGAAGCGCAAAATGTCTGAAAACAATAAACTTTTTCGCAATAAAATTACGAAACCTATGTATGTACGTTTTTAATATCAGACATATTGTGGTAATACCGTCTGCCTATTTTTTTTACATATTCCCATAAAACTGTGACGTTTCTGACCGGTACTACCCTTGAGTCGGGTTCAGAATCATCTAAACTATTCGAAAGTAACGATTGTATACGGTTTTGGCCGTAAAACGATGTGACATGGTTTTGATCGTGGGCTCTCATGCTATACAACGTGTCGTTTTGCATCTTCGTCAAATTTCAGGGTGTGATACAGAACATCAAACCGAACAACTTTCTCCATGGGACCAACATCCTAATCGCGAAAAAATTTTCAACTGTCCCATAGAAAACTTCAATACCTACTCGACGCAAATGTATGGGACGGCTGATATTTTTTTCACGATTACGATGTTGGTGCCATGGAAAAAGTTGTTCGATTTGATTGTCATACCACATCCTTAAATTTGACGAGGATGCAAAACGACACGTTGTGTACACAAACTCGCAAAATTCAGTCTCTCTTTGTATAACATTAGTGTAGTTTGTAATTATTATACAAAAGATCTTATCTTCATTGTCTGAAAAATTATACACTTCTGGACACATCTTTTGGCCCACCTTGTATTTTCAGTTTCGTTTGGTCCTAGCTAAAATTTTATATTAGGTCGAGCAAAAAGTTTTTATGCGGTTTTGAACCTGGCACATTCACAATTTCATTCAATAGTCTTTTTTTGAATTTCGAACACAGAATTTAAAGAAACAAAAGACAATTTGGAGCCTGTTTGTTTATATCAAACAATCGAATACTAAGAAAACTTGGTTTTATTGGTTTACTTGGATTTAATTCTTGAAAAAGTGATTGATATCTTTGGTTTTGCAACAAACATTACTTATTCTTAACATTAAGGTGAGGTTCTATCAATAATCTATGGATACTTCACCTGAAGTCGCCGCCCAAGCTGTGGCACTTATTCAGGCCGGACACAGCCAAAGAAACGTGAGTGCTCAACTTAATTTAAGTGGATCTGCGGTCCGAAATGTTTATCGGAGGTACCTAGAGACTGGCGGCTTTGTTCGTCGCCAAGGAAGGCCACGATCTCGGGTCACAACTAAAAGGCAGGATCGATTCATCGTGACGACCAGCTTGAGAAATCGTCACCTTACCTCCATTGAGATACAAAACCAACTTCGCGGCTTCCACCGAGTATCTGTGAACGCTCGAACTGTTCGGAGAAGGTTAAAAGAACGCGATATGGTACCACACAAGCCAGCTAATGGCCCCAAACTAACACGAGCCCACCGAACAGCGCGCCTTCATTTCGCACGCAGTCATTTAAATTGGACACAGCAAGATTGGAGCCGTGTACTCTTTTCTGATGAGTCTAAAATTGTGTTACATGGCAATAATGGAAGGAAGAAGGTCTACCGACGTAAGGGAGAGCGTTTCGCACAATGCTGCTTTGAAGAGAGGGTTGCTTATGGCGGTGGCTCATGGACTGTCTGGGGCGGTATATCCGCGAGCGGCAAAACTCAACTTGAGGTTGTTACAGGACCACGGCTGCCAACATTAAATGCTGAAAGGTGCATTCGTGAGTGCTTAGAACCTCACGTGATACCATACGCGGACTATGTGGGCCCAAATTTCCTTTTTATGCATGATAATGCAAGAGCCCATGCGGCCGGCATCGTCAGGGAATATCTTCGGGATATGGACATCACAGTTATGGACTGGCCAGCCAGAAGCCCAGACATGAACCCCATTGAGCACATGTGGGACGAGCTAAAAAGACGTGTTAGGGCTCGTCAGTCAGTTGCCTAGACGATGCAGGAGTTGAAAACTGCCATAGAAGAGGAATGGGAGATGATCCCTCAAAATTTCATAGAGCGGTTGATAAACTCTATGCCTAATCGTATGAGAGCTGTGGTAGATGCCCATGGAGGCAACACGCGTTATTAAATTAAACCTTTATTTGATAAAACATGTTTTTTATTCAAAAATCAATTGCCTTTAACAAGGCGCATATCCGACTTGTTAGGCGTAGCTCCATGTCGTATGGTATTCTGAATTCAAATTTAAAACAATACGATCGAAAAAGATGGTAAAATGTATCAGGTTTAAAACTGCATCAACAGTTTTTGTTCAATCTAGTAATCATATTTCGGTAGGGGCCATCGAAACCTAAACTCTAAGGTGGGCCAATAGATGTGTCCAGAAGTGTATGTTTTTAAAGATGATGGATTAAATGATGGAAAAATTTAAATATGGTTGACGTGTCAAAGTATTTGTACAAACCTTCTTGCTGAAATAAAATCTCAAATGTGACACACAAACATTGACTTCAAAAATATGATTTAGAAGGGATTTAGAACTAAACAAGGCAACAAGTTCGCAGTTGTTTTCAATCTAACATGTTTAGACAGACTTTGTAGGGACCTCGCCATATTTAGTCATAATAGTCCAATTACGTTGGAAGGCCCTTCACTCACAGTAATTTTGCCTAGTTTAAGGTTTCTTGGCGTGTTGGTAATTTAATTATAACTAGATTTCTTTATGAGTCAAGTTTATAAAGCGAGTCATAATTTTAACCAACTGAATTTCGTTTTTGTTTGTGAAAAGTTTATACAAAATACGTATATTTTTGTGGCTCTGTAAACACAGAAAATTCTCTTAAAATGCCAATTAGGTACAGACAATAAAAGAGATATCTAGGCAAGGTATACTAACATATTTGTATGTGTATTGCTTCATGTTCAATTTCGTACAATATACAATTTTGTGTTAGTGTGTTACAATGTAGGAGTATTGCAAAAACAAAGTAATATATATAAAATTGAACATGTAGCAATACACATACAAATGTGTTAGTGTGTCCTGCCTAGATATCTCTTTTGTTATTTGTACATACCAGCCCAAGGCAAAGTTTTTAAATTGAAATTAGCTAAGAATATCACACAGAAACATCAACTTAGTCAGTTTAAAAATTGCACATGAGGTACTACCAAAATTACAGGGCGATAAAAAAATCTGCAATAAACGAGAGCTCCATTTGTTCACATACATATTTTATGATTCATGTAGGTTATTATAGGACTGAATTGATCCAAAAAATTGCACAATTTTTCTGCAATTATGTCATGTTGAAGTAAAATCTATTTTTGCTCACATATGACGCTACTGTGCAGGCTCATAATTACAAAATGAAGTTTATCTGAACAAAAAAACTAAACATTTAATGACGTTTATCATTATTTCCATACAGCGGTCTTTTACTGAAGTTTTTGCAGTAATCATCTACACACAGCCACAATGACTGTTATTACGTCATTATGGCGTTTAATTACTAATAAATATACATTTTATTGTGCATTTCGATGCGTTTTCCTCCTTTTTGCATTATGGAAATGTTTATTGATCGTTTAAACTGCGTTTTGTGTGGCCTTTTCGAAAATTACGTTTTTGTTGAGAAAATGCAGGGATGAGAACGGTTGGAGACTAAAGAAACAGACTGATGCATTCTAGGAATTAATAATAGTCATCTTTATAATACCTGTAAAAGGCACAGTTAAGTAAAACCTCTTAGTACACAATATTGCTATGAAATCACATTTAAAACAGCAGCTAACAAAACCCTTTGTCTGGGTATGGATAAACATAATTTTTTTTAGGCATGGCAACATATATGTTAATCTAATAGGTATTATACCAAATCTCAGTAGAATAGAATATAATACTTTTATTTTCAGATAGAGTCCATAGGGTTAGTAACAATTTTACTTAATATCTAGTGTTAGTAGGTACCTACAGACACAGATTAACATACAATTAAAATTAAAATTCAGCGTGGAGCTCCATCCACCTCCGCAACATCGGAGAATCCCACCGATCTGTGAACACACTGAGAATACTGTCAGTGCTGCCGCGAGGACGCGACATCAGGGATGCACATCTTTTTCTAATGATGGCGGCAAAACCAGCAATGTTATTATCTGATGATGATCCCTGACGCACTAAAACGGCAGTCGCAGCAATACTCTCAGTACATTATTATATTGAACACGTAGGTCACTAAATGCCCGCTAAGTGAAGTCGGCCCACAAGCTGCACTACCTTTTGGTATTATTATAACTTATCATGGGAAGAGCTCGTGGCTAAGTAATAACAGCCGCACGGGTCGATCCATCGGTTTAAGCTACGCTTCCCGGGGTCGGTCCGTGGATGGGTGACCATCTTTACATATCGGGACACCTCCGTGCCTCGAAAAGCACGTTAAGCCGTTGGTCCCGGCTGTCATTTGTGGATTTTTGACAGTCGTTACGGGTCGTCAGAAGCCCGAATGTCTGACAACCAGCCTTACCAAGGGGTATCGTATCACCCAGTTAATGGGTTGTGGAGGTCAGATAGGCAGTCGCTCCATGTAAAATACTGGTATTCAGCTGCATCTGGTTAGACTGGAAGCCGACCCCAACATAATTATGAAAAGGCTAGGCAGATTGATTTTTTATAACTTATCACATAAAATTCTCACCAGACATAAAAACCAATCAACATTTTCACAACTTCCTTTTTGCACTCAATCTAATTTCATCTCTATATTCTCTTTGATAAAACGACTACCGCATACACAGAGCCTATTTCATTTTAATTAAAATACGTACCTAACACGACTATTAAAACCATGGAGCCAGTGTTTTAATTTCGATTCAATAACCCGTGTCTGCGCAAGACACTGATTAAGCTTCCCATAAGAGACGTACAGTCGCCCGCATATGCGCTGGCGCTGAATTAGCATACGCAGCTTTATGTAGGACTGAACGGTGGTAGGTTACGGACCTACAGGGATTTCGTATTCAGTCATTGAATATTAGAAGATTACTTTCGTAATTCATTTGATTTAGCCAAAGATTTAAATCTTTAGATTTGACCTCACCGTCGTTCTCTAACTCGCATCCATAGTGAGAAGAGTGAGCTCACACATCGCGCACAAAACGATGGATTAAAATATAATTGTCAACTAAACAGAAACGTGACCATCTTTTGGTCCGGTCGGGCGAATCTTACGATTTGAATCTTTGGATTTAAAGTGGAGCTGAATAGTGTGCTGAACTTATGAAAGCTTCATGACTAAATTAAACTCTCATTAACTAAATTAACTAATTTTCTTTGCCATATTCATGATTACCATTTTTGCAGTTTTCCCTATTTTTCTAACATTAAAGTACTTGCTCGGTTCAAGCGATAATGATACGATGTACAATCGAACACAAATGCTTTTGTGCACGTGCAATATTCTCGGAATTAGCATAGGAATCCTGAGCCGTTAATCAAACAGGACAACTATAAGTGTGAGATTAGTGCCGGTATCATGTAATAAGTAATTATTTGTTTACTGTATTATGTACTTTATAGTAACTGTGATATTTAAATGTGAACGTGCACCTAAGGTCACTTGTGGAGGATTATACCTGATTTAAATATATTTGAGTAGGAAGTGCTAGGATTATTCCATAGAAGATAAAATTAATTAAAGTCTATCGTAAATGGTTGGTCATTTTGCACACAATCTATATTATTTCTAAAAGTATGATGGATTTTAGAATTTTTAGATTATTTTATTTTATAAATTATTTGATGCTTCAACATAATTATTTTAAATTATTATTTCACTGTAATTTTAAACTTGTTAGCATTTTAGGAAAAACTAATTTTCTCCGTACCTACCTATAGTCTGCCACAGCAAATATTATTATACAGTTTATCTAGTAAAATTGTATTAAATTCTGCAAACATTTCAATTGAAATCGTTGGACCTGAATTCGTGATACAAAAAATTATAACGAACTTTATTAAGTTTAGAAAAAATCCTCAAGGCTCGTTATAAAAACAGTAAAGTCAATATAAGTGAATCACACCACTTCACGCACTATAATATACTATTGTTGTATCGTCCACAGTGAACGAAACGTCTTCATTTTGGGGACAAAAAAAATAACACAGTTATTGCTGTCAAATGTGATATAATGGTAACACTGCAATTGTTTTCGAGATCATAAATAACTTTTTACAAAAGATTCGCGGTTTCCTTAAAAGCTAAACGGGCTGATAAACATTTTTTTTCTTCCGTCTCGAGCCGTCTTTCCTGCGGCGGTACAAAGCCTATAAATATTAATACAATCAAATGTTTTGACGTGGGCCTTTTTTAAACTTTTATCTTGTACCTTCGCTTATTTTTTGTTGGTTCGATTCCGTTTTTATTTCGTGTTAATTTGGACAGCGAATTCGGTCTTTTAACAGATCGTAAAGTATGTGGAATGAGGCGAAGAGCGAGAAGTGGCGCCAGGTGGTTTTAAGATTTTGGGGGAAACTGTAAGAGAATAAAAACATTTGTTGCTTTAGATAATGTAATTCGACTTCTTTTCTCAGTGGCTAGATAAAATATAGGTAGGTACTTCATTAAATATTTAAAAGAACTTTAATTAGTGTAATACGATCTAATATTTTGACTGGCTATAAATAAGAAAAACTCATAAAGCTTACGATTACATACTTGTCCCCATAGATACATCTTTAGATCATGTCAGATTTACGATTAGTAAATAACGAAAATTACTCTGGAAGTGAGAACATTATAATGATTATGAGAATTTATGGTACTCTTATAATATATGCGAAACAAACTTTTTTATTCATAATCAGATATCATTAATGCATAAAATTAAAATAACGGTGATTACTCACACTATACCATTAATTCTTAAATAAAAACATAAATCTTTACACTGACTCTAAAAACTGTTGAACAAACACCCACTAAAACATCATAAAATTAATAAAATTCATCTTTATTGCCCAGAATATACAGTTTAAATGACTTTGTCGCTGCTAATACAAGTTGGGTTTCGACAAGATCTGATCAAAGTATCTAAAATGGTCACAGTTAGTGGGTTAACCACTTTAAATTGTCATCTGTCTGATTTATTTCTGTATCTTTTGCGGCCAACACATTTTTGTCTCAGTTTCATTCTGTTACAACATTTTTTACATCTATTTGGAAAGTTTTATTTCCTGAATCACGTAATAAAAACAATTAATTTGTGTCAAAATTTACCTTTGGTACAGAGCATTGGCATTTAGCGAGTTTAATAATTTCATTAAAATAATATTTTCATTTTGCATAAATTAAAAATATTATGAAAAAAATATTTTTCACCAACAAAATGATTTTCTCCTTCTTTTTCAGCTCAGAGAGACATCAGCACCGTTCAAAACAAAGTATTCGACAAAATAATACAATAAAAATCGGCCAAGTGCGTGTCGAATTTCGCACATTTAGGGATCCGTATCAAATTTGATTTATCAATATATTGGTATTTGTTAGTAAAATAATAATAAACAAAGGAAGTTAAAAAACACTTCGGAACAAAATTTTGTAAAAAAAAAGCTGACTTTGGTGGCTTCTCATTCCTTTGTTTTCCAATATTTTTTAAAACAAAAAATACAATATTTATCTACTCAACGAGTTCTAAACAACGATAGCCCATTCGATGGGGTATATCAAAATGTTTTTTCGTGCCCCCTTTTGCGGTATTGGAGCCCCCCTTAAAAATATTTTTTGAGAATTTGTATGACTTTGGGTCATCAAGATGCTTATACTCGTACTGTGAAAATTTGAAAACTGTAGCTCCAATCGTTTGACTGTAAAACATGTGTGACAGACGACGGACAGACGGACATGTGAGTGACACCGGTTATGGAACCCTAAAAACAAGGTTTTGAAGTCTGAAGTCTGAACCTAGAACTACTAGGTATCTTGGAAGACGATACCCGTACGCGTACCTGTTTTGGTAGAAAATCGTCTCCAATTCACCATGTCTCAGATCTTTAACGGAACCTAAAAACAAAATTAATTTTATCCAAAGTGTCCCGAATCACGGCCCACTGTGTACGCCAGAGGCTGACCTATCAAACGCTCGTAAACTATAATCATTCGCGGACCAATAAATAATTGCGCGGACCGACCGGACCCCTGTTTTTGTCGGTCGCGATGCGCTGGCGCAGGTAATATAGTCATAAATTTCCATAACCGCCACTCGATCTTATCAAACATGATTTTAATTTGATTTTGGAGCCACACGTGTTGTGGTCGTTTGGACTCGAGTTATGATCTTAGGTATGTATAATGTTTCGGCTAAAGTGTTGAGTGCTTATAGCAGAAAAGATCGTAATTGTAGCTACGCGTCAGTGGATATGGTCTTCAGAGAAATGGACGTTTATTAGGTAATTTACAAGTATGTTAATAATGGTGGAAAAGATTTTCTCGTTGACTGTAATTATTTACAATTTCACAATAAACGAACTGAAAAGTGAGATTTTTAAATTTACCAGCTATCCTGAAAATATGTCAGTGATCAATAATGCGGTCTTTAGTGTATATAAAACTCCTCTATAGTTTAACTCCAGTCTTTGCAATTGCAACTTTTATGCTTCTATTGAGCATACTTATATTGAGCTTCCTCAGGTAATTTACAACCCTATGATATCTCAGACAACAGCATTACATCACTTAGTGAAAGTAACGCTCGGTAAACGTAGAATATTAATACTTGTCCTAATTCCCACAATCAAACGATACACCAATTATTGTCAAACGTAATCAATAACAGCAAAAACGTAAATCGGCTTCTAATGATAGGCTTTAACAAAACGCGTGACGCCTCCAATGTATCAACGTATATATTTGACAGTTAATATGTCATTGAAATCAAAACGGTTTGATATAAGCCTGGCTGCTTTTACACCGTATCGTAAGGTTGACATAAAAAGCACCGAACGTTGATAATGGTCTTTCATGTTGTAGCTGTTATGTCATTAATATTAAGCATTGTTTTGTTTTCTTTGAGATAATCATTCAAATTATTTTCTAACAGTTCTCTGATGTGCTGAACACTCACTTTTTTATCTCACTCTTCATAATCAATCATTGCCAGTTTATCCCCATCACTATCATCCATACCATACCTGCTTCCGAAAACAACCCTTTTTGATTTTCACAACATTTTTTCAGCTTGAGCTCAATACAAAATAGCTATTTAATTTATTTCTAACTTCATTAAGTCAGTATTGCAGTTGGTGATGATTTAAACCATCGACTGATGTCATACATCTATCATCCCAAAATAAAGTAGAGTGTGATACACGGCCGTATGACAGACGACCGCTATAAAAATCTAAAAAGTGACCACCGCTTACGAAACCACGATTTACAACCCACAGTTCTTATTATCTAGTATCAGGCTTTAATCCATTTATCACCGCTTTTGTTTACGATCCTCGCGTATCATCGACTATTAATTATAATGCGTTCCTCACTTCGAACTTTGACGTTCTCGCTGTGTGACAGACCAGAGATAAGAATTTTAATGTTACTCGATACCACTGTACTTCATTTGTTACATTGTGCTAACCGAAAATGAACATTAACGAGGGGCACATAAGATTCAACAGCTATTTCTCGCAATGCTTCTCAACCGTCGATACAGTTTGAACTCTTTCGAACGTGATTATAGGGTTGCTTATTCATTCTAATGGTTAAAGAATTCGAACGCTTCTGATGCAAAGCTGAGTTTAGAATTTTGATGGATGTGGTTATAATTGTTTCTGTATCGATTATGCCATTGATAAATATTTCGACTATTGCTCATTTTATTAATGACGTGGAAGCGGAAGAACGTTCTGGGCGATGCGATGCCCTAATGACAGCATAATGTCACAATTAATAATATTGGAGCTGTCAAAACATCTGTCAGCGGGCGCTCACAGAACGTCTGCTATTCATTTGTGACGCAATTAAATTTATTAATATCTAGACTCCTAACATACCCACAACTAATTGAAGATGATGTTCCAGGGTATTTTAAAAGTTCTTGTTTTTCAACATAAACTGGAAACTAGAATTTCCCAATTAATATATCCGTCGTCGATACTTCAGCGCGAACTGAAAGTTTGAAATGGTCTGCTCCAAACACAAGATATTTTATTCTTGTGTTGCTAAAAATAATTATTACGAACTTCGAGCACTGCGGACCAATTTTATTATTGGACCGTATTTGGTGAATAAAAATAAATTTTCGCTCTGCATTGCAATGTCAGTTTGTGTACCAAGATTCATATTTTATTGAGTAAACGAATACAAAGTGTTGTGACATATTACTGAGCAATTTTATATGTATCATTATGTCATTTATTTCAACCATTCAAGTCTTTTGTAAGCTTAATAGTGATTTATGTAGTACGTACAATCATATACTTATCATCGTCTGCCAGAATCATTGCTTGCAGCTTGTATCAAATGGTTCTCAGAACTCTTTCGTACTATCAGAAGATCTCTTTAATATTCAAAATTATCATAAAACTTATAGAACCATTGACCTCTGATCCATCAGAGCTTGCCGGTAGTAAAGATACTATCATATAACATCTACAGTTTGCCGTTGGCGGTACTAGATCCCAATGTAATAGGGCAACCTTATCACTTTGTATAGGGTAAAGATCCAATACTGAACTGAGTTTTACAACAGAAAAGCTCAATTATATTGTTGCACGGTCTGGAGCATGAAGTCAGAACTAAGAGATTAGAAATCAGGTCGGTTGAAGCAGCCTTGTTACCATTAGTCCAATAAGACAGTTATAATCGGTACCTACAGGGGCGTTTGATCTTAGGAGGCTTTGTGCGATTAGGTGTTATCTGAACCTACCTTTATCTGTTCAAGTTTAAATCTTTGTTAAGGTGTTTTTTTTTTTTTAAATAAATTTATATTAAGATATATGCACATTATCAAGGTGCTAAGTATTATTTAAACCTATTACGTTTTTCACATTGGTTTTGAATTGAAAATTGGACAGTTCTTATCATATACAATCAACTCGGTCATGACCGTATTGTTTTTAAATTCAGAACCATTCACACAACCTCGTTCATGAATTCATGACCGTTCAGGTTCAAATCCCGAACCTGTATAATATGACTCTTCGTATATATAAATGGACGCAGTTGCTGGCCGGTCAACCATTGTTCTTAGCATCTTTGTAGGTCCATCGATATTCCATAAGCTCTCGTCATTACCTTTCTCAAACGTAGCTAACGTAGCTATAGGAATCCTGGAACCGGTCAGATTACAGTAGTGTAGGTCCGGTACTCTCATAGGGTCGTGATCTTTGGAATACGCCCTCTTACGCCTGTAGACCTCATTATAGACTTTGCGAATGATTCATTATGTGTTCGTTGGATATTTTTCACGTATTTAATACGTTGGGGAATGTTTGGTGAAGGGTATAGTGAAGAGGTGGTTAAAGATGTTATACCTACATCTATCTCCATTTTCAATGGTGTTTCAAAAATTCGACAAAATTGCAAGTAACGAAGAATATTGCTAAATTGAATTGATGGATAGAGCAAATCATTGGATAGAACCTAATGAAACCTATGATAGTTTTTAGGATTCCGTACCCGAAGGGTGCCAAACGGAACCCTATAATTAAGCCTCCGCTGTCCGTTCGTCTCAGCGGGATGTATCTCATGAACCGTAAAAGGTATAATGTTGCAATTTTCACTGATTGTGTATTTCTATTGTCACTTTAACAACAAAAAATAAAAATTAAATTAAATTAAAAATTTAAACGGTCCCCATACATTAAACATTTCATTTTAAAATGTTAAATTTCTTACCCGCCTGGGGTGTCATTGCTTGGAACACATCGAGTAGAGTATAATATTTATCTTTAAACATTAAGAAATAGGGGGCCGTAAAATTTGTCAGTTTTAGATCATTATTTGTACGAGCAACAACTGAACAAGTTAGGAATTTGAAACTTCTGTATATTATGTACCATAAACTGCATGATGTACCGCTACACGAGTAGTGGAACATCATATGAGTCAGTTGAAATAAACTACTTCGGTTTCACGGCGGAGGTGAGCTAAGGGCCTGAAATAACGATTTTCTGCAACTGCAAAAAATACATTTGTAATTCACAGTATCATTATGAAATACAAAATGATCTTTGCGATTGTTAAAATTTAACATAAAAATATTCTTCGTCTAGTATTTTCATTTATCTGAACTGGAAAGAACCGGCCAAGTGCGTGTCGTGTCACGTGCAGTAATGGCGTTCCGTAGTTGCACAATTAATTTAGACATCACTATTAACAAGAATGTTATGATTTTATTTTTGTATATTTTTACATTGTTCATAAACTTATATTTACTACCCGTTTTACACAACTAACAACGTTATAAGTTATAAGTAATTTTTAATGGAATTTGTACGAAATTTTTACTTTTCCAAGTACATTTTATTAGTTGGTTGACTATTACTCATAAACTTGAAAAGCCTATTTAGCTGTGATAGTTTTCCTTTTAATTTAAGTTTGAAAATTTTTGTAAGCTAATGGATTTATGTGCTTGTATTCAGAATTAAAATTAAATACAATAGTTTAACTATTTACACTAGGTACAAAAGTAAATGACTAACTAACTATACAAATAAATACAAACACAAAAGGCGTCGAAGACTCGTCCGCATCGATGTCTTCCGGAAACGTGCCCAGAAGACTGGCAGCATTGCCATGTTAAATGGCAATGCTAATTCTTTGGCCAAAGAACGAGCCAGCCCTGTGGTCACGTCAATGGGTTCATTGTGATATTTCACTGTGAAAATCTAGTTAGATCTAAAAGTTCTTTCTTTGGTCACTTAAACACACTAAGAAATAAAGTACCTACTGCAAACTACTTCTTAACTTGCGATCGATACTGTCCCCTAGTTCAATTTCCACTAAAATTAACGGCACTGTATAAACCAGAGACGCAACGAACCGTAACGGAATTTAAATAGTCTAAAGACGCCTTTAATACCGCGGAGTCGAACATCCGGAATCTATCGATACATAAATGATCTATCTCTATAAATAAACGTTGCAATCTAACACTTCACTGCGTCAATATAAAGTCTAGTTTCGAGTGACCGTGTCAGGCGGGAGTTTTCCAATATTGCTCTTGAAAAATCAATATTAAGTTTAGCGAACTCTTGTCTACTGTAATTATTATTAAAATTCTAATAAGTTGACGAATAGTTTAGTGGGAAACTTTTCAATTTTACTGTTTTGGCGATTGTGTCAATCGATTAAAATTTTTCATATCTTTTCATCTATGACGGTAACAGATTCGTGTTCCGATTGATTGAAAATTTATTTCATAACGTATAATTTGATATACCAATTGATTTGCCTGTAGAAGGCAAAAATACAACCAGCAATTTGCTAATAATCATAAAAGTTGATTTTAAAATGGTTTAATTCGATTCTGTTTAATGCCTTGAGCGAACTACTTTACACGCTGACGTTTACTATGAGGTACTAACAGCCAGTAGCATATATTTACAGGCTAGCTTTATAAGATCGGTAAATTGTTTGCATATAGAAAGTCACGTCTCCATTTAATTTACTATAACCATCCTTGCTACTTCACACTTTGCTATATAAAATTTCTTCACCCACAATCTTTGATATACCTCCATTGGTTCACGGTAAGGTAAGGATTAAAAATTAACAAGTCAGTTAGTCTAGCCATGTCCTTTAAATAGGTTTTCTTAACTGTTTGAAAGTGTGTTTTTAAGTACAATATTTAGAGAAAATTTGTAAGTTTATTGGTCTGTTTTCAATACTTTAAGTGTTCACTGTATCTCTGGTACTGATTTGATTTGCAAAAGAATAAGATGCATAGCGAATCGTTTTGTTAGAAAACACTAATGAGGAAAAATATTTAATAATAACGTTTTCCTTTGCTGTTATTAATTACTCGTTAATTACAAGTAATCGGATCTTAACCGTTTAGTTTTTATTATTGTGGGTACTGATTTTATGCAGTTCCATGTCTCCATAGCCGATGGCTTCGATTCTCTCACCTTTTTTTTCTATTCCTTCCCTAGTATTACCCACTGGATAGCAAAGGTATCTTTTGAAATAAAATGTAACATTTCCAAGTATATGAAATAAATTATATGGATAGGTCATCATCTGCCTAGCCTTTTCCCAATTATGTTGGGGTCGGCTTCCAGTCTAACCGGATGCAGCTCAATACCAGTATTATGTTATACAATTAATCGTATTGCTTATGATGTAACTGACGGTTGCGAATGTTACCGGCTAACGCTCGGTAATTGCTGACCAGTCGGTATGATTCGACCACTACGTACAGTTAATAAAAGAAATATCTAGGCAGGGTGTACTAACATATTTGTATGTGAATTGCTTTATGTTCAATTTCGTGAAAATATACAATTTTGTTTGGTGTGTTACAATGTAGGAGTAGGATTGCAAAAACTAAGTAATATATGTAAAATTGAACATGAAGCAATTCACATACAAATCTGTTAGTATACCCTGCCTAGATATCTCTTTTGTTGACTGTACCTGACAGTTTATTTTAACTCAATGTTGAGTCGTTTAGAGGAGCTCGTGGCTAAATAATATCAGTCGCACAGGTCGATCCATCAGGTTAAGCAACTCTTGCAGGGATTGGTCAGTGGATGGGTGACCATCTTTACAAACCGAGACTCCTCCGTGCCTCGGAAAACGGGTTAAGCCGTTGTTCCCGGCTTATATATATATATATATATATATATATATATAAGCCTTCCATATATATATACCTTCAGATTATTGTTGGATTTTAGTGTATTAATCATTTTCCAAATCAAACTCTTTAAATAGTTTTTCGATGCAACTGGTCTGTTTCATATTTCTTACTCGATATAAGAAAATGATCATGTGTTATTTTAAATCTTACTGCTCATATTTCAGAAAATGAAGATGATCCACAATCTGAAATAAATCATGAACTAAATAAAGCAATAGGTAATTGATCAATAAAACAAAATCAAATTAAAAAGCACTTAAAACATTGAAACGTGTTGACATTCAAATATCGTCAAACAATAATCGTTCGTGTTCTCACTTAAAAAATACGTGAGAATTCGAACAATATTCAATGTATGAAGAATCTCGTGTTTGTGTTAATATGGCGATCGGTCGTTGATATTAAATTAACTACGTAGGCGAGAACAGAGCTACAATTTCCAACGACTATTATTAACTTTGTTGGGAAACTGTTTGTTTGCAATGCACATTTGTATTCTAAATGTGTACTTAGTGGATTCATACTTGTATATTTTAGTCCATATTTCTTTTTCAGTTCTGTTGTTTCACATGATTCAATTTCATTATTTCAATTAATCACTCTTTCTTCTCCTAGATTTGTTTCATTGGGAAACATATTCATACGCTCACAATGCTTTGCTGTTCTTCTTCCATAGTTCTTCTAGGTTCTATTAACATAGTCATAGTCTGATGTACCAAGTCTTTAAAATATATTTGAACGTAGTCTTCAGAGATGCAGTATTCTGAATTGTTGTTACCACTCACGACCATAATGAATCACAGTCCTATGGTTTGAATGGAAACAAAATATCTGCGTCATCTGCTTGGAGTGCTTGAAATTCTTAAATCTGTGATAATTGAGTAACTTTTATTCACATTCACGTGGTTTCAATTTTCTTTCTCTCACGCATCCGCAAGTAAAAGAAAAATACGTGTCAGCTGTTTTTTATCATGCTCAAGTCATAAAGATCAAATGCGCCAGGCTAGATTCTCTTAAACTTTATTATACACACATTTGACTACTGTATTACAGGTAGGAAATTACGGAGCTTTTAGAAAATAGAAGAATTTTATCGAAGTTTGGTTATAGTAGTTTTATTGAAGAATTCTTTTAGCAATCAGGTAGGTTATATACTAAATATTAGGTAGGTTAAAGTGGCAAAACAGGGTCTGCTTCTGAACAACACAAATAATATACCTCATCATCATCTGGCCAACCTTTTCGCAACTATTTTGGTTGGCTTCCAGTCTTACCGGATGCAGCTGAATACTAGTATTTTAAATGAACTATAATAAGTAGTTCATTTAAAATTTATATAGTTCATATAGTAGTTCATATCAATTCAGTAGTACCCAGTAACTGGATTCTGGAGTTCAGAAAGTAAGCTATCTGAACTCCAGAATCCAGTTACTGGGTTACACGATGCCAGAACTAAAAATCAGAGATAGTACCCATAATTTGCAGAGGGACGTTGGATTTGGCCTCTTTTTTGGATTTAACTTTAGAAAAAAGGAGGCTAAAAATAGTATTAATTCAGCAAATAGTTGTGACACGTAGTGTATCGACATTCCGACAGAGGGTCCCGACATGTCCCAGAGTTCAGAGGCTCGACAGAAACTGACAGGGGTCGACGTGCTCACTTCATTAATTCTTGAACAACGCTGATCAATGGACGCGAAGGGCATGCTATGTGACGTAATAAGTGAAATTGTTTCTATTGGAAGGGGAGGACGGGAATATAGACTAGAATCTGGTAAAGGTTGGAAAGCTAAAATAACAATGATAGAAGTCACACTAGGTCGCTACCGATGAGGAGGTGAAGGCGTTGTAGAAGATTTTGTATTTATCAGAGCGGAGAACAGATGAGCACTTTATAGTGCTAGTTATCATCATTCTCCTGCCCTTATTCCAATATATTTGGGGTCGGCGCAACATGTCGTTTTATTCCATATTTCTCTATGCGTCAGTACTTTTCTGATATAAAACTAGTCTGAATCGAAGATCATATTATATTATGTCGTAGGTAAATGAACCTCAGTTGGAAGATTGAGCTGGTGGCTTTAGATCCTAATCAAAATTGAAAATCTTATTTGAACTTCGTGTCACTGAAAGCTACTTTTCCATACTACAAGAAATGATAGGTTTTAAACTGGGAGACAAACTGTCTATAATATAATATGCAGTTCATATACAAAAATAATCGAATGTAGCAATTGTTAGTCAGTGTACAACTTCCCCACCGCACTGTGGGGCGAGTTGCGTCCGCCGAGGAAACAAAACTGACAGATATTAATGGTTATATGGAAAAAATATCGTGTTGCGTTTTCGTTTCCCCAGCTTTTAAAGCGCAATAAACAGCGTGCAATTAAAACGCCAATAGCAGATTAATGTATTGATTAATTGGATTGACAGGCATTTTCTTTTTGCTGTATCTTAACGAGGAGCCCTAGGTACCTAAGTACTCTAATAGAGTTTTCTTAACAATATCAAAAGCTTTTTAATAGAAGTTTCAGTAAATATCAACCAAACGCTAATTTGAGTTTTCTGTACTGGTACGCTTATTTATCTTAAAATTACAGCTGCTTCATTAGCATAATATTTTTTTTTACTACACTCATAACAGATACCCAAAACCTGAATGATGTGTTTATATGCGAGGCATGTGCAATACAGAAACCTGGCAATCAAGTTCTTTATCCGTACTTATAACTAACATATTCGAGCATATACCTAAAGAACAACCAATAAAATTTCAAAACAAAAACAAAGCAACTTTAGCTACCTGTTACGAACTCCAATTAGAATATACGACGTTGCACAGTGGTACAACTCGGTCGCCATAACCAACAGATTTATGAACCAATGCATAGGAATCGCGAACCAATTAAAATGGCGGCGATGGGTTGTCATTCCGTAATTGGTTAATTATTATCAGCGTGGCTGGGCGTGGTTGCACGTGCAACATTGCATTCGTGTATAATGCAATCATAGAAGGTTCCTGTTCAATATTCGTGTAGCTAAAGTAATACAGGCTTAAGGCTCCCGCAGACAGGCGCCTCCGGTAGAACAATTTTAACGAAGTTTTCATAGAAATTGTTTCACCAGTGTCGCGTCGCACCATCGCCTCGCATCGAGCCTTTACTTGCAAAATGTACCTACGTCCTACATCAACCATTTAATTATTTATGCTCCTCCATCGCGATGATCGGTTTTGTTACTAAAGAATCACGCTTTTATATCCTTCAGAGGCACTGATGCCTTCAAGCGATACCGACTCTTTAATTACAGATATTGCCGTGAAAATTGCAGTAGCGCACTTAAGACCTGTTTCTGGTGTATCACCTGCAAGCACTTAGCACCGTAAAGAGTAATTTTCCTGAGCCAACCTTAGAATGTCAAGTTCTTGAATAATTGAAAATTTTGTATCCAATAATTAAATGAGCCGGTAGCTAATTATAGATTTGTAGATGAATTATGAGATTTTATGTGAATATTTTTGGTCATCTATTTTGCGGCCACAAAAGGTTGCCTAAGTTATTTGCTCGTTTTTTTTAATTTATTTTTATCCTCCTAGCCACCCAAGAGCCTGCTAATTCAACAGATATACGCCTGTCAATAAGCATAAATAAAAATTATATAATCGTCACAAACGATACGCTTTCATAACCTCACGTCAGCTTCTAAACACGTCATTAGGTATATGATTAATTATGACTGGCCCACGGCCCAAGGGAGTCTAGGCGTCAGTGTTAATGTTCATTCAATTCATAATCATGCTTTTTATAGCATAAGTAATAGAGTTGACCACCCTCCTGTCAGCTGTTTTACCGGAAAATGTAAAAAACTAAGTGTGAATTTATTTGAATAAAATTCATCAGTCATAATAACTTAACTTGTAGAAAATTACGTTTTTGCACGTTAATAATGATTGAAGGTTTCCTTGTAGTTGTTGCATATAACTAAGTTAGTTAGGTACAAAAATATAAGCAAAAGTAAAAAACACTACATATATTTGTTTTTTTATTTATAAATAACTTACATTCACAGTTTGCACCACACATTCAACTTGTCGGTCAATACAATATATAATAATTATTATTTAACATTAAAATTTAAAAAAAAAAAAACAATAAAATCTTAATATTTTGTGCATTAAAAATCTAGAAACCCTATTCGTCTCACTGTGTGTTCTCCTCGTAAACTTCAGTTAACTAGCAATTTTATTTCAAACGTGCACTGTTCATACTTTTTATTTATGTTTCATAAAGCCCAGTGGTTAATTCATCGATTAAACTAGTCAAAATATGTACAAACAGTATCAAGATGGAGTCAAAAACACGCGTCGAGGTACTGACGTTGTACTGCGAAGAAAGATCGGTTTGTTTTGAAATGTCGTGAGCCGTGCCGAGCCACTCGTTTCATGTCACGACGTACGTTTACGTGTATTTTACTAAATTATCAGGCGGTTATATTTGCAATTAAAATAATTAAAAGCTATTTCGTGTTTTGAAGACTTGGATTTGGATATTTATGGAAGACTTTGGCTTCGGATTTTATTTGATGTGTGTGTCGATTTTGATTGAATAGGTGTTGTAATATTTATGATAGAAACACAGACATAACATTTAACGGTTATTCTCATTTATGCTCATCCATTTTTACACAAAAAAATCGTCTGGAACTTCAGCTAAAAATAATTAAAAGCTCAACTCAAAATATTTACAAACATCAAAATATTTTAGTCCACATATTACAACATATAAATTCTAAATGACGATGTCCAATTTAATATAGAGTTAACTTTAACATATCTTCACGTGCCTACTGTCCGGCGATGTGAAGAGAAGCGCGCGTGCGCACACCGCGCTGTCACTCGGCGACAGCGTCTGCGCCGGTTCTACGCAGAAACGTGGATTAAATAAATCCACTCACTAAGATCAAAATCCCGCATAAACTGGATAAGATCCACAGTTATTACTGCATTAAACCATGTTATTAATAAATAATTTTCTATGAAGATGTTTAATATCGATCGCCATACTGTAATTGCAAAAGGTGCGCTGTTCTAACAAATTAAAATTGCTTTCGGAATTAACATTCTATCTCACCAGCGGATATCTTAATTCAACCTTACTTACATACATAATATATTGCTCGAGAATGAGCTGTAGTCTATATATTTTACTGTGGGATAATCCGCTCTGCGTTTAGAGTTAATATAGTAAAACATAAACAATCTCTTTCCCCGCAGTTGGCTCATCAGTCGGCCAACAAATTAGTCGGTGTCACTACAATAATATACAATAAGGAGTGCACAGTGGTACGCAGGCCTCAGGCCGTCGCATAAATCGCTCAACACAGCCGAGTAATGTTTTGTATGGAGATTTCTTTCGACAATACCGCGCTAGCCGTGTGGTGGCCTTTATCTAGTCTTGGATTAATGTTTGAAATTGATAAACGTTGCTTCTTTCTTTAATAGCCGACGTACTGTACATTTTCGCACTTGTTTTAATACTCAAGTCGTTTTTTATTACAGCTATCGTTGCATTTATATCATTGTGTTGTGTATCTCGACATCAAAACCTACGCTATTGATAGGATCATAGCCAAATTGCTTACTAGATATTATGATATCATGATCTATTCCTGGCTCGGTGTGGCGCACATTTCCATCCGCGCAAACGTCGAGGTCTTTATACTCTATAGTCGACGTCATCATTGTTTGTAGATACAATGCAAACGACCGGGTACTTAATACATTCATTATGTTTTCCTTAGTCGCTTAGTGCCCATACGATTCTTTTAAAGTTTTGCTATAAGGACACCGCAAGTGGTCTTATTTAAAACAACTCGCTTTTACAACAATACATGTCTTTGAAACGACATAAATCACGAGTCTGTGCGAAAATTACCAAATGTTGCAAAACGGCGAGGTGGCGTGCATTTTGCAAGGTCAATTTGCATTCAAAATTGTAACATTTTTTTCTACGTTTCGAACCATTGTGCATTCAAAGACAGTCTGAAAGACTTTCTTTCGAAAATGTCACAGTAATTAATTTCCTAATGCGGCTATTGATGGCTGTGTGTTGTACTAATACTTTTGCTTTCTTTAAAAGCGTATGATAATAATTGGTTCAAAAGAAAAAAAGCCTTTCGAAAATTTGCATGGCCCGGACCCACCGCGGGCAGGTAGTGTCTCGTAATCGGACGATTTGTCTTATTGTCGGAGATGTCGTGTGTTTGTGTGCATCGACCGCGACTGTGCTCGAGATAAAAGTAATAAATTAAGTGAAACGGAAGGTGTTTATAATGGTCGCCGCGAAGGTGTGGCTCTAAACATTAGGCTTTGACTAATTCAAACAAAAAACTTTTTACAATTAAACTTTTTAATATTTGTGACAACAATAAATCGTTGACCATTTAAATCTATTAAAATTAGTATTGCCGTAGTCGCAGTTAAGTTATAAATAAGAGAGGTAGGTATAGACTCGTCCGACCAGATTTATTATTAAATTAATATTCAATTAGCTTTCCGCACATGATGCCGTTGTGTTGGGCGTACGTATTATTAAATTTAATTTATGGCATCATTTACTGGGCGATATTTTTTAAATTATTATCGGTCCCACGGCGTCTCCAGTAATTGTGCTGCCAACGATTAAGGAAGCGAACGGATTGAAACTCGACATTTATTTTATTTGTATTTTACGTTACGATTTTACGTTTTAATGTTTGACGTTAACTATTTTACTGTTACTACGTTTTACTGTTTCTAGATTTTCCGTAGCCCGCTAGCGATTCGTGTAGTTTATATATCTGTATGTTGATAATTGCACGCGAATAAATAAATATTCAACTCGCTTAGCACTCCTTCGAATTGTTTGTCGGTTTAGTGTTGGGAAATTATACTGATATTATCATGCACTCATCGGTTAGCATCCAATACGTGTTTATAAATGAGCCAATAACTGTTCCAAATTGTATAGTTATATGAGCGTTGTAGACTTTCCTAACCTCATCATGAGTCATAATTTATAGTCACAAATTAACAAAAAAAAAACACCTATTCATCAGCTGATTAGCCTTTTCTAACTATGTCGGGGTCGACTTCCAGTCTAACCGGAAGCAGCTGAATACCAGTATTTTACATAGAGCGATTGCCTATCTGACCTCCACAACCCAGTTACTGAGTAATACGATACCTATTAGGTATAGTATTAAAATTATTAAAAATACACTACGTGTACACGTAGGTACTGCAACCTAAAAATTCGCAATACATCAAAAATAAAAAAGATGCACAGTGTTCCAAAGCGCATGACGGTAGAAAAATAAACATTTATTTACGATTATAATTATGACAAATGTTCCATAGGACGTTTGGTTATAAATCACAATAAAATCGTACATACCGTTTGCCATACCAAGGTTTTATACTTAACTTCCTATAAACAACTTGGCGCGCTTACCGGTTTCGTCCGTTAAGCTACTAAGTAAACGTAGATAGATAGGCAATTAGTCTTCTAGATAAGCGATCTGAACTTAAGTCACATAATAATGTACTAGGTTTGTATATAAAGGTATTTACTTCTGTGATAAATAGTCCAGGGCGTCCGTATTTTGCATGATCGTTGTGTTCAAGTAAATTGATGTAAATTGATTTGAATGACAGTTTATCAGTAATAGGTACTTAGGTGGTTGGTGGGTGAGTTAATGTTTTTAAATGTGATTAGTTTGTGTTAATTTGCATAGATATTTTATCAAAGTATCATGATTATTTATGATCGATAAACCTACCTACTTGATAAGAAGTAGGCACGATTTTCGATGTAGTAAAAAAAAAAAGTTGAGAGGTGTCAAGGGACACCCGGATGGAACGAAGTTCCTTTCGATTAATTAGTGAAGGAATTGTAATATTTTTTTTTTTAAGTTATAATAATATTTTTTTTATTATTAACAAATATAATGTAATATAAACTTAATCTTTCTATAAGAGAGAGAGAGAGAGAGACAGACAGAGAAACATGCGCACGTCGCACAGCTTACAATAGCTTACTATAGCAAAAAGTGTCGTTACAACTTTTCGTGAGAATTTTTTCCGTCTAGCCCCCTTTCACAACGCGCGATAAGGAACTTCGTTCCAAAACTACAGGAGAATTATCTACTGGAACAGTAACAGTAGTACAAAGAGAACAAACATAATAGCCACCGCATCGAAATAGTCTATCGAAAAAGCTCCAATAAGAATTTATCAACGGCGCCGTCTGTAACGCGCCGCTGCGCCCGCACATAGAGATTTATTGCGTGTTATGTAAAAGTGTACAAGATATTAGTGTCCTTAATATTTCTACGTCGTGATTAGTGCTCACCACGAACGTGAGAAATCCACTCTTAATGCGAAGCTTCGTGCCCGCTCGGGATCCAATCGGGCAATCTTCGGATTCTCTTTTATGGATCGACGATTACGTAGCCGCGCTTGCGCCGCGCAACTGGTTCGACTCTATTTGTAATTCCACATTTCTCTGCTATAAATTTCGACTATTATTATCTTTACTGTATTAACTAATTTCCTCTGTATGTTTAAGTTAATAATCGCAAGGCAACGAGCCAAATAATAACTAGCGCCGACTTCTTAGTCGGCCAGTGACATTTGGGTAACATAACACGATCTAGTGGGTTGGCTGATGACATAATTTGAAACATGCGTGCGAGTGGACTTCATCGCTATAACTCATTATGTTAGGAACACTACCATGACTCTCAGTCGTGTGGTATATTCATAAATGTACTGTAAATAATAGCTTTAGCAGATTGTTACGTTGCTTTACTTTATTAAAATGCTAAATTTTAGCACGACAAATGACTTAAACATAAATTAAAAGCAACCTACAAGTAAAAAGTTTCCGCTAATATTTATTTTTAACCATCATTATTATTTGAGTGAAAACTGAAAATCATACTAGTCAGCAACTGGTCTAAATTAATTAGAATTTAAAGTTATCATCAATCACTCAAACGAAGACTAGCCACCCAAAAGTGAAACAGCAAGAATCTATCACCCAAGGAAAGAAAATAAAAATACAAAAATCAAAAGTTTGGCAAAGTGGCACCGCGGGACAGACTGACACATTGCAGCGATACCTCGCCTCAGATAGCGCGGCCAAAAAAGTCGTATCTGCAAATAAAACCTTTACACGATGCGCGGGTACCTTTAAAAAGCAAAGTCTCGATAGGTAGGCGACATATAATAATTACTTACCAGCAGAATGCAGGCTTCGTGTGAAGGTAAATAAGTCCTGCACTGGTTCAGGACATTTTCTGTTTAAAATGCAACTGTTTGCGTTATCGCGTTTGTTTTTTGAGTAACTCGTTTTGAAAGGTAGCTCCATTTACACGGTTCAAGTTTCTGGAATGTTCAAGAGCAATAATCGCATGCACGTTCAATTTTATTGCCATTCAGAAATTGCATGCAAGTGCAATTTCCATAAAACACACACGTGTGCGATTTCCATAAAATGGCATACAATAATTGAATGCAAGTTTTGCCATTCAATAAAATTGTATGCGACTTACCCCAAGGCTATAAAATTGCAAGGCGATTATTGCATGCAAGTTTTGGTTCGTCTAAACACAGAGTTGCACGTCCTTGTACAATTGATTCTAGTACTTACTTGCGCTGCCAAATATTTCATTCAATTTTATTGAACGTCTTGTTTCGTTCACTCATGTTTGAATGATAGAAAATTTTGATGCCAGAATTGAATGCGACTTTATTGTACGTGCTGTTTACACTTATACCAGTTTTTAACTACAACAAACTTGCCAGTGTAGTGCAAAAATATTGTATGTGTAGTATAGACGGTGCCAGTTAATTGCCATTAATTTTGTAAGGTATGCCATCGGCAATAAGCTTGCACCGTGTAAATGGAGCTAAGTTCTATGTGACTTTACACAAATGTCTAAATCTGTTCAACTTAAATCAACTTTATTTATTTAATCCTAAATTAATATTATCATCGTAATTCATTGCCAAAAACTCGTTTCATGTATGTAAGTCAACACTGAATGATAAATCTGAATTGAATGACATTATAACATGACTAATTCATCAAAATAATAAAAGATATATTTGCAGCAGCATACGCCATATGAATTATGCGTCTCAGAAAAGGCTTTATACTATATGGCGGTAATGAAAAAAGTGTTCATATAGTAGCAAATGTAAGTTTGTAAGTAAGTAGTAAGGAACAGGAAGGCTGTATGCCTGAGGCCACCTTGCGCACGTCAGTCATACGTCAAAAATGCGCGTGCACCAAAGCGCTTTGTTTCAAAACGGAGCTCGCAGGTGAATTTGCTCCGGTTAGTCTTATGGTAATACTCACACCAAAATGTCACGCTTTAAAAAATATTGAAATAAACGGATAATCATTTTTTATTGTGTTAGACAGATATAAATTTTCCTGTCACTATCAGAATGTCATTTTAATAAATAAGCTCACTTGTAGCTTTAGGATGACGTTTTAGTATTCTGTTATGAATAGCATGTTGCTGAAAATAATACACAGAGCGACATCAAAACGCATTTTGGAATTCTGTGGTTTTTCCACTCAAAGAAATAATGCATAATCTAAACTGCACGTGTTTGTTCTCAGAATCTGGCCAAGGTAACTTCAGTGTTTTTATTCCTGTGAAAAATTTAAAATCACATACATACCTACCTACCAACTTACATAGGACGATTTAAATAATTCGCTTCCGTCACATCAGCTGCAGTGGAAGCGAAATTAATTGGACTTTTACTGTGACTCATCCTGTATTATTAATATAATATAGTAATTATATAATTTATATATTATCATAATCATAAAAAACCCCTAAAATATTACTTAAGTGAAAATCCGAATAAAAAACCAGTACCAAATTCAAAATTCACCCGATATTCATCATTGATCTGTCTAGTTGTGTGCGTAAAGTCGGATGACCTGCTTGACGATGCACCGACTGCTAGTAATGGGCAGACGTTATTCATTCAGCTCAAACGCCATGGCAACTGATTTAATTGTCTATCTAGATATAGATATCTGACGTGGTTTTGTATAATGTTTTATGCTCAATGAACTTCGCTTCCGCTGCAGCTGATGTTACAGAAGTGTATTATTTGAATTATTTTATTCGATGACATCAGTATTTTGCGAATTCGTATATCTAGTCCACCTACTAGATTGCATTTTCATGAAAGCGTTCCATAAGCTTTCCTCAAGATTGTTAGGGATAAACTTCACACCAAATTAGACTTGTCAAATGAATTCTACTGGTGCGCATAACGGTGTTTTTAACCGTCAAGTCTTTGACAACCAACAGATAAATTGCAAGATATCATTTTAATTTTATTATTAACATAGTTTAAAAACCAGCTCCACTCAGATGAAGAAGTAATCAGAAGACGAAAACTGCAGGAGGAACCAACATTTCAAGAGAGGCCTTTGTTTATAAAAACTGTTTTAATATAAGAATATTAAAACATTTTGAAAGAGTTAAAAAAATAGAGCAACAATTTTTTTCAAGGCGAAAGACCATACCTATAATAATCCTCATAAATAATAATAATCCTATACCTATCTAGCTATTCTATAGATAGCAAACAAGTACTTCTTAATACAAAAAGACGTATCGCTCTGCTTGATCTTTGAAGACATCCCTACATTGTAAACCAGACAGATACCTACAAAGAATACTCCCACTAGACTATATCTGCACGTTAAATATAACTGGAATAATACACACAGGAGGTATATAAAATCCAGTAACAAATTACAAAAAAGACTAATTAGGTATACCTACATATATTTACAATGGTTGAAGCAGCATAAACATTGTACCACATAAATAACGCTTCTATAGAAGCTGATTAATAAAGCGAAGAAAAGTTTATTGGAATAGTTATCTGTATGAACATTTTGCACTAGCATTTAGGTGATTTCGAGGAAGTAGGTACATAGGAATGACGCTATTGAAATTAATGTTAAGCTTTGTTTATATGTAACAGATGAACACAATATTTTTTTAACAAGAAATTAACAGGCTAACAATCTCACTAAGTTTACAAAAGAAACTATTTGAAGGTAGACTCAATATTGTAAAATTTCGGTCAGATAACTAAAGATAAGGTTTCAACGAAAAATATGAAGAATATAATTTTACAGCTTTCAAAATATGAAGCTAGCTATTAGTAGCACAAGGCATCCGACTCAATTAGCAACTACAAAGCTGTGCTCCAATTAATTATAGCAAATAAGTGTGAATACACAAACGATACAATCGACAATTATACGGCCTATGTAGACCACGGATAAAAATATATTTGTGACATTTTTATTGCATACTCTGTTCTCATCTAGATATCATTAGTCATTGCTTTGATCTTAAATCTCGGAAATTTTTTATGTCGGGCACACATACAGTAGAACACAGTGCTGATTGAAGAATCCTAGCGTTTGATACAATAAATGTTTTAGTTGTTAATGCCGATTATATTTCATGTCCAGATTATTTTTGATGTAGAATAATAAATCATATAGGATGGAAAGAATTTTCTAATGGATAGAAGTTAAATCGTAGAGATAAAAGATTCTGGACAAATGAAAAATGCAGAAATACGAATGATGGCACGTGAATTTGATAATATTGTTAATCAAAATTATGATTTACAAAAAAATCTCAAGTATAAATACCTACTAAGAATAAAGTAAAGAAAAAGCTATATCTGCAGTAATGCGTAAGACAGAAAGAAAAACATAAGCAGTAAAGATACTTACTCTATGAATTCTGTCCAAGAGGTCAAGTCAAAAGAATTAGCAATTCATTAGTAGTCATTAAGTAAGTTCCAAGTTGATACAGTAGCAGATAAATGTAGTTACGATAATAATGATATATTCAATGAATTGCAAACAATAATCAAAAATTTACAGCCCCGTTTTGATTAGCAAGGCAAATGAACCGTCCAATGCATTCCCAAATTAAACATTGTTCACATCTGAATGTCACGTTTTATCAAAAAATACTGTCTCCAAACGATACCTATTTTAGATTTCAAATTTTCAAGTCTCATCCATTGGTAATGCTATGTCATTCATTTAAAATTCGACCATGCAATATGTCTAGACTATGGTAGACGGAATATCAATGGTCTGTGACCTAGAATTATCCAGTTTAGACATAAAGACGACTACCGTTTTCGTATATCTTACTGCAAGTATTAGGACACTTGGAGATAAGTTTTTGTCTTGCACATTAATGCGTCGGCGCAAATAATTGTTGGAGATGAAAGCGTTCCTGTACCTATTTGTGATCTTAAGTATTAGTACGTGATTTCTAATTATATTTCAGAAGATGTTTCTTACAATGAATATTGTCTCGAGTCTGGATGCAATAAACAAGTTTATACTTTAAGAATGGTCTAAATAATCACATATCTATATCAAAATATTGAGAGAATAAAATTAACAGGAAAGAATCTGACAATCAATAAAAGGACTCTCAGTTGCCATATATCAAATACCTATCATATTTTACTGATGGTGAGGTAAAAGAATATACTACTGATTAATCAACTGCTATAGCCGATATTCATTTATAAATTAATTAATTGTACAGATAAAACAATATGTACTCGTAGTAAAAGGTTCGCCTCTACATAACCTTTCGGGGAAATAGGGCGTGATCATCATATCGATGATGATGATGATTCATTAAACACACCCGTTGGAATCAAATCAGTAGCTTTTTTAAAGTAAATCTCGCTATACAATTTTGCATGAGCAACTAATACTATAATATTGTTTATTCTCATCTTATTAATCAGGAGGGTATCCTCATTCAAGGACGACTAACATTAATCAACTTGAAACTTGCAACTTTTGTTACATAAGTATTTAACATTTCAAAAAAATATTTATTTATTACACTCATTTTACCGTCACAGTAATTATACGTATATCATCAGCATCTAAAAGTTTGTTTGCATTTCTTATGAAGGAAAGACCTGTCAATATTTCCATACACATAGCTTATCACTTGAACTTAAACACATTTAAATTATAATCTTGATGTGACCGTTTCATCAACATCAATGTATTCGTGTATTCATATTGAAATTCAAATGCTCCCGTATTGTATCCATTCATTTCGTACAAGGATTATTTATGTTAAAATAATGCTGTACGTCTGTTGTTTGTGCATCGGCCTGTCACTAACATTTCAATCGGCTCGGTTTTTGCTGCAGCTTCACTCGTACGCTTTTAAACTCATACGAAATCGAATATTTATACTCGTTCAAACATCTTTATTGACGCGGGTCTGACAACTCTGACAACTAGAGGAATAAGGGAAAGGACTAAACGCCTTACTGAATCTATTACTGAATTTATACCAGGCAATTGGTTTATAATTACTCACGGCATCTGCTCCGGTTTATTTTGAATTATAATTCACTCAAACAAGGCAACGATACAATCACAATGGCATGATTCAATAGGTTAATAATAATGATGTGGCTCACTCATTAGTGGACCAATCTCCTTAAAGAAACGTAATAAATGGCGCAGTTTAATTTGGTAGACACACCCGAGACGGGCCGCGTATCTATCACAGGAACACTGGCGGCTGTCCAAGCCGGACCAAGTGGTGGGCCGGCCGCCGACATGCCGTGACAGGTGCGGCATGCAACCCATGACTCGCGCGCCGCCGCCGTACCACTCACTCGCTACTCCCCCTTTGATATTCATTTACTAACTGCACTTCATACTTCAGATGCTTTCTAAATAAACACTCCTCAGTCATGCCCGATATGCCAGCAATAACAAAAAATAATCATTTTAATCGCGCCCAACATGTGTAATATAATCAGAACCATCTCTCGCACATGATGAACCCAACTAAAAGTTTATCTTGGCCGCGGTTTGTACCCGCAAACAGGAACAAGCATGTGCCAAAACAATCATTAGAAAAGGTGTCGCAGTGCGTCGCGAAACAAGATATAAATTAAGAAAAATGTGACAGCCCAGGGGAATAAATTAAAATTAATTGCGCAATAGTGTTTATATTTCTGAATAGAAATCTTGTTCTTAGCAGAGCATGTTGCCGCGAGCTGTACATCACAATCGAGCAAGCGTGGCAAGGCACGAAGTCGATCGAGCCAACTATTCATTGGCGCTCAAACGAACATTCAGTTCTAAATATTAACGTGCTCGCATTTAGTGACTAGAATAATACTTAACGAACTTATACAACGAATGTGGAGTAAATCGTGGGTCGTTTGAGTCATACTAATCGATTCACTTAACTGTTTCAGGTACGGTGAACGCCAACGGAGAGACAAAGCGTCAGAGGACGTCGTACACCCGGTACCAGACGCTCGAGCTAGAGAAGGAGTTCCACTTCAACCGGTACCTGACGCGGAGGAGACGGATCGAGATCGCACACGCGCTGTGCCTCACGGAGCGCCAGATCAAGATCTGGTTTCAGAACCGCCGCATGAAGTGGAAGAAGGAGCATAAGATGGCGTCCATGAATATAGTGCCGTACCATATGAATCCGTACGGCCACCCCTACCAGTTCGACCTTCACCCCAGCCAGTTCGCGCATCTCTCCGCATAGGATCAGTGGAATTTTTCGAACAGCGGATAACTGATTTATTAATGTAGACAGTCGTCCGCAACGCGGGGTTGCGTGTAATATCGTGGTGCACACTGATGTTACAGCAACCAGACTGGGTCAGTTATTCGCTGTTTGAAAAATTTATCTTGTGTAGTCTAATTTTGTTATTGTTATTGTGACGTTACTAGTGACGAAGACAGTGTTTGTGCTGCATGATACCGTGGAACCGAACAGGAGTGACGAGCAAAGAGTGGTCATTGTGAGAAATATGAATATTAAACATAAAGTTTAAAGGTTTATTCCAGTTTCCCATACACATACTAACGCATGAAATGAAATCATCAAAATTTCTTGTCACAAAATGTTAAATGTAAACATTAACTACAACGGTGTTAAAATTTAAAGTAGAATTGAATTTTACCTAGTCATAAGCTGTATCAATTTGCATTATTCGTAAAACTGTAAGATATAAACAACTGAATACCGATATTATGTACATTGTGGTGACTAGAAAGTGTCTAAAATTAAACAACGTGACAGGAAAATTCTGGTAGCGTTTACATTTCATTGATTTTTTCAACAGAACGACGATTGATGATTTTGAAAAAAACACTCAATGAACTGTGTTATACGCTGCAAGAAAATTCGTGTAAAGTGTTTTCATTGTAGACACTTGATAGAGTTAAGATAGACGTATTATACCCAGAGTATTGTAGTCATCACAAAGATAAAACAAATTCGGAATTGTACAGGGATAGAGTAACGGCGTATGAACAACATTATTGTTAAAGACAAAATGTATCAGAAAATATTATATTTAGGTCTTTTCATAATCTAGTAACGAATATTAGAGAGGGCTTGTAAAAGCGCTGTGAAACTTAACGAAGTAAGCTCAGTAATAGATTGTGAATAGGTAATTCCTTCCTATTAATGTAAATAACTTGTCACGTAGAAGGTACGGTGAAAAAATTAATATATATCAGTATGTCTCCCGAACTGTTTTATGTTCCTGTCCTTAGTTTGTAAATAACAAAGTATTTATCACATTATAAATACATACTATAGTTAAAGTTATTAAGTAATAATTATTAGGAATTTTTTAAAGTTTCCACAAACGATACCATTAAAAAATTTCATGTGGCTCTATTGCGTACTTTAAAGTCTTTAATGTCGTATATGTAAAATGTACTTAAAATAATGCTAGTGATTAAAAAATCTTTCCTTTTTCATGATTGTCTTCAGTTGTTTTGAAATTGTTTTCTTTTTCATTGAAGTTTTGTGAAATTATCAGTTGTTTGTTAATATCAAAAATATTTTAGTCCTAAAGTTCTGATTCAGACGCCCTTACAAGGTCAATACACCTCTCTAACTTGATGTCATACAACTCACGTGTTGCAGCATTGCCTGACCTTGTCAGAGCGTCCAATGATAAATTAATGATGTTCGATAATTTGACCTTATGATTTATAAATCGTCGCTTAAAGTTTTGTTGTCACATTTTTTATTAGAAAACGTCGTGGTCAACTGTGATATTTTGTTAAATTTTAATTCTTAAGTGAAAACAGCGCGATTTGAGTTCGTATATTTGATTTTATTTCAAGAAGTATGTTTGTAATGCTTATTTTTTTCGATTGGTACATTTGTTGCTTTATTTATTGTTTGTAAATATTAGATAACATAGTGTAAACTAAAAAATGTTCAAATTCTTAAGTAAATAACTTGTCTCATTATTTCTTTTGTAAAAAAATCTGTGCAATAGGATGTGGCCTGACTTTTTTCTGTCTTCTATCATTTTGTAAAATATTTTCCACCTATTTTAGTTATGTTATCTCTTTATTAACTAATAAAATAACGTTTATCGTTCATTCCAGTTTAAATGAGGACTCTAGTAAAGTATGCTACTGATCATTTAAATTATTGTATTGTAATAATAAAGTGTATTAAATTTGAAAAATTGGTGAAGATGATAAAATAAATTATGATGATAAGAATGCGTTTTATTAAGGTCAAAGAAACTACACACTCATTGGAGTATGTTTCAGTATTTTTTTAAGTAGGTCATCTGCTTGTTAAATAAGATCGAGCCTAACGATAAACCTATTGCAGAAACAGAACTCAAGAGAAATCTTGACAAAAGAAAACAACAAACAATCAAATCAAAACGAGACCAAAAGCCTTTCAACAATCCAACTCTATAAAACAAATGATGACAAATACTCCCAAACATTTAAACACAATATTATCGTTACGATAGAAAGTATCGAACTATTCGTTCACAAGCGCCAGAGAGACGCCCGAACAGTTGATGGCAGTATTGACTTGAGCGATGATAAATGAGCATCGCAATGACATGACAGCCGAAACCTGCGAGGGCGCCAGCAGCTTACCACGTGCCAACAAAAGAGTGTTTGAAAATGTGAAGGTTGCCTTAGTTTGTAGGTCGGAGGCTGGTCCTATAAATCATGCTGTCGGAATATTTCGCTCTATACAATGTTTTGATATGGTAACTGGTGCTGAAAGGTTTAAACGATCAAATTGGTTGTGGTGGGGGAGGCGAATGTTCTGTGGATGGTGTTTGGAGCTATAGATCTGTGTGTATTATAAATACAGGTATCTAGTGTTAAGAACTTATTAGGACGTTATGACATTTCGAAATCATCTTCTTTGTGAACATTACCGTGGACCTGTTTAGAAGATCGCATTTTTTTTAAATTTATCACAAAATTCTGTAATCATCAGTCAGTTTATAAGTAATCGTCCCAAAAGGCATTGACCTCTGCTAATACAGGGATGAGTGTAAAATAATAACCATGCTTGCTCACTGTGTCCTGGCAGTTCCAGATCATTAAATACAGGCTTTATTAGAATGTTTTCCTTGACCGCAAATAGGGATGATGACAAAATTTTTTTTGTCCGTCACGTAGATTTAAAATAAATATTGGTCACGTATTTTTTTATTTTTTTACGTAATCTCGGCAATACATTGAGTTAAAATGTGGCATGACGTCACTCGTTGCTAGATTTTATACGTAGAAGTGACGTAGCGAGCCCCCATTCCCAACTTTAAGTATTTTTTTTTATTAATATGATAAAGCAAAAAATACGTCTCTAATATTTTTTTATTATGTGACTGACGGACTAAATAGAATTTCTTTTTTTATCATCCTATTAATTAATTTCTAAGAATTACAAAGAAATATAAAGGTACACAACTTTTAACTCTTCCATTGCTAAGCCCGGCTGCTAATCACAAACGCATACATCTTAGTCCGTCACATTATATTAGACCAAACAATTTTTAAACCAGTTTACCTCCTACAAAACTCAAAACATCCAAGTAATTTCCAAAGAATTTTAAAGATACAAGCATTAAGGTTACTCCGGAGATGTGTATCAGCACTATCAGCCGTGTCGCGTTACAATGAGTAATAATATTAATGTTCAGCTGTCCCCGATGTGGACAGTCTGTGATACACCTCACATTAGGTGTGTCGAAGTCGCAAATCATATTTCATACTGCGATGTACCCGCGACACTGTTTTGACAGAAGTGATAAGATTTTACGTTACTTATGAGTTATTGAAAGGATTTCTTGAATGAATGTTGAAGGATGTTGATTTCAGATTATTTTAACCGTTAAGGCGCTCCCTTGCCGGGAGCATTCACCTTTACCTGCAACCTGGCCGTATAACTTCTACTTATTTAATTATAAGATACTTCCTATCTCTCCAGAAGTTGACGGCCTGCGCAAACTTCTTGCAAAGAGGGCTTTAACGAAGGGCCGTTACAGTGGAATCTTGAATTGTTACATTACAGGCGAATGCTCCCGATGAGGGAGTGCCTTTAGGTTGAGCCGAGTCTTAAACTAATAGGATACAGTCGACCTCGTAATAACTTTCCACTTTTAACAACAATTCCCATTAAATTTATACTTCACTAAGATTAAAACTATCTAACTGTCCCATGCAAAGATATAAATATGTCATTATGTCTAGATAGACAGTCAAAGCTTTGAACTAGTCTAAAAAATAGCGTCTAACTGTTCACCGCAATTTGCACGCACGCTAACAAAGCGCAATGCAACAACAATGACTGGCGTGAGTGTAAGTCGACGTTCGCACGGACGTAAAAATATCGCGGCGATTTTTTTTCGCGCACTGGATTTTCAAAGTTCTGCTTAGCGCCGAGAGTGGAAATTCAACAGTATGTTTTTTCGACGCGCTAGAATGAACTCTGTTATTATTAAGTTGGATTCTCAACGCTCGGCTCAACACCGAGAGTTGAAAATCCAGTGCGCGATAAAATCCCGCCGCGATACTTTTACGTCCGTGCGAACGTCGGCTAAGACGTCAGCTGTCACGCACACTAGCATAACAACGCAACGTTGGTAAGTAAACTTATTTTAGTTCTTTTTCAGCACGATACTTTAGCTAGACATATATAATATAATCAAAGGTCACATGACAAATAGACCTTGTCGTTTTATCACGTGCAGGTGACATTCAACCCTATGGTGGCAAAGTAATTACGAGTTCTATTAAACAGGAAAACAAATCCAGCCAACTAAGTAAGAATAAACTGATATTTTGCAGACATTATAACATCTAAGATAATTTGTAATTGTAGAAGCAGTTATTTTGGAAAATTCCTTGCAACTAAAATATGTATACATAATACGGTCAAATCGGAGAATTCTTCTTTACCAAGACCTTGAACATTAGTAGTAGATGTTCACCAAAAGGACCTTGAAGTGTGCAGTTTACTCCACAATACTCCAGATACAGTTTCAAGAATAAAGAGGAAATACAGAACAATCCTTTGAACGTAACCCAGCGGCCATTGAAACATCACTAACTACTTGATTGAACTTTTGTATACGAATTGAGATATGGACGTTGATCTGAATCAAATATGGGTCACTGTGTTTATGATCTAAAAAGACCAGCCTCATAACATTGCAATAAGTAAATGATAAATTATGTTTATTTTTAGGGTTCCGTACCTCAAAAGGAAAAAACGGAACCCTTATAGGATCACCGTGTGTCTGTCTGTCTGTTCGTCTGTCACAGCCAATTTGCTGCGAATCTAATGAACCAATTAAGTTAAAAGGTACACATATGAATTTCTTCGACCCAAACACGGACAGGTAAAGTAAATAAATGAATTTTGAATATGAGGGTCACTTTTGGGGGCAAATAAGAAAATTAAAAAAAAAGTTTTGCAAACTGTCAATCTGCCTAGCCTTTTCCCAACTATGTTGGTGTTGGCTTCCAGTCTAACCGGATGCAGCTGAATACCATTATTTTACATGGAGCGACTGCCTATCTGACCTCCACAATCCAGTTTTGCAAACTGTACCGTGTGACATATCAAATGAATGGGCTTATGGTCTATGAGGGTATGGGCTATGAGGGTCTCAAATATTTATTTTAATAATTTTAAAATATATTGTTTTAGAGCAGCTCGTGGCTAAGTAATAAAAGCCGCACGGGTCGATCCATCAGGTTAAGCTACGCTTGCCGGGGTTGGTTCGTGGATGGGTGCAAGTGTGAGTGCAAGTGAAAGCACGTTAAGACGTTGGTCCCGGCTGTCATTCGTGGATCTTTAACAGTCGTTACGGGTCGTCAGAAGCCCGAAAGTCTGACAATCAGTCTTACCAAGGTATTACCCAGTTACTGGGTTGTGGAGGTCAGATAGGCAGTCGCTCCATGTAAAATAATGGTATTCAGCTGCATCCGGTTAGACTGGAAGCCGACCCCAACATAGTTGGGAAAAGGCTAGGCAGATTGATTGATTGTTTTAAAGTTATTTAAGAAAATTGACCATTCCTCCCGCCCCTTTTTTTTTGTGGATCATCAAATGACTTCTCCCGTTCTGGGCGGAGTGGGAGGGCGTGTCAGACTTTTACTGACTAAAACCCACCCGTGTTCCTTCAGTTGAACTACCCGCGACCCAGGCGGCATCGGCCCTATTGGACCCCGTCACTGCTGACATCTCTTTGAGGCGCGCGTAGAACACAAGAACACAACGCGCCGTCGACCCGGGCCTGGTCCTTACCGGATGGCGAACTCGTCGTCCGCTAGCCCGCGCCTACGGTGGCCGGGAATCGGTAATAGATTCCCGTCACCCAGGGCATCTCCTGCGGCGGCTAGGGCGCGATGGCGCGACTGTTGCCTCTCCCTCACGCGTTCCGCCTCCTCCTTTGCGAGCATTACTGCTTCGCAGAAGTAGGTGACGGCCTCCCATGTACTCTCGCTCCGCACCATGGCCTCGACCAGGTTTGGACGCGACAGATCGCCGCCGCCGATCACCTCCGCGAGAACATGGCGGTGCTCCGCCCAAGCCGGGCAGACCTCCACAGTATGCTCCACCGTGTTCTCCGGGCGATCCACACAATGGTGACACCCGGGCGTTTCCTCCCGCCTTATCCGAAACAGGAACCTCCCGAAACAACCGTGTCTGGTGAGGACCTGCGTCAGGTGGAAGGTGAGGACGCCGTGGCGCCTCTCCAACCACTCCTCACAGAGGGGACTTATCGCCGCAATTGTGGCGTGCCCAGCGCTGGGTTACGACAATCATACTCTCCATGTCGCCATGAGATCCCGCCGGCGCTCTGTCCGCTGCACCGTGATTTCTCGCGGCAGCGCAGTTACGCCCCCCCCCTTATCTCCGAAACTACAGAGACTAAAACTTTGAACAAAAATACACAGAAAAACCTATAAGAAGTTTTTGGTTTTAAAATAACATGGTAAATCTCTCAATATTGTGAGGACAAACTTACATTTACAGTTGGAATGTATGGGAGAACATTTTTTTCAACTACAATGTTAAGTTCGTTCTTGGAATAAATTCATCCCAACTACGGAATCCTTCATTGTGCGTCGTCCGACACGCACATGGCCGGTTTTTTTTTTTGTTTTGGGAAACACTTTTACACGTCAACATATTTTGAAAATCTAGATATGGTCGGTGTTTCCTTTATGACTCTGAGAAGAAACTCCGAAACAAACTCAAACAAACTCGATAGTCTCTTTTAAGGTCCAGTAGTGCTATTCCGTGAATATCTCACCGTGAAAACATAAGTGAAGTGATCTTAAAGTGAGCTGTCAATAGTGTCAACCCCTAATAGCATCAGGTGGAATGAAGGCTCATTTCACGCTCACTTCACTTAAGTTTTCACGGTGAGATGTTTACAGAATAGCACTACAGGTATTATCTTGGTCAGATCATGTAAGGTCGATGCAGATTAGTATCTGAGACGGTCTTTCGAGGAAAGAATCACACAGATGTTGGTAGACCTGTCCAGTCAGTGCACGCATGCATCAGTAATTGTGTAACCTAAACTTATATCTTAAGGGGAATCCGCAGTGGTAGCCCGCGAAATTAAAATTTTCTTGCTTTTTTTGCAATTTGCAGATCAGGTTGTTTCTTGCTCAAAATATGATTCGGGACTGTAATAAAACGGCATGTATTTACATAATTATAACCTTAAGAATCATAAATATATCTCTCTATGTTAAATTTGTTGTCTTTTGATCTGATTTCTGCAAAAAGCAAAAACGCAAGAACAATTGAATTTCTCGAGTTAGCACTGCGGGTCCACCTTAAGGAGCTCAATGCTCAACTATAATCCTTGAACGTGAAGGCACAAGTATCTATCAAATCTCACCCTGACTCGCTACTCAAGTATGGAATAATAATTATTTAGTCCCATGACTAAGAAGATGAACTAAGTTATATATACTAAATTGTGTGGAAATTGGTTGTCATGGTGTAGGCATGTGATGCGGAGGATTGAGGAAAATATCGTCAGGAAAGTTTTGAGTATGAATGTGGATGGCTATACGAGTAGGGGAAGACCAAAGAAACGATGGATGGACTGTGTGAAAGATTTTTTTTTTGTGCATTTATTTATTTATTGAGCAAGGCACACCAACAACATATTTACAATGGAAATAACAATAGGTAATTCAGTCTTCAGTACTGTGTAAATACATCACTTATAGGCATGCACAACATTCATCATAATTTTATGGTGAGCCTATTCAATTAATTTTGAAATCATTTCAATGTTAACAATAAATATTTGATACCTACTAATTAAAAAAAAATCACAAATAAAATTAGATTATAAAAAAAAAAATAACAAAAATATTATACATTTCGTCACATTGCATGGGAGCAATTCAGTACAAAATCACAATAAAATATTAGATTACAAAATTAAGTATGGAATTGAATAAAGTAACGGTAAGTATTTAAATGACGTAATAAAAGTTAAAAGATAAAAAATAAGAATAACAATTATCGTAAGTTTAACTAAACTAAATTTGAATTTAATTGTCTTTGACATATCTCGGGACCCTGGGGTCCCGGACCTTTGGAAGGCGTACGAGGAGCCGAAGCCAACTTGCAGAGGCCCCTTAGATAATTTTAAATGAAAAGAAGGCACCAGCCGAGGATTATCCCTGTATGCACTATGCAATTGCACCCAAGGACAACCCCCGGTTAGTGCAGAACTATTGCAGCACATGGAAATTAATTATTATTATTAAATTCTATAACATTGAAAATATTCAATACAATTAAATTAAAATTATATTATTATTGAATTAGAATAAGTAGGTATAAGTAGGCAGCTACAGGTCAATTTTAATAATAATTTGCGCCTTTAAGTAGGTAACACACACACATAAACTCACGCCTACTTCCCATGGGGGTAGGCAGATAATACAGAACGCCACTTGCTACGATCCCAGAGTAAAGTAAGTACCTATGTAGAGTTATTAAATAAATACTTTTTATTTTCACATTTTATTTTATTGCATAGTAGTACGCACGGCTACAGATCAAGCTATATTCCAGTATAAGCTGATCTCGCATTGTATAGGATTTCCTTACAATGAGAGGTCAGTGTAAACTGGAAAATTATAGCTTGATGTTTGTAGTGATGTGTGTTAGCCCTGTGTACCATAACTAAAATGTGAAAAATAAAAACTTTACCCCAACCAACTCATCCGCCACTACTTGCTATGCAAACAATTATGACAGGAAGTAGGTATTATAACATTATCAAGATACACAAAGTGGATTAAATACGTAATAGGTATCGAAGCTAACTCAAAAACAAAAAAAAAATGGTACCACCGCGCACGCTTCTACCAAATGATAAAAGAATTTTCAAAATCGATCCACAATTGACGAAAATATCAATAAACATAGAAATAAACAACATACCTACTTACATATACCTAGAGGAACATTTATAACCTCCTCCATTTTTTGAAGTCGGTTCAAAAACGGACACGTTCATGTAGAACGTGTTCTAGGTAGGTACTATTGCATGTTACTATCATCTTTACATATTATTAAGATAGAGCTCACGAAGGAAAGAAAACATGTCTGGGTACCTAGCTGTCACCGAATACGGTGAAGAGGACTTTATCGCATAATATAGTCTCATGTACTATGGGCCAAAGTTCCGCATGATCACCTCAAAGGCGATAATCGCATGCACGGCTCACGACTCGATCGCACAAGCTGCGCTCTCACAGGATTATTTTCTTAAGTGAGCATGCTTAAGTTTTGTCCACAGTACCTACAGTTTACTCGTCACCCATTCCTTCAGGATACGAGACTGCTTCTCGACGACAAAAAGAGAGGTGGACCGTGTGAACTATTTTAAAGGAAGAAGCGGCACAGTCAACAAGCATCTTATGAGCACGCTCGTTTCATCATAGACTTCATCCATCGCTTTCCATCAGGCGTGATCAAGGTCAAGAGCAGGCCCATTCAGTAATAAAAAAACCGGCCAAGTGCGTGTCGGGCCACGCGCAGTAATAGGGTTCCTTAGTGTACTCGGCCGCTCGTCGGTAATCGAGCGTACATATTATTAATTTAGAAATCAATATTATTAAGAATGTTATAATTTTATTTTTTATATTTTTACATGGTTCATAAACTTTTATTTACTACCTGTTTTACGTAACTAACAACGTTATATAAGTATTTTTTAATGGAATTTGTACGAAATTTTTACTTTTCCAAGTACATTTTATTAGTTGGTTGACTATTACTCGTAAACTTGAAAAGCCTATTTAGCTGTGATAGTTTTTCTTTTAATTTCGTTATAATACTACTACCGTGATTTTTTTCATCCATTTAAAACTAACCGTTTAGCTGGCAGGGGCCCGACACTTGACTAACAAAAATAAGCACTTTAAAGCTTAATATTTCAGAAGTGGATCCCTTAAATCGAAATATTGTTCTCGCAAACCCACAATATTTTTGAAAGACCCATCCAACAACACCCCACACCTTGGGGTAGACAAGAAAAAAAAATCCCCATTTTACGTGTACAGAAAATAGGTAATTTTTTTTTTTTTTCATGATTTAATTTAACCACTTTGTCGGCATGATAAATATCCAATATATGCCAAATTATAACTTTCTAGTCTCTGAGCTAAGCTGCGGACGGACAGACAGACAGACGGACGGACATAGCGAAACAATAAGGGTTCCTTGTTAACTACGGAACCCAAAAAAAGGACGCAGGTATTCAACAATGACTACCAACTAGAATTGGATGGATATTCCTGAACCTGAGCCTCGATACACGAAGAACAGGTAACCATTCCAAGAAAGCATTAGAAAGACAAAATATGTTCTGTGTAGGCTATTGGTGCAATAAGGCTGACCAATAAGTACTTATGCTATTAAATAAAAACCTGAACAGCTTCCTAAAATATCAATTTCCATAACTGTCGAAGTAAAACGTTCTATACGAACAAATTCATTCCAAATAGACTGAGAAAATATTATCAGAGGAGAATACAATCGGGCGAGCTGTTCATCAATCATTGCCTCATACTGTTGGACTCAGCACGGAGGTAACACAAAAGTGTTTTTTATTGAACGTGGTACATTATGTTTAATGATTGAATCACCTTTATAGGACACAGAAGATAATAGTTGTGATGGTAAGTAAAAAATAAGTTGATAAAATAAAACAAAAGATCTCAAACGGTCTGGTTTTTTCTGATGTGGAAATCCTAATGTGTTAAGACTTTTTGTCTGGTCAAACAAGCTAGCTAGCTAACTAGGTAGCTAGCTGGTTGTTGGGTTCACGATCTGATTGTCATCAGATCATGAGGAAGGGGTTCCAGTATCTCCAGTACTTAGATTTTGCCATTGTCAAGGACTACGTTATTGGTCACGCCAAAGCATTTTTTGTGCAAAATAAATGAATTTTATTTTTACTCTGTATCGAATCGAATAATAAATCTTTAAGCCGTTTCTCTTCATTCGTGGATCTTTTTACAGTCCTTACGGGTCGCCAGAAGCTCGACAGTCTGACAATCAGTCTTACCAAGGGGTATCGTATTACCCAGTAACTGGGTTTTAGAGGTCAGATAGCCAGTCGCTCCTAAAAAACTGGTATTCTGCTGCATCCATTTAGACTGGAAGCCAACCCCAACATAGTTGGGAACAGGATAGGCGGATGATGATGATCGAATCGAATAACATTTGCATACTAACATCACAACACTGCCCAGTGCCTACAGCTGGATAACTGGTAACTGTCTGCTAGTCTGATGAATGAACAATGGTAAGTATAGTCACTGACAGCAATTTAAGGTCCTCTCTCTCATTTTCATTATTTATACAAATAAATAAAGTTCCCCACCCATCAAAAATTAAGGTAGGTACTACAAGTCATTATTACATCTTCGGGGAAAACTATCGCTTTCCATGAACAATAAATAATAATTAAATTAATGTAGTGCAAAACTCAAAATTGCGACATCTTTTCAAAGTCCTTGGAAATTTTATACTAAAGCAGCTTACTGGCCCAAGCTCTGCCAACTGGCGCCATCTTGCGGGAAAAATTAGAACTAAAACGAACCCGCAGTGTGACGTCTGAGAGTGGTTCTGAATTTTTCCGTAGATGTCGCCTTGAGCATTCATTAATAGGAAAATCTAAGTAGAATATACGCATCCGTGTTTCAGTAAAAAAATCATTACAAGTTTCCCAGTGAGAATTTTAAGTTTTCCTTTTCATATTCTAGTTGCCAATAGGTTATTTCGTATTGACAAATGAAGGCAATAAGTTTTATTTGATATTTTGGGAGGTGCTCCTAAGACACGCATTCTGCACTGCGGATAAAGGTAAGCGATTTATTTTATTCCTTTTGTTGTAAATTTCATGTCATATTTCAGCTAAGCTAATTTCTAGTGTATATAAAAGTGATATTTATTTATTCCAACTTCTGCAAGAAATCTTGTAAGATTATTGATATTTTATTCCAACAAGCTCCGCTTATTTGCTAAGTGGTTTAGTTACTCTACTCGCTACTAGATGGCGCTGTTTGACAAACTCGAAGATGGTAAAACAGTTCCATCTCACTGTCAAACTCGGGGGAGCTTTCATTCAAAAAGCTTTAATATTAGCGTACGGGCGAGAGTTCCAGAATCGTTTCGAGAAACATTTTATAAGTTTTCTTTTAAATTGACGTCAGTTGCTGTACTAGTTCGCTTCGTTCTGGTAAGTATTTTTTAATCTTAATTTTATTTTAATTCAATAGTTCATCGGACGGTGCCGGTAATCATTTGCAGTCAAACTGATTATTTGTAGGTACTCGTATTGTTTTAAAACATACCTAAATTATTTTTTTAGTCCTAACTTTTTAGGTTAAGTTAGGGTTTAGGGGTTTATACTTAACTTCCTACAAAGCTTTGGAATTAAGTTAAGGAATTGTTTTTCCTTTTCAACTGATTCCATTTTGAACCCATTCCTAACGTTTCTACTACAAAATTAAATAAGTACTACGTTTAAAAAAACGTCAGTGTTGATTACCAATTTCCTTTTAGACCCAACTTATATCAGTAAAGGCAGTTTTTCACACAACAATTTGGCAAATATTTTATTGAAGTTTAGTATCTTATAAATAAAGCATAAAATTATGTAGGTGTATACCTAATTATAATTATACTTTTAATTTTCCTTGATTTTCATTAACTCGAAATAATCTATGGAATTAACAGGAATAGTTAGCAGTAGTTAGTTTATGCTAAGTTATAACAGCCACACAGGTCGATCGATCAGGTTAAGCTACGCTTGTCGCGGTTGGTCCGTGGATGGGTGACCATCTTTACATACCAATACCCCTCCGTGCCTCGGAAAGCACGTTAAACATGCACGTCATTCGTGGATCTTTGACAGTCGTTACGGGTTGTCAGAAGCCCGAAAGTCTGACAAACAGTCTTACCAAGGGGTATTGTATTACCCAGTAACTGGGTTGTGGAGGTCAGATAGGCAGTCGCTCCATGTAAAATACTGGTATAGTTGGGAAAAGGCTAGGCAGATGATGAGTTAGGAAGAAATCCCTATGCTATTGCTTTTTGTCTTGGTGGATCAAATTATGAAATTGTAGTATACAAAAAAGTATAAAGTATTATTTTTACATTATGCAATTCGGATCTGTTATTGTTTGTTTGCTGCTGTTATTGTTTGTTGCATGACATTTCCTAGTGTCACAACACAGAGTAGAGGCAATATAGAGTTCATAGTTATTTTACTGTTTTAAATTGTTGTCTTTGGTCTGAGATCGTAGACAACTTGGATACGAGGCTTTTGCTTACTTTGCATAACGTGTGTACTTTATTTTTAGTTTTTAATGTGCGTTTTATTTGTGCAAAATAAACGATTTTTCTTTCTTTTTCTTTCTTTTTTATACCAATTTCTAATACTAATAATTATAAAAGGATTGCTAGTTACTCCAATTACGTACCTACAACGTGTCGTTTTGCATCCTCGTCAAATTTCAGGGTGTGGTACAGAACATCAAACCGAATAACTTTCTCCATGGGACCAACATCGTTTTCGCGAAAAAAATTTCAACTGCCCATAGAAAATTTCAATACCTACTCGACGCAAATGTATGGAACGGCTGATTATTTTTCCGCGATTACGATGTTGGTCCCATGGAGAAAGTAGTTCGGTTTGATGGTCTATACCACACCCTTAAATTTGACGATGATGCAAAACGACACGTTGTATATTTGAACACGTTGCGTCTAAATACATATAGTTACTAAAACATGAGGCTAAAAATGTGTTTGCGTGGCATTTACGCCAATAATATCTAAGAGACAACCCGATAAATCCTATTGTAAGTAAGTAATTATGTAGTGATCGATGATCTTTTACAGGCTTTTCATCGCTATTATAATTATAATATTTCTCATCGTCATTAACTCTATTATCATTGTCACCAATTAAATAATTATGAATATGGTGGACATTAATATATTATAACACACATCACGCATTAAGATGGTTCTGCCTGACGTGCATCCTCCTTTGTCTTAGACATAGGATCCCGTAAGACGAATGCGTCACTATAGCTAACCATTCTTTATTTAAAAAAAAAAGGTGTTCCTGCTAATAGACTCCCGCCATTACCTAATACATAATCCAATTTCATAAAGTTCTATTTTCAAAACAATCTTTGTATACGAAACTAGATCCTGTCAAGAACCCTCGTAATCCCTCATGGCGAAGGAACCAAACGTTTGCCTTCTAAAAGTCAAACAAAAACATTTTTATACCTGACTTCTATGAATGGATATTTTTGTTCGTCCCGAAAAAAGGGGCAATAAAATATGGCCGCCACAAAGGCACCTTTGCGCCTGCGCCGATCTCGGACTTGCGCATTTGGGTAACGGCCGTACTTACTAAGGGTTCTCGAACGTAACTCGCATTGGCATCCTTTGTCTTTCACAAGTCGAGAATTTCACCGTTTCAGTTACTACGAGTTTGTTCCTGAAATAATAATTTAAGGATTTCTCGATCAATCAATCAATCTGCCTAGGCTTTTCCCAGATGGGAAAGTTGAGTTCAGATAGGCAGTCGCTCATGTAAAATACCTACTGGTATTCAGCTGCATCCGGTTAGACGGGAAGCCGACCCCAAGATACAACCAAGTAACTGGGTAAGACTAACTGTCAGACTTTCAGTCTTCTGACGACCCGTAACGACTAACGCGACTAGCGGCATAGCGTGCTTTCCGAAGCATGGAGGAGTCTCGGTATGTAAAGATGGTCACCCATCCATAGACCAACCCCGGCAAGCGCAGTTTAACCTAATGGATCGACCCGTGCGGCTGTCATTACTTAGCCACGAGCTCCTCGAACATTAAATCTTGAATACTGAATACTTAATCTTAGCCTCAAATTGGAACATTTTTAATATGCTGTTTATTATTATTTTATTTATGTCAGAGAATGTCCTTACACAAAAGAACATAAAATATTAGTGTGTTAGTAATAAAATTGTGCCTAAAGTATTATGTTACATATAGATAGTAAGATATATTTTACTGATACCTATAGCTGTCATGTTGCTTATTTTGGAAAGGACAGTCAAAGTGGGCAGCAATAGCAATTAGAATGCTGTTGCTGCTGCTTCGTAGACGGTACAGCAAGGAGTTTGCTTTCTTGCGCGTGATGGCAGGAAAGCCATCCGTACACGCTTCAGAAAACATACCAGACGCGCTGCAGCGCCATGGCAGCCCCAACAGCAACCTAAAAGCGTTATTGTACTGGATGCGCAGGGCTCGGTAGGTTCGATGCGTATGTTTCACCCACAGATCACTCAAGTAAAACGATTGGCAGAACGCCATAAACAGTGTTATTTTCTCCTCGTTGGTGGTGTTTAAAATGATGGCATATATTAAAAAAATAGAAGAAAATAGGTACTTACTTACATAATTTATTCGGACACATCTATATAAAATTGTGCTATATTTTTATCAGTATTTTGTGGAGACGCTAGTAAAAAGACGTGCTGAGCCGAACCCAAATAAATTGGGATAAGAGGAGGTGGATGATGATGATGATGATGATGATAGAGACGCTTATAAATGAAGAGCTGAAATTGATTATTTAAATTGTAATTCTGAGATCACTCCTCATACCAACCATTTGAAACTCCTTTAGGTTCGCCACCTCTCTTTTCATAGCTGCATTCTCTTTATTAGCAGAGGCCTGTGGCTAAGTAACAACAGCTGCACGGATCGATCCATCAGGTCTACGCTTGCCGCATTCGTTCCGTGGATGGGTGACCATCTTTACAAAATCAAAATCAAAAGTCATTTTCTTCTCTTTGACAGTCGTTACGGGTTGTCAGAAGCCCGAATGTCTGACAACCAGTCTTACTAAGGGTTATCGTATTACTCAATAACTGGGTTGTGGAGGTTAAACAGACAGTCGCTCCATGTAAAATACTGGTATTCAGCTGCATCCTGTTAGACTAGAAGCCAACCCCAACATAGTTGGGAAAAGGTAAAGGTAGATGATTCTCTTTATTACCTGCATAATGTTTGTAAATCCCGTACCATCTGGTCTCTGCTCTGTAAAAGAAAAATGAAAAAAAAAGTAAAATAATCGTAGGTCTGTCTCGTTATAAAATTAACAAAGCATAGTTCGTGTAAATATGTCAAACGTCACACGGCTGTTATATTCGGTCTATAAAAATTATTAAGTCATTGAGATTCCTAAATAAAATTATGAAACATTCCTAGATGCCTACAAGAGAAATGCCTATTATAATAAAATAGCTTTGTTTGTTTTTTATTATGATTGGGTTAGTTAGAACTCATAGTTTATAGGGCTATAACTGTAATTTGTGGCTCAGAAAATGGGGTAAGTAGGTAATTTCTATTTTAACAAAATCATAGCGATAAGAATTTGTAATAGGTGCTTAGTAAAAGTAATTTCTCATCATGTTAAATGAATAGGACTAATCTTGATTACAATTAAATTCACATAAAAGTTCAGCTAGTACATACATGTAGTTTCTAAAACACTATATTTATATCAATAATGATTGTTATTAGAGTTCTCATCTCACCTCTCCTTGAAATGACCGCATGAAAAACATTTTCAAAATTCTATTCTCCTCACCTTCTATGTGTTCTACGCGTACTTACTCATGGGCATTTATTTTAAAGAAACTTAACAACTTTAACGTTTGAACTCGCTAAAAACTGAGCTTTGATTTTCGCTCCCTTAAATTCTCACTGTGTGTGAGTTCCGTCCTTCGTGAGACAATGGTAGTGACATTTTCAACAAATCCTGTTAGCTACCAGGCTGGGTTGCATTACCTTAATATTTTATTTAGTAGGAAACAGTATTTTTTATTTTTATTAAAATGGAAATTAGGCTGGGAACGAGAAATGCATGATCAAATAATTTAGTACAACATTTTATATTATTTCTGCACTTGGGCATATTTTTATATGCCTACGGACAGCTTGTTTTTTGTTGCAGGCATACCATATAAACAATTGTTTTATAAATTTAAATTATTAGGTTTATAGGATCTATTCTTAATAATTACACAAACAAACCACCTTCAATAATATTTTTTGTCTGCTTAGCGGATTCTTTCGCATGTCCAAGTTCCTGAATCCCCTTTTCAATCAGAATAATTAATTTCTTCAATGAAATCAAAACTCGTTAGAAAAACGTAGGTACTTATTCCGACAAAAAACAATAGAAAGAGACAACAGACAACAGAAAATCGTCATCTAAAGACACAAGTACCATACCCAAAAATATACGTAGAGAAACTAATAATAATTTGTATCAGCTGCTTACGAACGAGCAAAACATGGTGAACACGAACAACGAATCTCGTAGCATTTGAAGAAACTCAGGACCCTGTTGATAAAGTATTCGATGTTCGTGTTCACGATGTTTTTGTTCGTTCGTGCGTACACGGCTTTAAAATGTCGATTGCACACCATGTGTGCGGATAACAATAAAATTTCTATTGTGTCTGCTAATTGGCGCGCAACGAGAACTAGGAATACATTATCTAACAGATGTTCTAACACAATCGTGATCTCGTTTGCTCCTGAGATGGAAGCAAGTACCCAGCAACGGTTTTGACATGATGATGACTCATGCGCCTATAAAAATACAGGTAGTTACATACCAGCCTATTAAAATGACGTATTGATGTGATGCTATTACACAACTTAACTATGAGTTGGTTTTATAAAATTTGTGAAATATTCCACTGATCATGTGAAAATTTTGCGGAATTATACGCAGATTTATGTCATTTCGTAATGTATTGAAATGAATAGACATTCTTTATTTTGTATAATAGTGTGTACACGGCAATAGAGACTATTTTAACCAACTTCAAAAAAAGGAGGAGGTTCTCAATTCGGTTGTATTTTTTTTTATGTTTGTTACCTCAGAACTCCGTCATTTATAAACCGACTTGAAAAATTCTTCTTTTATTTGAAAGGATATACTTCTATATCGGTCCCATTTTTTTTCTAAATCCAGTTCTGATGATGGTATCTATGAGGAATTGAGCGAACTCCTCAAAAATTATAGGCATACATATAGTGATTTTGATATTTTCATCAACAAATCAAGCATTTGCATTCAGAAAGTATCATTTGGTGAAGTGGAACTGATGAAGAAGACCACAGATGGCCACGGGAACTTCTCAACGATCTAAGTATTTCACGGGTGGCGATAAGATATCTCGATTAAGATAGTTAAGCGACTATGACGAAGCTTTAAATAAATTGTTCTGATGAAAATGGTACCATCGAACCTATCTGATGAAGAAGCCGGAAGGTAGGCACCGGAACTCAGTAGTAAAACAATGTATTCTAGCCGTGTTTGGGCTTATTGGAATTGTCATGAGCTGCACTCTGGCTTTAAATTATTTTAATGGAAATTATATGCCGCTTTAAATTCTACTTGAATTGTATGTTATGTGTGGCTTTGATTGTCAGAAGTCAGATTTCGTAGCCTCGTTATCTCCATCAACATAAAACTACGCCTTCCGAACTTCTGACACGGCTTAGCGCGACGTATATTTGCCGTTTTGCAAAGTTTTTATTTGAAACGGTATACTCCTGAGATGGTCGCTTATAAATATCTTCAGGCTATGATGAGTGGCTTTTGAGTTAGCTTCTATAATTTAATACGTATTTTTTCCACATAGTCTATGTGAATGATACTCTAATTTATTTTGTATAGTGGTAAGTATTCGAATTTGTGTGGGATAAGCACCACTAAAAAGTGAAAAATAAAAACTTTTTACAAAAAAAAAAAACAACCCACTTCCAAAAAAAACACTACAAAGTGAAAAATAACTTTAATGTCGGAAGTCGGTGGCAAAACACGAAACTAAAAAACCAAAGACACCGACTTCCGAAATTAAATTTATTTTTTACTTTGTAGTGTTTTTTTTTGAAAGTCGGTTGTTTTTATTTTTTGGAAAAAGTTTATTAAAATTAAAGTTCCTGAAAAAATTACAAAAGAATTTTTGTTGTCCATCCAAAAATACTAGTAGTACCTAAATTAGATATCACAAAAACCGTACGCGTACCGTATTCTATTTTCAAAATTAATAATCGAAAACTTTCGAAAAGAGAACACTCAATAATCTGTTCGACTACGACACTCGGCACAGCACCGCCTGTCAGCTATATTCGAGGGGAGCGGATTAAATTGAAATTCCTTTTTAAAATTCACCAATAAGGGGAGGGGTGACGTCGGATTGGCTGCGAGCGTCGCGTCCGAGCAAAATAATCCTTCGGGTTGAGTGACATGGGGTATTGCTGTGTTTGCAACTTAGAATTTACTATACTAAGGACCTGTTTCACCACCTACGATTAGGTTCCGATTAACTTACTTGGCAGATAATTTCATACAAATTCTGTTCCATTTTTGAATTTATTCGGTAAGTTGTGGCCATTCGGACATCGTGAAATAGGCCCTTACTTATATTGAGACTAGCTGCGCCCCGCGGTTTCACCCACGTAGACCGGGATAAAAAGTAGCCTATGTGTTAATTCAGGGTTTAAGCTATCTACACACCAAATTTCATCCAAATCGGTCCAGCCGTTTGAGCGTGAAGAACTAACAAACATATAAACACACACACACACACAGTCACAAACTTTCGTCTTTATAATATTAGTGTGATAGTTCAACTTGTTTTAACGCAATATCTATCCAATTAACGTTTAAAATTATAAACATCTTCAACTGTCATGTTATGAGACACAATTTCTATTGTTACCGACCGACTAGGAGGTCGATCGACAGTTGAGAGACTTAATTTCCATTTATAGGTATTTTCTACTTTTAGAATGAGGGTACAAACATACCAATAAAGAAGGAATGGGGTATGTGGGATAAACTGATTAGGTTCACCGAAAAAATATTATTGTGTATTTAGAAAAAAAATATTTGACTTACAGACCAAATTTTCTCAAAATTCTCTCACCTACCTACTTATGTGCTTACATAACATACACATAAATAACCAGCTTATAATGTTACCATTGCTAGAACACAGGCCTCCTCTATGAGAGGGGCTTATGTGCTTAATTAATTTCAACTCTTTACTTTTAAAATTAGCAACTTTAAAAGTGTCGTCTACTTACTACAGTACCTTGTTACTTGGTTAGTTTTATTATCGCAATAGGTACCTACAGGCTCTCACGACTTGTGATATGTTCACGGAATGACGAAGGTTCCCGTAGTGACGAATTTTTCGTAACGTCAAAGCAAACAAATTAAAACGTCAAAGCAATTGGTACTTCATAAAAAATGTACGTAGTTATTAAATAAAAACTTTTTAACTTTGGGGTAGGTACACAACTAAAAAGTGAAAAATAAAAACTTTTTTACAAAAAAATACAACCGACTTCCAAAAACAACACTACAAAGTGAAAAATAACTTTAATTTCGGAAGTCGGTGTCTAGTTAAATGTATTTTCGTTTTTTGCCACCGACTTCCGAAATTAAAGTTATTTTTCACTTTGTAGTGTTGTTTTTGGAAGTCGGTTGTATTTTTTTGTAAAAAAGTTTTTATTTTTCACTTTTTAGTTGTGTACCTACCCCAAACACAAATTCTAATACCACTACCTGCAAAACAAACTAGAACATCATCCATATAAAAGTGGGGAAAAAATACGTATTATTGAAGCTAACTCAAAAACGACAAAAGCAAAGTTAATCAATTTTATATGGGACCAACTGTGATGTATACCCTCTCGAATAAAAAAAATCCAAATCGGTCCAGCCATCTTCGAGTAATCGGGCAACATACATAAAAAAAAAGAATTAAAAAAAAAAAGAATAAAAAAAAAAAGGTTCCGACGAATTGAGAACCTCCTCCTTTTTGAAGTCGGTTAATTAAAAGCAATGCTAACATTGCGTATAGCAGGGATTCCTGAACTTTTAAGAATACGGAACACTCGACCAATCCTTTTTATTTCTGTGGAACCCTCCTACATTAATGAAATTCATACAGGTGATATTGAAGTTACTTTTTCGACTTACGTAGGTATAAGACGTGTGTAAAATTTGACAAATGTAACTGATTCGTGGAACCCTTGTGATTTTTCTACGGAACCCACTTTAGGAATCGCTGGCGTATAGTATTCTTTGATCTCATGAAGCGACGCATACTTTACTTGTGGTAACCAAGTGTACAAACATGCTGTGAATGTGTGTGTAAGCGCAGGAGCTCTCGGTACCGTCCGAGACACGGGCAAAAGTGTGTGAGTGTGTTATGTGCTGACGCTACTCGTCTTCACGCGCACATTCACAGCGTGTTTGTACACTTGGATAGCACAAGTAAAGTGCGCGTCGCTTCGTGAGATAAAAATACTGTAGCGCATCATTAATATATAAAATTCATACAGGTGATATTGAACTTTTTAAACTTTCGCGATTTGTATACATTATAAAACAAATTGAGAACGGGAAACAAGTAGGTACAGACGCCAGCACATCAAGCTACTACAATCTGTCAAATTTATTTAATAGATTTTCATCTTTAACGCTAAAGCATTAGGTTCAAGGTTGATTCGGAAAAATTGACACTTTCGGGTAGCTTGACCAGCTGGCGTCTGTACCTGTTTACCTCGTAAAAAGGAATATCGCGAGAAGACCCGTTCTCAATTTGTTTTATAAGGTGATATTCAAGTTACTTTTCGATTTATGTAGATATAAGACGTGTGTAAAATTTGACAAATGTAACTGATTCATGGAACCCTTGTGACTTTTCCACGGAATCCACTTTAGGAATTGCTGACGTATAGTATTTTTTTATCTCATGAAGCGACGCGCGCTTTACTTGTATTTACCAAGTGTACAAACATGCTGTGAATGTGTGTGTAAGCGCAGGAGCGTTCAGTACCGTCCGAGACACGAGCAAAAGTGTGTTATGTGCTGACGCTACTCGTCTTGACGCGCACATTCACAGCGTGTTTGTACACTTGGATACCACAAGTAAAGTGCGCGTCGCTTCGTGAGATAAAAATACTGTAGCGCATCATTAATTTATAAAATTCACACAGGTGATATTGAAGTTACTTTTCGATTTATATAGGTTTAGGATTAAGACTTGTATAAAATTTGATAAATGCAATTGATTCGTGGAACCCTAGTGATTTTTCCACGGAACCCACTTTAGGAATCGATGGCTTATAGTTTTTTTTTTCTCATGAAGCGACGCGCGCTTTACTTGTGGTAATCAAGTGTACAAACATGCTGTGAATGTGTGTGTAAGCGCAAGAGCTCTCGATACCGCCCGAGACGCGGGCAAAAGTGTGTGAGTGTATTATATGCTGAAACTACTCGTCTTCACGCGCACATTTACAGCGTGTTTGTACACTTGGATAGCACAAGTAAAGTGCGCGTCGCTTCGTGAGATAAAAATACTGTAACGCATCACTAATAACTGCTGATTTTAGCTTATTGGGTGTGCGAAGAAATCGCTTATTCTAAGTAGAACTGCAGATTCTGTGAACTGTCATTTCACATGACGCTAGGCTAGGGATTCACACGATTGACGGCTCCCTTCAAGCTCACTTTACCCAAGTTTTCACGGTGAAATATTTACAGAATAGATCGGCTGCTCTCTTAGCGCAGCCTATCTGACAATCTTCAAAAATAATAACATTATTAACTTTAACATTATTGTGCATGCTGTGGTCTCCTAGAAGGAGTACACCTACTTAGTACCTGATTTTTCCTTTTATTTATGTTGCATGTATTGTGTACACACGGCTACACATCAAGCTATACATTTCCAGTTTACACTGACCACTCATTGTAAGGAAATCCTATACAATGCGAGATCAGCTTATACTGGAAATTTATAGCTTTATTTGTTGCCGTGCGTAAATCTATTGTTGGAGATCCTAAATAAATAAATAAATAAGTAAATTAAATTAGCTAGGGAATCTAACGCTATTCAAAATGATTCATTCATATTTTTCTTTTGGGATCGAGGTGATTTTTATAAAATACTTAACTAGCGAGATTTCTTTATTAAAAATGTAAGTTTAATATTTTAATTTTTTTATACATATAAACCTTCCGAAATAAATTCTCTAAACGATGGTGAAAACCGTATCAAAATTCGTTATGCAGTTTAGAAGAACAGCGCGATCACTCATGGGTACAGACGCGAAAAGCGACTTTAATTTAAAAAAATGACTAGAGCTAAAGTTGCTACAAATCTAATAAATTGACAATCGACCTCCCATACATCAAGGTATTTAAAAATAATCGCCACTCGAATCGAAATTTAAAATTCGAACCAGCCGCCATGTCGAAACCCGCTACCCATATCCAAGAATTAACGGCAAGCCGTACCTTAAGTAATAAATCTATTATACATTACCTAATCGCAATGATATAAACGCATAAAATCGCACGCACCAACGGTTACAAAGAGTTACATACAAAAATTTATTGAGTCATTCGCCCGTGAACGCCATGTGGCGTCTTGTTAGTTGGACATAGACACCGGACGGACGTGTCACGATGGATAAGCGCCGTTTAGAATGCAAATTCTTGTACCGCGACAGTTTTGTCGCACACACTGTGCCGACAAAAACGGTAATTAGATTGTGTATTCAAAAAGACAAAGGATTTGCATAGAATGCATTTCACTTGAAAAATATTTTATTAATGTGACATTGAGATGTCATGGCATGACGCTATTGTTGAATAAAGGCACCGGCTAGGCAATTACGCATCCCTCGAGAATTAACATTCTCATTTGAAATTGTTTGAATGATCGCCTCTTGGGAGTCATTTGCTTTTTATGAAAATAGCTATTCTTGGTACAATCATTTAAATTCAAAATAAAAAATTACGAGTCAAATAAGGTGATTGATACTGTCTACACAAACTAAAAAAGGAAACAAGAAGTCGGCAGTTAAAAACTGGTACCTACAGTTTTTATAGGCGGCATACTACAACTCTACAACATTAGAATACGTAAAAGCCCATCACATAATAATGTCACCATACTCAAAATATCTAAATGACAACCTTAGTACTTATGTTTTTTTTTTCTATTTTACAAAATCAATACTGGACAGAGGACGCGCGGGGGAAAGCACAGGCTATTAAAAAAAAACAATCATCCATTCAATTCTACTTTTGCTCGAAAAGCTAAAAAATGTTTGTCTCGGCAAAATTAATTTTCCACCGGTAATAATTATTAATCTTTTGATAAGCAAGTCCTTTATTGTAGAAAAAAGATAAAAAGTCTCAAAATCGACAGACACTTTAAAATAATAATAATCGTTCATTAAACGTTAGGCCATGTGAACCCGTCCTCCGGAACCGGCAGGCTCGGTTACGTCACTACACGCGTCCGACGTTAACGGTTTCACTGTCAATAGGACGCACGCATTTTACTTTTGTTTGTACATCTTTGTACATAATCACACACGTTTTTAAGTTGTGTAATTTTTCCGTCACACCCAACGTTTGGTTTTCTCATAAAAAAGCTTTTGTTGAAAAATGTTTTCACTCTTAGTGTCTGTTTCGCCATTTCGGTCTCGGGAGTGACTTCCCTTTAAATTACAGGGCAGATATTTTCATACAAATTCTGTTCCATTTATAAATTATTTTGTTAGTCCATGCCATACGGACATAGTAACAATAAGTATAAAACAGGTCTATAACAATTTTTTTTTCCGCTTTTGTTGTTGCTAACTGCCGGAAAATTGACACAAGCAAGCCTAATAAAAGGTAATTAATAGGTATTATTAGATCTAGAGCCTGTTAACTCCGGTAGCGAGGGATTGTGTGTAGACAAATCTGTGAGGAATAAGGAGTAGGGCGGGGCCGCGGGAGGGAGGGGTGACGTAGTAGGCTTGTGTCGCCGCTCGCACTTCGCGCCGCGCAGCTGCCCCACGCGCCTCCCTACGGTAAGCGAAATTTTGAATTTTTCTAATATCAACCTTGCGATATCGCCGCTCGATTTTCAAATTATTATTTGTAGTAATGAATATCAATTACATGGCTGTTTGATTTAATTCCATTGCGTGATTTAGGGTTATAAATGTTGAAGTTGTTTTAAAATGGCCGCGAATTTATTGTTATTTTGTTTCGTTTTATTTAGTCGTTATTTCACATTTAAAATTTTTGATGCTTACACTATTACTGATATTCTGTCTTACTTTTGTTATTTTTTGAATATTTATTGGAGAAAGGACGAAACAAAAAGCAAGGAAAAAGTTGTTTCTTTGACATTTAACCCGTCCCCTGCACGCTGCACCGTACGGTCAAATGGTTCGAAACGCATGTTTCGAAGTGCGTGAAACAAATTGCATTTCTTTAAGGCGCTATAACGGTTCCCAAAAAAAAAAAAAACATTGCTTGCGATATTATTTCAATTCATAGGTAATGTATATAGGTAGATAATTCACATCTTTAAATAGATCTATCAGGAGGATGAAGACTGGTCTGGTTTGGATTTCAAGTCTATCCTTCTTGGTCGACATCGTTTGAATTAGACGTCGCTAACGGTAAACTCTCTTTCTTGTAACTTGAAACAAGCTCTGTTTGAAAATAACTAGTTATTTTTATATCAATAGGATTTCAGCAAATTTCTTTAATAGGACCCTTTTTTTTACTTTACCAGTCGTCAAATCATCACATTATTCGCTCAAAGTCGAATCTACAAAATTTTCTCTTGTCAATATTAAAACAAACACCCGTTTTCTGTCACGACGAGGTCAGTCCATCAATTATATTGTCGTCGTAAAAAAGTCTTATAGTCGCAACAAAATCTCGTATCGAGGGCTGCTATAACAGTGTATCACGCTGACTCCGTAGGTACGGAGAACAGAAGACATTCAAATCGAGTAGGATTGTATTATTTTTATTGTATTATTTACGTTATCGGGGGTAGGGGAGTCTGCGCGCGACGCTTGATGCTCGTCGATACAGGCGCGCGATGTACGCATGTGCGGAATTGGCGGTACACTGATAATATTCTGATTTCTCCTTTATGCATGTTAATGCGTGATATCAAAAAAGGTTTGACCTTTCTCTTCTCCGCCCATTGTCATGGCATTTGATAAATACGTTTTATTAGTCGGTTTCTTGTTTTGTGTAAATGGCAGTGTCGTTTGAAAGTTCACTGCTTTTTTGGAATTTTCCGGAAATGATTCCTCACTAAATTATCATAAAGGGATAATTTCCAACTGATTGCAGAATGGTTTCATGTTTATAATATGGCAACTATGTAGGTACTTACTGACATACCTACAGGCTCTATAACTACACTCTTGCGCTTACTTCTCAAAAAGTAAACTAAATAGGTATATCGATATTTAGTATACTCTTTATTATGTAGGCAAATACCTACACCATACTGCATAGCCTTTTCCCAACTATGTTGGGGTCAGCTTCCAGTCTAACCAGATGCAGCTGAATACCAGTATTTTACGTGGAGCGACTGCCTCTCTGACCTCCACAACCCAGTAACTGGGTAATACGATACTCTTTGGTTGTCAGACTTTCGGGCTTCTGCTGACCCGTAACGACTGTCAAAGATCCACGAATGACAACCGGGACCAACGGCTTTACGTGCTTTCCGAGGCACAGAGAAGTCTCGGTATGGAAAGATGGTCACCCATCCACGGACCAACCCCGGCAAGCGTAGCTTATTAACCCGATGGATCGAACCGTGCGGCTGTTATTACTTAGCCACGAGCTCCTGCCACAAATACCTACATCATATAAATGTAGAAATATTACATAGGCTGACACATAACTTCATTTTATTTACATAGGTGTCTCGTAATAAAGCTAATTGAATCGTGAAACATCTTCCACACTACAGCACATAAACGAAATCCATAGATATAAGAAAGTTTCTATCATTAGATCACTCCCTCAGGTAGACGGTTCTATATGTTGCTAGATAACAAGGCGGTAAACGGACAAAGGCTTCCGAGGCTTAAAGAGCTCCTCGGCTTTTAATCACTCAGACTGCTTAACTACTTGCTAAAACAACCACAAATGTTCCACCTTTCCTGAAACATTATACCCACTTAATAGCCCCACAAATATCAGGTTATTTCTTTCTCGACCAAATAATATTACAGTCTGAACTGTAAAAATGCCACTAAATTTAAATCATGCCACGTTTTCCTGTTCCCGTGAAATACAATTATTAAAAACACCGCGTTTTTGCTGCCGTGGAAAATAACAAATAAAAATTAGCTCCGTGTTGCTTGCATGTAAGTACCTAATCGGAGTATATTTTCATAATGTTGGGGATACCTTTTTATTATTAGTTATGGGTTTAGAATATGAATGTGACGTTTAGCAAATAATAAAACGTTTCCGTTCCGTTTTCATTAACATTTGTTTTGTTTTTGGACTGCGATAGGCTGAGTTGATTGAAGCTGTCACCGAAACAACCATGGGTAAGGGTGCGTTTCCACTGACGCGGAGCTGGGTGGAATGGAGCGGAGAAGAGCAATGAAAAGTGGCGAGTGTTCCCACTGAAGCGGAGCGAAGCAAGTGGAGAATTCAAGCACTGTGATTGGTCGGACCGCCCTGCTCGACTCCGTTCTGTCCGGCTTGGGGCTGCGTGTTCATATATTTTATTTGAAAATCCGCTCCGCTCCATTTGTACTGTTTCCACTGACGCGGAGTGGAGATTTCGAGCACCGTGATTGATCAATTCACGGTCCGCTCCTGTCCACTCCGCCCAGCTCCGCGTCAATGGAAGCGTACCCTAATCGGTCAAATAGATACTACTTTAAAACTATGTTCTCAATAGGCAAACGCGAATAAAAATTCAATCGTTCACACTTAGGTCTACGTGACTGGAATCGTTAAGTTTTATGACTGGGTGTCATGGAAGCCAACGTGTACCTACTTACATTTTGTCTGCAACCTGTGTCTGTATTTACATAAAAATAATAGCAACTTTATATGTTACGTCAGGTTCAAATTCAATATCCTCTCAAGGATAGCATCATGTTCAAAGGACTGTACTTGAACATTTAAAATATATACCGGTACCGACGTACTTTGTAAATATATATAGGTAACGATACCAACGAACATTGAAAATATAATTATAGGTACCGATATCAGCTTACTTTGGAAATGTATCTGAGAGCAGTGGTGGCGCAGTGGTAATGGCCCCGACTTTCGCAACCACCACTTCTTAAAGCAGTATTATTTTAATCTTACATGAGTCTGGGAAAGAGATGGAGCTAGACGTCCTGTATAGCTCCATCTCTTTCTCACACTGAAGTAACATTAAAATAATACTGCTTTAAGAAGTGGTGGTTGCCCCCCAGGTCGTGGGTTCGAACGGACCCAGACAGGCACATTACATTTTGTAATTTATTTCATCGCCCTGCTCTCAAAACGGTGAAGGAAAACATCGTGAGGTAACCGGCATATCCTAGAACCAAAAATTCGAAGACATGTGACATCTCCAACTCGTACTGGACCCGCGTGGTAGATTAAGGCCTGCTCCCTCCCACAGAGCGGAGGCCTGTGTCCCAGCACTGGGAACGTTATAGGCTGATTATCCGATACCTACGTGCGTACTTTTAAAAACAAACTTTTTAGTTAAAACTCGTAGCACTAGCAGTACATCCTTTGTCTATACTTAACACTCGTATATCATAATTTTTTCAAAACAACATCTGCGTTAAAACTTGCACGTGCGAAGTTTCTAAGCACTTCAACAGGAATCTCAACGGTCCTCGCGGGAAAACTCGCGTGACAAACTTGTATAAGAATTAATGTATTTTTATTACCAACGTAAGTTATTTTCATTGTCATTAAAAGTTCCCAAGTTCATAAACAGCTCTGTGAATAAATAATATTGTTCTCAAGGATTGCGTGTCTACGCGGATATTTTCTGTTTGACTTGTCATGGCCGCGTTTTACAGTCCCTAAATATTTTATTATAAAAATCGTCAGTTTATCGTTGGCTCCATGCAACTTTTATTTAGGGTTGGAGCTGCACAGCTTTTTGAAGGGATACTGGAATTGCGTGATGAATTTGTAATGACTTCCTTTAATATCATTAAAGTGTGCTTGGCAGAGTGAATTTTTCACTTTTTAAATTAAAATCTGCCATGGTTCAGATCATTGCCATTCTTCCTATATCTAGTCATCGTCAGATTCTGAACTCAAATGCTAATTACAAGCTGAATCATCTCAATTAGAACGTTTCAAAATTCCTTTAGCAGAATCCTAAAATCTTCATCATCTGCCTTGCCTTTTCGGGTTGGGGTCGGCTTCCAATCTAACCGGATGCAGCTGAATACCAGTACTTTACATAAAGCGACTGCCTATCTGCCCTCTGAATACGATACCCCTTGGTTAGACTGGTTGTCAGACTTTCGGGCTTCTGACGACCCGTAACGACTGTCAAAGATCCACGAATGACAGCCGGGACCCAACGGCTTAACGTGCCTTCCGCTGCACGGAGACAGCTCAGTAGGTAAAGATGGTCACCCATCCCCGGACCAGTCGTGGTGAGCCTGATCGGTAGAAACCAATACCTGAAAATACATGATTCACAATATTCCGCATTTCGTTTCATCCTATTTCAACACGGACCCAGAACATTTCCACAGCATGCACAGTACATTCCTATTCCGTCTCAAAATCTCGTCTACATTCGCGCAAAATTCGAAGCTTGCGGGCAATACGAGGTGCTTCGACAATGCCAAATGCCAATCGATACAATCGGCACGCCTCGCTATTCGGAAGTCATCGATGTCAAAATATGTCTTTGTCGATAAAACAAACTAATGATAGAATTAAACGCATGGCATTAGACTGACGATCGATATCGATGTAATTACCGACGACCAATAATGACGTTGGAATGGACACATTTCTGTTCTATATAAGTACGGTATCTTTCTTGCTTTTGGAGCTGTTATCAGAAATAATTGTAGGTCCAATGGTATTCAGGAATCGTTTAGAAGATTGAATATTTTTTTCTATCATTTTCCTCGAAACCAACAACGTGTTATTTACCATGAGAACGATGCTGAAATGGAAAGACATAAAATATGCAGGCATCTTAAGCCTTATTTACCGATAACAGGAAAAGGAAGATAATGTTTCATTCGGGACGCTTGAAATTTCTTTGTTTATCTTAAAGTGCGATCCGTAGCATCCGAACTTAATTACAAAATGGAGTCAACATTAGGTAATGGTCCTAAAAAAATTCCGTGATGGTCTCTGTCTTCTGCGTTCATTTACGGGTTGAAAATCTTTGTGGTCTCATATTATCTTCGCGTATAAAATGTACCTATCTAAAATAGTATTTTACACTGCGTCCTTATCTTAGTTAAATAAAGATTTATCAGCTACCTACCGGCTACAGGTGACATACTATACAACCTTAATCTCATTTGATACGATATTATAATGTGAATGCAAACACAGTGTACGGCAGCTTCCGTTGCCTTAATCTCTTATCTATGATATTAAGTGTAACGTAAACCAGGTTAACATAATAATCGTTAATCTTATCTTTTCTTAGAAGCCAGGTAATTTTATTCGACGAAAAATGAATATGAAACATGCTAGGAATATTTTCATCGCACCAAATCCGAATATACCAAAGCATGAATATAATCTTAGGGCGATGTAAAATTCGGCGATATGAAATCTGTAAAATTCATGTGAGACTGAATTTCAAGTATCCATACTTGATGTAACTGCTTGAAATATAGATGAGTGTAGTACAACTTCACACAGGACAGATGCTCTTGACAGCACGACTGCGCAGGTGCGTCAACCAATCCGGTAGCCTAATGCAAACTGGATCAGCCAATAGGATGTGTCAGAGATTCGGTCTAGCAGGTTGGATTAAACGTCGTGACTTGTGTGCTTTATACGTTAAGCATAAGGAAACGTTCTTTATACATAGCACATGTTTCCTTTCTTCTCAAAGAAATACTTCTGGCGCCAACCGATGAAGATAAACTTGTAAGTGACAAATAAGATTACTGCACTGCCGATTCTTATTAAAACCAGGCATTTAATTAATATCCAAACGAATATTGATCAATTGTGCAGCATATCGATAAGGCCTAATACGAGTACATTTGGATTGATTATCGATAGCTAAACTCGTGTAACAAACTGGTTCGATTGCAAAAACGTGCATCAATGTCTTATAGTGTAAAAAGGCTTAAATGAAACCAGTTTACGAAGTGCGATTTGAATTATCATTGTACTAGAACAAATTACAGGTATCTAATATAGTAATTACTGGTTTTTGTCTTTTTGCTGGTTTTTGCAAGATTTATCAGCTACCTACCGGCTACAGGTGACATACTATACAACCTTAATCTCATTTGATACGATATTATAATGTGAATGCAAACACAGTGTACGGCAGCTTCCGTTGCCTTAATCTCTTATCTATGATATTAAGATATGATATTATTATTATTATCTATTATATTATTAACACAGCAATTTGTAAAGGTGCCAGAGTTGAATGCGATTATTGAAGCCAGTTTGTGGATTGACTTTAGACCAGAATTTGCCAATTAGGCTTCTCGTTTGTAATAAGGCTTATTAAAGTCGTCATAATGACAGGAATGTGGGTACCGCTCATTATTATTCTTCCATAAAGTACCTATTAGTTTCGCTACTACTAGTATTGAAGATACCATTTAGCTCATCCTGATATTTATACTTCTGAACTTAAGATTGAGTACCTCGTTTATAACAGTTTATGCTTTTGAGTTTTATATAATTATTTCATTCCTTGCGCTAGTCTAAATATTAGCCTGACTTAAATGTGGAAACCTGTCATGGTTCTCACACATTACAGAAAACCAACTCTTGGCACGCGAACGCGCCGTAAATGTTTAGCAGTGCTATAAAAGTCTTCAAGAGACAGATTCAGAGCTATTAATCAAAATACTTCGACTTGATTGAAATATTTCATCTATAACAGTAAAAGAATGCTAGAATGCTTCAATGAATATGATACCTAAATATGTAATTCTAATACATTCCTTGAAGTTAAAGTTATGTTAATTATGTTTTAATATATCATATTCATTTGGTTAGCAACTTAATTGCTGTTAGTAGCATTCAATTCAATTGATTACAAACTTGCTTCATTAAATAAATTGAAATCAGTATCTGATTTTCTATCATGAGCTTCTTCTTTAGATTACTATAATTACAAACATGCAATTTTGGATACATCTAAATCAATATTTAATTTTCCATCCTTATTACATCTTCATTGCCTCGGATACTTCCGTGCAATGGATTATCTTTGGTCACATCCTTGTCTTTCTAAGCCAAATTGAGACCAGTATCAAGGTTTTAAAATTCTACTTCTATAGGTTGGTAGTCAAAGGCAAATATCTTATCAACTACACCCAACAAATTATTCATGGGTGCCTATAAAGGTTCTACTGATCCTATAAGGAAAAGACGTGAGCGGTGTATACGGCCATATATCACGGTTAAAAATATAATACTTCGATACAGTGAAGGCGATGCCATACTCCCGATGCAATCTCAATAACATTTGCCCGTACGCGTATTTCTTGATGTCAAGATCCAAGGAACTATCGACTTTACGGCTTGAAATTAAAGTTCATAATAATAAGACGTTTCCGACCAAAAATGATGTAACTGATCGTGCATATCGCATAAAACCACTCGTAGTACTTTTCGCTTACTAAAATAGAACAACAATGATAGTCCGAATAAATAGAAAGCGGAAGGTACACATTTGGTCGGTGAAGCCGTGTTTAGGAAAAATATGAAGTTTGATAAAACGGCAGGAAACCAACAATAAATCCCGAGTCAGTGACCCCGTGACTTGAATACAGCTAATTCTGTTGTGCGAAACGTGTTTTGTTAGAATAAACATATCCACATGTTAAAATTATCGTACTAGAAAAGAATTCCGGTTATATATAATAAAAATACCAAATGTGGAAAATTGGACTGACCTTATGAGTTTTTTAATGATTCATATTAAATAATTAAGTTCAACATTACATTATTTTAGCTAAAATTGTAACAATAATAACGTCAGGACTAAACGTTTCTGTTCATTCCCGAGACGATGGACGGCCTCGTAGTAATGTGGCAAAAATGTCGTTCAATTTATGCCCAAATTTTAGTCCCGAGACTGGTCCCTTTTTGTTACCATCTGCGCGTCTCGCCGACCCGAAAGTCCAGACAGCTCCACCCTAAAAACCGTTTATATGAGCTTCTTATCCTTTCGCACTCCTGTCAAATCGCATATCGTTATCTCTTTCTAAAAGTTCGAACAGCCAGGACCTGTCGTCCGTCTCTTTTTTGCACGCGCGCACAGATTGTTCTATCCTTTCTGGCTCGTAGTAATTCGTGTATTTCCGCTTCCCACACGAGCGGCAGCCATGTTTGGCGGGACTGTCAAGTCAACGCCAGTTTGGCGCGTATCAAGCAGGATGAACAAGGTCAGTTTCCATCAGTGGAAGCTTTTTGTAATTCCTGATACATTGAATTACGCTGCAGTGCTTTCATCTTATATGACATAATATTAGTAATACATATTAATGTATTATGTGGAAATTATTTCAGATGGCGCGGCGCCAAGCGAGGAGAGCTGGGAGAAAAATCGCTTCTTCAAAATGTAAGTACATAGTACTTTAATTACTCATCGTGGATGATTTTGATAAAATTGTTTCAGGCAATGTTTAAGTTCGCAGACGTTCTGGCATCGAGCCAAAGGACATGTTTAACCAGCTAAACATTTTATGGGCAATTGTCTGCTTCCGTTATTAGATATGGTGGAAACTGTGATGATATTTTTGTGATTTAATGCATTGTTGTATGGCTTTAATTTCCATAAGTCTTTTAGCTTGTTATATAAATTGAATGTCATTCCAGTAGGCGTATGATTACGTTTTATATGGATATAATATAACCAACAACATATAGTTCATCATTATCATAATTAATTAGTAAAAGTCCGTTAGATACCTACTAAGCATTGATTAGGTATTGTTTGACTTCCCACTATATGAACAGTCTTCAAAATGTTTCTACAGCTACAGATTTTTCACCAACTAGGAAAGCCAAAACGAAAATCAATGTACCAATATTGGCATCAATAAAATCAGTACCCGCTTTTGATCTTTCACCTCAGGTACCTAAAACAAACAAAGATGTTTCAAATAAACTCATAAAGCCTATAAAAGTTGAAGATGCTCAAACAATAGATCCAATGTGTTCGGCACTAAAAGATGTAACAAAGCATTCCCGTTAATTGTTTGCGCTCGAACAAACTTTCTGGGTCGGTATTTATTAGCACTATAACTACTCTGCATTAGTCATTGCCTCTGGTAGATATTTTAGGATGTGATATTGAAAAATGTTCTACAGTTTTGGAATATTTTGTTCCTGACACAGATCATATTATCTCATCTAAAGAGTTGTGAATCAACAACATTGAAACTGGCTTCTCAAGACTTATCACTATGGAGATGATTAGCTTCATCAGGGTCTTTGACTTTATATGAATTTAAATGTTTGTCACCATCTATGTACGCGTCTTCCATGTCAATTGAATCTGCAGGCAAAGCCTCGATTAAACGATATGTTTGTATATCAAGTACATTGACTTATCTTTCTGCAACTATGATTGCTTAATTTGAATGCTACCACACGATTTTATCTGTCACCAAGCCCCAAGTGTTCAAACATTATTGTAAATAAATTACTATCTAACTGCCTCCTCATTGTCTTGTCTTAAAGATATTCAACGTCAGATATGCTAATGATCAACCGATCACCCACATTATTTGAATGTGTTATTAAATTCACATTTGTAACTGTTAATCTTTGACCGAGGTTCATGGTTTTTCCGATTATTTAAGTAACATCTTGTGGATACTTATTTACATAAATAGGTACAGAATCATTTTGTAATGAATAAATTAGTTTTGGTACTCTTTAGCGGTTGTTGCTAGGACTGATATGCAAAATATTCTTTGAATAGTGTATACCTATATTGTATGAAACGCATAGATCATTTCTGGAGAGGACATTCATCATTCGGAGTCATTAAAAAAAACTAAAACTTTTTGATACGAAGTCCATAAGTCTTTCACAATGTATAGACACAGAGAACGTTTGGAAGGTAGGTATCAAAGGTGTTAATGAGCAAATTAGAACAATTTCCAATTTGCCTATTATCACCTTGAATTCATGCCCTCCAATTTTACTGCGTGCCTTGAAATTTTTTCACCGTTCGTGGTTGGCATATTCGTATCATCTCCCATGTAAACAGGCAACAATTATGCACGCTGGACTAACGAAATGTGTAAATGGGCCAATTACCGCCGCATATGTAGGCTGCCATGCAATTAGTGGCTTACTAATAGTTTTCATCACCAATAGTTTCAAGCGCTGCGTTGAACAGGAGCACATCATACCGAGATCGTCTCTCGTTGTGCTCACATCGTGTTTTGTTGTTTTTTTCTCTATCACCGCTTTTCAAATATAGTCTCGAAAATATTATATCGTCAATTCAGTTCTTATCTCCTTTTGGATTTCTACGGTGAGTCTTCCATTGTCTAGTTTAATTATTTCAACAATTCGGTTCATAAATTCAACTATAGAATTAAGCGTTCGCTAAGTTAGATTTATTTGACAGAACTAGGTCACCAGTGCAGGCTTCTAGGGTTGAAATGTATTATACAGCTTCGCATTTAGAGCGCAAGAAATTTATGTTAACGACTACAAAATGTAGTTGAATCCGTTGTATAAATCTTTGCCTTTTTTCATTTATTTCACAGACGTCCTTTCCAATTGTTCGCAACATTTTTATTTCGTTTGTTTATTTAGAGATCTGGTTTTCATTTCTTCCAATTCCAACAGAATGTTTTAGTCTAAATAATAAATACTGGACTCGGGCTGTGTCATATCGTTAGACACTCAAAGGGCTTGTATGTTGAGTTATATTTTACAATAATATGCTTCATATATAGGTATTTTCGAAACAAGTACAATATTTACAAATAATTCAATCAAAATCCCAGAATCGATAAACATCAGAAGACTTAAGTTAGAGCCTGTCAGCTTCATGAGAATATAATAGATTTTTGGGACCTTTGTTACAAAGACTTTTCTTACCTTTAATTTCGTTTGCTCAGTCAAACCCTTCCAACAACACAAATAAAAATGTGTCCACGTAAAGGTTTACTTTCATAAATATTTTGTAGGCAGTAGCTTTATGTAATACGATTCTAGAATACAAGAGAATAAAATGGAAATAACGTACATAAAAGAACTGAGAAAAGTTTGCTGCCTTCATAAATTATTCTTATGTTGAGAGCTATGAAAGGAAACAAGATTGTGTTTGTTCAACGGAAAACGTGATTATTGGAAATGGAAATGTAGAGAGAAATGAAATTACCGACATTTACAATTGATAGGGAGTCTGTCTTTGGGTTGGTCCTTTTGGTACAAACGTAAAACAAGACATACGATAGCTAGGTAGCTATTACACATTATGCTATGTTCGATGAGCAATAGAATGAGTTCCTAATGTAGACTGAATTTGTATTCAGGCTTAGTTGGTTTTATCTGATAGGCAATCATACTATTGAATATCCTTGCATTGATTATTACACACGGGATAAAGCATCAATCTTAAGCTTTTATGTTTATCAGTAGGCGTTATATTGTGTAGTAGCCATAATGAAATGCCTGCAAAGACAATAGACAAAATCCAACATCCCAAGATTCGCTTAGCAACTAGTGGGCTGAGCGCTCAACAGATTTGTACAACAGCTGCTAGGACTAAAGACCAGGCTATTCGGAGCTCTTCCAGCCTTTGAACCACCCCAAATCATGCTGTCATCGTAAATAGGATCCTAGGAAGGGGAGGTCTGGTTATGTCGGCTGGTGGGCCTAAAGTGGGGGGTCCGGGCCATTCATTCGAGGGCGGGGGCGGCGCTCATTGCTCGTATCCGGAGCGCATGCGCGTCCCCTGACCCACTTGCCACCGCCGCGCCGCCGCCGGGCGTATAGCGACCTCGTTACGCCAAGGTTGGCGAATCAACCGACGAATTCGCGGGCCGCAGACGTAGTGACGCGCTGATTACTTAAAGTTCGATGAACAGTGATTAAATATAGAATCGATGTCGATGTCGACATTATCGACGTCCCGGATCGTGATTACGAGCGGATATTAATCGAGCAATAAAAGTATTACATCAAACTCGTATCAAACTCGTAGGTAAGCGCTTTTATATAAAAATACTTGTTTGAGGACGATTCAAATATGAAAAGTTACCGTTATAACTGGAATACCAGTTCAGGTACCTGTTCCATAAAACCGGTTGATATTTATCTTAGTGTTACTTTTGTGAATACTAAAGTTACTCCAAGTTTTTGTGAGTCAGCGTGACGCAACATTCGCGAAGCGATATTACGTGTGTGTAAAAACAAACCAATCTCGTTGTATTGATTAACATGCACCGTCTAAAATAAGTCCCTGTTAACAAGTTCCTTCCGTTGATGTGTAAAATACTACGTAATAGAAGTTTTTAACACAACTTTCCCTCACTTGCCTACTTTCAACCTTGTGTTAGTGCGATCACTAAGCCATTATTCATCTGCGGACAGTATAAGGCTGTTCAAACACTTATGTCCTTACCTGTCTCTGATGTTTACCTTACTCTTGTCTATAGATACCTAAACAGCGCAATTACGATGATCGATTACGGCACTCGGCTTCTGTTAAACGCTTATTATGGAATCCGATTGTGTAGGTGACGATGACGCGCTACCATAAGGTGATATTGTAATCGATAAAATCTATCGCGCGTTGACAACACTATTAATTTTGATGGATGTATGTTTTGACGTTAAGTTCAAAATGTTGCGTTTTTTAAATGATTTATTCGTTGTTAAAGTCAATTTGAAATTGTAATGTATGTTTCCAAGTATATGAACATTATTTTATTTTTATTTCAGGTGCGAATGAACTCGGGTGGCGCGGCGCGGTGCAGACTTCGGGCGCTTTAGCAGATGCAACCTCAACGGATTCAGAGAAGTTTCTTTTGTTTCTTTTACAATTAACATCAAACTAGCCATCTCCTGCAGTCTAAAAAATTCTTAGATGGTGACAAACACGATAGGAAGTAATTTTTAACCGACGAAAAAAGAAGGAGGAGTTACTCAAGTCGAGGCATATATCTTTTTGTTCACTGTTTCTACTTTGTTACTTAGTAATTCTTTCCAAAGCAAATTGATTCATGTACAATTTTATTACACAAAAAGGACGATATTGTGGATCACTGGATTTTTATTCATAAGCAGAGTAACCATAACTTTTTAGTGGGCATTGTGCAATTTGTTTTTGAAACTACATTTTTGGACGCCAATTTCACTTGTCGTTTTCAATACTCTGGTAGTGAGTCTTCCTTTTCAATATCAATAAAAAGCAGTACCTAAGCTGTAAAAGTAATAGTCTGCAGATTATTCTAATGGATTTTCAACGATTTATCTGTCTCATTCCTATCACAAAAGGCTATCTTTTGTCTGTAAAATCCACAGCAAAAGCAAACAATCTCGCGATTTTTAGTTACATAAAATTTCCCATAGTGTAGCAAGATGAGAAGCCATGTTGCTTAGTTTTTTATTTGAATAAGCTGCTTAGCCTGCTTCAGTTCCATGAGAAGTAACTTAAGTAATAGGTTCTGGTTGTAACTTGTGAAGATTTATGGCCAAGTAGTGAAAATATAATAATGTATATATTTATTTAGTTATACTCTGTTATAATATAACTATAAAATTCGATTTATGCTAAACCAAAACCAACATGATAATTCCTTGTTTTAAAAATAATTGGCTTTTTCTGGGCCGTCGTTAAGCTAGTGGAGGCCCTGGGCACTTTTGTATATGGAGAATGCAGGATACAAGAGCGAGCTCGAAATAATAAAAATAAAAATAAAAAATAAAAATAATAAAAATAATAAAAATATCCGAGGCTGGTGCTATACGCACCAGCCTCGGATATTTTAGGATTTCTTTTGACCGTTCATACAGAAATATTAGTTCATGCAGAAAAGATTTTTAGCACCCTGTCTGAGATTTACTTAGCTTTTCTTTTGATAGCTTCTATAGCTACGACGCTGGCAGGAACTAGCGGGCCCCATGGATTACGGGGCCCTGGGCACTTGTCTAGAGTGGCCAATGGCAAAGACAGCTCACACGCAAGTTGTATAATTTTTAGCCGACATTGTCCTACTGCTGGGCAAAGGCCTCCCCTAAATTATTTATATCCCCCAAGTTAACTAAATGAAAATATATAGAAAATAAACTTACACCTTCTCCTAATAAGTGAGAAATTAAGTTTCTTTATTACGCTTTCACGCCAAAACGACTCAACGGATTTTGATGAAATTTGGCACACGGGTAGACCATGACCTGTAGAAGGATATAGGCTACTTTTTATCCTAGATCGCAGACGAAGTCGCGGGCCACGGCTAGTTTTCCTAAATACCAAAAGCAACAACGCCAAGCCAACTGCTTCGAATGACACCTAATAGTCACGTGAAAAATAGTGCAAACAATTTCCTCTGTTTCCAGAAAGTTCTCCAAAGAAGAAACTTGAAGAGGACATCTTTGGTGCCCATCGGCATCAATATTAGTGCCCTACATCTACCCTGTAGATCCGAATTTGTTTGAAGTGAGGCGACAAATTCGGTTCTAGAGAGGTTTGTGTGGTGCATGCACTGCGACGATTCAAGACCATGATGACGTCACTATGAAAATATTCTTTGTTTACTTGATGTTTGTGTGTAAGTCGCAGTAATGTAACTTGAGGCAAATAGTGCTTATTGAATCCAAATCGAAAATAGTTTTCATAGTAAGTAAATTCTTAGTAATTTAGCCCTGTTTAAGTTAAAAAGTGCTATTGAAGCTAAGTATGGACTTAGCTAAAATGGGTAAAACCAGGCAATGTTACTGCGACTCATTGTCTATTTCTTTTTTTGTTTACTGTCGTATCTTTCTTTGTCTTCTTCTTTGCATTTTCTCAGCCCGATCTAGGTAGGTAATTTTCCAATTTTTTTTTTATATAAGTACAACATCAGTTTTAGTATATGCGAAACCCGAAACACGTGTCTAGTATTTTTATGTAAAGAATCTATGTACAAAATTTCAAAACTGTATCATGAAAAATCACAAAGTTATAAGCTTGTTATGTTACCTGGTTGTCCGTACAAAAACATGATCACCACGCGGCGCTTGCTGTGCGCCCGTGCCTAGCTAGTGCCGCTATGACGCAGTGACTTGTGTTCGTCGCGCAGTGTCCATATTGAAATATTTTTAAGGCAAAATATAACACGGTATAAAAATTATTGGAATCGATTCAATTATTTATTCTGAACAAACTATATTCAGGTTTCACATATACTAAAAATAATGCTGTATATTATTCCGGTATCTTAAAGTTAGGCGTGACGAATTAGAAATCTCTAGAAGGTTAAGAATAAATAACTATATCTACAAATACAGTTTGAGAAAGGGATTTTAGTCTCACATAGGCTACAATTTTATGTATGCCCCGTATCCAATTTCCAGCTAGGAAATCCTATATAACACAAAAGTGAAAATATTCCGTTTAGCCGCTCAGATTATACTAAAAAAGCTAAGCACGTATTGTATAAAATAAAACTAAAGTTATCTAAGAATATGAAATTCAGGACACGTTTTAGGAGAAATTGTATTCCCGACACTCGTACTGAATGAGAGTTCCTTATTGTTAGCAATATAAAAATGGGCTTCTTATTTTGTACATAATTGAATATGTTTATGAATGAAATAAACAATATTTATGTGGTTACGCTAATATTAAAATATGTAGTGGTTTTTATTAAGTCGGTAAAAGTTTTTTAAAGTCTGGACTTGTGCCCAAATGATGGCAATAGGCTCGCCCTCTATTACACGGGACTGACTTATTAGGTACATAACATTATCTGGCTGTGGATGTGCTATAAGTAGACATCTCTGCCTAACACTTGGGGAATACACGCGTGTATGAATGTCTAATATTTTCTTGAAATTTGTTCTTTCAATTGAATACTTCTGACGCGCCAATTGCACCCCATGTGTGCATAAGGAAAATCCTTTAAAATCCTTTACATAATAGGTATAATAAGCTTATATATTATATATATAAACGTAAAAAAACATCATTCGATGGGAAAAAAATCATCATCAGTAGTTGTGAACCTATGGGGGTTCGCAACTAACCCTCCCTCCCCTCCCCCTAGGGTTTTGGGTTCATACATAAGTACATAATGTTCCTATGAAGGGTTAAACAAAACACTTTTATATACTTAGGTAGGTACTATGATATAGAAATGTTTGATTTTAATTACCAAGATCTGCAAACAATGATAATCTTTAGAAACTCGAACCTGACTTAAGGCTCCTGCAGACAGGCGCGACATGACGGAGCGAAGCGACTCTTGTAGAAAAATTTCTGCAAAAATTGTTCTACCGGGGTCGCGTCGCGTATGTCTGCGGGAAACCTACAATCAAAAATATTGAATTGCATTACCTACCTTCTAACTTAAAACTGTCTTTAAGAAAAGCCTTGAAAATGAAATACAATAGGCATGTAAGATAGACATACATAATACAATGTAACAATCAATGTGTTATAGGAATACAAATTATAAAGATCACTTAATATTTATGTATAGCATGTCGCCATTTTCCTAATACGATGATTAAGTACAAGGGTAGCATCACAATACATTTATATATTGTTACAATGATTATACCTACTTATACATAGTAAATAGTGATACTTTCTATCATACATACCATCACGCTTTCCCCGAAGGTTTGGGCCCCTATGTACAGTACACCCAGTTTTGTTTTAAGTCCCACTTAATAGGAGGCAAGCCTATTTCCATCAGCCGGGCACAAATCCGGACTCCGGGCTGCTACTGAGAAATTTCAGACAGATAAACCCACGACTCGAATTGCTTGCTCGTGAATCGAACCCAGGACCTCATTGTCAGCAGTTGCGTTTGCGACCACTAGACCAACGAGGAAGTCCCAGCAGAAGTTGATGATGCAAGGTTTGATAGCAAATTCAAAGTGATGTTAAACCGATTACAAACTTAAATTGGGTTCTAAAATTTACACTGGAAAGGCTGATTTGCGAGCCAAACTCGAGCAATTAAAAGAATTAAATTCGAAAAGGTGTATATGAAATGGTGAACTTACCTTTACTCGTACCACCTCCTAAAGGTTTCTTAACCAAAGTAAGAATAGAATATCCCTTATCTTTAGATAGCCAAAGATCGTTCAAAAACTAAACCAATAGGTAATATAGGATTGTATATTGTATATTTAAAAAAAAATGTAGTATATTCAAATTCAAATTCAAAATTTTTATTTCGAGCAAAGACTCATATAAGGTTAGTAACATTGTTCCTTAAAACTAAGTGTTAGTAAACAACACGAAACGATGGCACATGTAACTGACAGCAGTGGATTATATACGGACAGTCCACTCTGTCAGCAATCATTTTCAGAACCCATGCCATGACTCGAGCTACCATGGATGCTGCGCGCTTGCGCATTATTGTGTAAAAATAATCTACACGCGCCGCCGCAAACATCCCTGACGCACTACAACGCCATGGCAACCCCAACAGCTTTCTGAACGCGTTATTAAATTGGATACGAAGTATAGCACCATAATTTTTTTGTTTTGCTTAATCATAAAACAAGCTGGGAAAATGATAAGATTAATAGGGACGATGACTAAAAAATCTTTTATTTGTCCGTATTTAAAAATATTGGACACGTATTTTTTCTTTTCTTACGTACGAGTAGGTAATCAAAAGATTGCGGCGATACATTGAGTTAAAATGTCGCATGACGTCACGCCTAGCTAGATTTTATACGTTTTAACGTAGCGAGCCCCTACTCCCCAACTTTAATGCGTGTTATCTAAGTATTTTTTACTAATATGTTTTTAATATGCGACTGACGGAATAAATTGTTTTTTTTTTTTTACCCAGGCATCATCCCTATTTGCAAAAATCATTCTTTGTTTGGGATATTTTTCTTTATTTGTATCAACTCCTGTTATGTCGTGTGTCAGTGTTTTTTTAGCACTGATATCCTTGCAAATGATCAGTTCTTCCACCACATATTGCAAGTGCATCGATTTTAACATTGTTTGTTGTACTTGCAAACTTATGTGTAATCGAATCGATTGGAACTGCTTTGTCTGCATTTAATATACCTTATTTTGAAGTGTGCAATTGTGTAGTGTGTGTATTTTGTACAAACCCGCATATATATTGTATATTGTACCTACATTAAGGTAGTTTAATCGAAATAGTCATTTACTTTCGTGAACATCCTAGCAACTGTGACCTAGGTTTCAACTAATGATGGGTTCTTTGTGAGAACGGCACCCTTGCAATCAATCTGCCCAGCCTTTTCCCAACTATGTTAGGATCGGCTTCCAGTTTAACCGGATGCAGCTGAATACCAGTATTTTACATGGAGCGACTGCCTCTCTGACCTCCACAACCCAGTTACTGGCTAAGGCTTGTCAGACTTTCGGGCTTCTGACGACCCGTAGCGACTGTCAAAAATCCACGAATGACAGCCGGAATCAACGGTTTAACGTGCTTTCCGAGCCACGGAGGAGTCTCGTTATATAAAGATAGTCACCCATCCACGGACAACCCCGTAGCTTAACCTGATGGATCGATCCGTGCGGCTGTTATTACTTAGCCACGAGCTCCTCCGACAAACGTCACCCTTTCAATAGTACAATATAGGCTTAATGCCACTTCTATTAACGACTAGCTGCACCCCGCGGTGTTACCCGCGGTTTATGAGATACACTAAAACGTGTATTATTTAATCGGTGAGAAAAGTATTCACAAAAAAATTGCTCATCTCACGGGAACACTACATTTTTTCAGGATGTAAAGTAGCCTATGTGTGCTATATGTATACAGGATGTCTGCTGCTTCCACACAAAATTTTATCAAAATCGGTCGAGCCGTTTGAGTTTGAAGGAGTAACAAATATATTTGAATTCCTTGCTCATCCCACGGGGGCACTACATTTTTTTCGGGATCAAAAGTAGCCTATGTGTTAATCCAGGGTATCAGCTGTCTACATACCGAATTTCATCCAAATCGGTCCAGCCGTTTGAGCGTGAAGAAGTAACAAACATACACACACACACACACACACAAACTTTCGCCTTTATAATATTAGTGTGATTATTTATGTAATGTCACCTTTGTATGGTGACACTACATGAATAGTCGTTATTACATAAAATAAAAAGCGGAAATGTTTAAAAATGGACGAAACGCAATGATACAACTAAGTTAATGTTTGTTTCTTGTTTTAAAAATTATGCTCTCTGGGTAAAATACCTACTTGATTTTATTCTTAATTACATAACAAACATAAGTTAAACTTGCCATACTGGCAATATAATTATTTTTTGTTGTTTACAGAGCTCATGTTAGGTGTTTGTTTCCATAAAATTTAATTGATGTTAATTGCCATTTAACGCCATGGTACCTACGCATCGTAACCTCGCTAAATAGGTACTCATAAAAATGTGAAATAGAGGCGAGAGCTGTCGTGAACTAGGTTCAAATCTGTTTTAATTAGGACTCGTCTGGGTATTTCTTTGTTTCATGAACTGTGTATTTTTTAAATCAATTCTCCAAAATGATGAAAGTGACTGAACCTGAACCGTTTTATAATATAACTGTCTGTTTTTTGGAGCACGTGGCTAAGTAGTAACAGCCACACGGGTCGATTGATCACGTTAAGCTACGCTTGCCACGGTTGATCCGTGGATGGGTGACCATCTTTACATACCAACTCTTCATGCCTCGGAAAGCATTTTAAGCCGTTGGTAGGCTGTCATTCGTGGATCTTTTTTTTGTCTCCTGTAATACAGATGTTGTCACCTAGCGGAGGAGTCAGGGCTTCACTTTGCTTGTACACATTTTTTATGCCAACAAAGAAAAAAAAAGCTAGCTGTCTTTACTGGTTGCCAGAAGACCGAAAGTCTGACAACCAGTCTTACGAAGAGGTATCGAATTACCCAATAACTGGGTTGTGGAGGACAGAGGATAGGCAGTCGATCCTTATAAAATACTGGTATTCAACTGCATCCGGTTAGCCTGGAAACCGATCTCAACACAGTTGGGAAAAGGCTAAGTAGAACTATGTTTGTTTTTTTATATACTTTTATTTTTGCATTTTTTGGTTGGCTGAAAATGTTTTTGTCTACGGGTTCTGTAGATAAGTAGGTATTTTTCTTAGATACCCTACACATATATGTATGTTTTTTGTACGAAGGTGTTCTTGTATCTTTTTTTTTACAATTTCTGTGTAACTATAATAAATTAAATGACAATATTTTCTTTGTATTTAATTTTTTCATTGTATGGCAACCTACCTTATTTCCTCTGAACCTAATGCATCGGAGTCTTCAAAATATACCTAGTAGGTACATACAGAAATCAACCGGTAAATATCAGTCCGTAGACATCTAATACCGAAATCCTGCTACTTATGCTTCCCATAGACCCACCACGCTTGATAAACGGATTGGTATTGCATTATGCTGATGATAGAAAGAAGCTTCCCATTATCATGGCAAATCATTCCACAAGGATAGGCTTGTAAGTTGCTGGTAACTGACTACGACTAGATCTGAAAATATGGAGAAGGGAAGATAAAAAAAATAAAGGTCACTATTACGAAGACAATATTTTCTAAAATGACAATAAAAATATGTTCGTATTCTTAAATAAAAAGTTCAAAAGCTTTACGAAAGCTTACTTAGGTTTTCACATTATTATAGTAGGTAAGTACCTACCTACAACGCAATACAACAAGCAACCCATAAATTGCTTCAAACTAAACATAATTACACAGTGCAGCAATAAATTAACAGACACAGGGCTATGAACGCTATAATGTATTCAAAACTCTAAAAATCAATACTAACACTGCAGGTTTTAGTTACTCTACTCTCCGCTAGATGTCGCTAGTTTTAGGTCAAACAGTTCAAAGAAGCTCATTTTAGAGTGTTAATTCTATTCGATAATAGATGGCGCTAAAATCGTTTTCAGGGTGGAGTTCTAATTCTTTGAAATTCGATGCTAACCCAAATTCAATAACTGACTGATCGCTTAAAGTAAAACGTTTTAATTCATTGTTTCTGTCTTTTTGGGCTGCTTATGCTTCAGTAATAATTTGACTTTGACAGCGCCTATATTTTGAATTTTGTAGCCTTAGTTTGTAGCAGTAGGCCGGGATACACGATGCTAGTTTTTCAAATCTAGGATAGCAAGCTAGAACCTCTGTAATCTATCATGGCTTGCTGTCCTGGCTTGGCATAAGCTAGTGCGGTTTACGCGATGCTAGTAAATCCTAAGCTAATAGCATTGCGGTGACTTATTCCGTAGAATAGAATGATCCGATTGGCGACACGAGGCTAGTACACAAGCCATGACAATAAAATCGGTGGTAGGGGGCACTATACTAGCTCAAAAATAGAACCCCATTCTACTAAATTATCCTGACTTGAAACACTAGCTTGCTAGCTTTCTCACTAGCTCACTAGCCTAGAAATGAAGCTAGTTGCTATATACACGAAGCCAGAGTGACTAGCTTGCTAGCTTACTATCCTAGCTTCAAAAACTAGCCTCGTGTATAGCATAAGGGCGGTTTTGATAGGTCAAGTGTTACTGACACGCGGTTGACTATACCTCCATAATTTATTATTAAATGAATCTCATAAATACACTCCTATATATTTTGTACCAATGAGAGACGTATCTATGAGTTTCAATCTTTTAGCATGTAGGTAGATTAGGTTTTGGCATTATATCGACCAATAAAAGATGACAACATATGTTATTTTTGTAATTAACAAAATAATGTGGAAGATTGCTTGAAAATTGAAAATACATTCCATTCCAGAGGATTTTATTTGTTTATTTATTTCTATAGGTACACCAACAGGTTCTGTATTTTATGTAAGTAGGTACCTATCTTAAGTACATAGGTACCTACTAAATACCTAGGTGTAGATAACAATAGCATCGGAATTACATAAGTAGTCAATTACAGGTTAACGAGCATTCTCAGAAATAGTATAAGTGATAAAACTAAAGGCTCTAGAATTTAGAGGATCGTAATAATTAAGAAATTCATAACGCCACAGAACATTCAGAAAATTTTAATTACAGTCGTAACTACTCGCCGTTGTAGGTAGGTACTAATTACTTAAATTGAACTTTGTCATTACTAAATTAATATAGGTAGGAGTACCTATTAAAATCTACCACCGGTAGTAAGCGAGCTACTAATGCGTTTTCAAGCACTTTAGTAGGTGCCTACATATGATACTAGGTACTTGTAGGTAGAGTACCTACCTACTGACTAACTAACAAGAAAAAATGTTGCAACATTAATTTAAAAATTTCAGTGACCAATTTCTGAAGACGACGATAACCGACTGATTTTCAACTGAAGATCACGTCACGAGTAGTGCTAATGATTTGGAAAAATATATTTTAAATTAGAGTATTTTTTTAAGAACTCAATCAATCTGCCTAGCCTTTTCCCAACTATGTTGGGGTCGGCTTCCAGTCTAACCGGATGCAGCTGAATACCATTATTTTACATGGAGCGACTGCCTATCTGACCGCCACAACCCATTAACTGGGTCATACGATACCCCTTGGATACTGATTATTAGACTTTCGGGCTTCTGACGACCCGTAACGACTGTCAAAGATCCACGAATTACAGCCGGGACCAACGGCTAATATGAAACCTTTTGTTTTAATAAATTAATAATGCGTCTAATTTGGGACAGCGCTCCTTAATTTGCTTTCAGGATGCTGTTGGGGCTGCCGTGGCGCTGCCGTGGCGCTGCAGCGCGTCTAGTATGTTTGCCGAAGCGCGTACGGATGGCTTTCAAGCCATCATGCTCAAGAAAGCAAACTCCTTGCTGCACCGTCTACGAAGCAGTAGCAACAGCATTCTAATAGCTATTTCTGGCCGCTTTGACTGTCCTTTTCAAAATAAGTGGATTAGGACAGCCATAGGCATCAGTTAGGTATAGGTACTAACAATACTAGCATAATATTTTAGGTACAGTTTTGTTACTAACACACTAACATTTTATGATTTTATGTTCTTTTGTCTGATAATTTTATGTAAAAATATGGAGTTTGCTCTGAAATAAATAAAATATAATGTAATATAATTAATGGGCGAGTCTCATTACTGGCTGAACGTACAACGCGTTGCGTGAGCTCAGCACAGAACACGCAAGCTAACCACTCAAAGCAATTGGCATATATCTGCGTCTTAAGTCCTATTTATACGATGGAAGTTTTTTGCCTGTGGTATACAACAAAATTGATGCAACAAATGACTTGCATCGTCTTTAAACACTGTGTAGACGATGAAAGTTTTATATTTCAATTTTATGGCATGCTACAGGGAATTAAATCGCACCGTAAATCGTGAAATCATGTGAATCAGGCTTTACAGAAACTACCCACTATATTTCAACAGTCAGCAGAAGTACTTTTGATTCGGAATTAGTATGATAGTCACGTAGGTACCTAGTTGTTATAGCAAAAACAATGTTAATTTATTCGATGCCTTGATTGTTTTTTATTGCTGAATGGGCCTGATCTTGACTTCAATCACACTTGATGGAAAGCGACGCATGAGGACTAATTAAAAGAAAAATTGTAAAACTACTAGCGACCCGCCCCGGCTTAGCACGGGTAGCCTGATCGAAAAAAAAAACTTCACAGGATCACCCGTTGGGCTAATCTCAACAATGCCTGAAAATTTCATCAAAATTGCTCCAGTCGTTTTGGATCCATAGGGAACATAAATACATAGACATACATTGATTTATACTTATTTTTTTTAATACCTTTTATGCATCATCGTTTCGGGTGTCCTTTTTAAATGTCAATAATTTCAAGATAGATATTAACCGATTAACAAAACCTGTATCACATTTTATATCAAAACATTTTTTTTTTTTTCAATACCAAAAACTCCTTTAAACATCTAAATAAAACCTATTTGTGTCTCACAATTTCATAGAGCGGAGAGCCGGTACCGACTCCGAGGTACGAGGAATGTATAAGGAAAGAAAAGATTAATGACTATCGCGGGACGGCAGACAAGCGCGGCCACGTTTGACAGGCGCAGGTGCGCTATTTTCATAATTGGCCCGACCCAAGACCTTTCAGCTTTCAGGAACTACAGTGAGTGTGGTCATGCGAGCTCATGTATGGTAATGTTTCTTTGTTTTAGAGCGGTGTTGTGGGGTAATTAAGTTGATTAAGCTTGCCTTAGCTATTTCTAACAACCTCTTCCTTTTCATAGTTGCCTGGTACTCGCACCTTTAGGTATGAAGCTGAGACCTTTCAGCTCTCAGGAACTGTAATGAGTCTGGCCATGCGAGTTCATGTATGGTGATGTTTCTTTGTTTTAGAGCGGTGTTGTGGGGTAATTAGTTGATTAAGCTTGCCTTAGCTATTTCTAACAACCTCTTCCTTTTCATAGTTGCCTGGTACTCGCACCTTTAGGTATGAAGCTGAGACCTTTCAGCTCTCAGGAACTGTAATGAGTCTGGCCATGCGAGTTCATGTATGGTGATGTTTCTTTGTTTTAGAGCGGTGTTGTGGGGTAATTAAGTTGATTAAGCTTGCCTTAGCTATTTCTAACAACCTCTTCCTTTTCATAGTTGCCTGGTACTCGGACCTATAGGTAAGAAGCCGAGACCTTTCAGCTCTCAGGAACTGTAATGAGTCTGGCCATGCGAGTTCATGTATGGTGATGTTTCTTTGTTTTAGAGCGGTGTTGTGGGGTAATTAAGTTGATTAAGCTTGCCTTAGCTATTTATAACAACCTCTTTCTTTTCATAGTTGCCTGGTACTCGCATCTATAGTAGGTAGGAAGCCGAGACCTTTCAAATTGTAAGCTCGTCTTGACCAAAACCAAACAATAAAGTCAAATATTTGCTTTATTTTTTGGTACCTTGATATCTACCCACAGGCAAGGTATCTATGTCAGTCTATTTTGAAGATATACCATGGTTCTAGGTTATGCATTGTCATCATACTCAATTCAACAGCCTAACATCGCAAAATTATGTCCTAAAACCCAATTTGTCCATCGCTTTTATGGAAAAGCCTTATTCAGCGATAGATGTTTGATAAGAACATCACTATCTTTATTCCTAAATGTAGTGCAAAAATTATCTCATCCAGATACCGTCTTATTTCACGTCTATCTCAAGTATGTACCTCCATAACTCCATACAAAGTGGATTACGTCACTAATCCTGCACCGGACAGGGCTGCCACGTGTGCGAACATGAAAATCTGACATACAGGGGCTCACCTTTCTCCGTAATGAGTACTATTAATCACGCGAAAACCCTATGTTGCTCACTAAACTTAAGCACTACTTGACATGGATCTTCGTCCTGCATCTGTGCCAAAACTAACGACGTCTGATGGATTAGAAAAAATGTTTAAGACCCCTATTGTAAAAATGTGAAAGAAGATTTTTTTCGTGTGCGACTTTTGAACTGTCGAGTTTCGAGATTAAACATTAATCTTCCAGCTTTTTTCTAATAGTGCTGTAGGATTTTATTAATGAAAGGATCAGCAAGAATTATAAATTAAAAATGGTCCTAATAAAACTAAATCTTTACACTTGCACTAATGAAAATGGTGCACGAAAATACACACGAAATTTTTTATGATTTTCCTACCATATAAAATTTAAGTGATATCTCTCAAATACTCTCAATCTACTCTCTTTTTCCTTTGGCACAAACATCTCTCCAAAATACCTCTATCGCAAATCAACCGTTCCAAAACTCCTACCATAGGAAAATTGTGTAACTGAGCGAAAGCATTGCAAGCAGGAAGGGCCACGTCAAAAATTACTATTATACCCTCCGACATAATTAATGAACTGCTTATTCAAATACATTTAAAACTATTATTCATGCCGTTTACGTTTCAAACGTTCCGACCTTTTCTGTGAAAGGACTCCTTTATATTATTAATTAAAAAAACGTTGCGTTATGCGATTTTTAAATAGTCCTAGCCTGAAGCCGTAACGAATTTTAAGGATAAATATTTTTTGTCGACAATACTTCGTTATTAGATTATTATGTAAGTAGTTAATGATCTTTGCACAATTAAATGTACTTTGAACAGTAATGGGTAGCAGTTGAAAGTAATCATTCATGCCTCGTTTGCGCCTTTTTGTTACTTGAGACATTATAAGAACTACGACACAGTCAAGAGTTTGTCCTTAGTTTTCGTCACAGCTTCGTGAGCACTCATTGAGATTTTATCTATGGCAAAATTATAATTAGTTACCTATTGGCCAATATTTAAGCTAAAATATTTAGGGGACACATCGATAATTTTGTGTTTTTAAAATTCCTATAAAACCAAATGTATATGGTTAAATCATTTGGATTTTCCATACCTAAGTGTTATTTGACTATACTGTCTATTGCTGTACTAAAACCGAGACACGGTTACTTGAATTTTTTTCAATAGAAAAACATTCCAAAGTAGCGCGTGCGTCTATTTTCTGTTTTACACGTAAACAGTTCCTTATTGTGCAGTTAAACTTGCTTTAAATCGAAAGTATTTAAATATGTTAAGAACTTATTAAGCTAAAAATTGATTTAAGTGTAGCATTTTGTCATAACGAAGCGTGTTAAAAATCCGGTGCGCGTGAGAGTCTTCTATCTCACGCGTCAAACTAGACAGCCATAACGCCTTTTTAATGACACACCAAGCTAAACTACGCTTCGATATATCCTCTTAGTAATCCCATTGAATCCTAGATATTTATACAAAAAATCACGTCCCTGCGGGTATTTCATAATTAATCACCTATATCAAAAGAAATAAGGCAATTTTCTACCTAGCTAGTCAAGAAAATTATCAGTACTAAGCTAATCAAATAACAATACACATGACCGCTGTGGTCACAAAAAAGGACAAAGGAAAAAACTTCATCAAAGTAAGGAAGAAAATGTTTTCTGCAAGAACAGAGTTCGCTCCATACGTACAACTTTCCAGATTACTGTGACCTCCCCCACCCCTCTATATCTAAAGAAAAGTGGATGAAAAAGCGGTGTGCAGTTTTCCTCTACGGTTCATTTTATAATGGTTGGTAGAGATTTCCCGAATGTTTTTTCCTTTTGATATTTTCGCTGTTCGTCGGCTTAGTAGGCACCTTCTCATTATTATTACTGGGGCGAATCCTTGGGAAAAGTGACTGGTGTTTCTGATATTCGACGTAACGCTTGCATGCCCAGTCGCACGATTTCGATTAGCCGTTTGCTTTGTGTGCCAGCCCTTATATTGGCGCGTATTTTGCTGATTGTTACAGAAGGGTTCCATTTTTGAAATTGGTTGTTGGATAAAATTAATAACTTTATTAGTTGGCTCTCAGCTGTAAGTACCTACTGCGTTTTATTGAACGGGGACAGCTTAGGAGAAAATTATACTAGGCAGACCTCTTGAAAAACATTTCAATGGGATAATTATGTGCAACTAAGTATTAATGAAAACAATGTAGCTAGCTTCCCAAAAAATAAAAAAATCAAAGTCAAATGTCTTGTGTGCGTGTGTCTTCAGCTTCAAAACTGCTTCCTAATACAAGAACAAAAAAATTTTCACTACAGTTTCATAGTCAGGTTGAAATAGATGATATAATATAACTATGTTTGTACAAAATAAATGATTTTTCGCGTCCAGAGACTTATAATATTGCAGTTTCCATATCGAAATCCCATTGCAACATTGCACAGCGAACTTTTAATCAAGTCCTGGAGAAACGATTTACTACAAACAAAGATTAATCACGAAATATCCAGAGGGGACACGGCTGAAAAAGTTGACGATGTGCTTTTCATCATCTCTAATGTAAGTAGGTAAGCTTGATTCTCTAAAAGCAATAATTGAGTGCAGAAATGCTTTACTGATATGTACGTACTTGCTGAAAACTTCTACCAATTTCACACCCTATCTGAATTTAGTGAAACGGTAAAACTGAAAACCACTGTTAGTGGCTCACACATTATTTCGTTTAAGGTTTATTTACTTTTTTTAACCGACTTCAAAAAAGGAGGAGGGGATATAATATATGTTGGTATGTATGTATGTAATTTTTTTTTCATTGATATTTTCGTTAATTTTAGACCAACTTTGAAAATTCTTTTTTCATTTGGTAGAAAAAGCTTGCACGGTGGTCCCATATAAATTTAATTATCTTTGCTTGGGCAGTTTTTGAGTTGGCTTCGATAATACGTATTAATCCTTTTTGTGTATCCTATGATAATATAATACTACCTATTATTGTCGTTTACATACCAAGTAGAATACGAATCGGTGTGGGGTACAAAAAATAAAAACATAAAAATAACATTAATAATACTTTACATTAATAATATAAAATACTGATCAGAAAAAAACACCTACTTCCTAAATTAAATATATTTTTCACTTTGTAGTGTTTTCTTGGAAGTCGGTTGTTTTTTTTTTTTTTTTTGTAAAAAAGTTTTGTCTCACACTTGTCTTTGTGCAAGTTTTCTGATGCTATTTGGGTACTCATATGATGCCAAACGCAATAACCTACTGTAATGATAGACAATATAATTCTATCTATCCTTACATTCCTTTCGTTCGTTCGTGTTCTTTTGTTTTATATATCTATGATTATTGGGACGTTAAATCCATAAATAGATAGGTTTTTCTATCTCCAGTATGCCACAACTCGTGACAGATAGGTTATTGGGTTCGGCCATTAGACAAGATTCAGAGTATCTCTAAAACCATTTAGCCATTTTATATTTATTTTTATGTAAATGAATAGCTTGGCATAAGCATATTCTGCTTATAATATTCCCATTGCTGAGACACAGGCTCCTTCTCTGTAAGAGGGAGTCGGCCGTAATCCACCACGCACGCTCAGTGTGGATTTGGTGGTTGTCACTTGTCTTCGATGTTTTCCTTCACCGTTTTGAGAGCAGTGGTGATGAAATAGTTTACCTACACAAAGTAAAGTGTTTGTCTGGGTTCGAATCTACGACCTCTCCCTCCTCCTCCTACTCTTCCTCTCGACCTCTGTGATCTCTTTAGTCACGGCCGTTTTAACTGTGCCGCCACTGTTCTCTGTAGGTAGAAACCTCTCCCAACTTCCCTATCTCCGCGTGAGCAGTCTGTCCCGCCCGCAGCCGCAGTCGCCGGCCGACGGCGCCCGCGGCGGGCGCCCACCATTAATCACTAGTTTTAGCTCACGTTGAACGCTGACTAGCCGTACGTACTGCACTGCAATGTACAGCTTGCGGTTCTGTGGAAAATTGCTTTTCTGTTATTTGCAGTGTAGCTTTTAAAATTATTTCAGGATTTATGTATATGTATTTTTGGGCAAAATTTAGCAAAAATCTTTTTAGCTTACGAGTATCTTGCTCTAAGTGTTGTAAAAGGATAGTTCTAGGGCTATTTATCATTGATAGGATAAGAAAATCTAATCTAATTCATCATCGGATTTTCGCGGTGTACCCCCTTATCTATGAACGAATTTTGATTTGGTACATAGGTACTTGGTAGATATGTACCAAAGCAAAAGTCAATGCTGAAATATAGATGAAAAGATCTAGAAGGTCTAGTTTATAAACGAAAGGCTTTACCATATTATGGTCCTTCATCTCTAAACCAAATATATTCAAAAATCTGTTTCGTTTCGTTCAAATCTTGTAATGTAAATAGAGCTACTTTAATCGAATGTCAGTCAATCTGTACATGCTACGCCAACAGTTACCAATGACAGGTAGCTACAAATCACTGCAGAAAAGCTAGATTTGTATGTTATCGTAGCTTAAGAAATGACAATAATTTATAACGCTGTAAGTATCATAGATGAAGTAACATAGACCAGCAGTGTGGGTAATAATCTTACTAAATACTACATACCTACTAGTCTAAATCTTACGATCTTTTTTTATATTATAGATAAAATTATCAATTACTCTTGAAAATTATTAATCAATCTTGTTACAACCATAAATACAGATCCCCCAGGAAAAGTATCCGCTTCTTCGGCAATCATCGGAAATACGAACACGCGATGATGAAATCTCATATAAGCAGTTACAACCATGGAAGTAGACTTGAAAACTGAGAGTTACGTTACAACGCCATATTTATAAGACACGTTGTATTTTACAATCCGGATGGATAACAGCAATTCTCTCACAGTTATTTGCATAATCAGCCTATAATGTTCCCACTACTGGGACACAGGCCTCCTCTCCATGATAGAGAGTGGGCCGTAATCCACCACGCGGGCCAAGTGCGGGTTGGTTGTCACATGTCTTCTAGGACACGCCGGTTTCCTCACGATGTTTTCCTTCACCGTTTTGAGGGCAGTGGTATTTAAATAATTTACACAAAGTAAAGCGCCTATCTGGGCTCGAACCTATGACCAACAACTCGTAAGCCGCCACCCTTACTGGGCTACCACTGCACTACACATCATCATCTGCCTAGCCTTTTCCCAACTATGTTGGGGTCGGCACACACACACACACACACTGCACTACAACACAGTTATTTATTTAGAGCTTGTGGCTAAGTAATAACAGCAGCACGGGTCCATCCATCAGGCTAAGCTACGCTTGCCGGGATTGTCCGTGGATGGGTGACCATCTTTACATACCGAAACTCCTCCGTGCCTCGGAAAGCACCTTAAGCCGTTGGTCCCGGCTGTCATTCGTGGATCTTTGACAGTCGTTACGGGTCGTTTGAAGCCAGAAAGTCTGACAACCAGTCTTAACAAGGGGTATCGTATTATCCAGTTGTGGTTGTGGAGGTTAGATAGGCAGTCGCTCCATGTAAAATACTGGTATTCAGCTGCATCCGGTTAGACTGGAAGCCGACCCCAACGTAATTAAGTTGGGAAAAGGCAGGCAGATTGATTGAGTTACTTACTACGATCACCAATCCGATCAAGTGTACCTACAGATTCAGGATTTCCTTCTCAACTTCTGTATATAAAAACTTCTGTACCTACTACAGCTGCTTCAGTTAGCATTACATCTTGTAACTCCGATCTTTACTCCAAAACAGTCAAATTCAATCAACTCCAATTATAACTAAGTAAATACAAACTCCCACTGACCAAATCGGCAGTTGCTACCAATATAATAGTAATCTCTATCAACTTACAACCGATCGGTATGTCTGTCTGTACACCGAACATTGTTAGTAGTTGCCGAGTCATCTAGGGAGCCAGTATCGAACAGTAGTTAGCGTTGATCAGCGCCATATGGGGTTCCAGTCTTTGTACCAACGATTTCGATATGCCTTTGTTGTTCACGAAAGTTTTGAAAAATAATGAATTAATTTTTGGATTGTGCATGTAAGCATAACATTGTTAATAGTTATGCTGATACGGGTATTACAGCTTGCGGAAATATTATGAAGTGGTTGTAGGACGTAGGTGTTTCAATTTCCCAAAATCATAACGAAGAAAGTAATCCTTCAGTTTGCAGATTGTAGGTGGTGGAGTTCTAATTTGCACCTTATCTCGAGGTAGTTGGTATAGAATCAGTAAAGCACCATAGCCATATAATTCATAAATTGCGATCACTTCCTTCCATCAAGTGTGCTTTTAAGCAAATAAAACTACTGTATTCAGTTGCTTCCTCTTCTTTGAGTTTCCTAGTACCCTCTGAAGGTCTTATTTGTCGCATGAGATCATTAAGCGCTTTCAGTAAGTTGCATCCGCATACATCGCTATGTATTTCTGCAAATGCTTTTAACTATTTAACCTCTTCAAAAAAACTGTCATTGTAACTATTCGCAGACGTCTCAACATCATTATATCCAAGACTTTGCATATCACAAAGAACAGTAGCACGAAATGATTTATTGTTTCCTAGACAAAATGTTTATTGTTACAATTGGCAACAATAACAACCCTTCTCTTGCAATTTTCGCAAACTACCGTTTGTAACTGTTACAATTTTTGTCTGTATTCAAATAATTTATGGTGTCGTAAAGGTGGTCTGTGACAATGACAGGTTTTTGCAAGTCACTACCCTTTTGTAGGTCAGTTACTGTATTCCTGTATCGATAGTGCAATGTATCGGGGGGACAGTGGTGCTCAAACTGTTGTGGAGGTGGAAATGGAGTAGCAAAATGAAACAATCTATATATTGTGTATATAAAATTCAAAGTCCTGACTGACTGACTGACTGATATATCAACGCACAGTCCAAACTGCTGGACCTAGAGACTTGAAATTTTGCACATAGATACCTTTTACAGTGTAGGCATCCACTAAGGAAGTATTTTTGTCCCCGTGGGATATTTTCCGACATCCACGCAGGCGAAGCCGCTGGCAAAAGCTAGTCTTAACATATTTCTCTAAATAAAAGTGCATGGTTTGTTAGCAAGTTCCAAAACGTCACATCATCGATGTCCGTTGCTGGACGTGGTCCGCCTATGGCTTTCAAAACTTCCTCCGATTTAGGTAAGTACATAAGTCATTTTAGGCTGCTGATGCTACCAAAGAGCAGGAACAATTGTGGGCCAGCGGTAACGGCCGCGACTTACGAGTTGTAGGTCGTAGGATCGAACCTAGACAGGCGCCTTACTTTGTGTAAATTATTTCATTACCACTGCTCTCAAAAACAGTGAAGGAAAACATCGTGAGGAAACCGGCTTGTCCCAGAACCAAAAAATTCGAAGACATCTACCAACCCGCCCTGGGCCAGCGTGGTGGATTACGGCCCACTCCCTCTCACCAAGAGGAGGCCTGTGTCCCAGCAGTGGGAACAAAATAGGCTGATTATGTATGATGCTGCAAACTGCTATAAGTGACTCCGGATATTTTTGTAAATAAATGTACTTTCTTTCTTCCTTTCTTTGGATTAACCCACTGCGGCACTTTTTCTGTGAAATAAAAACTAAAGAAAGCCAAGCCAAGGAATACTCAAACTATCAGTGGATCACGACTCGCTCTGATCTTCGTCATAGGAGGCTATGATATTGCCTGTCAGGATGACGACATACTTACATACGGTCAGAAACTGCCTAAACTTGCCTGCATAGCCAAGCAGGCTAGTTTAGCCACTCACATACCTAGTATATAGTTACATGTTACAGACTTTGCCCGAGAAATCGGTAAACGATCGCAAACAATACACACACGCAATATTGTTTACCATACCAAACACTGTAACACCTACACAAGATAAACATTTTCCTTCATAACCGTCACAAACTAAATAAATGATTCCTATTAATTGAATTCAATAACCTTGCGGATAATAGTAAAATTAACCCTTGAGTACAAACAGCGGCATTCATTGCATACAATGAGAGTTTGAGAATCGCCGACAAGCGATATACCGCGGCACAATGCCTCGCTAATGATCTTCTTAACATTCAAGTCGCCCACGCTCGTCTTTTGTCTCCAAAAACTCCGAAGTTTTTCATTCGCACGTCTATTTTTCAAGCAGCATGATGCTAAATAAAAATTGCCAGTGATTGAAGGATCTGGGTCAACGGGTTAGGTATGAATGGGCGTCCGGTGTGTTGCGACAGAAAAACTTTTAAAAAGAAGGTTGATTGGTTCACGGGCACTCGTTGTTTTGCTACTGAGTGTTAATTAACGTGCCATAGAGGCATAGACGAACAGTAATAGATTCGTGTATAGAAGGCTGTTGGTGTATGCGAGGTGTAATGAGTAACTACTAGTGCGGTAATGTTGGTTCAAATAAGAATCGTAATCATTTACGTACCTATGTGCAATTGTGCATCCTTACGTAAGCTTTGCAAGTGGTGGTGGCAATGTGCATTATACTTATGAGTTCGGTACGTGATTTTATTATTATATTATTTATTTAAAGTAAGTAAGCAAGTTATTAAAAAAAACACGGTTTGTGGCCTTCAAAATTATTTGGAAAAATCCCTTTCTTGTCTGTTGAATTTTTAGTTATGAATGTCGGCGTCCGTCGTCGTCGTCGTCGTACCGTTGATAAGTCGTCGAATCACTCAAGCCGGTATTTTCCATTTTGTGGTATTCACATTAGTTCAATCAGCAATGATTGAACTAAAGTACTTAACTAATAACTTATTGTAGCCAATACTTAACTCAATAGTTCTTAGTATAAAAGTGAACTGATGTCAAGGCCAGCAATGTCATTTAAAATGTGATTTGCGGTTTTAAAATAGGTAAATAACTGACTCCATTATTATTTCAAGCTAATCATGTCAATTGAAGGCCATCTAAATTAGTTTCACTTGACGCTATGTATGGAGAATGATAATTTGAACATCATTTTATAACTGAGCACTAGAATCTGAGAAGTCATTATTGCAGTACCTAACCATAACAAAGTCAGGCGTAATAACGCCTGACTTTGTTTACGCGGAAGGAGCAGAATAGAGCAGAATATATACAAACTTTGGTGCGGCAGTATAAAATGCATGGAAACCTACTAATAAAACTAAATGTAACCTGCACGTATACCTATTTATTGCCTTAGGACAACCTAAAGGCAATAAAGATAATAGAGATGTAAAAAATGTAAGTATTCGATTGACATATGCTTTCGAAAAGCTTATGTCAATCCTGTTGAAAATCGTTGCAGAAATATGAAATGGTTTGAAAGCGATTAGTACTTAACTAGGCCCTTTTTTTGTGGATCATGAAATCATCAAATAACTTCTCCCGCTCTGGGCGGAGCGGGAGGGACTTTTACTGACTAAAACCCACCCGTGTTCCTTCAGTTGCCCGTGCCAGGGCCACGGTATCTCTTTCGAACAACCCGCGACCCCGGCGGCATCGGCGCTATTGGACCCCATCACTGCTGCTGCTGCTGCTGCTTTGAGGTGCACGTGGAACACAACGCACCGTCGACCTGGGCCTGGTCCTTACTGGACGGCGAGCTACCCATTGCTCGTCGTCCGCAACTCCGCGCCTACGGTGGCCGGGAATCGGCAATAGATTCACGCCGCCCAGGGCGTCTCCTGCGGCGGCTAGGGGTGCGAGGGCGCGACTGTTGCCTCTCCCTCACGCGTTCCACCTCCTCCTTCGCGAGCATTGCTGCTTCGCAGAAGGAGGTGGCGGCCTCCCATGCACTCTCGCTCCGCACCATGGCCTGGGTTGGACGCGAGAGATCGCCGCCGCCGATCGCCTCCGCGAGAACACGGCGGTGCTCCGCCCAAGCCGGGCAGACGTCCACTGTATGCTCCACCGTGTCCTCCGGGCGATCCACACAATGGTGACACCCGGGCGTTTCCTTCCGCTTTATCCGAAACAGGAACGTCCCGACTTAACTAGGCCCTCAGGATCTGTTATTTTTATCAATATCTTAGTCAGCCTTAATAAACTCAGTCTATTGCAATCTACTGTTACGGACATTACTCTCTCCCTAATGACGTCACAACACCCGGTACTTTACATTCTGTATCAGTCTGTTGCTAGTATAACCAGCCAAAATTGCCAAAATGGTGAGGGTGCCATAAGGAGAACCACGCCAACACTGCTAACGAGCAACTTCTTGTATCACAAATTTATCAATCCTTGTTGGGTACAAGTAGAGAATAGAGAAGTATCACTTTTCTTTACCAGTGTAGTACTTAAATTGCTTTCCTCCTGCCCTTTGTTCATTTGTCTAAGAATAACTGCAACTCCACAAAGTTTTTCAAGCACATTCCTTCAGGGCGAGAATGTTGAGCGGTTACCTTGCTCTCTTGAAATAATAAGCAATGCGTGCCGAGGATGATCCGTGACGTCACTGCCATGTGACATCGTCGTCTATTAATCATGAACAAACCGCCGCTCGCGATCGGGGATGTAAAATCGTTTACAAACATCCGTAGCTTGAAATATCTGGTGGAGTTTATTTTTGTTAGATTTCAAAGTAATGTTATTTTACGTTTCAAGATTTATAAAGAATAGCATTATGATGGAAGGTCCCACCTGCAATTGAACACAAATAAGACCTGGCCGTGAAGACCTGGCCATGACACAAACGGGAAGCAACACATTGAAAACTTGTCTTCAGTTTTCCTAATTCTAAGACCATCTATTGGATGATTTTTTTCGCATCTCAGATACACAATTCACATCCACACTTTTTACATTATAGAGGTAAAAATATATAAATACCGTATTTCTCTACAAAACAATTACTTAGCCTGTCAATTTTGACATTTATCATTATTAACATTATGGCAAAAATCGTGAGAATAACTTCAACATGATCAATAACAAAATACGTCTAAACCCAATTGTATTGTACATAATCAGTGAAAATGGAAAACCCGTCGATATGTGCAAGAACTCATACAATGCAACAATTTCATGCGCCATAAAACATCTCTACAGCATCCAAACTCGACGCGAGATGAAAACGAAACGAGTGGCGTCCGTATCGAATAAAATAAATCGATTTATTTTCAAAAACGATTTCGTTATTTTCTTGACGTGGGATTGAGGGGCGCCGATGACAGCGTTTGTTATTTACCAAAAAATCTAAGATCGATGATGGTATCATGTTTTCAACAATTGTCGGTTTTGGCAGGAATTTAAAAGATATTTATTGGGCCCACTCCCGAGCAATTACCTACGTATTAAAGGAATTAGATATAATATTTCCTAATAAACATGGATAGTTATACATACTTAATCGTAGTTGTACCCTATTTTTGCAGCAACTCTATATTATTCAAAAGATAAATAGTTTAACCATATAAAATAATAAAATAAAATAATAAAAAAAATAAAAAAATGTATCTTCAGTAGGTGCATTTCGAAATAAATATTTGCTACAGCACGTAACTTTATATTATTTGCACCACGTAACCAAAGTGAACTCCCTACAATAGTGTTACTTCCGCAATTCCCAAATGGCGAGTGGTCATCACAGTGCCCTCTGTAATCCACTAGAGCTGTGCCAATCAGCACTGTAAAGGGACGTGTTGCCCCATAGGGATGTGGGGACATGGACCAAGGGGACATAGGACCAAGGGAGGAACAAGGACCATGGGGTAAAAAGGGGAGAGGGAGGGGAATGAACGATGAATGCGAGGGGCGCAAAAGAGGGAAGTTTTTAAAATCACTCGTATGGAATGGGGAAATTGTTGAAGTGTAAATTTGTCGCTGACGCAAAAAGCTGGCGAGGAGTTTTTTGTTTATGTTTCAGGGGTTTTCGGCTGTCTGCTGCGAAAATTGGAAGTAACTAAGTAAGTAAATAAATGTATTCATTCACTTGCATAAAAAGCACATCAGAAAAGTGTTTTTATGGTTCCGTAGCTCAAAAGGGAAAAACGGAACCCTTATCCGGACGAGGATCACTTCGTTTTCCATCTATCTGTCTCTCTGTCAGTCTGAAGACCCTTTTTCTCAGGAATGCGTGGGGGGATCAAGTTGAAATTAATATCAAATACGTAGAACTGTGGCCCTTGGACCTCTAAAAAAATCAAGCTTCTAAGTCAACGTAATAAAAAAATACAGTCATTTATGCGACATATTTTGATACTCGCATGTAAATCAAAACCTACAGGGTACTTTCCGTTGACCTAGAATCATGAACTTGGCAAGAAGAAAGGTCTCATAGCAGAAGTGAAGGTAAAAGTCCGAAAATCGCTAATTTGTGATTTTATCACATAAAAAAAAAAGAATTATAGGATTACAAACTTAAATTTTCAGTTGCATAAAACTCCGTATCATATACACACCACACAACAACAACATGAACGACAACAATAAACAACAACAACATGAACAACAACAACATGAACATGTTTTTCAACTACAATGTTAAGTTTGCTTTTGGGATAAATTCCCTTCATTGTACGTGCTTCGACACGCACTTGGCCGGTTTTTTAAGTTATAATTAACTGGAAATCTAGTTTGATTCTTTATTATTTGATGATTATTTATACCTATACTCCATTTACAATAAGATGAGACATTTAAACAAACCTTTTTTGCAGTCCGTTCATCCGATTTTGACTTCTATTGCGTAGGCTAAGGATGGTATTAAAGGCAAAAAGTGGTTACAATACCAACTGTTTACTGCAGCTGCCATTTGTCATACCACCGACGCAATAGAAGTCAAAATCTGTTGAACGGACTCCTGAAAATGTTTGTTTAAATGTTATTGTAAATGGACTATACCTACTTATGAGTTTATTAGTTATTTATAGTCATCAAAACAGAACGAATCGTACTCGCTGAAATCACCGAACTTTCACCGAAAACCCCAAAAAGGTATAGTCCTAGTATAACCTTCTGTCAGAGTACCTACCACAGTAATGTTTCACCAAAAATCAATAGTTTACGTACCCTCATTTACAGTGTAACCACTGGCCACTCACCCAATTTTAAAACTATTCGGAAAACTTTCAACGTTAATCCAAAAACAAAACAAAATCGCCAACTTTGCTTTCAATGTATTCCAACTTTTAACCACAGTCAAGTAAGCTACCCTTTGGAGGTGCTAATTAATTGTGAAAGTACCCAGAGACTATCCCACATAGTCCATTAAGCATAAAGCCCTAGCTTAACATTTACTGTTGTTTTTCCATGACCCTCGGAGCGAAATCCCTAAAGTCCAGTCGAGTGACCAGGGAAAATGACCCTCCTCGCCTCTCTGGCAATTCCAAAAATATGACGTATCAGGTGTAACGTGGTGTAGGTTAGGGGTCATGTGAACGTGGTCGGTGAGTGACCGCAACTTTTGTTTTATTCATCGTAGGTCTACCTGCTGAGAGGTGGCCTTTAATTGGATTAAAGATTGTTGATAAAAGGGCTTTTAATGTAAGCGCTCTGAGGCGGTCGGTGGCCGTTGACATTTCATTAAGGGATGGCTATTGATTTTAAACTCCCTGCACGCTATTGGTTGGTTTTGTACGCCTTTATGGTGTAAAAAAAGAAATGGAATTCGTTTCTATTAGCCGCTTTATTGTGTAAGGATAATAGGAGAGGCATATGTCCAGTACCAGCTAGCTACCACCACCACCAGCTACCACCAGCTAGTCCAGGCAGCTAGTACCAGCTAGTCCAGGCTGCTGTAGGCTGGTAAGAGTGTGTGAAGTATAAGCTGTGTGCTTGAGGGCCAGATAGATAATAATTGCAAATATCTATACCACAGGCTGTAGTCTCGATTATCAAGGGGTATCGTATTACCCAGTAACTGGGTTGTGGAGGTCAGATAGGCAGTCGCTCCATGTAAAATACTGGTATTCAGCTGCATCTGACTAACTAGATGCAGCTGAATACCAGTATTTTGCATGGAGTATTTTATTATAAGTTGGGGTCGACTTCCAGTTTAGACTGGTTTAGACTGGCAACATAGTTGGGAAAAGGCTAGGCAGATTGATTGAGTCTGTTGTCTCGATATATGATTTTACGTGTCAATACATATATATTTAAAGTCGCTAATCGTGTCTGTCTGTGGCTGCGCTGTTCTTTTAAACTACGCACCGGTTTTCGATGTGGTTTTCACTTGTGTTTTGATGTGGTTTTGGAATCAACTCCGGAAGATTTATGTGTATAAAAATTTATATTAAAATTACTAACATTTATTATTTTAGCTTGTATATTGTAATTAAATTAAGCCGTTGGTCCCGGCAGTCATTCGTGGATCTTTGACAGTCGTTACGGGTCGTCAGAAGCCCGAAAGTCTGACAACCAGTCTTACCAAGGGGTATCGTATTACCCAGTTACTGGGTTGTGGAGGTTAGATAGGCAGTCGCTCCTTGGGGGATCCCCCACAGCGCATACTTCCTCGCAGTATCCCCTGGGCAACGCCGTGTCTGACCACCGTAACGGAGTGGCAGACCGGCGGCTAAAGTGCGCTGTGTTGTCGTAGCTATTTTATCTATTTTAATCCATTTTATTGTTAATGTCGGAACCTACGGCACCCGCGGAGGCTATGCCGAAACCCTTGCGGGACGCCTCCGGGCGTTTTCGAAAAGGCCCTTCTCAAGGCCAACCAAAAGGCCCTTCTCAGGGCCAACCAAAAGGCCCTTCTCAGGGCCAATCCAACGGCCCTTCTCAGGGCCACGCCGGCGACGCTTCGGCGTCAGAGGCTGACCGCGCACCATCTGCGGCCAGCCTTTTCCTCAGGCCAAGCGACTGTTCGGACTCCGACGAGTCCATTATGGAGACGTCGGCGGCCGACCAGTCGTGTCGCGTCAAGAGGAAGAGGGCCGACATGAGGCGTGGGTCCGAGGGCTCCTCGGAGTCGGTCGAGGAGGGGCCGGGGAGGAAACCAAAGCCAAAAAGGGCTTTGACTCCTGCCTCGGCTTCTGCTCACGATGTGGGCTTGGTGGACGCTGAGCGCCAGCTAAACCTGGCAAAGAGGGCGCAGCTCCAGGCGGACCTGGAGGAGAGGGTCGCCGCCAAGGAGCAGCAGGCACAAGCCGCCCGGTCGAGGTCTGGTTATGGGGCATCGACTGTTCTATATGCTGACCACTCCCTGGCGGAGTTGGAGCGCATGGCGCAGGAGGACAGGGAGGAGGTTCTGGAGGTCGCCTCAAAGTCCTCCAATTTGAAGGGGACCTTCCAGAAGGCCCTCAAATGCCGGGCCGTCAGCATGCACGGCATCGTTATGGAGCTGGTAAAGCGGACGGCCACGGACGAGACGCGGCAGCTCCAGGCGAAGGTGGATCGCCTGCAGGCGGAGGTCAGCCAGCTACACCAGAAGCTGGCTGAGGCCACGGCCCGGCCTGCCCAATCTGGACCAGGTCCGATAGTGGGAGGCTCCTCCTCCACTGCCAGCCTCGAGGCAATAATCCGCGGGGTGGTCATGGAGGAGAGGGCCTTCATCAGAAGCTGCCTCGCAGGCATCGAGGACCGGCTCTTGCCGGAAAGGCGGCTCCGCCCGCCGCTAGCGGCGGATAAGAGTACGCCGCCGACGGAGCCGGGACTTGTGCCTCTGGGAGGCCCGGCATCGGGTGCGCAGCCCCAGGCCTCGAAGCCCTCCAAGGGCAAAGGCAAGGGCAAGAGGACCAGGGTGGCCTCTCAAACGCCAACCACGAGCGCAGAGGGAGTGCCTGGGCCGTCTGCCACCCCAGCGGCCCCCCGGAACTCGCAGGAGGAAGACGCCCTTCTTCCCTCCACCACCCCGTCCAACCGGGCGTGGACGGAAGTGGTGAAGAAGGGAAAGGGGAGGAAGGCGACCCCCAAGCCCGCTGCCGCAGAGAGTGTTCCCGCAGCCAAGAAGCCCCAAGCCGGTAGGAGGAAGCTGGTTCCTCCCAAAACCGCGGCCGTCGTGGTGACTATCACCGCGGAGGCCATGGAGCGGGGGGAGACGTACGAGTCCGTCCTGAGACGGGCTCGTGCCACCGTCGACCCCACCCAGCTGGGGCTGGGCAAAATTACTTGCCGACGAACGCTGGCCGGGGCTCGAATCTTCGAGTTCTCGGGGGAGCAGCGCAACACCAGCGCGGACCTCTTCGCAACAAAGTTGCAAGAGGTCATCGCGGATGCGGCAGCGGTCGTCAGGCCCGTTAAGACCGCAGCCTTGGAGGTGGCCGATTTGGAGGACTCGGTCACCAAAGAGGATGTGGTGGCGGCCGTTGCGGCGGCTGGAGGCTGCGTCGCTGGCGCGGTGAGGGGCGGAGCCATCAGGCTCGGTCGCCGCGGCATGGGCACCATCCGCGTCGAGTGCCCAGTGGCCGTGGCTGGGGCCGTCCTTGCTGCGACCAAAGGGAGACTGCCTGTGGGGCTCAGCTCGGCTGTGGTCCGGCCGCTTGAAGAACAGCCGCAGCGCTGCTTCAAGTGCTTCGCGCCCGGCCACACCCGGGCCACGTGTCCCTCCAAGTCCGACTTGGGTAACTGTTGTTACCGATGCGGGCAGGAGGGACACAGGAGCGCCGCCTGCGGCGCCACCACGCTGCGCTGCGCGGCGTGTGCCGCCAGTGGTCGCCCCGCAGACCACAGAATGGCGGGCAAGGGCTGCAAGGCTCCCGCGAGGAAGGGCGTGGTGCCGGCGCAGGTGCGACCTGTCGCTGCCACCGCCGGCGCCGACGTCGCCGCTGTAGCTCCAGCGGCGGTATCAGAGGTGGTGGATGCGATGCTGGAATAATGGTCTCCGACTACCGCATCCTCCAGGCGAACACCAACCACTGCAGAGCGGCCCAGGACCTGATGGTGCAGGTCATGGCCGAGTGGTTGGTGAACGTTGCGGTGGTCGCCGAGCCCTACTCGATCCCCGGCAGCTGGCTGGGTGACGAGGACGGCTTGGTGGCCCTAGCGGCGCGGTCTTCCACAGACTCCCCTCCTCTCTCGCTATTAGAGAGGGGACCGGGATACGTGGCGGCCGCGTGGGGAGAATTAGCCCTTGTGGGCGTCTATTTCTCCCCAAACCGCCCTCTTCAGGACTTTGAGAATTTTCTCGGAGTCCTGGCCGCCGTGGTCGGCAGGGTGGCGCCGCGTCAGGTCTCCGTATTGGGAGACCTGAACGCCAAGTCGGTAACCTGGGGCAACCCGGCCACCGACGCTCGCGGGCGGGCGTTGGAGTTGTGGGCAGCCTACTCTGGACTCTCTCTCCTAAACAGAGGAAGCGTCCAGACATGCGTGCGGCGGCGGGGTGGCTCAATAGTGGACGTCACATTCGCCACCCCCGCATTGGCCGCGCGCGTGCTGAACTGGCGGGTGGACCTGGTGGAGACCATGTCGGACCACCGCTACGTGCGGTTCGACATCTCCACCGGTGCTCCCGGAGAGACGCGGACCACCTCGGGGCGATCATCGTTCCCGCGGTGGGCTCTCACCCGCCTGGACAGGGAGGCTGCGGTGGAGGCGGCATTCGCCCAGGACTGGCTTTCGCCACCGTTTGTCGGCCTGGACGTGGACGCCGCGGCGGAGCGCCTGAGGGGGTCTCTGACCGAGGTATGCAACTCTAGCATGCCTCGGTCTGGCCGACCGTCACCCGGGCGCGCCGTGTACTGGTGGTCGGTGGAGCTGGCGGGGCTGCGGGCGACGTGTGTGGAGGTAAGGAGGGCCTACACACGGAGCCGGCGGCGGCGTCGACGAGACCGCGCCAACGAGGACCGCCTCTATGAGGTCTACACGGAGGCGAAGGCGGTCCTCGGCAGTGCCATCGCCGCCGCCAAGGACTGGGCGAGAGCCGAGATGCTGGAGGGTCTCGACAACGACCCTTACGGGAGGCCATATAAGACGGCGCGCAACAAGCTGCGCCCCTTTGGACCCCCGATTGCCGAGACCCTGGAGCCCTCGTTTCTGGATGGGGTGGTTCGGTCCCTGTTTCCGTGCAGGGACAGCTTCACCCCACCAGTGATGGACCCGCCGCGGGGCAGTGCGGCTCTGCCGGCTGAGGAGGAGGAGGAGCAGGCCCCCCCTCCCGTCACGGAACCGGAGCTTGGTGCGGCGATTCTCCGCATCCGCGCCAAGAAGACGGCTCCGGGCCCCGACGGGGTTCCAGCCAGAGTGGTGGCGATTGCCGCCACTGAAATGGAGGAGCGGTTTCGGGACCTCTTCAGCGCGTGTCTTGCGTGCGGGAGGTTCCCGAAACCGTGGAAGGAGGGGCAGTTGTGCCTCCTACGCAAGGAGGGCCGCCCAGCGGACTCCCCCTCGGCATACCGGCCCATCGTTCTGCTCGATGAGGTCGGGAAAATGTTCGAGGGGATAATCGCTGCCCGCCTCAAGAGCCATCTGCGGACCATCGGGCCGGACTTGTCGGACGCTCAGTTCGGTTTTCGGGCTGAGCGCTCGACGGTGGACGCGCTGACCCGCCTGAAGGACCAGGCGAAGGAGGCGATGGAGGCGGGGGACGGGTTGTTGGCCGTGTCATTCGACATAGCCAACGCCTTCAACTCTGTTCCCCACTCCACGATCCTGGAGGCGCTCCGATTCCACGGAGTACCTCGGTACATGCGGCGTCTGCTGGCCAGCTACCTGGACGACCGGGCGATCGTCCTGGTGGACAGGACTGGCCAAGTCCGGCGATACGCCGTCGGGGCCGGCGTTCCGCAGGGCTCGGTCGTGGGACCTCTCCTGTGGAACGTCGGCTACGACTGGCTCTTGAGGGGAACTCTCCTCCGAGGCACGAGTGTCGTCTGCTACGCGGACGACACTCTCCTCACCGCCCGGGGAAGGAGTTTCCGGGAGGCGGCCAACTTGGCCTCGGCGGGCGGATCCTTGGTGGCAGGGAGGATCCGCCGCCTGGGTTTGACGGCGGCGCTGCACAAGACCGAGGCCGTGTTTTTCCACGGACCTCGGCAGCGCCCCCCATCTGACGCCCACATCTTCGTGGAGGGCGTCAGAATCGAGGTAAAGGCCCAGATGAAATATCTGGGCCTCGTACTCGACAGCAGGTGGCGCTTCGGCCCGCATTTTAGCGGGCTGTCGTCGCGCCTGCTGAAGACTGCAGGGGCGCTCTCGTGGCTGCTGCCCAACTCGGGCGGGCCCAGCGCGCGATGCCGGCAGCTCTACGCCGGCATCTTGAGGAGCATGGCCCTCTACGGTGCCCCCATCTGGGAAGACTCCCTCCGAAGGAGGGAGAACGCCGCCTCATTGCGGGCGCCTCAGAGGGCCATAGCCCAGCGGGTCGCGCGGGCCTACCGGACGGTGGGTTTTGCGGCGGCCTGTGCTCTGGCCGGCACCCCCCCTTGGGAACTCGAGGCGTGGGTGCTCGCCAGAGTATACGAGTGGACGGCGGGGCGGAGGGCGAGAGGAGAACGCCCGGCCCCGGAAGAGCGCGAGGCCCTCCGACGGGAGTCGCGAGACGCCATCGTCGTCCACTGGACGAGAGAACTCGCCACTGCAGTCTTTGGCCGCCGGACCCTCGATGCGCTCGGGCCAGTGCTGCGAGACTGGCTCGAGCGGTCGCACGGGTTCCTCTCCTTCCGTCTGACGCAGGTGCTGTCCGGACACGGCTGTTTCGGGTCGTACCTGCACCGAATCGGACGGGAGGAGACGCCGTCGTGCCACGGTTGCGGCGCGGCGGAGGACACGGCGCAGCACACCCTCGGGTCGTGCCCGTCGTGGTCCGAGACGCGCCGCGATCTGGTCGCGGTGATAGGACCGGACCTCTCGCTCCCCGGCGTGGTTAACGCCATGCTGGCGGATGAGAGGTCCTGGGCGGCGGTCGCCTCCTTCTGCGAACACGTCATGTCCCAGAAGGAGGCGGCGGAGCGGGCGCGGGAGGATGATCCTCACGCGGCGCCGCTCCGAAGGCGGAGGAGGGGTCGAAGAAGACGTGAGTTTGATACTCATCTCCGACTCCTCCCAGGTGGAGGCCAGCAGGCAACGGGTGCGGGGGCACCCTTGCCTGTATCGCACGGACCTCCACCAGTGCCGGACGGGAATGGTCAGGTGCTCCCGGCCATTCCCGTAGCCCCTCAACCTGCTGGGGGGCAAGCGGGGCCCGCCAGCTAGGCGGGCATGCGCCGGGAGGGTTGTGGATGTAAAGGCTGAGCCAGTTTCCCATGACCCTCCCGTCACGGCGATGCGGGAGCGCCGCTGGGTCGTTTAGTGGGTATACCGGATTTACCGGGGAGTCCCACATACCCCACCCGTCCCCCGACGGGTGGACATGCGTAATGCATTTTTCCCAGCGTCAACAAAAAAAAAAAAAAAGGCAGTCGCTCCATGTAAAATAATGGTATTCAGCTGCATCCGGTAAGACTGGAAGCCGACCCCAACATAGTTGGGAAAAGGCTAGGCAGATGATGATGATATTGTAATTAAGTTTTGTTTATAATTATTGCTATTAAATATATAATATGTGTATGACTGGTTATTTTTCACGAAAAAAATCTACTCAAAGCCATATCTAAATATATAAAACTCAAAGGTGACTGACTGACATAGTGATCTATCAACGCACAGCCCAAACCACTGGAGGGATCGGGCTGAAATTTGGCATGCAGGTAGATGTTATGACGTAGACATCCGCTAAGAAAGGATTATGATAAGTTCTACCCCCAAGGGGATAAAATAGGGGATGAAAGTTTGTATGAAGCTTTGTCAATTTTAAACCGATCGGGCTGAAATTTGGCATGCAGGTAGATGTTATGACGTAGGCCTCCGCTAAGAATGGATTTTGTTAATTTCTACCCCCAAGGGGATTAAATAGGGGATGAAAGTTTGTATGAAGCTTTGTCAATTTTAAACCGATCGGGCTGAAATTTGGCATGCAGGTAGATGTTATGACGTAGGCCTCCGCTAAGAATGGATTTTGTTAATTTCTACCCCCAAGGGGATAAAATAGGGGATGAAAGTTTGTATGAAGCTTTGTCAATTTTAAACCGATCGGGATGAAATTTGGCATGCAGGTAGATGTTATGACGTAGGCATCCACTAAGAATGGATTGTGTTAATTTCTACCCCCAAGGGGATAAAATAGGGGATGACAGTTTGTATGAAGCTTTGTCAATTTTAAACCGATCGGGCTGAAATTTGGCATGCAGGTAGATGTTATGATGTAGGCATCCACTAAGAATGGATTTTGTTAATTTCTACGCCCAAGGGGATAAAATAGGGGATGAAAGTTTGTATGAAGCTTTGTCAATTTTAAACCGATCGGGCTGGGACTTTGCATGCATATAGCTACTATGACGTAAGCATCCCCTAAGAAAGGATTTTGATAAATTCTACCTCCAAGGGGATAAAATAGGGGATGAAAGTTTGTATAAATCTTCTTAGATTTTCGACTGATTGAACTGAAATTAAAGATTGGAGCTACTATGATGAAGACGTCCGCTTAAATAGGATTTTGATAAATTCAACCCCCATGGGGATAAAATAAGGGATGATGGAGGATGTAAATGTATTAGTTTGAACTATAAGTACCTAATGGTATTGACTTGAGAGAACATTGCTTCTCTCATGGACAGTTTTATGTTGCTTGCTCACGAGTAGGTAAGTTCACCCAATAGCTTGATAGTTTTAGCGCCTAATGACAGATTAGTTAAGAATATTGTGTACAAAGAAGTTTTGTAGGCCCTAATTTTTTACTCACGCTAAAAAAAAGTAAAGCCGCAAAAAATATACCTAATTAATAATAATACTTAACGCGAGCGAAGCCGCGGGCAAAAGCTAGTTTTCTTATAAGAAAGAAAACTCGATGTTTTGTAAAGTCATAAAAACCGTGCAAAGCAGGGGCTAGTCAGGCAGTTGCTAGTCCTAACTAATATTATAAATGCGAAAGTGAGTTATTTTGTTTGGTTGTTAGCTTTCACGCTAAAACGGCTAAAAGGATTTGGATGAAATTTAGCACATGGAATAGGATATAAAATACTTTTTATCGCGGTTGTACGTTCCCATGGGAAAATTTCGGACATTTACGCGGGCGAAGCCGCGGACAAAAGCTAGTTTTTAATAAAATGAAGTACACACTTGCTAATTTATGGTTTTAATTCAATGTAATAAATAATACATATTACATGCAATCTCTTCCAACACCTGACATAGAATGTCGTAAACAAAATGATGTGTAGTTAGCAGCGACCGATTTCACTCACATAGCGTGTGTTGTTGATTAAAAGTAGTCAAAATACATAGACCATCTGCTAATAATGTTTACATATATGTAGATGTGGATGGTTCAGAGTTTTATAAATGAACTAGCTTTTGCCCGCGGCTTCGCTCGCGTTAAGTATTATTATTAATTAGGTATATTTTTTGCGGCTTTACTTTTTTTTAGCGTGAGTAAAAAATTAGGGCCTACAAAACTTCTTTGTACACAATATTCTTAACTAATCTGTCATTAGGCGCTAAAACTATCAAGCTATTGGGTGAACTTACCTACTCGTGAGCAAGCAACATAAAACTGTCCATGAGAGAAGCAATGTTCTCTCAAGTCAATACCATTAGGTACTTATAGTTCAAACTAATACATTTACATCCTCCATCATCCCTTATTTTATCCCCATGGGGGTTGAATTTATCAAAATCCTATTTAAGCGGACGTCTTCATCATAGTAGCTCCAATCTTTAATTTCAGTTCAATCAGTCGAAAATCTAAGAAGATTTATACAAACTTTCATCCCCTATTTTATCCCCTTGGAGGTAGAATTTATCAAAATCCTTTCTTAGGGGATGCTTACGTCATAGTAGCTATATGCATGCAAAGTCCCAGCCCGATCGGTTTAAAATTGACAAAGCTTCATACAAACTTTCATCCCCTATTTTATCCCCTTGGGCGTAGAAATTAACAAAATCCATTCTTAGTGGATGCCTACATCATAACATCTACCTGCATGCCAAATTTCAGCCCGATCGGTTTAAAATTGACAAAGCTTCATACAAACTGTCATCCCCTATTTTATCCCCTTGGGGGTAGAAATTAACACAATCCATTCTTAGTGGATGCCTACGTCATAACATCTACCTGCATGCCAAATTTCATCCCGATCGGTTTAAAATTGACAAAGCTTCATACAAACTTTCATCCCCTATTTTATCCCCTTGGGGGTAGAAATTAACAAAATCCATTCTTAGCGGAGGCCTACGTCATAACATCTACCTGCATGCCAAATTTCAGCCCGATCGGTTTAAAATTGACAAAGCTTCATACAAACTTTCATCCCCTATTTAATCCCCTTGGGGGTAGAAATTAACAAAATCCATTCTTAGCGGAGGCCTACGTCATAACATCTACCTGCATGCCAAATTTCAGCCCGATCGGTTTAAAATTGACAAAGCTTCATACAAACTTTCATCCCCTATTTTATCCCCTTGGGGGTAGAACTTATCATAATCCTTTCTTAGCGGATGTCTACGTCATAACATCTACCTGCATGCCAAATTTCAGCCCGATCCCTCCAGTGGTTTGGGCTGTGCGTTGATAGATCACTATGTCAGTCAGTCACCTTTGAGTTTTATATATTTAGATGTTTAAGTACGCAAAACAAATCACTTTCTTCAGAGATTTAAATACGTAGGTACTACTTATGTACTGTAGAGGTTTGTTGCATTGGTCAACCTTTTTATGTTACAGACTGGCATTCTATAATTCAAACATCGAATTACTTTTGAAGAAAAGCGGAACTAGCAAGGGTGTAGACAGATTCTAGCTAGGCCAAAGATAGGTGTGATATATTTTAATTTGAAACTGAGTTATTTTAAAATATAAGGCCCTCGGCCCTCTTACCCTCCCTCTACCTCTTTAATTTGTAGTATAGCTATCTACCTGTGAGGTTCGAATCCTCACAGTATCTGCTCAGTAATACCTACTAGAGTAGGTATTTGAATCTCATTAATTTCGGTTAGTGTTAGTTAGGCTTCTACAATTTAAAGCTGACACAACTAGCCACTCCTACGAAAGCGGCTCTACTCAAAAAACGGCAGTACAGTCATGCGTACGCGCACCGTGACGTCAGCCCGCACTTCGCACGTGTTTACAAACCATGCCGAAGCGACGAAGATTCTTGGAATCTTGTAACGCTCGAATGTTTTAATGGATGCCAGAGAACTGGACTCTATTGTAGTGTATGTTTCGTTTGAATGTATGATCGTATAAAATTCACAAAAATAGATATGTAAGGAGCAAACACAGTTAGTTTCAGATGTCTAGATTTTCTACAAAGAAAAAACAAGCTATGACCTATATTTTTTATGGTTTAAAATGCATGCTGTGTTAACTCTTAACGTGAAACATAAATAAAACCACTTACCATAGTACAATATTCATTTTTTACAAGCTTCCGAAGTTGAGACAAAAACTTGTTATTGTTTACTTTAGATTTTATGACAGCGAAAATAATATTTTTTTGATGTCATAGACTAGTTCAGTGAGTGTTGTCGTATCTCAAAAGGTTCAGACACAGATAATCTACCACAGTAAATGCATGGAATTGGATATTACTACTTAATAGTGGTGGAACAAGATTAAAAGTAAAAAAAGATTGTCTTGGGAACTTTGTTCCCACGGACAATCTACTGTTGGGGAACAAACTTCCCGCGGGCGCGCAAGTGGCTAGGAAGAGGGCTGTCGAATTTGGACACTTTTCTTGCTCACACGGAACCAAACATTTAAGAATGTTAAATGAAAAGATGCTTTTTAACCGACTTCTAAAAAAGGAGGAGGTTCTCAATTCGGATGTTTGTATTTTTTTTTAAATTTTAGCAATTGGCGAACTAATAAATAATATAAATATAAGAGGAAATTATTAAAAACACATTTCTGTTGTGTTATTTAATACAGTCAGCTCAATGTTTTCTGATCTGTTTTTGAAATGAGTAGGTAAAATAAATGCTACAATAATAATATATTTTTAATAATTACCTCTTAAATTAAATATTATTTCTTAGTTCGCCAATTGATTACATTTTTCAAAAAGCATCTTTTCATAACTTTGGTCCCGTATGCGAGAGAGACAACAACATACAACAAACTGCGACAAAATGCGACAGCCCTCGTTAAGATCTGAATTCATACAATACCAATTTATAAACTTTATCAAACCTCTCGTTATTCCAAGTAATAAAACCTCATCTCTCTTGTCCACATCTTATTTCGAGTCTTAAAATTGACTACTACTATATGCTTCCCACAATTACTTAGCGTTTATTAACATCAATCTGCCTAGCCTTTTCCCAACCATGTATTGATCACATTTCTGAATTTCGTACAAAGCTCAAGTGGCTTCACCGTTCTTCTTCGCCGGAATTCACATATCTTGTTTCAGCTTTACAGTATTCTGTTCAATCCTACAACCCCCTCTTATCTTAAAGAGCGTTTCAAGTTCCTTCATGACACACATAATAGATATCTGAGGTCATCGGAAAACTTGAGACTTGAGATGCCGATGCATTCCACCAGCTTTTATGACAAGTCTTTTACAGTTCAAGCAGTACGGTTATGGAATGCCTTGCCTGTGTTGATAAGGCGTGCTCAAACTTTGTCCACTTTTAAAATTCTGGTAAAAAAACACTTCCTCTCTCTTTAAACATCATTATTACATGTATAGTTCCATGCTCTTGTTTCATGTTTATTATTGTATAAGTATAGGTAATATATATATATATATATATATATATATATATATATATATATATATATATATATATATATTAATGTATGTATATGGTACACCACGGACTACCTGCAGAATTGTCTCTCCTTGTCCCCATACTCCATCCAAAGGTTGTCTGTAAAAGATCGCTTTTAGCGATAAGACCGCCCATTTTGTCACCCTATGTAAAATTTCAACATTCATACCTGTATTTTAAATGGTGTGCATATTAAAGAGTATTCTATGTTGGGGTCGGCTTCCAGTCTAACCGGATGCAGCTGAATACCAGTATTTTACATGAAGCGACTGCCTATCTGACCTCCACAACCCAGTAACTGGGTAATACGATACCCCTTGGTAAGACTGGTTGTCAGACTTTTGGGTTTCTGACGACCCGTAACGACTGTCAAAGATCCACGAATGACAGCCGGGACCAACGGCTTAACGTGCTTTCTGAGGCACGGAGGAGTCTCGGTATGTAAAGATGGTCACCCATTCACGGACCAACCGCGGCAAGCGTAGCTTAACCTGGTTGACCGACCCGTGCGTCTGTTATTACTTAGCCACGAGCTCCTTATTAGAATATTATATTATTATACTTGTATACGGCCGCGAATTACGAGTTGTAGGTCGTAGGTTCGAACCCAGCCAGGCGTTTTACTTTGTGTAAATTATTTCATCATCACTGCTCTCAAAACGATGAAGGAAAATATCTTCATGAAACCGGCATAACCTAGAACCAAAAATTTGAAGACATGTGATATCTACCAACCCGCACTGGGCCCGCGTGGTGAATTACGCCGGTGCACTCTCTCTCACAGAGAGAAGGCCTGTGTCCCAGCAGTGGGAACATTACAGGCTGCTTATGCTAGATTTTCTAAGAATTTCCATGTCAGGAAATGGGGAAACTTCGAGTATTCAAATAAATACTTTGTATACCTATGGATTTGTCTTTGCACATTTATGGTTTTATTTGCCCTTAAGGTTTTACACTGACGATGACTTTTTATATCAATCTTAGCTGACGCATAACTTTCCAATGAAAAGCCGCAAGGAAAATCTTAATATTTATTTGAAACGTAAATTTTATAAATAGAAGCGCGTTTCAAAATAGACTTCGTGGAATGCGTGAGTCAATATATTGGACGTCGCTGACGGTGGGCGTTCACGAACGATTTCAGCTAATTATTACACATTGAGATGTGTATGCTGTGTCATGTGTGGTCCACGAATAAGAATAGACTTTGACATTTTCTGGCTCGTAAAACACGTTGGTTTAACTTTTCTCTGCGCCTCTTCTACTGCCTGGTGTTACCTACTGCCTTATCTCTGCTTGTTTTTAACCGACTACTATAAAGGAGGAGGTTGTTATGTTCGACTCTATGTATTTTTTTTTATGTATGCCCACTGATTTTTCCTCAATGTGAACCGATTTTGAAAATTCTTTTTTTTTTAAGGGTACGCTGATGAGGGGATCCCATGGAATCGAGGGAAACCCTCAAATTTTATAGGCACACCTATAGCGATATGCGAGTTGGGTATATTTTATAGTGCCTCGTGCATTTGCTCTTGGAAATCACCATTTGGTGAAGTGGAACTGATTATGAAGACCACAGATGGCCATCGGAACTACTCAATAATAAATATTTCACGGGTTGCGATTCGATTACTTTAATATGGTTGCTACGCAATTTATGCTGGTCGCATATGGTGAAGTAGAGTTAATAGTCACTTCACCTTTAGCTCCAGTTCTCCTGGTTCTTACCAGGAGAACTCCTTAACAAATAACGTCTCTGAATCAGGAAAAGCAATATTTTGTAAAAGGTGATGAGCAGTTGACATTAGGCTATTGTAACTTAAATTATAATAGTTACAAGAATGAAATTACAAATTGACCTACTAAAAAGTGAAAAATAAAAAGCTTCAAAAAAAAATAACTTTAATTTTGGAAGTCGGTGACAAAAAACTAAAATACAGATCCAATAAGACACCGACTTCGGAAATTAAAGTTATTTTTCATTTTGTAGTTTTTTTTTATCCACGTATTCTGCCCGACGACGCCGAATTAAAACCTGTTTATCAACTGCGCGTTTCAGTTTCTGAAAATGAAGGATTGAAGCGGCACCTAATCAATTTCCAATCTTTGATAGGATCCTTTGCTAAGTAGTTCAAAAAAGCAGTCTTAGTCTTGTCTTACCGTATATTTCTTTTAAGATTGTAGTACATATGTATTATGATTATTTGATTATGTTTACACCGACATCGACCTCTGCTCGGGTCAAAATAGATAAAACAAATTTTCCCAGACATCTCATGTCTGCGAAAAAACGATCTAGCTGGGTCTCACCCAGCTAGATCGATTTTTCGCTCACGTAAACCCCTATATTGCAACTCTCATCGATATCGTTAAAGCCGTTTTCGAGAACGTGATTACAAATGTATAAAGATACAAATATTGCTCATTTAATTTACTGCTCGGTTGAAAATAGAAAAAACGAATTTTCCCAGAAACAAGAACTAGCTAGATCGATTTTTCGCTTATGTAAACCCCTACATTGCAATTTTCATCGAAAACGTTAGAGCTGTTTTCGTGAACATGATTACAAATATATACAAATATTGCTCATTTAATAGGATACCGGTATTTCCACAAGATCCTATCTAAAATATTTGTATACCTACAAGTTTATAAAAAACCAAGTTTTTTTTAACAAAGCCTTACTTCATCTCAACCAATACCGTCTCTAATCTAAAAAACAAAGCCATCTCAAACTTTATTAATACCTGCGAGTATATACAAATGAAAACGGAAATAAATCCACACGATACATCAAGCCGTGGGCCCGGGCCGCGGAAGGCTGGCCGCGCGGCATGTCAAACAGCAGGATACCTCCGGTTAAATTGAAAAACAATCTCTAACCATTTTCGCTCGCCGAACGTAATAAATCTATGTACAAAAATTGTACACGTTATTTATTAAATATATCAGACGGGGCGCCGAACTATGCGTTTGTTGTGGCGGCCGATGTCTGGGATACAGCTTGGTGGTGCAGCTTTTGACGGTCTGGGAAAATTTTAAAATATTTATGAAGAATGTCAAGAATTATAAAATGCTTATATTAATTATTTTATTTATTTAATAATAATATGCGCACTTTATATAGGTTTGCAATTATGAAATTGCACTTAGATAGGTAGGTACTTAATTGTAGCGTAGTTGGTGTTTGTTTTTTTTGGAGTAACTTCAAAAATGGACTTATTTAAACCAACCTCTGTTACCACATGCATTGTGTTTCCAAAATAATGTTGGTTTCTTCGTATGATTTCGTTGCCATTGATACGAATTCTGGCCCTGAAAGAAAAGGAGATGATTATACTTTCTCGTGACGGTATAATAATAATAATATTTTTTTTAATTTTTATTTTTTATAAAAATATTTAAAAATGTAAATTATAAGTATATAAATGAAATAAAGGAAATAATAATTATCTGTTCGTTTTCGTAATTGAAGGCAAAGTTACAGAGCTTTGTAAGGAAATGTTACGAGTTTGTTTTTCGTATTTTTGTTTCCTTTTAAACAATGCATTCCAACTACTACGAATAAAAACAAAAGCTTTTAAAATTGGAACTCTACACATTCAAAGGCAGCCAGTGTACTGCGATGTAGCCATTGTGGGATTAATTGCATTAATCATACCCACTGACAGCTATTACATTTTTGGTGGCCGACTTTTGGCTCCAACGCGACAGACCAAGTTTCACTACACAATACAACAATGTAACGTTTTCGTTTTGAAACAATTACGAATCTATTTCGATTGTCTGTCAAAGGTCTGAAATTGATTGAGATACGTTTACGTTGTACCGAGTATGAGTTTGAGCGAATGGTACACGCTATGATACTTGTATTGCATAGGTGTGGTACCTATTCCATCTACCTACTTGTTCTTTTGTTTCATGCCGCCCTCAGCGCTGGAACTTATGGCTGTTTACACAGTGCCAGCTAGCGTGAGAGTCGGCCTATATACCGAGAAGCTGCAGTGCAGCAACCCGCACTGTGTAAACAGCCAAGGCAAGTCGAGCTACTAACGTACGAGTACACAGGTCTAGCAGCTATCTAGTCAGCTGCTCGCACTGTGTAAACAGCCAAGGCAAGCCGAGCTACTGACATGTGCGAGCTTCTGACTAGACAGTAGACAGCTGCTCGCACTGTGTACTCAACACAGTACGAGCTGTCTAGTCAGAAGCTCGCACTGTGTAAACCAGCAATTAGTAAGGCGAAGACAGGATTATAAAAGTTTGCAGTGCATAATTCAATATCAAAATTTTGAAAGCAAGTGGCGCCGAACTACTGGAATCACCAATAAGATGAAAATGGTACTGGCTGGTGACACCCGCTGGTGACAGTCATACTAGCAGAGCGTCACATCGATGGTTGCGTGGTGGCTGTCTTGTGATGACAGACTGATGATGTTAGGGGAACCGCTGTCGTACCACGTTCATCACGAACTGCTATATCCTGATAATATTGAAGCTGCTGAACCACTAATACGTGACCACTTCTGGAAACAGCGCAGGAATTTATATTTATAAGAAGTCTGGCGCAAATCATACCAAAAGTAGGTACTTAGAACAGCACATAAGTACAAAACATAATTTACGCAACCACCTAAAAACTGAACACCTAAATAATTTCCATAAACCCCGCTAATAATATACCGCTTGCCTTTTCGCTTAAACTTAGAAGTAAAGTTCATAATTTTAAATTGCAACTCGGCTCAAAAACATGAAGATCGATTAAGATTTAAGAGCTTTTATCCATTAAGTTGATGGCTCCGGGATGTAATGACTTCATTAAGAGCAATTTTCCATGCGGTAATCGTCGCGACGGTCATCTAAAGAGGATTGAAAATTAATATACCTTGCACATAATAAGCACTAACGCAGTAATTACGGTTTTACATATTGATTATGTTCATGTTCTAAGTATGGTATTAAAAGTATATTATGGGGCGCAGTTTTTGTTTGGATGTTGGTACAGTTTTCGAAATTAACTTCGATATTCTGTTCTCGACTGATAAATTGTAGATTTTGTGCAGAGGCTTAAATGATACTTATTTGGAGTAATGGAGTCTGTAATTCGGGGGAAAAGTTTCATGAATTTTAATGATTAGGCACTTTGCGATACATAACCGTTACGAGCTACAACAACTGGAATAAAAAAAAACAGGTAAAAAATTAAGAGTCAATTTTGATAAAAAAAATATAAACCCGGACATAATGGTAACTCACAGTTACGTTGTCTGTATACCCAAAACCTAAAAATGATAACGGAATTTCGCATGATCTTAGAATGTGCAAAGCTATAAAGGACTAAACACAAGGTATTAAAATAAAATAAGCATGTGCTGTTATTAAGGTTCTCGTACGCAGGTAGTGTTCATATAAAATTTTCTTCACCTACGTGTTTCGTAGCGCGTAGTACAGGCATGCGCTAGCGCACGGTTCGACGTGACAGCGGCGCGCGCGTTCGATTCGTCTCGCATTATACTACGGAGTAGTCAAGAAATGGAGTGATCATGTCACACTAAAATCATGTTTGCAGTACAGTTTAGCATGAAGGACACCTAATGTTTGAAATAAATGGGCACATTTGCTTCCAGTTGTGATGAAGTAAACTCAATACCGTAGAAACGGAAGAAACGAATTACAAAATGACAGATTGTAGAAAGATTTCCAAGGTGCGATGTCAAAAACGAAGAAAGAAAAAAGTCACTTTCTATAGAAAAACATGAATTATGTCTATTCTTCGTAGAGTAGAGATAGAGGTAAAGTGCTAGAAAAATCTTTTGGAGCTCGTATTACATAGAAATGGGGAAGCTGTTGGTAAACATTTTGTGAAATTGGTTTTGTGAAATGTATTGATAAAAACGAGATGGCTTCTTTAGTTCCAATTTTGGCCACGTTTCAATAGATCCAGCTATAGTCATGGTACTCGTGCAAGTTGCAGTTTTATTTATTGATAACTACCTGCGCCTCGCGGTTTCACCCGCGTAGACTGCGATAAAAAGTAACCTATGTGTTAATCCAGGGTGTCAGCGACCTCCATACCCAATTTTATTAAAACTGATCCAGCCGTTTGAGCGTGAAGAAGTAACAAACATACAAACACACACACTCACAAACTTTCGCCTTTATAATATTAGTGTGAAGTGTGATTTTAGCGTGCTCGTCCTCTCATGTGCAGTATTTCTGCAACGCTTATCGCTGCGAAATCTGCTACGAAAGTCGTAATTACAGTTCTCATCAAAATTGATGACAGCTATTTGATACACACGCTGCTAATGTGTTTAACCAAATAATAATAAAAATGTATCAGGTCTACATGCGCAATGCAAAATGTCAGTATGCTTAAAAATCATTCCCTTCAACCCCTCTTGTCTGTTGTCTCCATGGTATCACTAATCCGTGTTCCCACTATATCATGGAGTTGGCGCGCAATCATCAATTACGTCCGATTGTAACGGAGATCAAAGCGACCGACCACTCATGCGCAACCAGAATGTAAATTATGATATACATTGCTAAGAAGGATCGCATGAAAATTTCTTGTGTTGTAAACAAATCAATAGAGCATGCCTAATGTAGAAAATATAGGTAGGTATGTTCTGTAAATAAGTCCTATGTATGGACCGAAATCATGACTGTAAATAATCATTGACTAGTCAATGACAGACAGTATCTGTCGGTACGGTATCAAACTCAAATATTTGAATCCGTAGTTTGAATCACTAAAATTATCTTGCTGCTTCGCTGTACAATGACACTCTCTAATGTAGTTGTCGTAGTCGTAATGTGTTGACTGTCAAAGTTGATATTGAAGTAGAATCTGATGAGTTACAATTGCAATCACTAAGATAGTTTTCTGAATTTAGTACACAATTAATATGTTGATGGGTAGTTTTCGTAGCACTGTTGTTGGTGGTTTGAATCCCATACCAACCTACATTTTGTTGTTCGTTACTTAGTTTACCCGCAAATTCAATATTTAAATTATTATTCAAAAGCGAATGTTTAACACCTTCCAGACAATTAATTAAAATACAAGATCAAACGGTTTGATCTTTATAATTAAGTACGTTTATCATACAATTGGAAACTAGGTTAGCAGAAATGAAATCACTCTTCGAAACAAAACAAAAGCTAGTGATCGTGAGGCACCAAGCTGATTTGATACATTCAGCGCTGCAGAATCGTGCGCACGAATGCGTAGCTTGATTTATTGCCCGTCAATCCTGCGCACACGCATACAAACATACAACCATCCTCATTTTCAAACCTACTGATAAATATTAACTGTTTTTTTCGAAAATATCAAATATAAACTATTAATTGATTAGCTGAACTACAGTAATGACAGGTAATAAATATTTTCTTTTGGACACATGATGTTCCGAATGATTGATTATGTAGTTTTTTCTGTGACTGTACGTAATGCGCTTCTGGCTAGACTAAACTATATTTAATGTTTATTTTAGTGAGATAATTACGGGTCACGTGTCAGTTAAAATGTTATTGATCTTTGCAAATTCAAATTAATTGATGTTATTTTTATGTTAATTTAATTTTAGTTGGTAGTCTTAGGAAGCTCTTGGAAAAATACCGTTAATGTAATATAAATCTAAATAATAATTAAATGCTGTTCGTTGGCAAGCGCGTCACGTGAGAACGGCTGGGCTGATTTGGATATTTTTTATTTAAAATGTTCGTAATAGTCCAAATTAGGTTTTTGTGGAAGGAAAGTTTCCTAGTTTAAAAACTCGGGAAAAACTGAACTAAAGTGTCCAAGTGTTTCAGCTACAAAAAAATACAGTCACGCTGGATTTTACTCAAATGTCGCAAGTTTACATGTTGAATTGATCACTTTCAATGTAAATTGATAAATCATAACATAAGTTATCTGATGCAATTCATAATACCTGCCATTGAAAGCAGTGACAGTGTGCCCGACAGTATGCTTACATATTACAAAAGGCAACAACTCTCTTTGAGTCTGTCCGTCAGAGCAGTGCGTTTATAACTGACTAGCTTTTGCCAGCGGCTTCACCCGCGTGGATGTCGGATAATATCCCACGGGAACATACTACCGAGAATACATTCCTTATTCCTTGTCTACATTATAACGGGAACTTCAGTGCAAAATTTCAGCTTTATAGGTACAAGGGTTTGGGCTGGGCGTTGATGAGTCAGTCAGTCAGTCAGGACCTCTCTTTTTATTATATTTATAGCTCTTCAGGCGATATCATATACTAATTTATAAACCCAAAACTTCCATGGGGAGGGGGAATGGGGGGGGTTAGTTGCGAACACCATAGGTGCACAACTATTTATGATGATTTTTTTTCCATCAGATGATGTTTTTTTACGTTTATATATATATATTATATAAGCTTATATACCTATTATGTAAAGGGTGCACACATGGGGTGCAGTTGGCCTTTAAGGAGATATAGATAGATAGAACTTAGAAGACCACACTTGATTTTTTCTTATGTTCTCAGGCTTGGTTTCAGTGTAGTTTCTATAAGATTGTATTGTGTTTGAAAATACGTGAATGCAGCCATGGGCACAAGAAGAAAATATTACGAGGAAACTAGAAAAAAAAAACTGTAGGCCACGTTCGAGCCCGCGCAGTTTGTTTTCGTGAAAACAGATTGAATTTTACTAAATACTAAATTTTACTACGATTTGTTAAGTATACTGCCGTAGCCATTGTAATTTTTTGACACTAGACTTAGTAGGCTCATTGTATTCCTTATAAAGAAAGCTTTCACCGATTATGATATTTTTCAGTTCTTTCAGATATGACACGATCGGACGACATCTTAAACTTTTTTGCTACTTGCTGCAGATTTTCTTATAGTTTTGGACACTGTCACTTTATTTTACTGCTATTTTATTTGCTCGGCACTAGACTTTATTATATGATCATTGCATTTCTTTGATGCAAGCGTTCTTCAATTGCGGTTTTTTTTCATTTCTGAGCAGATTTACGACCGATTTGAGACGACATCGGGCATTATTTTGCTATTTTCAACTTCATATTAATTTTTTAACCTATCTCGGGCAAAATTTATGTAGTTTGTCTTTAGGTCCTGGTAGTGCTTTGTCAACTCTTGACAAAGATATCAGAATAACTGATCTAACACAACACGTTTTTGCGCTATACGAATTGATATTTCGACAAATACTTAGTGAAAAGTAAAGGGTCGCGCGCAAACGCGTGCACTTACAGAGTGACGTCACACGCAAATTATATTCGGCCTTAAAATTTGTTATCAATATGATCTATATTTTGAATGCTCAACCATTAGATACTCGAGTATTAAAAGTCTCGTAGATACTTAATAGCGGTTGAAATCTTACAAGTTTTTGTCAGTTAGAAATATTGAACTTACCAAGTACACCAAGCGAAAAGACGATTTCACGTCAAAAATCCAAACGGTAATATTGACCCATCAAATTCAACACTTACAATTTTTCAAGTGACCCAATTACACGGGATATGACCAGTGAATGAAGGCTATGTTTACAAACATCCTAACCTAGGCTAATGATGAATGACAGGGCGAGGTAATCAGCGGGCCGTTGACCCCGATAATGACTGCCCGATGACGTTGCATGTACGGAGCACGTGCTCAACGGTCTACACAATGGGGAATGAGACAGATGTGAGCTTTTTATGCCCATTCTGATTGGGTGTTATCGATTGGTTTTTGTTTTTTTAGGGTTATTGATTAAAATGGAGAATTTTTCGAATTTTGAAATTTGATGGCATTTTCTTTTTCTGTCATGTAGCCAGCAACGAAATAAGAAGGCATAGACAAAGTGACATTCTATCAGCGCAACGATGATGGAAAAGTCAAAAATGTACTTGATTGGCTTACGCTACTAAAAGCTTATGTCAATCCTGTTGAAAGTTGATGTAGAAATACGAAACACTTTGCTAGCAATTGCTACTCGTCTAAGTCTAGGGCCTTAGAGACCGTTCACTATAACTTGTCGTGCCGTCATGTTGGCACCATTGCTAAACCTAACAACAACAACAGCTTGACAAGCAATGTTGCCAACATGACGGCAAGGGACAAGTTTTAGTGAACGGTCTATAGCAAATTCTGTATAAAACAGTTAGTAGTAGAGATAGACTTGCTAAGGTTATGCTGGACCTGCTTTGACATGGTCATTTGTGGAATAAGGATGATGCCTGGATAAAAAAAAGAAAATCTATTTAGTCCGTCAGACAGATAATAAAAAATTAATAGACACGTATTTTTTGCTTTATCATTTTAATAAAAAAATAATTCGATAAAACGCAATAAAGTTGGGGAGTGGGGGGTCCCTACGTCATAACTATAACAAACTACGTATAAAATCTAGCAAGGAGTGACGTCATGCCACATTTTAACGCGATGTATCGCCGTAATTTATTGATTGCTTACGTAAAAAAAGAAAAAGTATGTGTCCAATATTTTTTAATAATGTAATGACGATGACAGCCAAAAAAAATTTTAATTACCATCCCTATTGTGTGACGTCACTCCACTTAACAATTTGTATACTCATTTTCACAAAATAATATGACCCTTGCTGCCTACCGACATGCAGTGTTGCATTTGTTTATGCTAACGTCGTCATGTCCGCTGACGAGTGTGTTATCGCGATCAATGCATTCCATGCAATACAAGCGAACCATTGTCATTTATTACTTGCACAATATAAATCACGACTGATTACTGAGAACTTTTGTATCAAAATAACACAGTAACAATTAGCCTAAACTATGAGGCAATGAGTAATAATGTCACTATAGTTCTTCTGGTATTTGATTTAATTTGTTTTTTTTTTAACAAAAACCGAGTGACCGATGAACCCAACCCATAGAAACAGAAAAATTATTATCGCACTGTACAAGTCATAATCATGGAAAAATACCGTTATTTGTTTGTTTCTCTTCCAAACTTCACCAGATTAGCATGACAGAGACTTTTCATCAAGCCATTTGTCTCAATAGAAACTGACAGTCGCCACAGTTTTTATCATTTTTAATTCACACCATTGTCTCACTCGCTATGTGTCAATTCTGTCAGATTTCTGGTCATAGCGTCCAGCATTGAGCCGTCAGTCGAATGAAGACAAATATGTTGGCATGACTTTCAAAAAGAAAGCGTTTGCGCAAATTGAATAGAGTGCAGTTATGGCGTTTGAACGTCTGTATTAGTTTTTCGGGGCCAATTTATTAGACGAACTATAGTTTAGTTATGTTTGTATGGGACGACCTATGCCATTGTGGGCTTATAAATCACTGAATAATTTATTTGCAAGATATTTATTGAAACGAAACTTTTTCACCTTGTTTTATTTGTGTTTAAGGCACTAGAAAGTGGCTATCAATCAACTATTTTCTTGCTCAAGAAACGTACAGAATATTGTAGTTCCTGTATAAGTAAAAGAGATGCATATAGGTATTAATAGTTCATCGCTGACTGTTCACACCGCTGGCGAGTGCTCGTTTGTCGCAGCGACAGAAGCTATCAAAGAGAATACTCGCTCAGCGACTCTCGCTTGGCGGGCAGAACACTCGCTAAGAGACTTACGCTTGGCACTTACGCATACCACCGAGTAATCGCTCGCCGCCGCGTCGCTCACTTGCTACTCGTTGCTCGCCAACTTGTTTTTAGTAGACAGCTCTACTCGCGGCAGTGGGAAAGGTGCCTATGCTTATAGTTATCGATATAAGTCGCCGAATAGTAGTTTCTCACATACAATTCCTAATTATGTAGAAACTAGTTTTGCTGCAGAACGTCCATTTTTTGTGAGTTATTTAGATAATCAAAAAGGCGTAGCCAGCTGTTATTTAGTTAACACATGTGATGCAGGTAACAAAAACTTTAACATTCATCAATATTATGTTGGATAGATTTCCATTAAAAGATTTTAGGATTTCAAATTATTAAGCAGTAAATGACACAGCTACGAAAAGTGATATTAAAAGGAAAAATGGCAGGAAAATTACTTTTTTTGTTTGTCATTTTCTTTGAGAAGGTACATACTTATTGAAAATATATTCTGCCTTTACCAACCCCTCTTTAGCACATTATTTATGTGCACATAACTATACAATATCGTATTATACTTATATTGTGTAGCTGGCTGGTGGCCATTGAGTTGGTTATTGGCTCAAATTGACATGTCCGTCTTCATAACGGAAGCCGTCGGATTACGTTCAAGCCGAATATTCTGAGTTATATACAGTACAGTCACCCGTACATCAGTGGTACCAGTTTTATATTTACAGCGCCTTTATGTCGAAGCAGTATGGGCAATTTTCGTATTGCCTGATACGTAGCAGGTCTGTGTTTGTACCTAAGAGCAATAAAAAATTGTTTCACTTATGTATTAAGTACCTTTTAGTTATATTGTTTTTTTTATTTCACTGTGCAACGTACTAACGGTTATAACTTTTTAAGATTAATTTAAGACATCTATATATAAAGACTGAATTTCACACTTCATTTAACAGATTATTATCTTTTTTTGACAGAGAAAATGAACCAGTTTATTTGTTCTAATTGACATGAAACATAACTTAGTAGTATAAGGGCCTATTTCACGATATCCGAATAGCCACTACTTTTACCGATTAAATTCAAAAATGGAACAGAATTTGTATGAAATTATCTGCCAAGTAAGTTACTAGGAAGTGGTGAAACAGGCTCTAAGAGCCTATTTCGAGATTTCCGAGTAGCCACTACTCACCGAATAAATTCAAAAATGGAACAGAATTTGTATGTAACTATCTGCCAAGTAAGTTACTAGGAAGTGGTGAAACAGGCTCTAAGAGCCTATTTCGAGATTCCCGAGTAGCCACTACTCACCGAGTAAATTCAAAAATGGAACAGAATTTGTATGAAATTATCTGCCAAGTAAGTTACTAGGAAGTGGTGAAACAGGCTCTAAGAGCCTATTTCGAGATTTCCGAGTAGCCACTACTCACCGAATAAATTCAAAAATGGAACAGAATTTGTATGTAATTATCTGCCAAGTAAGTTACTAGGAAGTGGTGAAACAGGCTCTAAGAGCCTATTTCGAGATTCCCGAGTAGCCACTACTCACCGAATAAATTCAAAAATGGAACAGAATTTGTATGAAATTATCTGCCAAGTAAGTTACTAGGAAGTGGTGAAACAGGCTCTAAGAGCCTATTTCGAGATTCCCGAGTAGCCACTACTCACCGAATAAATTCAAAAATGGAACAGAATTTGTATGAAATTATCTGCCAAGTAAGTTAATAGGAACTTAATCATAGGTGGTGAAACCGCCCTAAGAGCCTATTCCCCACTGTTCGTGTAGCCACTACTCAGAATAAATTCAAAAATGGAACAGGATTCGTATGGAATTATCTGCCAAGTAAGTTAATAGGAACTTAATCGTAGGTGGTGAAACACGCCCTAAGAGCCTATTCCCCGATGTTTGTGTAGCCACTACTCAGAATAAATTCAAAAATGGAACAGGATTCGTATGGAATTATCTGCCAAGTAAGTTAATAGGAACTTAATAGTGGTGAAACAGGTCCTTAGTCTATTTACGAATAATATTACTTTTATTATTATTTCTTTAATACTTAAGAAAAACAGTGTTCCTAGTTTATTGTTTGTTTTATTAACTTTTTGGTTTGGCTTCTACAGGTTGCTTGGGTTTTTAGTTGCTTTCACTTACATAGTAGACTAAAAGTTTTTGACTGTTCCAGGAATATTGAAGTTGTTTTTAAAAACAGGTCTGTGCTACAAGTACCTACTATATGTATGAATGTATTATATTATTGGGGTAACCTTGTAGCTAGAGACGAAACGATCTAATCCTACACCCCAAGATCTTTATTTACGTACGAAAATCCAAATATCCTTATCTACCATCCCGTCACCTATAATACCACCAAAATCCGCATCACCATAATCGTATTCCGATACCGATACCAGAATGACTAGCATAGTTCAAAGTAACAATCGGATATCAAGCGGCGCGACTGACATGTAAATTGTGATCGACCGGGATCCGAACCCGCTACCACGGACTACCGGTGCCACTGCGCTGACTCAGCACTTATTGCACACCTGCCTTAGTAACCCATAGAAGGCGTAGTTGAATAGTTAATAGATAGGAGTTTAGATCGTATGTCAAACGTGATAAAGGTTATTGTGCTGTGAAGTGATTTGGGAAAGTTTCTGCAGCCTGAGATTTAAGCGATAGATACGGGTTGTTAATTAAAGTATTTATAAGGTTATGTAGTTGTTTTGGATTTAAATAGTACCAAATATTTGTTCTGATGCACGTCGAATACCATCGTGTTTCTGACAAAATTCGAATATCACGGAGTTTAAAAATAAATGTATTATTAACAAAACTTACCTACAGCCAGAATAAGCTACACACGAATTTTACATAAATTTTTCTTTAAAGCTGAAATGTTGAGAAGTTATTTAAGACGCAGACATATATGCCAATGGTTGTGAGATTAGCTTGCGTATTCCGTGCTGAGCTCACGCAATGCGTCGTATGTCCAGTCAGTAATAGAACTCGTCCATCAAGGAGCGCTGTCCCAAATTAAACGTATTATTAATTTGATAGACTTAAAATAGAAGATATTTTAATAAAACATGTTTATAAAAGAGAAATAATTAAATTATCTTTAAAATGGTGAAGGTTTCATAAAAATAATGCTTGATAGTTTTTGCGTGATTCTCAGTTTTTTATCCGCGTTAGACATAACTTTACAAATTAATTACACTATGTATCATAAACATTACCTAAAAAAATCACAAATTAAGTTATTAAAAAATTGCTCCTAGTTAACATTTTTTTTTTCAAATTATTAACACTACTTGCTTAGCCATGATCGACTACCGTCGCCTTAAACACAAGCATCTGTCGATTCCACCCAACAATCAAGACCAAGTGACCGTCCTCTCATAAAGTGTACATTGGTGCCGTCTAAAAATAAATCTACTGAGAAGACGCAACAACAATACACAATATGTATTCCTTAATATCAAAAGCAAAGAAAACCTGATACCTGCGCGTTGTATACTACAATAAACAAAATACATAAACCAGAGATTCTCACCGACCTTCGTCAAAACTTTATCTAACGCCTCATAATCATACAACCCGAGATTTTTTTTCAACATAATTCCTTGATCCTCTTAATGCAAAAAAAATCAAAGATGATGTTTTTAATCTATGGTTTGAAAGATTGACAGGTCGGTCGGATGCCCGCGGCCTACCAGGTAGGCAAAGGTACCTACCTACGTTTGATTAAAAATATTTCAGCAAAAGATTTTTATCTTCAAAATAATATTATTTTTCGTTGAGCTGTTCGAATTTTAAATATTTTTTGTAGTTTTCGTTTTGGCTGGAAAGATGCCAGGATGTGTTGTTATTTTATTTAGCTGGGTTTTTTTTTTTTGACAAGCTAGGTCTACAAATTAGGTTTCGTCCTGGTTTGGGAGATTGGCAGATTGTTGTTCTTGAAAGATTGTTCGAAACTGAATACTTAAATATTTTAGGGCTTACTTACAGCTTTATTTCAATTTTCCAACTTTAAAAAAGAACAATTGAATGTAAAATTTCTTCAAAACTCAAGGCAATCGATAAACAAAAAAAACCCTAATAAAATAAAAAAAAGCTAAAGGCTGATTTATATTCAACAGACGTCTTTAGATCTACACACAGTTGAACGATTTCAAATGTACAGAGTTAAAGGGACACGCACATAGAGGTCAAATGTGCGTGAAAGATATATCACAGTTGCAAACATCTCAACCACTAGTAAATGCACCCTACAGAAGCGGCCATTTATCAAATTGTACGGACGCATTCAATGACCCTTCGTAAAAAAATATTGAACTAAAACCATCCCCTAAAATTATTTTAGTGAAAAGAAAGGAACTTAATACAGTCCCCACCATGCCGCGGGGCGCACCCCTAGTGTTTATATGTGTGTAAGTGCCAACTGTATTAGATTGTGTGTGTGTGAGTGCCCTCGGAACGAGCGGCTGACAGCTGAGTACGGGGGAAAGAAAGTACTGACTGAAATTTAAAAAAATACTAGATAAGTTCTAGTAAAAGATATTGAGAATATTGTATAATTTGTCTGCAATTTTTTGTAATGTTCGTTTCCATTTTCAATAAACGATAAGTAAATCGTTAAAAATAATTATAGATAGAGCGTGACATGAAACGCACTGCAATCAGACACAAACCAAAAATTAAACTCATTACTAATGTAGCTTAAAAATTACGGTGCTAAACCAAGAGAAAGGATGATGTTATGTTCGGCAACATTATCAATATTAGGTTAACAAGCATGTGACATTTTCATGAACTAACTTCAAAAACTACGAACAAAACATATGAAACTTAAAACTTTACTCATTTCAATTCGCTATAATAAACCAATTCAATTCAATAACACCGAGCACTTTCTTCCAACCATACCTCAGAACCATAGCGAGCGGGCGCGGCGTCACGTCGTGTCGGGAAATCAACGCACACACACACACATCTCACCCTCACATACACACGTATCGTCGCCCCACAGAAGGGCACAAAAGCTTGGCCGACTGACTACCGAGATATGTGCTATACATACTGCTGTGATATATTGTATGTCTTTATAGTAGTCTATGTAGTAGGTATATGGTGCGTCTTGAAACACGCTTGAGAGCAAAACAAAGTGCGAGTGTGCTTCGTTCGTTGATTTTCAATGAAGTGCAAATTAAGAAAGTGTTTGTGATGTTGAATTGACTTGACTTCTCTTTTGACTTTGAAGAAGCGTCTCAATATTGTTGAATCCAAAATGCTTTCCACTAGACTTTACTGCCTCGTTGGTCTAGTGGTTGCAAGCGCTACTGCTAAGCAAGAGGTACTGGGTTCGATTCCCGGGTCGGGCAAAGGGTTATTCGATTTTTCCACCAGAAATTTCTCAGTAGCAGTCAGGTGTCTGGATTTGTCGCCGGTTGATGGTAATAGGCTTGCCCTCGCTATTACAAGATGATTGAATAAACTCTTAAGGACTGACAATTTTGTCTCACGTATTTACCCAAACACCCAAATGGGTTACAATTTACTTTATAGGTACCTACGTACTATACTAAATATGACTTACACATCAACATGTATAAGGTATGGGTATGGGTATGGTAGGTATGGTATGTGTAAGGTATACACCTTATTATCATATATGTTGATATGTATGAATCACCTTGTAAAGGTTGTCTGCAAGAATACGTCCTCACGTAGAAAAATGTGACTATAGTATGGATTATTTTTATTTTTTGATGTTCACGTTTCAAACTGGAATACGTACAAATTAAAAACAAAGCAAAAGTAGGAAGTCAACGTTATCTCTGTGATAAATCAAACTCTATTTCCAAAAATAATTCTGTAATTACTGTTAAATTGCTCAAAAGATCTTTTACAAAATCAATATTAATTCAAAACTTTTTATTAATGTTTTCAAGTTACAAATAATAACAAACTTCAAAGCATATTTGAATTTCTCGAAACAAAATTGAAAATTATTGTATATCATACTCCACAAACATAGAAATCCAATATCTTGAGCGACCCCTTCGCATATGTCGGCTTCTCACGTACATTTCTGCAGCTCTCAAATCGACTCGAGTATGGATTACATACAGCCGACGACTTGAGCCACCCTATACTATGATGTACAGGCACAATTTATAAGCAAATGCGTGGAACAGAAAAATGAAAAATATTTTAGTTTTCAATGAAGCTTTTTAGTAGGTTGATATGCAGTAGACGGCTTCGAAAAGTATTTTTCAATACACTTCCTCGAAAACTGGTTCATATCGCACTACTATTAGGTTCATAATGCAATGTATTTCACACGCGTGCGATTTTTCATTTTCTAACACGTGTGCGGGAATAAAAATTGCCACAGATAACTTAGTTCAAATTGGTTCAATGCCTCTATTCACACCAGTTCTCGCGCCAGTTCTCGCGCCAGTTTCATTTTGGCTTTTGGCACCGGTAAATGCCAAAATGAAACTGACGCGAGACGGTCCTCTCTATTCGGAGGTGAATGTTTTTTATTAATCTCGGCAAAAAGATATACGTCTTTACGGCGTTAATATTTTTTGAGCCTTTAAATAATGTTTATAAATATAATATAATCAAAAACCATGATTATTACAATAAAATAAAACTTTATGAACAAATTAACATTTATTTGTGTTATACACTCAAAAATATTAGAATTTTCTATTTTTCTTATTAGGCTTTTTATCGGCTTTATACCTTTGCCTCTCATTTTACCTGGCGAAAGTAAAGCGCGGAAAAAAAAGAAAATTTAAATCATAGTTTCCTAATTATTCATGACAAAAATATTCTTCGTTATTTTATTTTATTTCTTCAAAAGTGTGTTGAAAAACGTCGTTTGATACACGTGGAATTTTGTTATTGCAGTTCTCGGCTCAAAAACAACCTGGCCTACGGCTCGGGTGTTAATTCCGCCTCGAATGCAATAACAAACATTCTCCACTTGTATCAAAATGTACTATTGTCTTCTGCTTTAGTGAAGAAACCCGAGGTGGTGGTAAAAAACAAACCTAGGTTATAAATTCATCGTTTTTTGCAGAAAATGGAATCGTAACCTTACGACTCAGTTTGGAGAGCCACAGGGAAGCTTTTTAGGTTCATTATTGTTTTTAATAATGAGTCCTTCCTTTATACTTAACTCATAATATTCCTTTCGTATTAAAGATAAAATCAGTTTCATGTAACTTTGACGAACGAAGTAGGGAAAAGGGTATCTGGTATAAAACTATACAATATCAGCCTCCACGAATACCGTGGATTGCTATCAAAGAAAGAGTAGGTATCATATTGTTCTGCTTCATAGATTACGCTCAGGTCACTACCCATCCCGCAAGTTTGGTTTTTGGATGAATAAAGTTAATTCGCCCAATTGTGAAACATGCGGAATGTTTGAAGATGTTCACCATATACTTATGGAGTGTACTAAGACAAAGAAGGAAAGAGAGAAACTGTTGAGTATGGTTAAAGTTAGTAAATATGATATTGGTCCATACGTAAAAGTTTTAGCCCTGAGATAGCAGACCCACTTACATATTTTATTTTTTTAGGAATTAATAAATTTTATTATATTTGTAGTTTAGAATTGTTTAAGTTATGATGAGGCTGACTTGCCACTGTGGATAAAAGCCTCTTATAAAAATTAAGAATAAAAAAATAAAAAATTTCATAAGATGTCAATTCTGCCTAGCCCTTTCCTAACTATGTTGGGGTCGACTTCCAGTCTAACCGAAGGCAACTGAATACCAGTATTTTACATGGAGTGACTGCCTATCTGACCTCCACAACCCAGTTTCTGGGTAATACGATACCCCTTGGTAAGACTGGTTGTCAGACTTTCGGGCTTCTGACGGCCCGTAACGACTGTCAAAGATCCACGAATGACAGCCGGGACGTGCTTTCCGAGGCACAGAGAAGTCTCGGTATGGAAAGATGGTCACCCGTCCACGGATAACTCCGTCAAGTGTAGCTTAACCTGATGGATCGACCCGTGCGGCTGTTATAACTTAGCCATGAGCTCCTCCTCATTTAATGTATTTACTTTATAAACTTGTACCACACGAAAACCGTCCGCCATATTCAGTTGGGTGGCGCCCCTACACAACAAGACGATACATATATTGAAATTTGTCGCGTCGTACAGCCCTTTGAGTTCACTTCGCGCCGCCAAAGTTGCTGACTGTTACTGAAGCGTATACGTCTACTAAGTTTGGCTTAAATTTAAGATGTCCATTGTTCTGTATGACGTGTATTGCTAATTACGTAAGTTTGTTTTCAGCTTGCGTTGCTTTTGTAATGTTTTGATCATCAATTTGGAATTTAAAACTGATAGTAATGAACTGCTGCACTTCGCACCTATAATCAAAATAATCACAATTTTGGCTAGTTTCACAACTTAATTTTGCATGAAGTTCTACGTGTAGGTACTCCACACTAACTCATATAAAGACCCGTGAGGAGTTTCACTTACTCCAGTTTATTTTTTCAGCTTTTCTGCTTCAAAACACATAGTTATATCAAAAATTCTTCTAAAAATACGTATAAAGAACGAGAAACCTAAATCATCACTTGCCATTCTTCACCTCGTTTGTAGACAGTCATACTTACAGGCTTACCTGAATACTTACCGATGTCTTCTCAGTTTGGCAAGTCACTCCACAGAGTAAGGCTAAAGTCATCTACAAAAAGGTAATCGCACTCTAAGATAACTGTCCCAGGAGACTTAAAGGCTCTCCTATCAAATTGTTTCCATTTTTAGGACATTATAAGGTTAGTGTTTTTATATGATTCGAGTTTGGAGTTGAACAGGATAATTATATATTTAAGTACTTGCTTACCTAATGAAAAATCTGCGATTGTTAGAATTTGAACTCATTGTGGCGCACCATTGTTTTAGATGTTACAAATTTTTTTACTGACCGTCCACTATTTATAAGTATCTCACCTGATTTCTTACCCTCTCATTCCAGCAAGTCACGGTCTCGGCGGCACTTTTACTCCACTTCCTCAACCAGTCCCAGGGGACTCACCTGCCGAAGCCTCCACTCTCTAAGACCTTTTACTTTACCGCCCTTTGTTTCCTAAATGTTAGAAGGTTGCAAAATAATGCCCCAATCCCAGTGGAATAGTAGTCTCCAATTTTAGGAACTAGTATAGCCAGGAAAGGAGCATATACAAGATTTTTAGGCGATTTAACCTCACAAACTTTAGTAGAGACTATACAGTAAGAGCACCCATTTTTAAGGAGAGGTTGACTTATAACATAAACGTAAACTTATAACGTACAATCAAAGCGCTCGTGTAATACACACATAATAAAAAGTCTCAAAAAAAGAACCTTTATATCTTTATAAAAATTTATTAAAAATAGTGACGTTCCACAGCTTTGGTCTACTTTCGACATATTTTAGGCTCATTAAAGTACTCTTTACCTTCCATAAGAAAAAATGTGCGGAGGCTGTGGTAGCTGTTGTGGTGGTGGTGGTTGTTGTGGTGGTGGCTGCTGCGGTGGTTGCTGCTGCCCTTGCATCACGATCTACACCTGCTGTACGAAGATTTGCTAGTGGCAGCGAGTTGCGCCGCTTCACGCAGGCAAGCCATGGTGTCTTCGTCGGAAATGGCGCACAGATTCCTCCGATGTTTGTTCGAAGTGTGCACTCCCGTGCCGTTTTGTGGAAATAAACTACTATAAATAATAAATAAATAATATACCAGCCTATGATTGTCCCACTGCAGTGCAAAGACCTCTTCTCAGACAGAGAAGGCACGAGCTTTGATCACCACGCTTGCTCAAGACGAGTTGGCGATTTCAGACTTATAATATATTAACTATAAGTCCAGATTTTCTCACGATGTTTTCCTTCACCGATGCTAGTAAGTCCAAGACAAACTCAGAAAGTACTTACATATGAATTGAAAAGTCACATTGGTCCTTACCCGGATTTAAACCCACACCCTCGTGTATAAGAGGCGAGGCTTTAACCACTGGGCCATCACGACATCGAGATTGACTTAATTTATCCCAAGAAGTTCATTTTGATAGTGCAACCATACCAATAGGAATAGTATTAATCTTTAGAAAGATTTCCAAGCAATAACATAAACTGACCTAGAAACCGACCCTAGGACCTTAAAATGCGCTGTATCAGCATCGACGTGTAACAGTAAAACAGCTACCGTCTGCTTTGACAAAAGGGCCTCATGGGACACGAAAAACACTAAACATTTTACAAGCGGCAAATCACAATAAATCCTTCAAACGGCGACGGTAGCATAATCTTGTTATTTGCATACAAATCTCAACAACAATGACATCTTTTGTCTACACCAAGAAGATTTGCAAAAATTATAACTCTTTAACGCGCCGTGCAAAAAAGTGTTATTGTGAAGGAACCTCGCCTGTCTTGCGAATGAATAAGAAAATGTTTCGGCTAATTTGGGAGTTTTTGCAAAATTTTTTGCATATCATCTGCGTCTAGGACAAAAAGCAAAAATATTTTCTGTTCCATAAATTCTGTTGGAGTTTTGCCAAAATCGTTACGTTTAATTCTTATGTGGATATCAGAACTAAAACTTCAAATCAATTTCAATGTCCATTTCTTTAAGCTCCCGTTTGCTTTGTAACTTCGTGTAAGATTAGCGGTCACTTACTGTACAAATGAGGCACGCGATCTATTTTTTGTTGATCGGCAATTTGGTTAATCGCTTTTAATATCTATAATGCCCACGAATTTATTTATGTAAATGATAGGAAAATCTATTTGGGACTGAATTTCATCGTCAAGTGTTGCAACAAATATTCTTTCTATATTAGAACCACTATAAAAATAGGATTTACTGAAAGTGGATGGAAAGCGAAGCCAAATAGAAGTGGAATGTGACGTACATTTTTGGTTGTAGGTAAAAATCAAACGTAGATACGTATGATATATTTCAATTGGACTACCCAACTACAAAATCATGAAATAATCATCAAATCGTGACTAGTAAATTCTAATTCAAAATTTCAAATTCAACAAAAGTACTAAAACAACAAAAACAATGGATAATATCCAAGTGTGAAAAATCCTACAAACGATATTAAAACTGTGAACACAAGTACAAGTTATATCAGAGTTGATAAAACCGTAGTCGTCAGGGCTCGCAGGAGATGTTGCGTGCCGGCCACACAATGAGCCAGCGACTTTGATTAATGGCCTTACATTCAACGAATACATTACGATTTTTGCTTTCATTTCGTTCGATACGAATGTCACAAGGTTATGATATCGATGCCAGAGGAACGATCGGTGCGTAGGAGTGACTTGTGATGCATGCCGATATGCTTGGATGCGATTTTCGGTTAAATGTAAATTAGGTGCTTGCTTAACGATTGTGGCTTGAGGCGAGGTTCATGATGATTGTAATTGAATTTAGACTTATCATGTTATCATTTTATAGTTACTATTATTGTTGTCTCTGATTAGTTTACTATTTAGAATACTAGCTCGTTCTACATTTAACTTAACCCGGTGGTTCATTGAATATTTTAGCAGACTTGTCTTCGGGAAACACTTTTTCTATTCAGAGTTTAAATAAAAAGCAGTAAAAGTATTTTTCATTACTATGTTTATTGGTTTTGTATTCACAATTTTCTATTTCAGTTACAAAACAATTTCTCGTTAAAAATTAAATCCACATTTTGTACCTAAGCCTAAGTCATTGTCTACATCACATAAGTCATGAACATTATGAACGACATTTTTATCAATATGATTATTTATTACATACGCAGTATATTTACCCACCTGTAGCGTTATTTAGGAACAGTACATTAAATAATTCAACTGAATACATTATTTTTTACATCAATCCTTTCAGCTAATCACCAAAGCATTCAAAAATATATTTAAGCTTTTGGAAAAGGAAACTTCAATCTTCATTCAATCTTTTTGTTCATCAAAATGAATAATAGATTCACAGACAGCTAAATATAAGCTAGAATTTATAAAAATGGAATTTGAATACCTATACACAGGATAAAAACAGATTGCTAGATGTCTCTAAAATAAGAAAATACATCAGTTGAAATGGTAACTAAAAGTAAGTAGACTACAGTTTAGCACACATCGATGACAATAACATTATTATCCTTGCAACGTATAAAAAGTTAGTTATTAATTTAATAAATACAATTGTTACTACTGACAATGACTTAAAATAAAATGTACAAATTCAACACTCAGAAGATGTTTACCTACCCTAAAATAATAATAATCACACTTTTGACATTGTAAAGTTTTCCACCTAACTATCCAAACATCCGATTATGACTGGTTACTCTAAAGTACTTACACAACTTAAAATATACCTTAAATTAATTTAATCACTTTATTACACCTTAGACACAAAGGAATGGTAAGAATTACAGTTCGATAATGAAAAATAGAGTTTTCTTCTTTACACATCTAAAGATTATAAGGCGGTTAGACCGTAGTCTGATTTGATGACTGGTTGGTTTGATGGGATGCCGGTGCCGCAGCCTGCACTGCCGACGGGAGAGCCATGGGCTGCGAGGTTAGCGAGCAAAGCAGGGTCCATACCTCCGTGCATGCTCATCATGTGAAGGTGATGTGGTGTCATGGGGTGTCCTGCATTCATCTGACTCCCTGGGTGAGACATCGGACTGATCGCTGGATCGTGCGACAAATTTTGCTGTGCCCCAACACAATGCAAATCATTCATTATGTTATCAGTAACATTTTCTATACTGTCCGGTCGACCATTGTTGTTTGATTTCTTCTTATCATTGTTATTTGTATTCTTATTCGATCTACTCTTTGGTGTACCCTTCGTCGTGGTTGTGGTGACGCCGGCCGGATTTGTTTTTCTTCTTACGTTTTTGGTGTTCGGCAGCTTATTGTCCTTCTTCCACTTCATCCGTCTGTTCTGGAACCAGATTTTGATTTGCCTTTCTGATAAGACTAGAGTGTGAGCTATCTCTATTCTTCTTCTTCGCGTTAGGTATCTGTTGTAGTGGAATTCTTTTTCAAGTTCTAGTATTTGGTGTCTCGTGTAGGCTGTGCGTTGGCGCTTTGGTTCCATTCCAGGTTGATATTGGCCGTTTGCTGTGAAAGAAAATAAAATATTTTAAATATTGTGTGTTAGTGTTGTTGAAAGTCGGGAGAAGTCGGATTATTCTATGTAAGAATTGGATTCGTTAGTGAACTACAGTTTTCGTAATATTTTAAGTCAACTACAATCGATTAACAAAAGTCAACTTGTTTATTTAAATTGTACTATAAAATTATCATCGTGATCCTCATATTCTATGTTGATCTGAAAATACTGAGGTTTGTATTAACTTCAATATTCATATTCTCAAACCCCGCACCTCTAATAAAACTGTACATAACTAAATATAAATAAGGCCGTACCTACATCAGTAGCGTTGCGTGCTCGACAAAATAATTTATGTACCGGCCCGTTGTGTTAATTAATGTGCATAATAATTACACATGCATGCGCCTGAGCTTCCTTTTTGTTTTGATTAATTACGCCTAGTAAATTAGTTGTACAGACACCGTAGACATTGATACGATTTCGTACACCTTGTATGGCATGTTACAATTTTGCATGTAATATGTACGCACATATTAGGAAGTTATTTACATTCGTATATACGTGTTGTTGAGTATGTGTAAAAGTTGTTTGGTGATTTCAATTTCGTTTGTTGTCAATTTTGATTGATCATTTTGTTGTAAGACACTTTTACTTTTTTTAGATTAGTGAGTCAAATTGCTTGTCTAATACAGTAGTTTTTATTAACTATCGTCAGTAACAACCAGTGGTAGCTAATGTTCAATTTTAACTATGATTGATTTTATATTATGATTTGTTTCAAATAACAAAATTGCACCAGTAAGCATGCACCTTGTAAAACTGCTGTTGATTCTGAAATTCATTTAGCCACTCAACTAAGTTTTAATTAGTCGCACGCTAATTAGCAGACACAATAGAAATTGTATTGTTATCTGCACACATGGTGTGCAATCGACATTTTATGAGTATAGTAAAATCATTGCTTTTATTTTACTACAAGAATAGCGTGTAACATATCTAAGTAGCACATTTTTCTAGACTATTTTCTATAGATTTCGCAAATCAATAATTCTAAAGCCTTGCTAATCATACCGAGGTACCTATAAGTAAGGTTGCCTGACGTCATTCTCGCCCTCTTCAACTCCATAAATCAAGTTTAATATAATTCGGGTTTAATCAACGAATTCTATAGAGCCACCCATTCAATTTGTTTAATACACGGTCCTAGGTTATAGATTAATATTAATATTTCAGTGCTGAAAGGTTTAATGCCTATCAAGGTCGAAGACCTTACTTCAAAAGCCTAGAATTAAACCTCACTTGCGTTCAAAGGGGCTAATAGTCTTGACAGAATAGTTTCATTGTCAGCCAAGTCCTAGTAATTTTGTAATTTCCTTTCGAGGAAATTGCCTTTATATTTGATGTCAAAGGAGCTTTGTCAATGAAACGTCTTTTTTATTTAAAGAATAGGATGGAATGCATAATTCTGGAATTCATTAGCTTTTATAACTTTCTGAGTTCAATGACATGGCAAAGTCTGATTACGTAGGAAATTCATAATAACTATGATTTTTTTGTTATATGCATGTATTTACCTACATATTACCTAAAATTACGGATTTCATATCTTGTCTTGCGTAGAACATACCTACTTACTCATAATTATTTCTATCGTGTTAAAAATAACATTTAAACTGTTGAATAGAAAAGTAATCTAGATTCTCAGCACAGTAATTATCTTAATCAACATTTTCTCACAAAAATAACGTAGCGAATGTAAACAAGCTATTATATGATTTTTTGCAGCTGAAATATTTAATTTACAATTTGCTACGCTACCTTTTTCATGATAAGGTACCTATCTACTTCTATCAGTAAGTCTTCGAAATAATAAGTAGGTACTCATGCATCTACAAAATATAACAATACAATCTTTCACTGATGAAATGGATATCGAGAAACTCCATCCGTCGAAATGACCCAATAGTTACAAGTTACAACGTAACGCACACACACCCAAACGAACTTCCTTTTATTTATATCGATAAAACAAAAAGATAATCTGGAACGAGATCACAAATCACTAATCTACACATGAAGAGCCTTAGTGCAAGAGGGATAGAAACGTTTCTGTGTGGTTCGTAGTGGTATTTCTTTGAATCTCCGCGGTTCTGGTATGTGCGGTCGCCGGGTTGAGCCGAGATTCCCGCTGACCACTGACAAGTCTACATTGAGCAGGGTCCAGGGATCGCACCAAATAAATATGGAGATATAGTCGGCTAGTTTTATGTTCGGTTCCCGATACGAGGAAAACAAGGGAAATAGAGGCGTGTCTGTTTTTCTGGATATGTGCGCACTGCGTAGATGTTCGTAATCATACTTTTTGTTTCAGACATTTGCTTTCGCTGATTTAGTATTGTATTAGTGAAAGCAGTTTCATCTATTGGTGAAGTTGTAACGGCTTTGGGGTAATTTTTCTATTGCTTGGCTTTTTACAGCAAAAAAAGATGACTTTTAGATTTTTACAATCTTCTGTGCTTAAATTTTTTGTGTTGAATGAGTAAGTGTGAACATATATTGAAATTATTTTTTACTGTAAGAACTTTCTGAATCTCACCGTGTTGTTAAAACAAATCATAATATTAAACTGTAAGCATCTACCTATAGCCAGATTTTTCTAACCGTGTGTCTGTCAACGTCAAAATATTAGGTACAGAGTATGCATTTAAATTTAATAGAATAAAATAGAATAGTTCTTTATTTGCACAGAAAGTAGGTACAAGTTACAGATGTTTAATTAAAAAAGATCCTTCTACTAACTACCTTAACTAAGGCATGCAAACTGCTTAAGCTATAATAAAAAAGACTCCTTCAAAACATATTATTAATACATTCAATCAAATCAATACAAGTTTACCATGTCAAGATGAAATTCAGCAAATAATTTGAAATAGGCAATACGTAATGTCAAGTTTAATAAAATGGTATTATAAATTTGTCAAGGTCGAGGTCAATATAGCAATAACAACTTAACGAATAATATTATAGAACTGTGCAGACCACAGAAGTGTGTATTTAGACCGTAGAGCGGCATCGGCGGGGCGCCGGAGGTAAGCAGGCACCGAATTCAATCACCTAACCTAAGTGATTGAATTCGGCGAAACAAAACAAACTTAACATTGTTGTTGAAAAACATGTTCTCCCATACATTAACATACGTCCCGGTCAATTCTCCAATTACAAATTTAAGTTTGTAATCGCAATTTTTTTTTATGTTATAGAACTACTTACAAATTAACAATTTTCGGACTTTTTCCTTTACTAAGTGCTGTGAGACCTTGCTTCTTGTCAAATTTCATGATGCTAGGTCAACGGGAAGTAGGAACTCTATAAGTTTTGATTTATTTGCGAGTACCAAAATATGTCGCATAAATGACCATAATTTTTTATTTTTTAATGTGCTGACTTATAAACTTGATTTTCTTAAAGCTCCAAGGGACCACAAACCCTACGAGTCTACGACATATGTCCGTATTTGATATTCATTTCAACTTGATACCTCCGCACGTTCCCGGGAAAAAGGGTTTTGACAGACTGACAGACAGACAGACAAACAACGAAGTGATCCTATAAGGGGTCCGTTTTTTCCTTTTGAGGTACGGAACCCTAGAATTCAAAGTTTTTAACAGGTTTCCTTGAAACAATCTGTGGTTGATTACCGCTAATAGGTACAAGATTATGAATGTTTAAAACTGCATCAACATTAATCAATTCACACTGTTTATTCTAAACAAACAGGACCTAATTTTGGAAGACCAGTAGCCAATTCAAATAAGTTACCAAGGTTTGTCCAAGTAGCGGTTGGTAATCAATTACCGACAAATTATTCAAACGTCTGTGGTGACAAACAGACTTTGTTGACTGATTAGCCGTGAAAACTATTAGAGTGAGTATTTTTTGTCCTGTAGTAACGCAAACGTACAGTCAACAAAGGAGATATCTAGGCAGGGCACACCAACACATTTGTATGCGAATTGCTTCATGTTCAATTTTATATACGAGTATATTACTATGGTTTTGCAATACTCCTACATTGTAACAAACCAACACAAAATTGTATATTTTCACGAAATTGAACATGAAGCAATTCACACACAAATATACGCCCCTGCCCAGATATCTCTTTTGTTGACTGTACATTCAAAATTATTAATCAGAGCTGTAAAAATAGATGTACTTAGGTACCTATTGGCTGTTCTAATAGTAGGTATTCTTGCTCAGATTCAACGATTGTAAACTAGATAATTCCAACATCTTGTCAGTATGTCTGGAGTATTGTGAGAGGAGCTATGACTGTCGAATAGTTGTATACTTTTTTTATTGTACTTAAATAATGTGTTTGTGTCTTAACTAATGTAAGTGGCCTTGGCCGTTTTATGTTAAAATAAATAAATAAATAGTAAACGTTCAGGCCATCAAGTATCAGTTAACAAAACCCGTAGGTATGTAGCGTTTGGATGTTGAAAAAAACAAAATAAATATTCTATCACACAATATTTTGATATTAGAGATGACAACGCATCACAAGACAGTGATCAATGTTACAACATAATAAAACTTTACGGCATATCATTTTAATATTCTTTTAAAAGCTTGTATCACCTGCCAGAGAGAACCAACAACTCATTATTTTAATCATCATCGCAGAACCGCTACTCGCTACTGGTGCTCGATCTTCGCTTCGTTAGCCACTATCACGTCATCGAGACGATGACAATCTCAATTGAATTACGAGCTACCTGCGACCAACGTGTGGTCCATCTGTTAATCTCGAGTCGATCTTACGACGCATGCGCTATCGGCCCCTCGAGGTGGTCCCGCCTCATTACGTCCAACTTACGATGGATCTAAAGCCTCTTTGTCCCACTATTGTGTACCATGAAAAATGTTAGTCCAATGACAGGTGTCGATAAGCCAAAGTCTCTCTTTTAAATTCGGAATAAAACGCGCGAATGTGATACTAGCAATTCCTTTGGCGATCAATCAATGAAGCCGGTTCATTAATGATGTTACAATGGATGAGGATTCCTTTGATGTTTGTCATTTTAATCGTGAAGGATTTCACTTTTGGTGTAACTTTGTTTGACAGTTTATCGAGTTCGTTTATTTTTAGAGTTGACAACAATTTGTTTGCGAGTAAGAATGATTTTTGAAAGCCATGCTAGTTCTACAATCGGAAAATTGGAACTATTTAGATAAGGCAACAACGGTTTTTAATAAAACTCTAACGCCTCTCTCTCTCTCTTTCTCCTTTATTTAAGTGGCGGTGCAAGTTGAAACATAGGCTAAACCTAGTTCGGCAGCAGATGTTAATAATTTGGCACAAATGTAACCGATTTACTCTTTAGCATAAGTATAAGTAGCTAAGACAAATTGTGTACCTAATATGTTTATTATTTTTGGTCTAATATATTATAAGTACAATGAAATAAGTTTCTGGGAAGATTTATTTCGATGCACAAATCCTAAGCTCTCGTATTTTTTGACAATCATGCGACCAAGAAATTTTAATCCAGCTGTTATTAAAACAGTCCCTAAGGCTGGCGACGAAAAATATAAAATTCACATCATCACGCACCCTGTCTTTTCTCGTCGTAAGGGATGAGTTTCAACAAAGTTGCTGCATCATGCTCAAGGGATCCTGCTTGTGCATTTGCTAATCGTAACTCCAGATATTTTTCTTTACAAAATGGTGGAGCAAAATTGCCTTTCATAAAATTATTTAGAATTCTTTGACCCACACCAGTGATTTCATTTTCGTTGCATTTTTTAGACATACTCTTAAGATGCCTAAGTAACAAAATACGTATAGTCATACTAAAGAAAATTGTACACAGGATCAAAAAAAAGAGAAAATATACTACTTGAATTTATGAGAAAACCATTTTAATTTTTTGCCACTGAGCAATCAACGTGGCCACAACCTAGTGGGCTCAAACAATAAAAAACAACGAAGAAGAGTACCATCGACACGAAAAGGAGAAGAAGACTTTGGTTTGTCATTGGTGCCGATTCTCTTGTGAACGCACTAAACTAAAATTAGAGAATCGCTATCTTTTACTAACAGGCAGCGCGACAAAAGGACAGCTATAGCTATGAACTAAGTTGGAGATGTCAAACTAGTTCACGCCTTGCGCTTCACCGTGTTTTTAGTCGACATGTTTTTACGTGTCGTCTAAATGTCTATGGAAAAATTAGTTGTAACTAATTTGACAGCTCTAATTTACTTCCGTCCCTTTCTTGTCATAATAGAGAGAAAAAGTTAGCAATAGCCTAAATTAAGTTTAGTTTGTGCACAACAGAATCGGCACCATTACCTACCTAAATATCGACATCCCTTCATGTCTGTGAAGTTTTGCCCGTTCATTTAATTTGACATACGTTACAACTACGGAACCCAAAGATTGACACTAGACTAAAGTGACAACACAAACATCCAACTTTTTGCTGCAAGTGAATACAATATGCTTAATTTAGATTCATGCATATAAAAAGCTGTCGACAGCAAGTTCATGAGACAATAACTAAAGGTCACTGGTGTTATAATGACATTTATGTTATACATGTGGCAGAATAATGTATGAATACACATAAATAAAGTAGCTTTTTGTGTCTGTCTGTCTGTGTGACCGCTTAAATCTTCAAAACCCCACACAATGGATTTTCATGCGGTTTTCACCATCATTTACAGCATTTATCCCTGAAGAATTGCGTGTACATTCATTATTTATCTATACTTATTATAAAATAGGAGGAGCTCGTGGCTAAGTAATAACAGCCGCACGGGTCGATCCATCAGGTTAAGCTAGGCTTGCCGGGGTTGTTCCGTGGATGGGTGACCATCTTTACATAGCGAGACTCCTCCGTGCCTCGCCTCGGAAAGCACGTTAAGCCGTTGGTCCCGGCTGTCATTCGTTGATCTTTGACAGTCGTTACGGGTCGTCAGAAGCCCGAAAGTCTGACAATCAGTCTTACCAAGGGGTATCGTATTACCCAGTTAATGGGTTGTGGAGGTCAGATAGGCAGTCGCTCCATATAAAATCCATCCGGCTGCATCCGGTTAGACTGGAAGCCGACCCCAACATAGTTGGGAAAAGGCTAGGCAGATTGATTGACTTATTATAAAATAAAGTCGCTTTTCGTGTCTGTCTGTGTCACCGCGTTATTCTTCTGAACTACGCAACGAATTTTGATGGGGTTTCCACCATCCTGTAGAGAATGTATTCCGGAAGGTGTAGGTATGTGTAATACGGTAATATTAAACTTGCTTATACTAATAATGAAATCTCGATGTTTTATCAAATCGTAAAAACCGTGTGAAGCAGGTTCGGGCAGGTCGCTAGTGCATTATAAATTAAAGTCACTCTTCGTGTCTATGTGACCGCGTTGTCCTTTTAAACTAATCAACCGATTTTGATGCGGTTTTCACCATCATTTAGAGAATTTATTCCGGAAGGTTTATGTGTATTTATTCCATAAACTTACATGATATAATAAGGAAACCTCGATGTTTTGTCCAGTCATAAAAACCGTGCGAAGCAGGGTCAGATCACTACTATTATGTATAATAGAAATATTAACGTTTGATTGTGGTAAGCTATGCACGCTGTAACAAGTACCTAAACAATGCAATGATCATAATCAATGATGGATGTTCTGAAGGCCAATTCTCGTACCTAAAAACGTTCAAATTCAAGTCGCAATCTCATGCCAGCGACAATCAAATGTCAAAAATATAGGTAAATGCTATACAATTTTTGACAGATTGAGACCGAGATGAGATTGCGAACGTTATTAAAAATACGGGAATTGCCCCTCTGATGTTCGCACTAGCATAGATGTTTGTTAGGTGTATATGGGCATAGACTATAGTTATTTAGTTTATGGTACCTATGGGCATTATAAAATATTATGATAATTATCATTACACTGATTCAACGTTTTCATGTAAGTAAAATATTATTTTGTTTCCTTGCATAGACATAGGTATATAAAACTTTTATTTCATTATATTCTATTAAAAATACTGTTTGATTCATGGCGTGGTTATTAAGTATCTATTCAGCTCGAGGATGTGGTGCCTTTTGAGGCACTTGGTGATATTTGTGTGAAGCAGGTAAACGGCGGCCAACTGATTTGGATGGTTTTTAAGTCTGTCCTTGTTGGCTTTTTGTAGCATCAGTATATTCTGTTTTACTGTGTTTGCTTTTAATTGCTCGTGGATTTCAGCATTCGTGATGAACCATGGGCATGGGGCATTGGAAATTAACTTCAGACAAATTGAGTTTTGTTATCGTAGCAATGTTGATGTTTGAATCCGAGGCACTAGCCCATATTGTATCCCGTAGGTCTTTATAGGCTTTATCACGGCTTTGTAAACCAGTAACTTGTTCTCGGGTGAGACTTTAGACTTTCTTCCCAGCAACCAGTAGTCTAAAAGTGATATTAGCTTGGTCTCTTTTAGCTTTGATGTGGGTTTTCCAAGTTAGTCGCCTGTCCAAGTGCATACCAAGGTAGGTACTTCAGGACAACATCTTTGTGTGGCAACTTATTGCTTCCTAGCTTAATCACAGGGCAATCAACTGTCTTTGAGTTTTATTTCGTTGTAGGAACTTTTTGAAGACAGTAGTGTAACTTATCAAATTGACTACATATTAGCATAAAAGTTCCTACAAACAGGCGCGACACGCGACGCGACACAAAGACACCGCGTGTCGCGCGACGAGAGCGGTGCCTTTGTGTCGCGCACGATTCGCGTCGCGTGTCGCGCCTGTTTTCGGGAGTCTTAAAGCTATTGCAGCCTAACAGTGTAATTATATTTGTGTCCTTTATAAGTGTTTGAATTAAATGTACCTACATAATGTCAAGTTTTAATGCATCGGTAATTTGAGTAATTTTGAATTGCGGCTTTTTTATTGAAAAAATCTTTGTGTAGCGTAGAATAATTTGTGTAGCCAATGGTATAGTGTAACGAATCTACTCAACTAAAGAAATAAGAAGGGAATAGACTCGTAAACAAAATATAATTTGGAAAAGAAAATAAAAAATACAGAACTAGATTTTTAAAAATACACTTCCTACCTAGTATGACTGATATCCTTGGCTTGATTAGCTTTTCAGAAACCGGACGTAAGTTTCTTCAGCCAAATCACAATAAAAAATCACAGTATAAATTGTAGAATGGCGTTAATGACGTCGACAGACGGTTCATTCACGAGGACTATGTCAAATTTGTTGAGATAGTTTCTCAGGTTGCCTTCAGCATTGCTTCCTAGGAAACCCACTTTGACGACAACGTCACAGTGTTCCATGCCCTCGGCCACGCCCGCGGAGCAAGAGGCAGCCTTAAAAAATCACTCGTCGCTCCAAATCAGCCGGCCAAAAAAAAAATCTTTCCTTCAGTCCAGTCCTTCTCCTCTCTTTTCCAACTGCCACTTGTCAGTCATCAAAACGGCCATAATAGTCACAAGACATGTATTAAATATACGGTGCCTAATTCTTTAATTATATTCAAACATCAATGAGAAAGATTTGGATTTTCAAAGATTTTGTGTACAATAAAACAACTACGGTTCTACTCAATCTTTTAAAAAGTAGGTACAGAAATTATATTAGAGAAATGAATTGCAAAAAAACCATACTTACATCCATTTTTTAAGTTAAAAATAAAAGAAACACCGAAAACACATTTTATAAATTGGCATCAAACAATCATACCTACCCGTGATTGACTTATGAAAAAGTTAATAATTTTGACTTTAATTAAACAACAATTTACTAGAAGGAAAACCTACTTTAAACTTGCAAAAAGCCTAATTCATCTTTCAACTATTATTACAGTGTCATAGATAATTTTTGTACAAAAACATTTACAACGGTTGCTGATAAGACTGTGCCCAATGCAAATTTTTACTTTGGTAATAGAAGATTTTTAGACTGATATAAAAACTGCAAAGACCCATTATTTTGCCTGTCTCTAGAGCCTCATACAAGAGAAAAAAGATAGATGAAAATAACTAAGAACTTCGAGCTATCAAGTGACAGATTGCAAAGATTAAGGCATCGTATAAAATTAAGAACACCTGAACCAAATCACAACAAAGTTAAAGATGACAAAAGGGAGACAACTCACATGTGCAAGCAAAAAAAACTAGATATCGATAATCTCCACGCCAAATGTAGAACCACAAACAGCTATTTAAAAGCTATAAAAATAAATTATTCTCATTAACATGAGTGTTTGGTTCTTTGTGGCGCGACAATGGTGCTGGCGTCTTACAGGACCACTTTAACGACATCGCATTAGTAAAATGTCAAAACAGAAAGGACACACTCGAAGACGAGAGGTTGAAGTAAACATTTGAGGGTTATTAATTGGAGGTGATTTGTTAATTCTTTCATGTACGCACCGCGAACGTTTAATATGTTCTAAAGATTTCGCATTGATTGTACACAATAGTAGAATTAATGTGTGGGTATTAATCTTGGAGAAATGTATATTTTATAATCATTTGTAAGCCATTAGGCGGTTTTAACTTGTGATTTGGGTGCATTGTGGTTTTTTCTTGGTCTTCAATATTTGAATCGGTTTATAAAAGCTTCTTTTTATATTATAAGCACACTCACGTGCATGTTATTTTCATGTTTATGTGGATTTATTTAAGTTTCTTTCAAGAAAGGAGATATTTCCAGCAGATTAGCCAAATGACGAATTGCACAGGTTAGCATCAAAACAATCGTTGAAAATTAAGTGAGTTTTTTTATATTTTACTATTTTAAGTAACTAACCAAGAATAAATTCGTGACCAAATAAATCCAAAGGCGGAGCATAAGCACAGCCACAGTCCGTCCATGACAAGTTTGTCAATTAATTTTTGAACTGGTGTACCTAGATAATAATATACTTAGGAAAGATTTTTGCCACAAAATTTGTACTAAATCCCACAGCAACTAAATCTCACATCATCCCACAGATCTTAGAAATAATCTCAGAAAATCTACATATTTCATACTTTCTAATGGCGTTTTGGTATTCATATATACAGTTAAAATTACAAACCATTCGGACGATTAGAAAAAGAAATTATAGAAACCCAATTTGCAACTCAGTCACAAGTGAAGCTTAATTTAGAACACATGCAAACTGTAGCAAACCTGGAGTCTTTAAATGATGGTGATGATGAAAAGTACGTATCGCTAAGCTACAGGTTGCACAGGATGACAGTTTTCATGAAGGAAGGCGGTTTAAAAAATATGTACCTACGCATTTACTTAATAAAGATTCACCAACAGTGCTAACTGATATGGAAAGAGGACTCAACAAGAAACATATCTAATAAAGACCGTACCATTTGCCAACTCTAAACTGTGTTTCTCTTTCAACAATGTCCCATCTTCCGTTCTGTATAATTTAATCTGAAGAATATGCTTTTCTTACTTGTATTTTTTCTGTTGAAATGAGATACCTATGTCATCACTCTATGTGGCATGAGTAAACATTCAATCATGTTTCAAACATCATGTTAAATACTTGGCAACCGATACTGAGTGTAGTTCCTGTTCAAACTCATTTGAACTTATATTTTGTTTCTCCTTTTCTGCGTGTGGATGGATTAGAATTTGTAACCGTAGTTTTCTAAGTAAAGCAACGTTTGCAGCCAACTTTATGTTTGAGCTTGCTAATGTTGAAAATCACTACTTCTGTCGATACTATTTTTAATTAAATCGCAGCACATTACAATCCTTCTCCTGCGGTAGTGGGTACCTACCTATCAGTCAGTTTTATTATATCTGCTTGAAGTTCCTTGAACATTATTGCACAACATGTGGTACCTATACTTAATGTTATGTAGTAGGTATAACTACATATAAATGGCTAGGTTTTTTTTTATTTTATGACCGAACTGATGAAATTTTCTGTTGGCCTTAATCAGATTTCTACATTTATTAAAAACGCAACGCTATCTACTAATTTGAATTTTAATAAGTCAGTACCTACCTAGATATGGTTATAGATGTGTTTTCTTTACCATCGAGACGTGCACTACAAAATGCTAATTATACCTACTGATATATTATTATCATTACTATAAGTATGCCTGGTATTGTACTGCCAACTAGATAGTCCTTAGAGTCTATATTTTTTCTCTAAGTATGTAGATCCCTAAGTAGACCTCCATATTTTCCAGATCAATATAGAGACATCACTCTTTCTCGAGGTTACTTCAACATCAGCCACAGTCAAAGATGGTTAAAGTGGCCTAAATATGAACAAGATGTAAATAGTTGTTTGGGTAACACCTCGTGGCTAGTGCTAAATATAAACACAAATCATACTTACAGACGCCAGCAACATGTATTTTCTTCATCCATGGATAAATGACCCTGTCAGTATTATCGGAACATATAGAGGAATCATCGTCTTCTACAGGCGGAGAATCTAGTAGAAGCCTCTCGTCATCTAGCTCTGATCCAGGGGAGCCTTCTCGCCCTAAAGCATGTAGCTTTCTTCCTGCTGGAGCAGCCTCTTCAATATGTCTTTCTAGCCTTAAACCAAGCTCAGCCAAACCTGGGGCAGTCTCAGGATTGTGAGAAGGGTATCCGTGGTCTGCATCGGATGGATGTGATGGCTCAGGGGGCCTTGGTGGCGGGGCGACAGGTGGGTGCTGCGGCAAAGGATGATAATACCCCCCATACCCGTACCCTGTCCCAATCTGAACTGGAGCATATTGGTGCTGGTAACCATACTGCAAATGTTGGTGTTGGTAGTATTCCCCTGGTGGTATGTAGTCTGCTTGGCTGTATTCCTCGGAGGGCGGGAATTTGGGGTCTGGCTGCGGTTGGTACCCACCGTTGGTGAGGAATGAGCTCATGGTGGGCGTGGTCCTCTCCGCGCATCACCTCGCACACAACACGCCTGCTAATATGGCCGCCATTCAATTTAACCACATTTTTTTCAATGTTTCTTCTTTGTCACTTTGTTTTATGGACTATGGTCATAATATATATGATAACAATGTTGAATATTCTCGTTATTAGAACTCTTTTGCAAAAGCAAATGTAGAGTAGGTAAAGCTCTAATCGTTGTTCAATGAGTTTCTTCAAGTAGGGTGTGGATTGAGATCCAACACAAAAACTGCTAGAGAAGATTACACCAAATATTGATTCCTCTTAAATCTATTTATCGTCACAGATAGTATGAAAGCTTCTTAAATCGCCGATAGAGTTTGAATGACATACTACACAGTATTTTACAATATTATTAGTAGGTACAAAATGTTTGTTCACAGCTATTCGTTCACCTAGAAGATCTAAAATAAGTGTCCAAATATTATTAACTCGTTTTAAACGTCCACAAACCTTACAATCAGAGTTCAGTTATTCTAATTATCTGTTGTTAAAATTATCACATTTATTAACACTGTTATCTTCACTATCTTCAGCGTTTGTCCACTAAACACTATCACAAACCAGTCAGTTCATTTCACAGTTTTGATCGCAAAAGTTTTAGAACAGCATTATTGCAAAGTCATTTGATTTATCACTTTTTGATAATAAACAATGGTGCTGGAGGCGCGCTGTCCTGCAACATTTTGAGACAATATACACTGCCCAACACGCCAGCACACTCTGTCACTTTAAGGACTCCTATACATGTTCATCAATTTTTACATACCACCTTCCATTTTTAAGGCGGAGCTGTTCTTGTTGCTACTTGCATAGAAACCAACAAAGAACTTTCAACCTTTTATTTGTACGATAAGTACTAATTTTGTTCGCAGCTATACTTGAAAGCAATAAGCTGCAACCACGCTTTTCCCCCTCCCGCTTGTAAACATACGAATGCGTGCGAAAGAAATAGAAGCATAAATCGTTCGTCGAGGTAGTAACCAACCTTATATCGCTGTCTCATTCTATCAAGCAAAGTTGTAGATTAGAGCAAATGAGAACAAAGTTTAGAGCGGGCTTTACTATAGAAGAGATTAAGTAGCTGTTTAATAATAATACAGAACGAACATGGTCTCTGTTCGTAGCGACACGGCGCGGCGGTGGTTTTAAATATTTAATATGCAATTTCCTTTATTTTTCATTATTATACTGTTTATTATTTTAATGGACGACAAGTGAGATATAATTAGGTAGAAATTAATAGTTTTGATACAAACCGTGTACGGCCATCATACGGTCATTTGCATTTTAGTATCCGTCACTCATGGTCAACGCAATATTAATGATTTGGAGTGTTTAGTTCTGTTTTACGGTTTTACTTATCACTAATTAATTATGTTAACATTATGTTTTGTGGTAAAACTTGCGTAAAGCTATATTTAGTAACTCACTTTTTAATTTGCGTGGTACAAATTAAATACCCTATTGTGAATTTAGAGTAGTGTTATTTTAACCAAAATACAATTAATTAAGTACTATCAAAACCATTGAACATGGCATTTTTTTAAATAGATTTTACAAATGAGTAATTCTATTGGGTTTAGTCATAGTCCTAATGTAATAGGTAAATAATAATCAATAATAATAATAATATTCGTATCAGCATTCTTGCCTGATCAGGCAAGAATGCTGATACGTCTTGTGCTATCACAAGACTTGATAGAATCCATAAAGATAAAAATATATTGACACTTTGAAGATGAACAGAACAAGATTCCAATTTCATAATCGTAACCAAAATAAGTCAATCCAAAGAAGATTAAAAAACAATACAGAAACACAAGGCAATAACAACACACAGGACTTTAAACCAAGATAACTATCACAAAAATCACACGACAAATCCGATCAGTCCTTACTCTCTAACAAAAAACAAAGCAATCACTAGTCACGGTACTACGATACCGTCTAAGCCGCTAATACTACACTAAGACCCGACAAGGGAGCCGACTTGGACACCAAATAAACAAAAATGGTGATTTTATTGAATTAGATGATCACAATGGACCACGGTGGAGTTGTGCTGAGTCATGCCAGCTCCCGAGCCGACCACAAAAGGTGGTAACACCCGATCAATGGATGTTTGATCAATAAATAGACGTGTATCTGGTCCGGCTCGGCCTTTTTTGATACTGATTCTGTTTTGTGTTGCTGGGATAAAGGTTCAGCTGCTTCGTGTGCCTCCTGGCGAAGATGGGATTCAGATGGAGTAAGTTCTTCAATAATTTCAAGGTCTGTGGAACGAGAATGATCTACGTTATCAAGTCTTGTTTTGTTCTATTTAAGTCCCTATTTCTTTTTATATTTCTTCATGAGTTTTGTTCTTGTCATTCCTTCAATTCAGATCAACCCTATTTTCAGTCTCATCTTTGTTTTCTTTAGAATTAATGCTAGGTTTTGGTCAAGTAAAGGAGTAACCACGAGATTTTAAGAATCTACACAAACCGTCTAGATTCTGTTGTGATTCTTCATGTCTGAGAATACTTATTAATGATGATGAAAATAGTATTTCTTAACTGTATCAATCAATCAACTATCGCAGTCTACTGCTGGACATAGGCGTCTCCCAGGCTGCGCCACAACACCCTGTCCTCCGTCTTCCGCATCCAGTCTGTCCCAGCCACCATAAAAGGTTGTCGGTCCATCTAGCTGGGGGACGTCCCATACTATGCTTGCTGATACGCGGTCTCTACTCCAGGAGTCGTCTGCTCCACCAGCCATCGGTCCCTCTACAAATATGGCCAGTCTACTGCCACTTCAGTTTGCTTACTCTGCAGGCTATGTCGGTTACTCTGGTTCTTTTCCGGATAACTTCATTCCTGATTTTATACTTCAAAGAAACTCCAAGCATAGGCCTGTATTTAGGTAGGTACTAATTTTACTCTTCTTCAAAAGTTTGAACCTTGTAAAAGGCAGCTGTCTAATATTTTGTAAGAATAATTCTGATGATCTATAAATATAATAACTGACTGACAATAACAAAATAGGGTTTGCTACAAGGTCCTATTTAACAATATTTTTATCTGCCAGACTGTTTGCCATGAAAATTATTCAATCATTATTAGTATCCTTGAAAAATCAAGAGTGATCAAAGAGCTTGACGAATGACGATGGACTTTAGAACCAACACCAAGTTATAAAGTCCAACACCAAGCATGACGATAATGATTAGTTGTTGTCACCATGACCGTTAATTACGATTACCTGTTTACGGGAATACCCGATGATTTGATGTTATCTAGGCACAAACTAGATGATGTTGACAATGATAATTACATAGTTACTAACTACAAGCAGCTAGCCGGTATATGTATTACATAAGACAAGGAAAACGTCAAGCATTAATATACGTATTCCTCTACTCTAGATCGTGTCTAATCACTGTGCAATGTGTCGATATGTCTGTCAGTCTGTGATATCGCTGATCTTGACAAGCAATAAATTGTTTTAATCTCAGTTGAATGCTCTCTTATTTCTTTATTTTTTGGTTTGTCTCAACTCAACGCTGGCTATTATTTATTATAAAGCGCATGTGTAAGCTATGCTACGCTTGGTTTTAGAAAGAAAAATACAATCAAATACAAAGTCGATGCTAATAAAGCAAGAATCCATATTTCCAATAACATTTTGATAGACTCCCAAAGTTTTAAATTAAAATTATTTGCTTATGAGAGATAAAATATGTCCCCCATTGAAGACATCCTTATCGGCGCAAAGTTTCTTCAACAAACTTGCTCACTCCCGTTCTGTTTTTTCTCGTGACGCTAACTGCTTGCCAGCTCGTTCTATCCAGCGCAAACTTAATCCAAGTTTAATGAACAATACGACAGGCCCTTAATCAAACTTTGGACTTCCTAACTTTGCTTTCAGAGGATTTCCAACTTTAAAAAGTGCAGCCTCGAGTTTAAAATCTTCTGTACGCTTCAACGCAGATAGGTCGTTCTGCCTTTTAAATTCCCAGCTGGAGAAAAACCTATTTAGCTGACTTTGATCGTATTATTTGTTTCTTGTTTTGCCTTTTAGATACAGTGTCGGAATAAACAGAGTTTATTTGAACTGGATCTTATTAAGATTTCAACAAGGTCATTTATAATATTCAGTTTTGATACAAATACAGCTTAATTCTGATAGGATTTCGAAAATATTTTGTTTTCGTTTTCGGCCTATATAAATGGGACTGTATCATTATAGTTAAAAGCAAAAAATACAATTTAAAATTTCGCAGTCCTGTTCCCAATCACATGTTGTGAAGGGGATCGTATAGCCAATTTCTGTAATGGCGGGTTGCGTTTCCTATCTTTGTTGGGCCGAGTGCCGACGTTTTTTGCAAAGTCTCGCCCCTCCCATGCCGAGGGCTGGCTTCGATGAAATTTATGGGGTACACATGTACGAACCTATATACTTTTTTATTTTTTGCTTGCGTTTCTACTTCTTATGTGGGTTCTAACAGCTAAAAATCTCTCATAGCACTTCGATATCATTTACAGTCTTGTGAATTTTACACAAACAATCATCTCAATACATTCTCATGTCACGTCTTTATAATTTAATATTAACAATGTCAATACACACCTACATACATTGTGTACGCGTCTACTTCGGAGCGAGCTCCTCAAAGCCACGCACAAGTTTTTGACGCGGGTACGTCATCGTATGTCAGACGTTTGACAGCCGACACCACTCTCGCCTCCCTGCCACCTCCCACGCCCCCCTAGATGACGTCACCTATCAAAGGGAATAATTCTGGTGAGTCTAGAAAGATATCAATTTCAAAGTTTGTACATCTATTGACTAACACGGGAGACTGTTTGTCGTATTTTGAGAATGTGCTGTTTGAATTTTGTGCTGTTTAAAATTTTCTAGTATGAACTCCAAAAACATCTACCTACTCAAAGCAAAATGTATTATCATGATTATTCTAGTTAGGTAGATGGTACTAAAAATTATTTGTAGATATTGGATTCTACTGGATTATAGTTATTCTAAACAGAGTTTCAACGAATATAATAAGTATCTACAAAATATGCTATCCAAAAGGTCTTCAAAGATCAAATTCTTATCCCAATATTTTCGGTGGAGCGTGTATTCCTAAGATTTATATAGCATTTTCTACCACAGCCAAAGTTCATATTTTGCCATTTTATGTGTATGTATGCCTCACAAAAACGTCAAATGTTACAGCGTCGAGGGGGAACGTTTGGTATTCCTGACAAGACCGAGTTCAACAACGTAACTTCCAACTTCCTCCACTCTGTTTGCAACCTTAGCTACTACATAATAAATCACATTTTGTTTTGATTCTTCTCTGGCTTTTATGACTGTTTCCAGTTGAGCGAGCAGATGTTTCATTAATCAGCGAACAGTCGCGACAGTGCAGCAGCGCTGGCGTCGCGGTTCAATTTTTTTCCTCTTGCGCCCTTAGATTGGATATTGGACACGATTTCCTGGGAAACTTGGCAGAGGCTGGGTGGTCGCTAATCAATAGTATATGTATCTATCACTTATTATATGTACCTACTGAGACATATTATAATTCATTGTTTCCTTTCTCTTGTTACGTTTTGTTTTTACCATATTTCGGCTAGGAGATCTTTTAGAACATTTTACTCTTAAAATTATGAATGCCATTGAACTATTACCAGGTATTATATGACCTAAAAAAATGGTTTTAGGTAATTGATTTAATGATTAGTTGTGTGTTCTTTTTTTTTACAAACGATTATATTGTTTTATTGGATTTTTTTTTTCTCAATTAATCTTTGTTATTTTATATTATGTTTCTTAATTAGTCGATTTTGTAATTGATATGAGTAAATGACATGTAATTTTGATAATTATTAATAAATACACTAAACTAAACTAAACTAAACTGAACCTTATCGAACGCCGTAACATCAATCAGTACACCAACAGAACAATACAACCGGCCCACTACACACATCTCCTCAAATTAAACATCTCATCTTAACTCAACGAGATCCTAAACCCGAATCTTTTAACCCTCCTCAACTTTATCTAAAAGCAAAAGCAATTTGCATTTCAATGCATAAATTTATCCGACACACGCTCACCCTGTATAAGTATTGCTATCTCCTCCCCTCTGGGTGCACTCTCGGAATTATTCCTTCGTGAATACGGGTGCTTTTGTTAGTGCATTTTGATATTATGTATAGGTGCTATGTGAATCTTAGTGAGCATATAAGCCAGTGGATGTTTGAAATTATTTTACTTCAGCAGAGAGGTTACCTTGAGAGCAAGCTTTTTCTAAAACATTTAGGTACACTTCTTCGATAAAAGCTAATGTCCGATTCTTCTGCTTTTCGTTTTGACGGTACATCTACGTTTCTTATATTGCTCAAATTCAAATTCAAATCTTTATTCCCTATCACATGTGTTTACAAGGTGTTTAGGCCCAGTAGGTGGCCACATTTATTGTGGCGTCAGTGGCGTTGTTCTGATCGTCAAGGGTGCAGGTGAACGAACATTTGAGACACTAGCAGATGGGGCATAGTCCGTTCAGGAACACCGCACTCGCGCTGGATGTTGGATGAATTATGTTTGCAGATGCCTATTTGGGTATATATCGATTCAGTGCTTTCCAAATAAGCCACTGCAGTTCACGATCGGGACACAGGTGTCCGGTAGCAAACTTGTAAATGTATGTTACCGGATATTAGCTTTTAAAAATGAGGCAGTGCCTCAAAAATTAACCCTTCAAAGCCTTTGGTGTTTGTTCCTAGCAAATTGGTTGATTTACTCGCCGTCCGTCTGTCGTCAAGACTGCAATGGGCAATTAGCTGGGTGCAACCTACACAGGATAGATTTGCTTTTGGAAATTAAGGAGGAAAACAAGGATAGGGCAAGTAATGTCGTCATTAGCTTATTTGGCTTACTTAGTCATTTTGGAGGATATGGAACTAGGGTACCTGTAGAATACAAGCTATCTTTTGTGCAGAAGACAAACAGAGACTTCTGCTCAAAAGAAATCATGTTTTCTAAAGTTAGTTCTAGTAAATAAAATATAATATGTAATGGAAGTAACAATGCAATATCACAGAATTATGACGCTATAAACATTCATAATAAGCAAATAACAAAAACGAATCTGCCTGTAATACCGATCGATCAAACGCTGACTGTTACATTAAACTTAAATAAACTAAAATTTCACGCGTATATCTTACTTTCTAATGATCGATCGCCCGGAAAATCGTACTGATTCGACGTAAATATTTTGACATCGAAGAATCGTATGACGAAACAATCGCTTTCGTATCTGAGGGGAATGTTAGAAAACTTAATATCTGTAGACGTTTGATAGATCGGTCTCGGGGGTGTTGGACGGAGCGTTTGGAGTCCGAACAGTAGCGATTCGCTTGTGCTATACAATGGTGAGTTTAGAGACAACTCGTCGCTTGGGACTTCGATAAGATTGGTGGCGGGATGATTAAAAGCTATACCAGCTCTTTGTATCTAGGTACTATTCTGTTTAGATAGATACTTCTATTGTTTAGAGATCCCAAGTTGTTTGCAAAAAAGCATTTTTCTAACATTTTTAGGGTTCCGCAGTCAATAAGGAACCCTTATAGTTTCGCTATGTCCGTCCGCACCTTAGCTCAGAGACTCTTAGTACTAGAAAGCTATAATTTGACATGGATATACATATTCATCACGCCAACAAAGTGGTAAAATAAAATCGTGAAAAAAAAATTTAAAAAATTCTTTCTGTAGGTACACGTAAAGTGGAGATTTTTTTTTTCTCGTTTACCCCATGGTGTGGGGTGTTGTTGGATGTTGCGGGTTTGTGAAAACAATTTTTCGATTTAGGGAACCGTTTCTGAAATATCAAACTTTAAAGTGCTAATTGATGTTAGAGTCAAGTGTCCCCAACCCAGCAAAACGGTCAGTTTTTGGATGGGTGAAAAAATTTACGGTAGTTAAACAGAAAACTATCACAGCTAAGTAGGCTTTTCAAGTTTACGAGTAATAGTCAAATATTCATGAAACAACAAAAAGCCCTCTTCTTAGTCCGCATTATTGTGCAACTACGGAACCCTATTACTCTATTATTGCGCGTGGCCCGACACGCACTTCGCCGCTTTTTATTAAAAAATTAAAAAATCTGTTTCAATTTTGCCATCATTAATAACCTTTTTATAATTCTAAACCATAATCGTTGAGTAAAGGTGTTTTAAAATAATTAATATTTCGGAAAAGTATTAACAATCTAGTTTCTTGTGTGACTGAAAGCAGATTACCAAAATACGTGTATACGTTGAACTAACGTGGTTTTGGTTAAACCGTTTCAACATAAGAACGTATTTCAATCTTATCTTCTTCCACCAAATCTTTCACAAATCTTAAAGCACTTTTATCTTAGTACTTAGTACCCACTTAAACCAAACTGTCGAACAAAATCCTCTCTCCCCAATGCACGTTGTTTCGTTGCATCAGTCCCTACATTCGCAAAAAGCGTCTCTCGCTACTACCTCAGAATGACTAATGATGCCGTGCAGTGCGGACTCCGAATTTATCCCATATTTTTGTGATTTACTTACAATACAACATATTAAATTCTGGTGTTTGAAACTAGGTCAGGTACTATTTTAGTCTAATTCTACCACAAAAGGTCCTAAAAGCTACTAAGACCAAACGAGCATAGGTATGTATACTCCTTCTATCTCCATTCTAACTAATTCTTTTTGTGTAAACAGTGACACAGCATTCTTTCATTGTTTTATCTATACTTACATAACAAGAAAATAATGCTCATTTTCTTTTTCTGGTTCTCTGTTCGTTTGCTCTAAACCTACCTTTATCAGTAATCACTTTAAATACAAACTGTCGAACAAAACAAAACCCTCTTTCCCCAATGCACGTTGTTATGTTGCATCAGTATACCTACATCCGCAAAAAGCGTCTCTCGCCACTACCTCTCTCAGAATGACTAATGATACTGTGCAGTGCGGATTCCAAAAAATACCTCGCACTCGTACCCGTAGACAATGACGATTGAAATACGTATAATTGGGTAAAATGTTCAAAGATGCCGCAGGTTTTAGAAAATATCTTAAAATATTTCACGAGTTAGATTTTTTGTAGAAATTGTTTTAGGATTTGAAGTTATTGGGACCAGAAGCAGTGACTTAAAGTATAAGTATAATTTATTTGTTCAAAAATAAACTACAATTTAATTAGTATAGTGATACACTTTATGACATTTGTTTCTATGAACACATTTTGAACATATGTGCCTGAACTAGATATAAAATATCTGTATTTCAGACATCAGCGCTCTTCCCCTGCTATCCGCGACACTTAGCAAATAACTTTATTTGACCTTTATAAACATAATATTTGGTCAAAGAGTTAGAATCGGGCAACTGAAGGAACATGGGTTGGTTTTAGTCAGTAAAAGTCTGACACGCCCTCCCGCTCTGCCCAGAGCGGGAGAAGTCATTCGATGATTTCCCATCCAAAAAAAAAGAAAAAGAATAAAATAATAATAAAAATAAAAAAGAAGTGATTAGCCACCCAAACCGATAATAATAAGCGACCCCACGGACCCTATCTCCAGGGAAAAGTCTTGTTCCTTACCTGTGGCTTGTCTTTATCGGCCGGCTGGAGTAAACAATGTTGAAGAACAGTGTTCCCACCTCTTTCTTGCCTTTATTGGCTGGCATGAGTGGAGATTCGCAAGAACAAAAGTGCTTGGAGGAAGGAAGTATAAGATGCTGGTAGGGATCTTAACCGAACTTCCGGGATTGTCCTGGTAGCCGTGGAATATCTCTCCACTCTTCTTACGCACCTTAGGACATGTTGCACACTTATTGCAACACTGTGCTAGCGACTGTTTTCGGGGCCCCATTATTGAGTGTGGAAGTCACCCCCTTCCATTTTATCCGTTTAAATATAAAACATTGATCAGGTAAGTCACTGCTTGTGTTATCACATAATTTCACACATTTTGTGCCATTGGCCAAATAGTCCTTAAATATTGTGTGATAGTCTTCTGTAACGCCTTTGTGTTCTTGTTTTTGAAAATGCAATGGCACAGAGACCGTATCAAAGGCTTTGACCAAATCTAAGAATATGCCCATAGTCTTTTTGCCCGCATCTACATTTTCCACAATATAATCAACAAGCTTATGGGCTGCATCACTAATCGAATTGCCAGCTCGGAAACTAAATTATGTGTTAGAAAGATGGTTATTTGTTCCTAAGTAGTTTACGAGTCTTTTATTGAGGATGCGTTCCAGGAGCTTGGAGATAAAGGGCAAAATAAATATGGGCCTATAGTTGGTGCTGCGGTCTTTATCTCCGGATTTATGTATCGAATGCCCCACAGACTTCTGTAGGACTGTAGGAAAAACACCTTGTGATAAAACCTAAACGAGTATTAAAAATATGTGTTAGGGGCAGAAGTCTATTATGTTTATTTTCTTTAAAAAGGCTATTTAGTATAGAGTTACCAACGGAACAGATATTATTCAGACTCAACCTCCGCCTCATCTGTGTCCAATCAGGCGAGAAATTTTAGACAGTGCTTTGTATTTTCAGTTGCGTTATGAAGGTGCTCCAGATTTGCAGTTTGTAGTACTATCAGCTAAGTTTTTGCCTACACTTACAAAGATATCATTCACTTTACTCACCAATTCCCTTGCGTTGGATGTATTAATTAATTTTGTCGCTGTATTTTAGTCTTTTTAGTGTTCGTTATAGTTTTTATTGCAACCCATATTATTTACAATGTTTTAACTTTCTTTAGTAGAGGGTTGTAGATACACTATGAGACCAAACTGCTGTATTTTCATATCATGGTATGATCGGAGAAATCTAGATCATGTTCATTAACTGCTCTTTCTGAAAGTCACGTCTTAAGGAGCATAAAGTTCAGAAAAAATTAGGTACTAAACCAGGTACAATCAATATGCAGCCGAAATATATTTTAATTCAATCAATCAATCTGCCCAGCCTTTTCCCAACTATGTTGGGGTCGGCTTTTAGTCTAACCGGATGCAACTGAATACCAGTATTTTACATGGAGCGACTGCCTATCTGAACTCAACAATAACTGGGTAATAACGCCTTGGTAAGACTGGTTGTCAGACTTTCGGGCTTCTGACGACCCGTAACGACAGTCAAAGATCCACAAATGACAGCCGGGACCAACTGCTGAACGTGCTTTCCGAGGCACTATCTAATTTATTTTAATTAATTTGATAATACTTAGATTCACTTCTAACATTTTGAATCAACAAATCTACACCACCTGTCAACGAAATCTCAAAAGCGACAAACCAGACACATCAACAATCAAGTAATCACAGAACAGCTGTAAACTGAACAAAAATCCAGTCTTCAAATCAAATTCACACAAAGACTAGGACGGTAGGTAGGTATAAGCCGATCCTTTTGCACCAGCCAAGAAAAATAGTAGAAAAGCCATTAATAACTGTCACAGTTGCCTTGTTAAATGCATACAATACTTGGAGCTTTTTAAAAGGCTCACAATGGAGACTTGGCTAAATTAAAAGTTTTTCGATACAGCCGCTCGCGACATTGCACGGAACTGGAGTCGGTAATTATTGTACGTTGCTGGTACGGTTGGCAAATTAAAATTAAGGGCTGTTTTTTGAATATTTTGTAAGGTTTTATTTATGTATAATAATTGTTTACTCATTGCAACGTACAAAAGTTCTTCTTTAACCTGTATTTATAGATATTTTTGGATTTTCATATTTTCATTTATAACTTAAGAATGGTCTGTCAATTTTTTTACGATATTTTATTTGATGGAATTGTTGCTAAAGATAAATATTAAAACATCGGTAAAATTCACGAAAAAAAAAATGTATGAAGAAAATTAATTTTCTCATACATGAAATTTGGTCAGGACAACTTCTGTCGGGTCAGCTAGTGATATTATAACCTCCAGTTGTTTGCTATTAACATTCAGGTGTAAATTGTTTAAATGACAATAAATTACACTCAATCAATATGCCTAGCCTTTTCCCAACTATGTTGGGGTCGGCTTCCAGTCTAACCGGATGCAGCTGAATACCATCATTTTACATGGAGCGACTGCCTATCTGATCTCCACAACCCAGTAACTGGGTAATACGATACCCCTTGGTAAGACTGGTTGTCAGACTTTCGGGCTTCTGACGACTCGTAACGACTGTCAAAGATCCACGAATGACAGCCGGGACCAACGGCTTAACGTGCTTTCCGAGGCACGGAGGAGTCTCGATATGTAAAGATGGTCACCCATCCACTGACCAACCCCGGCAAGCGTAGCTTAACGTGATGGATCAACCCGTGCGGCTGTTATTACTTAGCCACGAGCTCCTCCGAGCAATGAATAGATTGACACAATGACTTTAATACTAAGAAGATACAAATTAACTTCTCATTAGAATGAAATATTTACCGCGTTCTAAGAAACGTTATAATATCATATATAATATAAATAGACTTACAACGGACAGGCAATTTACTTGTCATCAATATTTATATACCGTGGTAAATTAAAAGGTAGGTAAACAACAAAGTTCTCTGAAACGGAAAATTGTTGATAGATGGTCTAACATTCTTATAGAACTACAATGTAATACCTATGTGGACATAAATAATTAGGTACTTGATTACCAAACCACTTTAATTACTAGTAACTTGTATTTCAGTTTATTAAGTACTTAACTACAGTGTCTGCTGAAATGCTGAACGGCGGTGACGAGGTTGTAGCAAGCCCGTTGTGCCGGATCTTTAATATGTGTTGCAGATATGGCTGTTTGCCAGATGATTAGTGCAAGGTTCTAATCGTACCACTAAGGGAAGAGGCTCTCAGCAGGAGTGTAAAATCTACCGCGGCATTAGTCAGTGTTATCGGCAAACTGTATGCGAAGGTTTTAATAAATAGAATGTTAAGAGTGACAGATGAGAAAATATGGGATGTGCAGGCAGGATTTAGAGAGAACATGGGCTTTATGGATCAGATCTTCTCCCTAAGATGCATAGCCGAAAAACATCTGACAGTGTGTGGAGGGAAGAACTATGATCGACACTATCCATGTACGGTGTGGATTGGCGCTTGGCACGGGAACTGAAACCTTTATACAAGGATTCCAGTGCTTATGTTAGGATAAATGGGGCATACACAAACTGGTTCTGCATCTCGAGGGGTTATACAAGGTTGTGTAGCGTCACCGTAGCTGTTCAACTTGTACATGGATAGTTGTCTGACAGATTTGAAAGAGGGTGAGTGCTGATTCAGGGTGAATGAATTGCCTGTCACATGCCTTCTTTACGCAGATGATCATGTTGTACTTGCATCGTCAGCAGAACAGTTACAAGATATGGTGACTGTGATGGATGAAGCACATAAGATGAAAGGGATGACTATAAATGTGAATAAGACGAAGGTCATGGTTTTTGAAAGAGAAGAGAATGTGAAAATAAATGATAATAGTGTGGAGCAAGTAAGTGAGTTTGTACAGGGTGTAAGTGTAAACAGTGGTAATCTTTTAAGGGGTCATTGTACTCATCATTATGAACAACTTTTACTATGGAACCAAAACTGAAATCGCGAATTAAAAATCAGCTGTTCAGTACATTTATGTTCGCATAATTCGTCAAAATGTAGGGAACAGCTGTTTTTTTTTTCGCGATATCAGGTTTGGTCCTATAGTAAAAGTTGTTCATGATGATGAGTACAATGACCCCTTAAAAGATTGCCACTGTTTACACTTACACCTGTGTATATATGGAGATGTATGTATGGATGTATATTTGGAGAGTCTGTTTATTAGGCATGGAAAGATTGATGAAGACGTAGAAAGGAGAGTAAACATGAGAAATAAAGTGAATGGTGCTATACGTGCGATTGTGACCAACCAGTTGATGTCCAAAAAGGTTCGACTGGCTGTTCACAATGATGTGCTACGCTTATGTATGTATGGAAGGAATAAACCCTAGGTTGGTGGTAGGTACGTCAACTGGCACTGGTTTCTAAAGAAGGAGGAGAATTAGGATAGTAAACTTACTAAGGACTAAAATAGTAGTCCTAAGTAAGTTTACTATCCTAAATACTTATTGTAAAAGAAACACTGCTATATGTTCCTAATTGAAATAAAAAAGACGATTTTACTAAAGTATCGAAGTTTTATTACATATTTTGTTTTATCACGAAATTGGATGAGTTCACCCTACCATTCCTTCTCTAAATTTCAAGTTGGAGCCTGTCAAGTAAACAGATTTTCCATGTTATTACAATTTAATTTCTTCAACTTATATTTTAATTGATTAAGTACATACCCAAGTTAAAACTATAATAAAGCATCTGTTTTGCAAACCGTACTCCCTAGGTTGGTACGTCAACTGACACCGGTTTCTAAAGACACATTTAAGCGGAAAAAAATCAAAATTAATGATATCGGTGGCAGCTACTAGGGCACAGTTGAATACTCTTCTATAGTTCCACCTCAGTACGTACGATTTGTGAGTTTCCTTGACCTAGCCATTTTTGTTCAGAATACGTAGTAGGTACCTAATTGACAGACAAACTGTACGTATTCATGAAGTTTTGGTAAACAATAGTAACTGTTGGAGACAAAAAGTTTTTAACATTATGATGCGATAGTTTTTGTGTTGACGGTAGGTGGAAGAAGTTATTTTGAGTTTTGAAAAATAATATTTAACTACCTAAGTAATTTTTGTCATATATCTAACAAGCTGCGCCCCGCGCTGTAAAAAGTAGCCTATGTGTTAATCTAGGGTACGTATAAGCTTATAGGCACCCTGGATTAACACATAGGCTACTTTTTATCCCGGTTCACGCGGGTGAAACCGCGCGCGGGGCGCAGCTTGTTAGACATACGAGAAAAATTACTTAGGTAGTTAAATATTATTTTTCAAAACTCAAAATAATTTCTTCCACCTACCGTCAACACAAAAGTAGCCTATGTGTTAATCTAGGGTACCTATAAGCTTATAGGCACCCTGCATTAACACATAGGCTACTTTTTATCCCGGTTAACGCGGGTGAAACCGCGCGCGAGGCGCAGCTTGTTAGATATGTATGACAAAAATTACTTAGGTAGTTAACCCGTCGCGCGCCAATTAGCAGACACAATTGAAATTCTATTGTTATCTGTACACATGGTGTACAATCGACATTTTAAGAGTTAAATATAGTTTTTAACTACCTAGAACTTGAATATATTTATGGTACGTAGATAGCTATCTACATACCATACATACTCGTATCTTCAAGTTCTGATGAGTGGCTTTTGAGTTAGCTTCTATAATTTAATACGTATTTTTCCCACATAGTCTATGTGAATGATGCTCTAATTTATTTTGCTGAGTGGTATTCGAATTTGTGTGGGGTAGGCACCACTAAAAAGTGAAAAATAACTTTAATTTCGGAAGTCGATGACAAAAAACGAAACTAAAAAACTAAAGACACCGACTTCCGAAATTAAAGTAATGTTTTACTTTGTAGTGTTTTTTTTTTATGGGAGTCTAATATTTTTTTTTTGTAAAATGTTTTTTTTCAATAGGATATCGAAAACCTAGTACTGAAACATACCTTTGAGTATAAACAAAAATCGAATTGATTGGAAGTTTGCAAACAATGCTCTTTATTTTATTTTTATTTTCAAGTTACGCACATAGTCACAATGTGTTCTCTAACCATTCACTTCAATCAGCGCGCATAGAATTCACAAAACACCGACTATCCCATCACACGACCTGGACAGCACCTTGATTGACTTATCATTTCAATCTCACTGACTACCACGAGAACACAAAACGATAACACTACGCTATAACATCGACAATAACTCTGTATACACCATCCATTGCGTCTTTTGTTCAACGCTGCAATTACTACTGATGTTACAAACACGCAATGTATGATGAATAATTTAAAATTTGGAGGAGTTTGTAGGATCCTTTGTACAGTGTTAACGCGGGGGCGCTTGCCTCCGCATCATCAGATGATAACATCTCCAGACAGTCGGTGTGACGTCGAGACCTGATCTGCCGTCAATGTTTTGACGTGGGATTCAGTACTTAAGTGTAGGTACCTTTAGGTAGGTGTGTTAGTGCTCTTTGTGGAGAAACGGGTATGTGATGTTTTGGTCTTGTTTTGCGAGCAGTTCAGGCTCATGTGGCAGACTTTTTGGGCGATTGCTTACGTTTTGATAAGTAATCATTCAATTAAATTGACGAGTAAGACAATACTTGACGTATTTTACTAAGGACTAATTTTTCAATCGTCAGATAAAAAAAAAAATAAAAAGATAAATAAAAGTATTTATGGAATAATTATGGCGGTTTGACAGCTTCGTATAGAAAATATGTCAAACTGTCATATTTATTCTTCAGATAAAAGTTATCTGACTATTGAAAAATTAGCCCTAGAACGGAATAGGCATTTAAAGTTGTTGGTCTATGATGTAAAGTAGCCTAACAGCTATAACCTTATAAGATAATAAAAATAGATAGTCCAAAACAGCATTCTTATAATATATTTCAAAGCAAATAACAAAACGTTTTTATTAACAAAACGAGTAGATCCTAAATCCAGCCATCAAAATAAAACAAAACACTGCCAAAGAAAGCACAATCCAATTCCATCTCCCGATTCCTCAAACGAACCCAAAGAAATTGCATATCGATCTTGAAATTTTAATTACTCTAACAGTGAGGCAATCAGGCGAAACCCTGTGACCCATTTTAAAAGTTTTATACGTACCGAAACAACGAGGGGAGTGATAAATGAATAACATCAATCAGAAGAGTAAGTGTTGCAAATTTTCACCCGGCAACTTATCGTGGAGTAAGGCCCGACTTGTTTTAAATGATAAAAATGATCGAGTGCGTTGTTTTCTGTATTATCTGTGGTCGAGGAAGGCTACAATTTTGGCGAGATGCACTTTGTATTTACGAAATGAGTTTTTTTTTTTATTAATGTGTGGTGGTCGTTGTTTTAATGGGATTTAGTTATGTAAATTTAGAAACTTTAAAAAAAAATATTTGAGGTACCTAGAGACATAAAATGTGGTTCTCCATTAGCTTGGAGAGTCACGGGATGATACAGGGAGAATATACCTAAGTATGAGTACGTACCATATATCATAATGTTTTTCTTTACTTTCCGAACAAACACTTCTTTTTCTGATATTAATCGTTGACTTGACCAAAGTCCTCATGGTCAGCGAACTGATTTACTTCTCAGATTTGCTTCTTGATATATGAATAGAATAGAATAGATTTTTATTTTCTTTCCACAAATTAATACTTAAAATTAAAAAAGGCTACAAATACAAGTCTAAACTAAGTTTTACAAAAACCTGTAATTCAGGTCACCAGAAACCATATACCTCGACATTACTATCAAACAAGTAAAGCAATAAGATTAATACATCTTCCTCAGTAGTTCCAACCCTAGATTTGATATTGTGCCTTCACTCCAGTAGATACATTTCGTAGAAACTTTTAAGTGAAACGTTGATTCCAAAGTGGATCGAAGATCCGAGCTGACGGCAGAGCGATTGTTTTGAAGAGGGGTGAAACTAGTTAAGAAGATAAAATTGCATTGATGTGGAGGAAATAAAATTAATTGAAGGAATATCAATTCTATATATCCACTGTTAGCACCAAAATATTGTAATTATTTGACATTGAAAATTAATTTGATAATTAGGTACCAGATATAAATATAACAGGAGCCTAACCTGCACCCTAATTGGTAACACTACGACTCAATATTAATGCTAAAACCTTTTGAAAATTCAAAAATATTATTTGCTTTATTTACGTTGTCAAGCAGACAATTATAAATTTTCTTCAAAATCCATCGGATAATTCTGAGTGTGTTCGCAATTGGATTGTTGAACAGTATCGTGTTATAAGTTTAGATGGGATGGGATAGGAAAGACGATGTGCAACCACAATATAGGTTGGTAATGGAATTACATTCTCCATCGGCATATAAACTACTGGTCATGATCTTCTTCTTGAACAGCATGATCCAACTTCATGGGACTATAATTATTGCCATTGTCACCACCCGAAGCCGATAAATGATTGATCTTTGCATTTTGTTTATAAATCGGAGGCCCAGTTAATCATTTGGTAGCGAGCGAACGAGCCATTGTGGAGTTCCGCTAAAGTGGCTCTTATTGCACCGCTTTTAGGTCCTATAAACCTACTAAAAAGTTTGTCATCGCACTCTCGGCTCCATTACACCCTCACTTTCAGCTCGGATTGCAATCCAGCCTCGAGTGCAATGACGAACTTTGCCCACGTGTACTATCGCGGACGTTTGCGGTGAATCACTTTTCAACCTTATTGCCTTAGCAATAAGATCGAAAAGTGTTGCACCGCAAATGTTCACGATAGTACCTATCAAAATGTCTATTGTGACCCTCTAGAGATTTTATTCCTCGACCAAACATCCATAAAAAAATTAGATAAATGTTCAATCCTTTCCTTCCTTCCTTCAAATGTGTACTAATCAAACATGTAAGATAAGACGAATTAGGCGTGATACCCATCTTGTGTCCACGAGGGTTACAGAAGGTGTTCTCATCAATTATGTGTTATCTGCCGGGCTGACGACCGGCTACTGTGGAGTGTGGACACGGTGGCAGTGGACACTTCCGATAATCTATAGAGATGTTAGTTTTGTTGCTATGGATTAAAGGTTTTGGATGCTAAGTACTGGATATAGGAAGGAAACGGAGTTGGATAATTCAGGTGTCAGAGTTATTCCAAGGATTCTGAAATATTCATCCGAAAGACTGAGGTGTAAAGAGCTCTTTGATTTTTTGCGACTTTTGTGCTAGAGTGTATTTATCACAATTAGAATGATCTTGAGTTGTGCTATTTACCCTTTGTCGTGTCACAAATTTGGCGTGATACCCATCTTGTGTCCACGAGGGTTACAGAAGGTGTTCTCATCGACTGACGACCAGCTACTGTAGACACGGTGGCAGTGGACACTTCCATGAAGATGTTTGATTTTTTGCTATGGATTAAACGCTGTTGGATACTACTGGATGTAGAAAAGCAGCGGAGTTGGACAGTGCAGATTTTGAAACACGCTGATAGATCCCGAACTTTGGATCCGTAAATGAAATTGATTGTTGAAAAACCCCAAATTAAGTACACCAGGAGATTTTGCAGTGATTTTTGTAATCTTAAAGCTGTGCTCAGTGGAAAGTAACCTAGTAACAAGTAATTCGTAGATAGGTAGGTACGGTCAGCAACAGAAGTCGGCTAACACTGCTACTTGTTGACATCATCTAAATTAACACTATATGATACGATAACCTGCTTTTTAACATTTCATTTATTAGATAAGAATTAATTTTCTTTAAAGTTTACATCTGTTCCGATTTTAATGAAGTATTTTTCTCAATAATTAAGATTTAGAAAACTCAACTGTGCTGTTGTTAATCGACTTTTGTTGCTGACTGTACTATTGATAGGTAATGAGTTAATCTAACATCATCATCGTCGTTTCAGCCGAAAGACGTCCAATGCTGAAAAAAGTGTTCCCCTAGCATCGCCACAAGGAACCGTCTTGCGCTTTCAGCATCCAGGTGGGTCACGAGATCATGAATGGTATCCAGATCTTGAATTTGGATTTGAAGGACTCCAAATCTAACTTCTAGATAAGGATACCTCCACATTTCAGATAAGGGTCGGTACTGACTTACCATACTTTATTAATGGCACTTTAATACTAAAAACTTCAAAAAAAGTCGTCACATCCACTCATTAGATTTCTCACAGAAGCACAACTCCAGATCGGGGACAGTTTGAGGCAACTATTAAAAAATAACCCTGTGAAACGCTATTAATCAATGTTCGATAAGGCAGCTCAAAATGGGCGGTCTATGTTGTGAGGTAATTTATTTCATAAGTCCGAATGCGATTGAAAGACTAACTGAACCAGTTGGACTTGACCCTTCCTTTGCCTTTACAATCCCCTATTGCTTCTATATTTTGTGTGGATGCAGAAAGAGGGGAAGGTCATCGATTCTGGTCGTTTTATATTAGCGATGGGCGATAGTGGTCGTTGTATTGACAACGTTCTGTGGACAATGGGCAATAGTGTTATCACAACATCACTTGATTTTCTGTGTACGTTCGTATAAAGTGAATCGGTACCTACACTCTACAGTATTAGGAACTACTTTGATTTGTAGATTACATAGCAAGCACAATATTTAACTGTCCACTGTTTTTTTTACTTTCCTCTTGTTCTCTCTTTTTGGCCTCTGTTTTTTTTTATGTTATAAGTTAAGCTTCATTACCTGAAACAATATACCTACATAATCATAGTCTCATTTATTCATAAACAAATAAATTGTATCTGAATTTACACATAAAATTACACAATTACAGATACACTAAGATAATTTACATTTGAATTTTATAAAGTACAACAAATAAAAATAAAAAAAATAACATTTCTTCAATATCATTTCGACATGTAAATAAAACAATATGGTTAACACCTTAAAATTAAAAATAATAACAATAAAATATTTAATTAATGATAAATTAGCATAGATTAATAGAATTAATTAAAAATAATAATATTAAAGTTAGATCAATAAATCAGAATTAACAAAATCCAAACATATAGACGGACGAATCTATTCGTTCAAGTCCTTTACGTAGGGTTCCTAGCAAAATAAAAGAATCTTCTGGTGTTGTGAGAATGGACGAGCGAGCGGACAAAGTATCGAGTTCGCTACATAAGGTGTAGATGTCCCTTTTACAAAAACCGGCCAAGTGTGTGTTTGACCACGCACAATGAAGGATTCCGTAGTTGGGATGAATTTATTCCAAGAATAAACTTAACATTGCAGTTGAAAAACATGTTCTCCCATACATTTCAACTGCAAATGTAAGTTTGTACACACAATATTCAAAGATTTACTTACCTAGTTATTTTATAGACTTCATGTAAATGTTCCTGTAATCTATAAGTAAATATAAAACTATTTTCTGTATTTTTTCAAAATTTTAGGCTTATAATTTTGGAGATAAGTGGACAGTTTTCTTATATAACTTTAAAACTATTTATTTTAAAATTATTAAAAAAAAATGTTTGAGACCCCTTAAAAATTAAATAGTTTCATTGCTTGTAAACAAATTCTATAGGTAGCTATTCTTTCAAGTTCACCCAAATCGCAACAGAATATGTCGACGTCATCAGCAATGAGGTTGAGAGTGCGGAGCGCGCTCGTCAGCGGCGTCCGCAGCAAGTTAGTTCGCGCGCGCGGTACCGCCAGCAACCGCGGCTGACGACCGACGACCCACATACCCGTCTGGCACGAGCAGTTCCACCATTCGCAATATATCCGCATTGTGTATCTTCCCTCATATTATCTTAGAGATATAAGTAACAAGTGTGAGTTGCCTCCTGATCCTCAGTATGTCTTAGGTATGGTCGTCAAATAGTGTTGGATAAATCAATGGATAAAATGGCTATACCCCGTATTCCCTCATATAAATTTATTTTGTATGCGCTCCAACATGAGACTATATTTAGTTTCATGCGGAGCCCACATAACTGTATTACATTCTACTTGGCTCTTTACTAAAGCATTATACAATGCCGTTATAGCTTTCATATTTGTGAAGCCTTTAACTTTTCTCTTTTATGTTTTTTTGCATACCCGGAACGTTAGTCCCGTGGTGAAACGGACACCCAAGTTCCTCACTTCAGTGACTAGCCATTGGTACCCGGTCCATCGTATAAATATGTCTAATGGTCGTGTGTGCGCGCGAGAAACTTATGGTCACACACTTGGATGTGTTAAACTGCAGGAGATTACTCTTGCTCCAAGTTGCTCTCTGCACGACTCTATCTCTCCGCAGTCTTTCACAGTCATGCATGATTGTTATGGGGAGAGAAACTTTGAGGTCGTCGGCAAACACTTAGCATCTTGTACAACACTTGGTAGGTCATTTATCATTAAGAGAAACCCTATATTACTTCCCTGGCTTACACCAGATCTTGATGTATGCCTTCGATTGGTATCCTGCGTAGTCAACATACTGTTGCCTGTTACTCATATAACTCGCAAAAAATGCGGGGTGAAACTTTTTCAGCAATACGCCATTATCGACTAAATCAAAAGCTTTTTTAAAGCCGAAGTATGCAGCATCGGTTTGCCCCCCACTGTCTACTTTGATATGTCACAGTGACCCCCATATTCAAAATTAATTTATTTACGTTATACGTCGTCGTCGTTTGGGTCACAATAATTCACATGCGTAGGTACCAAATTTCAACTTAATCGGTTCATTAGATTCGGAGCACGGCTGTGACAGACAGATGGACGTACAGACAGACAAGACACACGAGTGATCTTATAAGAGTTCCGTTTTCTCACTAGGACGTACGGAACCCTAAAAACTAATATATAAGGCACAAGTAGCTTTATATTTGTTTTTTATAATTTTTTATTCAGTGTTAGTCAGTGTTCAGTGCCTAACTTATTTCGACTCTTTCTACAATTTAAATGTAAAATAAAATTTTCTTTTCGCAAACTTCGTTCTCTATGATAGTACTAGGTTCCATAATCACGTTTCGTCCTCGGCATATAGGCTGAATACAGACTTAATCTTGATCGATCGATCTTGATGCTCTCTAAGTCAAGGTTAAATTCAAATTGACTAGTAAATAAATTAACTAGGTAACTTATAAAAAAAGTACTCAAAATTCAAATTTAATTTTGAATAGAATTTTATAATCCTAAAGGCACTTATTAATTTAATTTATGTATTAGGTATGTAGTTTACATTCATTAATGTCATAATGTCTTGCTGATCTGTGTTCTTAATTTTAAATTTTCAGTAATGGTAAGTAATTTCCCCTAGGTGGTGGGTCCTTCTTCTTTTTTACCGACAACAACTCCGTCACACTTGAATATTACGTCACAATAATTATAAAATGGATTAGGTAATAATAAAAACGGAAGTGTTGAAGATTATTTTAATGGTTGTATATTGTGAGAAGAATTTTTAATCGACTTCAAAAAGGAGGAGGTTCTCAATTCGTCGGAATGTATGTTCCCCGATTACTCGAAGATTGCTGGACCGATTTGGATTTTTTTTGTTTTTTTTTCGAGAGGGTATACATCACAGTTGGTCCTATATAAAATTGATTATCTTTGCTTGGGTAGTTTTTGAGTTAGCTTCAATAATACGTATTTTTTCCCCACTTTTATATATATGGCTGATGTTCTAGTTTGTTTTGCAGATACTGGTATTAGAATTTGTGTGGGGTAGGTACACAACTAAAAAGTGAAAAATAAAAACTTTTTTACAAAAAAATACAACCGACTTCCAAAAACAACACTACAAAGTGAAAAATAACTTTAATTTCGGAAGTCGGTGGCAAAAAACGAAAATACATTTAACTAGACACCGACTTCCGAAATTAAAGTTATTTTTCACTTTGTAGTGTTGTTTTTGGAAGTCGGTTGTATTTTTTTTGTTGTGAAAAAAAAATATTGTGAACTGAATATTTAGGAAGAAAAACTATGTTTTTTGGACATGTCATTGTCGCTGAAAAATAAGCAGGTGTGGTATGGTTTTACAAAATAGGTAGTTTCAATCCTTCGCAGTTTCGAAGCGAATTTTGATAAAGATCCTAGCCAACATTTTGATAAAATACTGCTTCTATATTCAAATTAAAAGAAAGACGATCAAAGAATTTTCTTTGATCGCCTTTCTTTTGAATTTTTATTCATCGCACATGGTCGGTATTATTCAGCTTTGCAACGCCACCTATTGTTAACAAAATTGAAGTAAATAGTAAACTGGCCGCTACGTCGTCACCGATGCCTACTCAACGTAATTTTATGCTACATGATGATAGTTACTGCCATCTGCCGCCGAGTAGCATGCGTTACGTAGTTACATAGAAACCTACATATACGTAGTTTATGAAAACATAGTACTATCGTCTGATCGGAGATCGGTCTACAGAAGTATAAGATTCTAGCTAGTAGGGTTATAAGGATAGGTTGTCAGTCAGAGAATATATATCATTATTCTCCTGCCCTTATCGCAATTTGTTTAGGGTCGGCGCAACATGTCTTTTTCTTCCATACTTCTCTATTAGTCGTCATCTCGATAGTCACTCCTTTTTTAGCCATATCATCTTTCACACAGTCGTTTCTTTGGTCTTCTCCTACTCATATGCCACCCACATTCATACTCAAAACTGTCTTACCGACATTTTCCTCAACAAATATACCAAAACTTAATTAGCATGATTCATAGTTGCAAACTTTTTAAGCTTTTATAACTGAGTTATTCTTTCCTTAAGTTTGGCAGCTTTGAATAACTTAAATATCAATCAGTTATTGTACTACTTATTAACGTCAAAACAATCATCACGTAGGTGAACTACAAATTTGTACATGGATTTTGCGATGACCATTCTGAAGAAATTTTCAAGCTTAAGACGCTGTTACAAATGGGTAGTCAAATCATTACTTTTTTACACATTTTTAAGGAATTTCTCAATAAATGTACCTATCTAAAATTATATTTATATTTCAGAATCGTACCTTGCACAATCTGTCAACAATTCAGCCAAAAAACATTTTATGAATGCAAAGCATTATATTTAATAAACATACTTTTGTGTAAAAAAGTAATGATTTGACTACCCATTTGTAACAGCGTCCTTAACTGACATATTAGTTATCCAAGCCATCCATATGTTGTAACAAGCAATCAAAGGAACAATACTGCCCATGTTCTTATATCATACCAATTTAAGGCAACGCAAAAAGATATGGTGTATTAAAAAGATTTTAGCTCAGTCCTAGGAAGATAGGTCTTGGATATTGGTATCAAATATATATATGTATATTGGTATCAAGGTAATTTGAACCTGCCTACCCTAGGGTTGTACCTACTAGGTTAGGCAGGTACAAGTTACTAGGTTTCTACATCAAGCCTATCAAAGCCTCTTCGTTTCATTTTGCCATAGTGTGAGCTTAGAGTCATTGAGTAGGAGTACCTATTCCACAGTAAAGTTTAGTTATCATTTTATATAGTTAAATTTATATAGTCTGTGAAACTGCAATAAAACTTTTTTTTTTAATAGATTATTGAAATACTTATATAGATGCAAGCATTCAACTGCATTCTAATGCAGTCAGCGTGCACTTCGTGTGCAGTTCTATTGAAGTCATGACAACTGTAATTTGCAGTTTGATTGCAATTCAAATGCAATGAGTTTGTCTAGATCCTATTAAGTACCTACGTTCATACAAAATCTAATTATTTGTTTTTTTTATGTCTTTACTCAAATTAATATCTTTAAGTGTATGTCTAACTAACCATACTATAGATATTATAATCATTTTCTTCAAAGAGAAAATACCTATTAATATTGATCAATCAAAAGAAACTGGACGCTTTAAATTGATATCTATTTTGCCTATAAGTACTATTTATAAGATATTTAAAAAGAAGATAATTATGTATTTACAATTAAATTCCATGATAAACAGGTCAGTACACAATTTAGGAAAATAACTTCAGGTAAATAAGGGAATTAAGATATTTATTTAATTTATTTAAAAGGTTCTTTTGTTATTGAAACTCCAAGGTCCAATTTATTACTGAATCATCCTCATCAAGCCTGTAGCGGTTCAATGCTGGACATAGGACTTTCCAATTGCACGCCATTAAGCTGGATCCTCGGCCACTCTCATCCGTATAATTGCTGAGTGGTTGATAATGACAAATCTGAAACATAAACTTTTAGGAAACACACCCAATGCTCATGATGTTTTATGAAACCAAAGTTCAATCCTAGTTAGATAATAGGTATGTATGTACAGTCAACAAAAGAGATATCTAGGCAGGGTATACTAACATATTTGTATGTGAATTGCTTTTTGTTCAATTTCGTGAAAACATTCAATTTTGTGTTGGTGTGTATAATGTGTATTGCAAAAACAAAGTAATATATATATAAAATTGAACATGAAGCAATTCACATACAAATGTGTTGGTTTACCCTGCCTAGATAATATCTCTTTTGTTGACTGAACATACGTACATAAACTCACGGCATGTTCCCACGGGGGCAGGCAGAAACTACAGAATGCCACCTGCTACGATCAAAAATAATATAATAATAAAAAGGTAGGTACCTATTAGGTAAATTAATATGAATTGAACAGTTTTTTTTTGTTTTATTAACTGTTGCCCGCGACTTCGTCTGCTATCCAGGATGAAAAGTAGCCAATTTTCTTCTCCAGGTTATAGTCTACCCATGCGCCAAATTTCATAAAAATCCTTTCAGCCGTTTTAGCGTGAAAGCGTAACAAACAAACTCACTTTCGCATTAATACTCGTAATACTAGTTAGGATTACGGTTAACTGTTTTTATTTCAATTTCATTTACTGTTCACAATATGTTGTTATTACTAACAAGATGACCCGTCAGCGTTGTCCTGTCAACATTTCAATTTCTTTTTTTCCTATTTATTTTTCTTTTAAACCACCCCAGTAAAGAGGAGAATAAAACAACCAAAAACATATTCAATTCGGCCCAGCCGTTCTCGAGTTTTAGCGAGACAAACGAACAGCAATTGATTTATATATATATATATAATATAATATAATATAATATGTGTAGATAACAAATTAATTAATTTGTTATTTTTCAGCCATATTCGGCCGAAGTTTACGGGTGATTCCCACTCCGTATCACATACAGACCTATGATTAGTTTGTGTCCTGACTTGAGAATGAATGACACCACGATTTGACAGCAGTCCCTACTCCTGATATGTTTTTGCCCGTCCAAAAAAGTTAATTAATTGGGTGTAGGGTTCCCTCCGAAATTTCGAAATTCTTTGGGATGGGCCCGTATTTTCGCTGACGGACTTAGAGAGTAGGCCTACTGACATAATATAATAGATTCCATAACGACCACCATCACCATCTCACTTCTCCAAAGTAATGACACTAACTTATCAATCTCACCGTGCATAGATTGTCACGTTTCTATGAGAGACACATACTTCGCAGAATCAATCAATCAATCAATCTGCCTAGCCTTTTCCCAACTATGTTGGGGTCGGCTTCCAGTCTAACCGGATGCAGCTGAATACCATTATATTACATGGAGCTTCGCAGAATAAACTTACAAAAATTTCAGTTCGAGATGAAGTTACTTTTATTCCCAGATCCACGAATCACTTACACTCAAAAAATCGTAAAACCGAAACTAAATCTCTCTCTATCTGCAAAAAAATGTTTCAAACCAATATTCCCACTATTTCATGAAAAATTGCCCGCGAATCGACATGAAGCAATAACAGAGTACTACTAAAAGCAATCAAGTGCACATCTACGCGTCATAAATTGCTCTAAAGCCTTTACTTTAGTACCGCAATAGCGCTATACGGGGCAATAAACCATTGACATACTGCATGGATAACACATTGTCTCTTTATAGGATATAACCACAATGTTATATGTCTAGTGGTTATAGCTTTGGTTATGATAGAGTGGATTGGAGAATAAAATGTAGTGTAACAATCCTATTACACTACATTTTATTCTCCAATCCACTCTATCATAACCAACTCAATCAATCCTAATGTGAAATAAAATATGAGGTACGAAGAGATTCTTACATTGTAGCAAAAAGAGATGCAGTTGTTTATCAATATCGGTATTCTTATCGATGACCACCTAACATTTAAGCAACATATATCAAACCTCTCTGGCAGAATAAGAAAACTCATTCACACCATGCGTAGACTACGAGACTGCCTACCCACAGACACACTACTACAAGTTTCATCAGTGTGTGGGGTAGTGCTGGAAAGACCTACTTGATTGAAGTAAAACGAGCACAGAGAGCGCTTCTTAAAGTAACTTAAGAAGCCCTACCAGTTCTCTACTGACTTACTATATCGTGAAACGAGAGTTCTCAGAGTCCGCCAGCTTTTCATCCTGTCTGCCTGCACTAAAACTCACAAAACTATTAAAAGCAGACCCGACTACAGATCAATCATAAGCAAAAGAAACTATAGAATCCCAACACCTGACAACACCTCATTGCTAGCTAGACGCTCCCCAGCTTACTCTCTCATTAATACTTACAATAAAGTCTGCAAACTCTGTGAAATTAAAAATACTACCTTATTCAGCTGTAAAAAAATAATAATGAAAATGTTGCAAAACTCTGGTTACGATGACTCGGAACAACTAATATAAATACCCTGACCTGACACTGAATCAAACGTCAAACGACGCACAATGGGAACAAATACGCACACACACACACAACACACACACATAACATTTATACAAACATACCATACAACACCTAAAATCACCTTTCTAGTCTCCACTCTGGAATCCGTACCCTGAGCCCCAAGATACAGACTAACTGTCTAGTTTGGGGTTCACTGGCAAATAATATATTGTAACCTAGCTATAATAATAATAATGTAATATTTTAAGCTGCTCATGTCGTGTCATCTTGTTGTTAACATGTAAACCTGCTTACTGTATTACCTGGACAATAAACTATTCTCTATTTGCTAATATGAGAAAGTATTATTTATGGTAAAGTAGGTAAAAAACACAAAATAGTAGGTACTACTATTTTGTGTTTTTGCTCTAAACCTACATGCGAAAGTGAATTTGTTTGTTACGCTTTCACGCTAAACGGATTTGGATGAAATTTGACATATGGATAGACCATGACCATGAGCCTAATTGCGTAACACACTATCAATCGGAATCAGTTTCATTTTGACAGTTCGACAATGTTAATTGCTTTGTTTACGTTGTCGAGCAGACAAATTTTTCGAACATATGAAGTGTAATGTATTAGCAATTTGCTTCAAAATCATTCAAATTCCGATTGATCGTGTGTTACGCAATTAGGGTGCTGATTTAACACATAGGCTACTTTTCATCCTGGGCTGCAGACGAAGTCGCGGGCAACAGCTAATATATATAATATTAAAAATATAAAAAGTTTGTTTGTCTGGATGTTTGTTATTCAATCACGCAAAAACGGCCGAACAGATTTGGATGAAATTTGGCACACAGATAGTTTATAATTAATGTATCTTATGAGTCATTAAAATATTTTAATGACTCATAAGATACATTTTATACCGGTTGTACGTTCCCGTGGGATAATTTCCGACCTCAACGCGGGCGAAGCCGCGGGCAACAGCTAGTACAATAATATAGTTATCTTGGCAAAATATAACTGTATTGTAAAATCCTCTTTAGACAAATACATGCTGTTTTTAAAATTAATGGAACTAATAATTACTACGCCACGCACAATGGTCCACATGAAGGACTAAGTGCGGAAAACAAACCCTTTAACATAGAAAATAGAACAATTACTACAAAATTATTCCGTAAAATGATTGAAAAATTATTTGAAAAGACGAATGAACGCTTAAAGCTTATTCAGACTCCTTTTAAGACTTAAAAAAAATGAAAAATGGCCATGACTACTTCAGAGCGGTAATTTTATAGCAGAATAAGAAAACAAAGTAGGTAACATTTTTTACTAAAAAGCAGACTCCAAAAATCACTGAAAAACCGTTTGTTCTCATTACCTATCTTTTTCTTTCTTATCTCCCAAAAAACTCTACACACATTGGCGTGAGATGCATTTATCTTCAACTAAATTGTTGTCAGCTTATAGCAAATGTTCATGAACGCGTATCTACATGTGATTATTTTAGTTACGCATTTATTTTGCCTACGTATTGTTAAACCAATGAAACTGTGAAAGAGTATTAAGTTATGTTGTTCGTATGTTATTAATAATTAGCAAATTTTTTGTGCATTTTATTGTGCTTATATTAATTTAGCAATAGACAAATACTGTCTTAAAACTGTATGATTTATTTTTGGTTCGTTTAATTTATGTTATACCTAATAATAATAGAATGTTTCTGTATTTATCATTTGGTGGCTTACTTATTGCCTGCAAGAAGTAGGTGCCAAATTAAAATACTAACAATAAAAAAAAAAATACAAATAGGAAAAAGAGATAGGAAACGAACAAGTCGGCATAATCTTCGTCCAGTCATCTTCATTCCCATCTTCAGAAACCCCTACCACAGGTGTTCGTTCTTCGAACTCATCGACGTTCCGTAGCGTGGTCTTCCAGCCGTGAGATACCTGTAGAGACGAGCTTCTGATGTGAACTAAACTACAAAAGCCCGGATCTACAGGGTAGATCACGAATGTGCCATATAACCTTCGAGTTCTTCGAGTTTCAATGGTAGGTTTCGGGTTTCAGTGGTAGGTTTCGAGTGTCAGTGGTAGGTTTCGAGTGTCAGTGGTAGGTTTCGAGTTTCAGTGGCAGTTTTCTAATTTTGGACCATGTTTTCGGTTACAGCTGTCTTCCGCGATCTGAAACTTTGAAATAATTTTTTTTTGTTTTATATTTTCTTTCTTGTCTTCGACAATTCTTATAAGTTGTTATGAATAGAATTTTTTCCTTTAGAAGTTTTTGAATAAAGGGGCTAATAATAAAGTTGAAACTCAGCTAAAATTCATGTATAAGTAAAAGAAAACTTCAGTAGGTGACTGATTTCTCACAAAAATTCTAAATGATTAAATTTCTTTTGAATATAATAAAAATTGCCTAATACAATTTAATAAGCTCCTCATAATTAAAACTCCACGAAAATTAATAAAACCCTTTTCCTAAAAAGTGACTTAATTAAAGCAGGCTAGAACGTAGTAACAATACCCAACAAAATTTTAATATGACGTAGTGTAACCCCATACGTCACTTTTAACAGAAGGTATTATGATGTAGGCTAAACGTAGGTAATTAACATGACAGCCGCCAGCAGCCGTTTAATATGGAAATCTCGTTATACACGACACACGTTACCTATCACTTATTACTTGGGAAAATGCGGAGTAAAACGGTTGCTGACGATGAGAAATTTTCATTAGGGTTCGTGTTTGCGAGTGTTAACGATTGATCGGATTGTGTTTAGTTCGTTAGTTTAGGGTTGAAATATTGTGTGTGGTTATACACCTGGCAGGGACATCGACGCGCAAACTGTAAACATGAATTCAGTACATGATTCTTGACCCCCTAGCGTTGATATTTTTCGTCGGTTATCAAAAAAGAATCTGCTGGTTCTGAGTCATGTACTGAATTCATGGCAACAGGTTTCCACCAATCGATGTCCCTGCCATCTTATGAAGCTTATGAAATTTAAGATAGTTTGAAAGATATATATTAGTGACCGATACCTAAACACATGATTGTGCACATGATAACAAACAACTTTTACTATGGGACCAAACTTGAAATCGCGAAAAAAGAAGTCAACTGCTCCCTACACTTTGACGAGTTATGCGAATATGAATGTATGGGGCAGCTGATTTTTTTTCGCGATTTCAGGTTTGGTCCCATAGTAAAAGTTGTTTGTTATCATGAGTATAATCATGTGTTTAAGTATCGGTCACTAATTACCAGTCACCCTATATTCCTTAAATTGTTCGGAACACTTAACCATGAGCAACGGCTTTAAAAAGGTTTAAAGCCTTAATATGACTTTAAAACTGAAACAGTAGCATTTCTACTCTTGTATTAATTTAATCAAACGGAACATTTGATTGAACAAGACGCCAAAAACGTTGCCAATTTCGCGCGAAAAAACTGTTTCCCGACAAAAACTCAACGCCTTCCAGAATTCAATTCAAGCTTAACAATACAACACTTTCACCCTAATCTGATAGCTTGACGAGGGATCACAAATCAGAGGCATCAGCATCGAAACCTCGCGGGATACGCCACAAAAAATAATCTCGTCGTATTTCCGCAAATCATTGTGACCATTGTATAGTCGATAATGTAGTTGAGGAAAGCGGGCCTAACAAAAAGGTTCACTTAATTGCACAAGGGAAGAACGTTGAAAGGCGAACGGCTTTTGTTTCCCGCGAGGCTTTTGTACGAGCTCGCCCGATCGGCTGACTCATCAATTTCCCCAGATTGACGTAAACGTTTGAGTCTTAGATTGCGCTAATACGGAAAGACGTACGACACGTACGGAACTACGGGTGTTCGTAGCTCGATGATAATGTCAGATTTGGGGCTTTGGGAAATTTCTTGCGCATATTCGGGAAAATTCTTAGATTAGATTATTTTTTATACGAGATCAGTGAAAGAGGGAGGTAACTGTATCACCTGATTTTAAAACAAAACGTAAGTCAACGTTGCAGTTCCGATATTTGCATAAAAAATTTTATTATTAAAAATTTACAATAAATACCGTATTTAAATGATACACTTAATTTAGTACATCAATTTCTAAGTGGCTCAACTGGCAAATCGAATTAATCTTTACCTTGGTTTGCAAATAATTTCTTCTATACATAAAGCTTAATATAAAAGCTTTCTAATTACACAAGTCAACCAAGCAAACACGAGGAAAACACGGCACTTGAACTACACTTCTGGACACATCTATTGGCCCACCTTAGAGTTTAGGTTTCGATGGCCCCTACCGAAATATGATTGCTAGATTGAACAAAAACTGTTGATGCAGTTTTAAACCTGATACATTTTACCATCTTTTTCGATCGTATTGTTTTAAATTTGAATTCAGAATACCATACGACATGGAGCTACGCCTAACAAGTCGGATATGCGCCTTGTTAAAGGCAATTGATTTTTGAATAAAAAACATGTTTTATCAAATAAAGGTTTAATTTAATAACGCGTGTTGCCTCCATGGGCATCTACCACAGCTCTCATACGATTAGGCATAGAGTTTATCAACCGCTCTATGAAATTTTGAGGGATCATCTCCCATTCCTCTTCTATGGCAGTTTTCAACTCCTGCATCGTCTGGGCAACTGGCTGACGAGACCTAACACGTCTTTCTAGCTCGTCCCACATGTGCTCAATGGGGTTCATGTCTGGGCTTCTGGCTGGCCAGTCCATAACTGTGATGTTCACATCCCGAAGATATTCCCTGACGATGCCGGCCGCATGGGCTCTTGCATTATCATGCATAAAAAGGAAATTTGGGCCCACATAGTCCGCGTATGGTATCACGTGAGGTTCTAAGCACTCACGAATGTACCTTTCAGCATTTAATGTTGGCAGCCGTGGTCCTGTAACAACCTCAAGTTGAGTTTTGCCGCTCGCGGATATACCGCCCCAGACAGTCCATGAGCCACCGCCATAAGCAACCCTCTCTTCAAAGCAGCATTGTGCGAAACGCTCTCCCTTACGTCGGTAGACCTTCTTCCTTCCATCATTGCCATGTAACACAATTTTAGACTCATCAGAAAAGAGTACACGGCTCCAATCTTGCTGTGTCCAATTTAAATGACTGCGTGTGAAATGAAGGCGCGCTGTTCGGGTGGCTCGCGTTAGTTTGGGGCCATTAGCTGGCTTGTGTTTTACCATATCGCGTTCTTTTAACCTTCTCCGAACAGTTCGAGCGCTCACAGATACTCCGTGGAAGTCGCAAAGTTGGTTTTGTATCTCAATGGAGGTAAGGTGACGATTTCTCAAGCTGGTCGTCACGATGAATCGATCCTGCCTTTCAGTTGTGACCCGAGATCGTGGCCTTCCTTGGCGACGAACAAAGCCGCCAGTCTCTAGGTACCTCCGATAAACATTTCGGACCGTAGATTGACTTAAATTAAGTTGAGCACTCACGTTTCTTTGGCTGTGTCCGGCCTGAATAAGTGCCACAGCTTGGGCGGCGACTTCAGGTGAAGTATCCATAGATTATTGATAGAACCACACCTAAATGTTAAGAATAAGTAATGTTTGTTGCAAAACCAAAGATATCAATCACTTTTTCAAGAATTAAATCCAAGTAAACCAATAAAACCAAGTTTTCTTAGTATTCGATTGTTTGATATCAACAAACAGGCTCCAAATTGTCTTTTGTTTCTTTAAATTCTGTGTTCGAAATTCAAAAAAAGACTATTGAATGAAATTGTGAATGTGCCAGGTTCAAAACTGCATAAAAACTTTTTGCTCGACCTAATATAAAATTTTAGCTAGGACCAAATGAAACTGAAAATACAAGGTGGGCCAAAAGATGTGTCCAGAAGTGTATATTAACTATCAGGTCTAACGAGGCGAATCGACTAAGCTTAATCGAACCTCATTTATAAATCTCCGACAAACTAAGAGTATAGTTGGCTCACGTAAATATCTACAAGCAATTAGCCGAAATAGAACTAACGTATTACAACGTTTGGGGGACTAAAGCCCCCGTAGGTGGGTAGGCTCCCCCTAAGTTCCCCCGGTCTGCGCAATGTCGTCCCGCCATCATTAATCTTGCCGCTCAGCAAACAGTTCTCCACGAGAGCAACTTTAGAGCTGTACCGTGTCGATAATGTAAGTAAACTATCGTAGATATGAGCGATAACTGCCTAGAGGCCTCTCCGACCCAGCGACGGTGCTTAATTAATTGGATTTTAGATACAGCCCCGAGAAATTTTACCTTCAACAGAATTTAATGGCAGTTAATTTTGATTTGTTTAATAAGGCTTGCTAATAAAATGTTTTATTAATTTTGTTTATTACTAAATTATTAAGGAATCATTTTATGACTTGTATTTTGAAATAGATAGGACTTTGCAAATAGTTAAGTACTTACCTCAATGAATATCAATTATATAAACAATATTAATATTTTTTTTACGATATTTTACGACTAGTTGGTAAAGCTTTAGAAATGAATCTACGGCTCTCATCGACGACAGGGACATTTAAAGGTTATACAAATATCTTAGAAGAAAAAATCCTTACAAATTGGAGCAATCTGTCTTCTTAATTCTCGACTCATCGATACAAATTCGTTTGCTAATGGAATCCCTACTTTGTGCGGATTTCATGGAAATATTCAGCTGAAAGATTTCGCTTTAGATTCTTATCGGCGCGTATTGAAGACGATCGTCCTTTATCTATTGAGACCGAGGGGTAGCCTGCTGATATAGGTATTTTAGTGAAAGAAAATGGATATTATAATACGAGTATATGGATATTTATTACAGGAGACACCTACGCACTGTGTACCTGCTTAATAAAAGTAATTATTTCTGATCAGTAATTCGAATCGATGTACATATTCATACCACAGACAAATTAGTAAATTCGTTCGATCATTTAGTACTGATCACTAAACTCATACGGCTATAAAACCTACAAAAAAATATTTAATCTCGAAGTAATCACAACCAGTCTCTTCAACAATCGGACCGTCTGTACGAAAACGCCACTATGTCAGTCCGACTCCAGGACCGGACCTCAAAACCTATCCTTCTGCAGTGAGGGGTGAGTATTGAGACGTTATCTCTCCGAAACGGTTCACCGCTGCAATGGAGGATGTCTTCAAGATTCTGGACTGGAAAGAGCTAGGCATCAACATCAATGGCGAGTACGTCACTCACCTTCGGTTGGCGACGATATAGTAGTCATGGCTGAGACAATGGAGGAGCTCATTATAATGCTTGATGACCTCAGTAGAGCTTCCGAAAGAGTGGGTCTTAAAATGAACATAGATAAGACAAAGGTCCATGCCCATGTAGCACCCACTCTCATGAAGATCGGAGACACTACACTCGAAGTTGTGGACGAGTATGTGCACCTAGAACAAACTGTCCAGTCAGGTAAGTCCAACTTCGAGAAAGAGGTCAATCGTCGAATCCGACTCGGCTGGGCAGCGTTCGGGAAGCTTCGCATTTTCTTCTCATCTCACATACCTCAGTGTCTCAAGACGAAAGTCTGACCAGTGCGTGTTGCCAGTGATGACCTACGGCACTGAAACGTGGTCGCTCACAATGGGCCTTAAGGTTAAAATCACCCAAAGGGCAATGCTTGGAGTTTCCCTACGTGATCGAATCAGAAATGAAGAGATCCGCAGGAGAACCAAGGGTACCGACATAGCCCGAAAAATTACCAAACTTAAGTGGCAGTGGGCAGGGCATATTGCTCGCATGGCATTCGGCCGATGGGGCCGAAACGTCCTGGAGTAGCGGCCGTGTACAGGAAGACGTAACGTTGGAAGGCCTCCCACGAGGTGGATCAATGACCTTGTAAAGGCCGCAGGAATCCGGTGGATGCGGGAAGCACAGAATCGGTCGAAGTAGCGGTGCTTGGGGGAGGCCTATGTCCAGCAGTGGACGTCTTTCGGCTGAAATGATAATGACAATGCATCACAACCAAATTCAGAATATTGAGAAACAGATAAACATCACTTTTCTACTTTCAAACTTAGAATGATCTTCGAAATGAACCTCTCAAACTGCAAAACAAAACACAGCTGAAACTCTACAATCATCCAATATGTCCCAACGTGATGAAAAATACAAGTTATCATAGAACGTACCTGCCTTTGTTTGTTCCAAGTTTTTCTCATATCAGCTTGTTTTCCTCCGAGACACCGCCTGAAACATTCAATCCCAAATGTTACATTTCAATATGCTGACTAAAACAGCCTAACTTTTACTTCACCCCTTTCAACGTGTTTTATTTGAAAGCAATATGTCTTCATAAGTCTGAGCACATAATTTCATATTTGTGTTCGGGATATTTTGTTGAGTTTATGTATACAGAATCGGATTGTTAGGTATATAACTGTAACGCATATACATGTTATTTATGAAACAGAGAGATAACACAAAAGCGTGATCAATTTTGTTATCTAAAAGCCATCAATGAAAAATGTGGATTTTGGTCCTTTACTCATGCTGGCAACTCGTAAATGTATTATGAAACCTACTGGCCTCTTTAGATAAACCATTAAGATACCTTATTCAAAGATTTTTAGATAGACTAAGTGATAGATTTGATGCATGATAATAACCTCTGCGACTGATGATAATACTTGATTTACTAGTCGCACTCTGGCAGTCAGACTGGCTAAATAACTGATATTTTTACGAGGGCACCCGACGACCCGTCCAGCCCCCCTCTATTTTGCATGATTTTTTAGGACATAACAAAGCATCAGATTTCTCTATTACATATACAAGGTGTCCCGTAATTAATGGATAACCTTGAAATAGCATATAATACACCGACCGTTCTAAAAAAAATACAAAAAAAATATATATATCCCAAGTAAGTAGTACATACCTAGTACCTAAAAAACGATTTTTTAGAAAAAAAATTGCTAGTCATGGGACTGCCGACAGAAATGTAAACTTAAACATAAAACTATGCATAGCATGTCGCAGTGTCGAGGTGTCACGGTGACGCGGTGTCGCGAAACCGTAAGATTTCCCCCTACCAAAAAACGCTCAACGCGCCTAAAGAAGTTTTCACTTCAAAAATACTGTGCAATGTCTACTCACACTATTTACTACCTAATTATGTTTGGAGGATGCAAAAAAAACAATTTTAGTTGATGAAGTTTAATGTTAAAAAAGACAAAAGTATATAATTATATTCTAATTCTAACTATATTTAATATTGTATTATTTAGTCGACGATTGACCAAAGAATCCCTTGGGAAAACGGATGGATCGCGTAAGCGGTGTCGCGTTCGACACGGGTTGCAGCGTCAGCTTCTAGGTAGCGCGCATTTGTTGTCGTGTGGAATCAAGGCATCGCATACTAGCGATTCCACCTGACTATTCCTGCGTAACAACCTCTCTGTCGGCATAGTCAACGTATACAATATTATAACAACAAATAACCGATGGAATTAATTCACTAGTGGTCGTGGTGAAGAAGAGTGTAAGAAACTATAGTTCAAAAAACTATCCAGATGATCCTGATCAGGATAATGAGATAACATTTTTAAATTATTGTATTGTCATCGGGCCCTGTTAAGTGTGCAAAATTTCGAATGAATCTGATCATTTAAAGTGGGTAAAAATCGAGTTCAAAGATTCCGTTACATACAAACATACATACATAGAAACATACATACAGTTGAAGCTAATAAAATCGTGTTAAAAAAGGTTAGTATTTTTTTCTAAAAAATCTTAGGTAAGTACTAGTCTATACTTGGGATATCTATATACATTGTTTTATCTATATACATTTGGTGATCTGCTATACAGGTATTCCTAGTGCAGACACCAGTCTCTCACAAACTTTGTCATATAATTTTTAAGCATGTTTTAATTTATTCATCATTTCATTTGTTTGTGAAGAGAAAATAAATTATTTTGAATTTGAATTTGAATTGTATATAAATGTAGATATCTCGTGCAGAAATTAGAGAAAAAACTCAACAATTAAAAAATAATTATGTAACTTTATCTGACTGTTCCACCACACCTACTAATTTATTCTTCACAAGCAAACAAAGTTTAAAACAAATTAAGGGCAACAGTTAATTTACACGCTTTTAACATGGTCAATGTGAAGTGCAAAGTTCGTTTCCCCTTATGCGCCAAAAATGCGTACCTACGTGTAAATTTAAGAGATACAGACATAAAACAGAATGGCTTCAATACTATTCAGTATATTACGGTTACCGGGCAACACTGAAATTGTGTTGAAATTACACTAACCTTTTTTAAATATATTAAAACTAGTGATAATAAAAAGCACGTAGACTAGGCGAAAAAGAAAAATTATTTTAATAAAAAACGGACATTATAATTTTCCTCTGTATAATTACAAAAGTTTTGCATAATATTATGATAATGTCGAGTGTGGAGTGCACATAAAAATGTACTCGAGTTCAACAAAAAGCTTAAAATATGTATCCGTCTAGACTTGGTTTTGCCTTTCAAATGCTAATGTCGCAAAAAGACTTTGTCTTGGCTCTGTTCCTTGTAGTATAATCATGTAGTAACCTAGAAAATAAGAAAGCAGAACTGCTATCTTTTTCTTTTTATATTTGAACCTATGCCTAGTTAAACTATTTCACGAAGGCGAGTTAGTTATTGCAATTTAAACCTTATGATTAACGTCTTACAGGCTTCAAGACAAGACTTCGTGAAATAGTTAACAATAGCTACCACGAATTTGTTTTTATTAATTGAAACATGAGAAAACAGCGAAAACAGCTAGAAAACAGCTAGAAAACAGCTGATCAAGTTAAGTTGTTCATAAGAAATAAAAGTTTAAAAAAGTTTTTATTTGAAAAGAATTTTGCTACAAGGCACTCACCAGAAAGTCGCATAGTTAAACCTAGCATACAATTGGCACGATAACTCCCTAAATACAACACAATAATAATTATAAATTAAATTAAATTACTTAGTTAAAGCGAACAATCCATTACGTCAGTGCATGCGACCCAGCATCAGCGACTCCTACATTAAACTTGATCCCATTAAACAAAAACTTTGCTCTTAATATTCCGCCTAACGAGTTAACTTCGGACACACGCCCTTTTGACATTAACTTTTAAAATTTGTCGAGTAATGTCAACGTTAAAGTTTATAGTGCACATTTGAAATGTAATAGAGGTGTGAGGGTACGAATAAAATAGAGTAGCTATATCTCTTAGTTAGTGGTACATAAAGTTTAGTGTGCTAACGCACTTAGACGTCAGCCAGTAGTCAGACTGAGGGGCGTCTAGACCGAATGGTTTGCTCGTTAAAGTCTGTATCATGTTCCATTCAAACTTGATTACCAAATTAATCATGTTGAAAGAGCGAGCGAATTATCGATATGTGATCAGCTATTTATTGCCCCAATTACCTCTAGCGCATGACAATTCTCGAACGAATATTAGGTTGCGTAACTATGCAAATAATTTGAATAACCCAAATTCCCGATACATAACTGCAACACATAAAATGATAGTCGAATAATTTCATGCTCGCACATGGCTAACGCTGCCAAAATTATCAACACAGCGCAACTGTGCCCTGATTAACCATCACTTAAATCAAGAACCGAAGGCTGGGCTTGGCTCGTGGCCAGCCGACCGCTACAGATTTATATTTGCAAACATATTTCCATATACCCCCGATCGATATGCCTATCATATGGGATGGGTGTATGGAGCCAAGTCGCGCGCGCCAGATGAATATTTTACTGCGTTTCCGGGCCTTACTGTGAAAATGCCAGGCGTAAAATACTGAAAGCAGTAAAATGCTGTTCATTTACAGCGGCAGATAAATATGTGCTGGCTGTTAATGCTGAAATTTAAATTGAGTGCGCCTTGTATAACGGGTACCTATATGAATTTCCTCCCACGTAAAAGAGGAATTAAAATGCTACCGCAATTTCCGGAATTTTCGTTGAAATATTCTAGCATGTTGAAGTACTTTTAAGAACAGCCACACGAACTTTATTTTGAATTTCGTATCATCGAAACTATATAATATTTTCATTCCAAATACTTAAAAAAAAAAAACAGAAGATGTAAACAGCAAAAGGGAACCTTTAAAAACTTCTAATTTATTCTTCCGATAAGCACCGGCCGGAATTACAGCGAAGTTACCGGAACATTTTAAACATCGCAAGTCCGTTTTTTACTGAAGAAGAAGCGAAGAGCAAAATTCAATCCGGAAAAAAGCGACAGCTACTAGTGGAACTTTCAAATTGTTTTTCTTTTAAGCACAAACAAAGGGAGACGATGCCAAGGAAATTAAAGGTGGCCTGAAATAAAATAAAATTCCACCGAAGCGAAGGACTTTTTGTCGGATAACACGGCTCCGAAGTCGGAATTTTAAGGTTTTTTGATTGCAAAACTAATTGGAAGCAATTACATTGTTTTTAACTTTTATTATCTCGATGAATATAATATACGTTTTCCTGGAAGAGGTTATTTTAATTGCTTTTCAGCAGGTGCAAGTTGGAAATGTAATGTCTACTAAATAGCTCGCAAACTGCACAGGAGCTCGTGTTATGGGGTGCTTCCGTATAGACAGCGACCACAAACGATCGACGGGGATGGGACTATAAGCAACACGCTTGCATGGCAGGGGAATTAGTGATGCCGATGCAATGTGTCGGTGGACACAAGTGCGTGTTGCTACGTCGTATCGATAGCTGTTATGTCTGTTTGTAATATCAATTGTACATGTAAAGTTGTTGGTAGTCTAGTGAATAATTAGGTTCATTGTTAGGTATTTTATTTTATACTTCTATTCTAGCACACAAAGGTACCGAGGCGGACTTAACCCTTTTGGGTAACAACAGAATACCAAACTCTGATTGTTGCTATCGATCCATGCCCATCCTCAAAATTAGTAATGATATTTGTCATAATAAGGAGCTCGTGGCTAAGTAACAACAAGTCGTGCTACGCTTGCCGGGGTTGGTCCGTGGATGGGTGCGACCATCTTTACATACTGAGACTCCTCCGTGCCTCAGAAAGCACTTTGACAGTCGATTACTGGTCGTCAGAAGCCCGAAATTCAGACAACCAGTTTAACCAAAGGGTATCTGTATAAGTATTACCCATTTACTGGGTTGTGGAGGTCAGATAGGCAGTCGCTCCATTTAAAATACTGGTATTCAGCTGCATCTGGTTAGACTGGAAGCCGAACCCAACATAGTTGGGAAAAGTTTAGGCAGATTGATTTGTCATAATTTCAATTTATAACATTCTCGACTAAAATCAGAAAGCTTGGCTAACAAACAATCTTTATTCGTGCAAAATCCAACAATTATCCATAAAACAACACCAGCAACGCAACTAAATCCCTGAACAATAGCAACGAACATTAAAACCATTGCATTATCTTGAATAAACATTATTATTCGCACTAAAAGCCGTACAAAGCGGCGACATAACTCCAACCTAACTTCCAGAACAATCTCACTACATATCCACAATTGTTAGAACTAAATTTAGTTTCAAACTGCAGTCGCTTTATCTGCATAACGGAAGTAACCCAGCCGTTTGCGCTGTCGCAATCTAGGCTGTGTGTTCAGGCCTAAGGTATTATAGCTACCTGTATATTTCAGTCAGACTAAGCCTGCTAAATTAACGGGTAATAGCCTGAGAAATGTATATACGTGTGTTTCGTTTATACGGTGGCATTATTCTCAATTTCAGGAATGTTTTCAGCTGTATTTTACGGTATATACCAACTAAAAATTGTGTGAGTTTATTGTTAGCCTGTTTGAAATTGCAAGTTCAAATAACCATCATCTGTCTATCCTTTTCCCAACTATATTGGGGTCAGCTTCCAGTCTAACCGGACGCAGCTGAATACCAGTATTTTACATGGAGCGACTGCCTATCTGACGTCTACAATCCTGCAGTTACTGGGTAATACGATACCCCTTGGTAAGACTGGTTGTCAGACTTCCGGGCTTCTGGCGACCCGTAACAACTGTCAAAGATATAAGCCGGGACCAACGACTTAACGTGCTTTCCGAGGCACGGAGGTGTCTTGGTATGAAAGAAGGTCACCCATCCACGAACCAAGCGCGGCAAGCGTAGCATAACCTGATCGATCGACCCGTGTGGCTGTTATTACTTAGCCGCAAGTTTAAATAAACGTAGGATGAAATAATTAGTGAAAATTTAAGTTCTAATCCTAAACAAACTGTAATGCCCTGGGTTCCAAGTAACTGATTATTGAAAGAAGAACATAGGTAGCTTATACAATTTTAATGAACAAAGAAAATCCACATTGGTTGACAACAACGATACCGGAAAATTATATAATTTTAATAACGGAAAATAAACTTAAAAGTAAACAACATGCAGATAAAAAAAACCAAAAGTATTTTGAACAATGCATAAAGGATATCTTCTAGCCGACTTATTTCTTAAACCGGCGCTATGTCCCGAGACAAATCGGCCTCTTAAATGCCGTGGCCAATATGTCGTTCTGTACTTCGTAATATATTATGCTGCCTTTATCAATCGAAGCTGATGGACCTTAATCCACAATTATTATGCCTGGACGATAAGGGTGTTTCCGTAAGCTGAGGACAAAATGAGAACAGTCAGCCTTGCAAAGCATCTCCATTCATCCAACCTACACTTCGTTAAATAGACGCAAACACTTACCCCGTTTCACTTCCACTACTCGCACACAAATTCACAATATTGCACCAACGACAATACGTATTAAGTATCGGTAGAAATTTCCAAAGAATACTGGCTTTAATTTCCAGAAATTATGCAAATTAATTACGGAGCAACGGTTAGTTTTCTGTCTTCACCAATTGGCATGTCCCCGGTAGGTATCATTATTTTACTACCACCGTCACTCCTCAATCGTCCAACAATATGCTATTAAAACTTCTGTGGCGAGCCTAGTAACGCCATCTAGCATTGAACACGAGAACTAAATTATCGATCATTACAAAACTTTAACGTTTAAATCGTTCTAAACAAAAGCTCCACAAACAATACCCTAAAACTAGTTTCATTTCATTAAACCAAATGACTACCAAGACAAAGCAGTAATAAATAAGAACCACTAGCAACCAAGATTGCAACTACTCGTAGAAGTCGTAGATTATAACGAAGACTATGGAAACCCAGCCTTATTCTAAGCACGCCTGAGCTCCATAAGTATATAAAGCTTACACAATAGAAATTAAACACGTAAACGAAATGACTTAACCAAGTCTGTCTCATGACGTAATGCAACTTGATTAAATTCATGGCAACGGATACTAAGCCTCTGTGTGTAGATCAAAGAATTCAAGTAAACATTTTGCTTAACTCAGCTTGATTCAAATCAAATTCGGTGCTTTTGATGAAAAAAATATTTACGTGACTTTCTAATTCAATCAATCTGCCTAGTCTTTTCCCAACTAAGTTGGGGTCGGCTTTCAGTTTAATTAGACTGCGTATCTGACCTCCACAACCCAGTAACTGGGTAAGACTGGTTGTTAGACCTTCGGGTTTCTGACTACCCGTAACGACTGTCAAAGATCCACGAATGACAGCCGGGACCAACAGCTTAACGTGCTTTCCGAGGCACGGAGGTGTCTCGGTATGTAAAGTGGTAACCCATCCACGGACCAACCCCGGCAAGCAGCGGCTGTTATTACTTGTCACGAACTCCTCTGATTTTCTAATTATTGTACCGAATTATGTGCCTCAACTATATACCTAGGTACCTACCAAAACAAAAGTGTCAAAAACCATTAAATAAATAAAAAACAAAATAACTTAAAATAGATAGTTAACTTCACCAAGACAAAAACCAGGAAAATAAGAAACCACCAAAAAGTTAGTGAAAAGGAACTACAGGTTCATTCTACGCTCCTGCCAGGGTCGCGGGTTGTTCGAAAGAGATACCGTGGCCCTGGCACAGGCAACTGAAGGAACACGGGTGAGTTTTAGTCAGTAAAAGTCTGACACGCCCTCCCACTTCATCCAGAGTAGAAGTCATTTGATGCTTTCCCACCCAAAAAAAAAGGTATGCTATGCTCTATGGACCCTAATACAAAAAATGTAGTTCATAAAAGTTTAAATTTTTTGGTTTTACACTACTAAATCTAGTTGTGTACGTAGGATGTTATCAGATCATTTACCACAAAAGGCGCCAAAAGTATGGCTTGTTAGTTCTATTCCAAGCATCTTGCTTCTGCTTTCCTATCGGCAAAAACTATAGAAAATAGAAAGGAAGGAAGGAAAATATTTCAAATTGGGGAAAAAACCGGCCAAATGCAAGTCGGCCTCGCACACGAAGGCTTCCGTACTACCGTACCATATTTAACACTATTTTAAAAAATTACTTATGTTTAAAAAAACACGTTTCTTGTATGGGAGACCCCTTTAGTTTTTAACTTTATTGTATTTTTATTATTTGTTTTTATAGCGGCAATAGAAATACATAATCTGTGAGAATTTCAACTTAGACAGTTTACATTTTCACAGATTGCGTACAATTTCTATTGCCTATTACGGTTCATGGAATACAGCTCGCTGTCAGACGGATGGACAGCGGAGGCTTAGTAATAGGATTCGGTTTGGTATTCGCCGTATGCGGAACCCTAAAAAGGAGCTTTGAAAAGTAACTAAGATAACATTATTTTTTTTAATTTACAAAACAAAAACAATAGCTCAAGTCGTGATAAAATATCTACTTACCGCTATTGTAAAGCATCTCTTCCCGAAAATTTCATTTAATGTAACTTAAACTTCAACATTTCTTCACGCTAACTCCATTTAATTTAAACTTCTAGTAAATAAGAGAATTCTGACCCACACCCTAGCACAATTAGTTTACACCCCCTTTATAAACCAGCGGACGCAGTAACAACCCTAGCTTTATTCTAAGCGCGCTAGTGCTGTTACTCCAAATTGCATTTGCATAACGCACGGACCGTGGTGTGTAGCGCGAATAGGAATACTCGTACATTAAAAATATATTACACTATTCGTAGAAAGTTGGTCTTTGTTTTATTTGGTTCCTGTTGTGTGTTTCTACTGGATGGTTTATTTAGTTTGGATGTGTTTGGTATTGGTTAAGTGGCAATGGGCAGGGCACATTGCTCGCAGAACAGACGGCCGATAGGGCCGAAAGGTTCTGGAGTGGCGACCGCGTACCGGAAGACGTAGTGTTGGACGGCCTCCTACAAGGACAGATGACCTTGTGGAGGCCGCGGGAATCCTCTGCATGCGGGAAGCACGGAACCGGTTGAAGTGGCGGTGCTTGGGGGATGCCTATGTCCAGCAGTGGACGTCTTTCGGTTGAAATTATGATGATGGTATTGGTTGAGATTTAGATGCGACGGAGAAGATGTTTAAGTTCAAACGTAAAAGTTTTCGTTCTGTTTTATGAAAGTAATAATTTAGGACTGCTTGCTTGCTTGCTTGCTTTAGGACTTAAAACCGTTTTCTTTTGAAAGATATAAACTTATTACGGAAATTTAAATAACTTGATTATTATCGCAGTAATTTTTTTCTAATAGAGTCAAAGATGAAAAAGAACTAACATTTCACTAAAAGTCCCTTCTCATGGATTAAGAGCATACTACCTCAGCTTTTTATCTCGCTCGCACGATACTGCTCGCGGACTGAGTGAAAGCGAGACAGTGTTGTGCTGGGCGCCGACAGTTTAGGTATTGCTTTTTACGGTGAAAATAATGGTAATTGGTAAAAAAAAAAAAACATAAGACCTGTTTTAAAGTTAGTTTAGTTAGTATGCACAGTTTCATGATCTAATTTGAATTATTTTTTTAATACCAGGTTTATTGTTCGGTTTGGAGGTAATTTTATTTTTTTTTTCTATCGAGAAAATTTTATGGAATTGTGTTTTCGTCAAACATAGTACCTACTTAACATTAATCCATCTAATCTAATTAATCAACTGCAGTATTTTTGACATAACGGAGGATCATGCTAAGCCATTTATGAGGTAGTCTAAGCTCTTAACAAAGCGAACTCATTACAGATATCCTCGGTACATTTCTATTTAAACATCGTATTCTATAATAATGAAAATAAATAGAGTGAAATATATTACTTTACATTAATAGTCGAGTTGGAGAACTCATTATTCATATTTATGCAAGTTTCTGAGCGCCAGCTAAATTAATGCGAGACGGCGACCATGTAAAGTTGAAATAATACAGCTACAAGTGAAATAATTTACAGCTTTCGCACATTTTCTTATTTTTATTTTCTCCTGTTTTCAGGGTTCCATATCAAAATGGTAAAAAGGAACCCTTATGGTGCGACTCAGCCTGTCTGTCTGTCCGTCTGTCACAGCTGGATATCTCAAGAACTATCTAATGTTAGCAACTTGAAATTTCGAACAGTTTTAGATGACGTTTGCCCAACTATTTCGCAAATAAGAAAGTTTTTTTTTTGCAACATGGACATAAAAGGGGTTTTAAAATTCGAAGTGGGGCTACTAGGGCATGTGGAGTATCTTATATGAAAGAGTGCTCTTTGCACATTGTCAAATATTATTTTTATTTTTTTTAGGCCGTATAGTTTTCGACTTTTGATGAAATATGTAAAAAAAAAATACCGAAAAATCTGAAAACTACACAGGAAAAATAAAACGATGTCTCTAAATTGCACACTTTTTTAGAAATCGGAACGGAACCGTCGCTGCGCGAGTCCGACCCGCTCTTGACCGTTTTTTCTGTATGTACCTACACACCACAGCCTTATTTGAAGAAATTTTCCAGCTTTCTGTTGACACGAAACTTGATAGATGACCAACAATCTATACGATGACAGAGCTGAAAGATCGTCCAAATGTGAAAATGTCGCAGAAGTTTGATCGTGGGATTAGTTATTTCTTAAATGTAGACAGGTTATAAAATTCATCGATCATCTGTTGGAGCGATCGAGAAAATAAAGTTATTTTGAGAGAAGAGAAAATACGTGAAAGTAAACGTCTAAAGTAGGTAGATACCTACTTAGAACAATTGAGGGTCGATCCGATTCATCTGCCAAGCCTTTTTCTAAGTGTCCTTTTATTTTTGTATTTATTTGTTTAGTTAGTTAGTTAGTCATTTACTTTAGTACCTAGTGTAAATAGTGTTAACTTGTATTATGGTGCCGATTCTCTTGTCACAAATGCCTCTAAACTAGACTAAAAATCACCAAAATTTAGTTTATTCCTATCAAACGACGATTTCCCATTCTAAAATTGACTAAAGTGACACAACTTAACTATATTTTAGTTTGACAGCATTAGTGCTGTTCTTATTTTCACTAAACTAATATTAGTTATTAGTTTAGTGAAAATGGCAATTTTGCTATTCTGAATTTCACTGTTTTCACCTTCAAAATTTTAATTGTCAAACTAAATCAGACTATTTTTAATCGCGATTAAAAAGGTGTGGAATAAAATTAGTTGTCAAAAACTAAAATTCACATCAACACCTTGATTTCAAGAGCAAAAACAGGACTGTTTTTTTTTTTCTTTTGCATATATCTCGAAAACGGTGTGTCCTATCGCAACAATAATGAAAATTTGGCCCCCCTTTATAAAGCTCATTAACCCCTAAACCTCAAAATGTAGTTACCAAAAAAAAAATCCTTAAAAAACACGCTGAAGCTACAGACTCCCTGCTCGGTGAACAAAATATGACAATCCTTGTCGCTTTTCATAGTGATTTCGATAGTTACAATTACAGCCATCGGGTCATAATAAACTACGGGCACTACACTACGCGGAGTCACGATTGTCAAATTCGATTTTAGTTGTGTCAAAATTGTTTTTAATTTAGAGGTTTTTTTTTTGCAGAATAGCTCTAAGATTCTCATAGCCAAAAGTAAGGAATTTTAGTGATAGTTTAGTTCGGTGTACAAGAGAATTGGAACCATTGTATTTAATTTTAATTCTGAAATAATGGTGTAAATTTTCCAACTATGTTGGGATCGGCTTCCAGTCTGAACGGATGCAGCTGAATACCAGTATTTTACATGAAGCGACTACCTATCTGACCTACACAATCCATCAGGTAATACGATAACCCTTAGTAAGACTGGTTGTCACACTTTCAGGCTTCTGACGACCCGTAACGACTGTCACAGATCCACGAATGACAGCCGGGACCAACGGCTCAACGTGCTCTCCGAGGCTTGGATTCGACCCGATGAATGAGTATTATGGAACTGCAGGGCTACCTGATCGTTAATTACAGACAGTCCACATCTTCTGTAATACAAGTTCACGTTAGGAATTCTTTCCTAGAAGATGTCGTAATGCGTTAAGATAATAATTACCTATTTTTCTTTACTCATACACATAGCCCACTACAAACACTTGTGAGCGACATAGTCCCCATGCGGTAATACACAAAGAATCTCAAGGAAAACTAGCGAACATCACTTCGGATGACAGAATACCCAAAATACGAAATTCGGTCTCAAAACAGTCCGTCAGAGCATTCGTCTCATGTTTCAAACATTTTTATATTCGGCTCCACCAGAAATGAGACTACAACCAAAATGAAAAATTCACAAGTCAAGCCCTTCTATGACACCCCAGAGTCTTGATCCTACCACAACACCGCTGCCAGAAAAACCTGAATAATATAACAAGGAGAATATATTTCCAGATTAAAATAAAGTGAAAAGAGCAAACTAAAAGGTACGAGTCATTTTAGCAATGTTAATTTAAGGACTGTTAGCTAATTTACATGATAATCTTCCCCGAAGAATTTATTTTTTGTTAAAGCAGAAAAGCGGCCTTGGGCTAAGCCTGTTAAGTAATATCAGAATTTACGCGGCCCTTTCCCTGCCAATTCAGTAATGTAAAGGGTAATGTAAGCTGCGTATCCTTGCAAATTAGTATTAAATTCAGTAAAGGTTCCATTTGAAGGTCTACGGCCTCTCGAACGATATTAGGTGAAATTCGGGTCGCACCTTACTAAAACATCATCATCTGCCTAGCCTTTTCCCAACTATGTTGGGGTCGGCTTCCAGTCTAACCAGATGCAGCTGAAAACCAGTATTTTCCATAGAGCGACTGCCTATCTGACCTCCGCAACCCAGTTACTACGACACCCCTACGATACCCCTTGGTAAGACTGGTTGTCAGATGTTCGCGCTTCTGACGACCCGTAACGACTGTCAAAGAACATCCGGGACCAACGGCTTAACGTACTTTCCGAGGCATGGAGGAGACCTCTCAGTATATAAAGATAGTCACCCATCCAAGGCCAACCGCGGCAAGCGCAGCTTAAGCTAACTAAAACAATCAATCTGCCTAGCCTTTTCCCAACTATGTTGGGGTCGGCTTCCAGTCTAACCGGATGCAGCTGAATACCAGTATTTTACATGGAGCGACTGCCTATCTGACCTCCACAACCCAGTTAATGGGTAATACGATACCCCTTGGTAAGACTGGTTGTCAAGGCTTCAGACGACCCGCAACGACTGTCAAAGATCCACGAATGACAGCCGAGACCAATGGCTTATAGTGCTTTTCGAGGCACGGAGGAGTCTCGGTATGTAAAGATGGTCACCCATCCACGGACCGACCCCGGCAAGCGTAGCTTAACCTGATGGATCGACCCGTGCGGCTGTTATTACTTAGCCACAAGCTCCTCTAAAACATCTTAAGCTTACTAAAACATCAGTATAAATTAACAATTTTTAATACAACCACATAAAAGTTAAACATTGAGACTTGCATCCAGTTTTTGCGATTCCATTTACTTAAATGTTTTTGTGAATACATGGGAACATAACTTTTTGTTATTAATGGTGTTGATCTACCTTCTTTGCAAAGGTTGCTATAAAATCCATTCCATGAATGAAGCATGTAAACTGCATTTGCCATTTAAAATACAACTCACAAAAGCTTAAAACAAAAGACCCCTAAAATTAGAACGGCAGAAAATGCGGACGAAGCTTAAGCCTTACAACCGGATGCTGCAGGCAGAATTCTACATACCACTAAAAAAGGACATTAGCACGCTAGTGTAGGTGGTTTACTGCATTTTAATTGTGCCCGCTCGTCGAATCAAATGGCAAGATGGCCGCCACATAATAGCGGGAGCAGGGGGAAAGGGGATCGTAATTTCGCGCCCGGGGCGACATCTATAATTCCAGAGAGCTATCATAAATTAGCATACGTATTAGATTGTGCGGGCCACGGGCGAGGACAAATTCCGTGCACAATTGTACATAGGCACAAATCCAAGTACCTAACTGGTAAAAGCGCAATCAGAAAGATGAGAATTTTTTTCGCATAGATAGATATAAAACTAAATGTTGCAAGATATTTAGGATTGACAAAGATATTAAAGTTAGCAAACAGATCAATTAATGAAAAAGAATAAAGTTTATTGGACACAGTTCGTGAAACAAAAAATAAAAAAAAAAAAGTGAATAATGTTTTAAAACAATAATAAAGTGTGTGCCTCACGGCTGCGTCACAAATTAAAACCAATAAGGTGCATTAAATAAGCTTTGACTGCTTCAATTAACACCACTATTAATACAAAACTGGTGTCAAGCCAGTAGCAAAGTGTTTCTTCTAGCTGATGCTGTTCCGAAAATGATTTACGAAATTGTTGCCCCAAGATTGATTATTATTGATTTTTCAGAGGGAAAACTAAAAACCGTTGCAATACTAAAATTCTTCTCACCACCTCATCTAAAAGCTCATACTCGTAGTACCTACATTTTCATTTCGTCTTAACCAGGCAGATAAATAATAAAATCAAATTCTACGATACCACAGGAATCCAAGACATCTCAAAATCCGGCTGAGCCAATCCATTAGCAGGCATTTATTGGCACTCGTTAGCGCGGCATGCGAACGACACGCGAAGACTGGTCCAATTTACTTTTACTTACCATTTGCTAGTAACTTCTTGACTGGCAAAGAAAATCTTTCTTTTTAAAGAGGAGTTTCATGTCAGTAATGGACTTAGATATTAAAATACCGTAGGTACTGTCATTTTTCAGGGGTAATGCAAAATCAGAGTAGGTACTCACGACATTAGGGAATTCATAAACTAATCAAAGACAAAAGACCTACCGAAAAATAAAAGATAGGTACCTATTATCCATCCAAAACCCTATAAGAAAAAAAAAGAAATGTCAAATGAGATAAACACGAGGTTTTTATGAATGATCGATATGTTAAAAGACAGACATTCCAGTCAAATGTCCACCAACTTCACTGATCAATGAATCTTTGGAAACTATTTTATTATTCAAAGTCGAAAGGTCAAACAGAAGAAGACATAAAAACTTGACTTTACGCCGTCTGGGGACATCATGAGGGCAATTTATACTAGTTTAATGGTTGTCAGCCGACCAAATTACAAAATTAATATTTAAATTCTGCAATATAGAAGGCGAACTCATTTAGTTCTCAGATTAAAATAAAAGTCTGGAACTGTTTTGAATGGTATAAGCGCAAGATAAAATGAATTTACGCTGGCCCCGTAATAAAAGATCCCTTTCTAAGACTTGTTGAGCACACTCATTAGTTATTCATTTTCATTTTCTTAGATATAGCTGTAATTTTATATGTACGTCTTGCGTTTTACGCCAGTGAAGTGATAAAATTTTAGTATAATCATAAAGATAGGACCATGTGAACTACTTTAAGAGCGCAGCTGATCTCCTGGCCGGAAAATGAGCTCGTATAAACGATACTATAAATTTCCTAAAGAAAATCAGATCTTGGGTAGTAAAACCCTGGACAAGATTGAAGATAAGTGTACCCATTCCATAATAGACCTCGTAACTTAGAGTTGTCCCGAACAAAGTAAATAAGAATAGTAATATAACGTTTTTCTTATTGAATATTTAATTTCAAACAGATACATATTATTTCTATACTTACGATCAATTTTCATATAACTCAGGTACAGACGCCAGCACATCAAACTACTATAATCTGTCAAATTTCTTTAATAGATTTTCATCTTTATCGCCAAAGTATTAGGTTCAAGGTTGATTGGGAAATTTTGACAGTTTCGGGTGTGCTGGCGCCTGTACCTACATTTACGAGTATACCTCTATTGCATCATAGTTATGGTAACGTTCTAAAAAATAATCAAAAAAATCTTCTGCATAAACAATCGAAAAATTTAATTAATTTAAACACTAAAAACAACACCCAGCCCTCTGTCATTTGGTCTTTCGTTTGTAACGATCTTTTTCTAGGTCCTTTTTTATGTCTAATTCGGAAGAGAGTTTTCTATTCAAACTGTCAAAATCACACTGACAACTGACAATTGTCTAGCTAGGGTAGTGAAGACAATTTGTTTTTGTAATCGCTTTTTACTTGACAGCCGTAAAGTATGTACAAAATCATAACTTTACAGGAGAGCGATAGAGAGATGTAATCTGTATAGTAATTATGACTTTTAAAATTAAATTTATGACTTTTATAACTTAAATAATTTGCACGCTTGCTTGCAGGCAGGACACAATGACTCTAAGGCTGTAAGATCTTCCCTTATAAACATATATTTCTTGCAAATAAACGATTTGAATTGAATTGAGAATTAATAGAAGAACAAAGATATCTTCTTCTATTTTACATCATTTAGTTAATAGGGCATTAACAAGGAAATGGTTAAGGCGAATACTACTGTACTTAAAATATTTTGTTTTTCCAAAATACGGTTGTTCGTCACTTTGTGAAAAATTTGTTGCATTGATATAATTATTACATCAACGTTAGTTGTCTTTCTATAGGTACGTGACTTAGCATAAGTAAAAATTGAGAATTAAATAGAAAAAATAATCCTATGACAAAACAAAGAATCCTAAAAACAAGTGAATTTCGTAAGAAGTGCAGTTGACTCTTTCTACTTTGTTGCCATCTTACTGTCTACACGGAAACGTCATTTTTGTCTATTCTTCCGTCGACAAAATCTCTTTATACGGTGGTCATATACGCGTGCTGACAGAAAACAACTAAATTGGCGTTCACTTAACTCGCTACAACTCTCCACTACAGCCACAAAGCTCCACCAAGAGAGACGTAAAACCGTAAAACCTTGTTAGTATTGTAAATTCCCCTCATTCTTCTCTAGATAAACAAAAGGAATCCACCGAGTCTTATAAACGCGGTGCGTATACCAAATTGTTTCGGCCATATTGCCGGCCACCGGAGGATTAAGTACTGGGTTGCTACATTACCGGTAGGCAGGGACACGACGGTATTTCGGCAATAAAGAAACGAAATATTTCGTTGTAAATTTTTTGGCCGAGCGTATTTCGAGGACTGGCTATGAAGTTAAACCACCTTCTGGGTTGAATTTGGTCTCAGTTATTCATAAGTAAAAACCTATTTACAGTTTCAAAGTTATGAATTCTTATAAATCTCCATTTAAGCTTTTATACCAGAGCAAGGGCGTGTCATGGGCTCTTTTCAGTCCCGTAACTTGTTTTGCAGAGTTAAAGAAAATCGGTAAGTATCCAAAATATCTTGAGTATCTACAAATACTCTTATTAGAATATTTGATAAAGAAAAAGAATTGATTCTTAACAAAAATTCTCAAGTCAGAAATTTTCCAAATGGACCGCAAATTCAAACGCAACGCTTTTATTACTTCCGATAGTCCAACATCATACTAATACGCTTTTTCAAGCACGCTCAATGGCATCGTTATCCGGTACTTCGAGTCTCGCCCCGATTGTGTGCAATCTTGAAAGTGTGTATTAATCTCGGCCACTTCGCGCCGGGGCACTATAATGGATAGTCGCGAAATCGCGCCCAAACAACCTCTTTGTACCGTTGAAAACTATTCTTTATGTGCTCGTAAATTATCTGTTTTCCCCTTCACGTATGTGATAGAAAATGTTTTATCTTAACTTGCTTACAAGTTGCATGATACGCCCTATTAATTTTATTTAGATGCGAAGCGATTTAACCATATTATCTATTATTTTAAATATTTAAGAAAAATAAATCTAATAAATTGATTATAATCAGTTATAAAAACGAATTACATTGCGTTGCAATTGATCTATTTTAATTAAATACTATCTCATATGCTCTGTGTTAATTGAGTAATATTCTTAAAAAGAAAGTTTCGAAATCTATGATCATCCACAATAATCGTCAATTGAATCAATATGACGTAGCGTGAAGACTTCAACAGAAAAAGTTTAAAGAAAACTTGAGTTACCGATGAGCGATGAAGAAAAACTTTTGACAGCTACAATCATTAACGATCAACGATCCTACGAATATAGACGGAAACGTGACTTTCGATACGGAAACGATTAGATTCTTCCCTCTTATCTAAAATATTCCACGTCCATTCCCAAAATTAGCATAGAGATTATTAATAAAAAGAGAAGTATAATTAAATAACCTACAGGGAAAAGAATTCTCACCTAAAGTCACGAGTGTAATACTCGGTTTACAGAAGTCCGTAGTCGCAAAATCCTTATTTGCTTTTGTTATTACATTCTGCTCCGCCTTCATAAATATGGCCCTCCCGGGGCCGTTTGCTACAGTCGCTATGATATGAAAACAGAGAAATACCTATTTACGCTTTCCTTATATTTTGGTCCTTTGATACCGGGGTATAATGTCGGTAATTACGGATCGGATAGTAACGAACCGGAACGTTCCGAAATGTTTGTGACTCCGCTTTCAGATAATTATATGTTTTTGCGTAGATATTGGCTGAGTTGTGAGTAGGCTATTGCTAAAGAGGAGTAGGTACAATTTGAAATGAGTGTCGACTATGTGATTTTCAATGTTAATTTTGTTCATTATAACCTTCTGACGGTCTTTCATTACAGGTCCTAACAAAGGATCGCTATTATTGGTTTTTTTGAGACCGAAGCAATGAATATCTGATGCTAATAAAGTAAAATGAGTTTCCTATTAACGATTACTAACTTCATACATTAAGATAAGTTACATAATGTACAATACTAAAAGTGTACCTACTTTTTTCTTTCTTTGAGGCTAAAATATGACGCTGAAATGAATTTAAATTTATCAGAATTATTCTAACTTGACATTATAAAAGGTCTGAATTTAAGGGAAATCAGCGTTTCATTCGATTTTATCCTGTTAATGACTATTAATTGGGAAGTGTGGCAAAAAGTTTAAATCCCTAACCTCAAGTGTAGCTTAACGGTGAGCGACCGAATTTTCGCGACGGGAAAATTACTTACAGGTAATTAATAAAGCATAAGCATAATATAGAATATAAAAAAAATATGCACAAGTAAATATACATAATACATAATAAACGGTAAAGAAACTAAATGCTGTGCAAAAATTAAATATTAAAAATGAATAAATAAACTTATGAAAACAATATTAATATTTTTTTAATCCATAATGAGGTCTAATGACAAATAAAATATAAAAAGAAACAGAATAACTTATCCGTTACCTCGCACAGAAGACCACACGACACGCGCCACCCGACCCGAGATCTGAAATAACAAAAAGACAAATTCACTACAACCGCACTGAAGAAAAGGACCAAAAAGTTTGAAGAATAAAAAAGGTGCAGATAAATGCCAGTTAGAATCCAAGTCAAAACAAAATAGAAACAACAAGTCAACAACACTTGTCCGCGTCACGACTCACGCGGGGGAAAAGGTAAGGGCACCAAATCGCATTAAGGGAGCGTTTGACGCAATCAAATTATACGAAAACTTCAACCTTCAAACGTTACACGTACTGGACACAAAAGAATATTCACAAATACATACCTCAGATTTTCCAGTTTTCTTCTAGATTTTATAAAATATTTATTTTTAAATTCTGAACTGAATGTAACATGAAGTGTCGTTATCGGCAGGAGCTCAGTTGCGTCTAACTTTGCGGCGAGCCGCGCCCCTACACGCTACTTGTACTGAATCTCTACCCCTATTCCGGGCTTCGGGAGGCGAGCGCGCCTGTGTGCTTTAGGTCACAAGCGAAATAATTCTAATCACTCAATACGAAGCTCTATGCTCTATCGAATAAGGCTGAATTTCGAACGTGAAACTGTAAGCTTCAGCCATTTTGGAGTCTGCGGACTGCATTTGGGTACCCGGGGATGCTGCGCAAAATAGGAACACGAAATATGAACGAGACTGCGAGGCGCTGGCGGGTGAGGAGGGGTGTGAACAGACAGGGGATATTTGAATAGACCTCTCCAGCTCTTTCCCGCGGCGGAGGGGGGGCTCGAAGCGCAGGGGAGGCGGGTAACGCTGTTGTGTCGGAACCACGCTCCGCGGTACAAATCGCCAATGTACACTGAGCAACGAATGTGCACTTTACCAAGCCCTTGCTTTGGCGAGGGAAAAAACAAAGAGATACGGTAATTGAATTCTCTCTCATTACATTATCTGCGAAGCAAGATGTTTTGCTGAGGGAATTTATTCAAGTATTTTGTACCAGACAGGAATACTTACAGTATTTCATACGGCAAAAGTATAAAAGAAAAACCGGCCAAGTGCGTGTCGGACAACGCACAATGGAGGGTTCCGTAGTTGAAAATAATTTATCCCAAAAACAAAGTTAGCATTGTAGTTGAAAAACATGTTCTCACATGCATACATGCATAAATACATTGATATACGTCACGGTCAATTCTCTAGCGGCAAATTTAAGTTTGTAATCCCAATTTTTTTTTTATGATAAAATTACAAATTAATGATTTTCGGACTTTTTCCTTTACTTAAGCTGTGAGACCTTGCTTCGTGCTAAATTTCATGATTCTAGGTCAAAGGGTAAAAACCTAGGTTTTGATTGACTTGCGAGTATCAAAATATGTCGCATAAAAGGCCGGATTTTTTTATTGCGTTGACTTAGAAGCTTGATTTTTTTAAATCTCCAAGGGACCAAAGACATACTTATTTGATATTAATTTCAGTTTCATACTTCCACTCATTCTTGACAAAAAGGGTCTTGACAGACTGACAGATAGACAGACAGCCAAGTGATCCTATAAGGGTTCCGATTTTTCCTTTTGAGGTACGGAACCCTAAAAATGCAGGAACACTGCGTAGACGTATTTTGCTAAAAGAGCTTTTGTAGTATCTACTGAGATTTTTGGTAATGACATGTCTGCAAGGTATTCGTAGGGCTGAATACAAGAGAAATACACAATTGTAAGTTGCTATAGATTGGCGAACAAACAAGACAAAGGACAAAGTCGTGACTTTGCAACTATAAACCCTTACATGCCAACATTCCGCTTTGCCAATGTGCCCAATTATCGACTCTAAAATAAATGCCGAAATGGTGCCGAAAAACATGAAAAGAACTTGAAAGTAAATACCAAAATTCCGAGGTAGATAGTTAATCACACCGCGCTATTTAGGTAGGTAACAATTCTGTTGGAAACAAATTCTTCATAAATATATCATAATCAACCTATAATGTTCCCACTGCTGAAACACAGGCCTCGTCTCTGTCAGAGGGAGAGGGCTGTAAGCCTGTATACTTAATCCACCACGCGGGCCCAGTGCGGGTTTGTAGATGACACGTCTTCAAATTTTTGGTTCTAGGGTATGCCGGATTCCTCACGATGTTTTCCTTCACCGTTTTGGGAGCAGTAGTGATGAAATAATTTACACAAAGTAAAGCCTGCCATTTTTTTTTTTTTGGTTATGGGAAATCATCAAATGACTTCTCCCGCTCTGGGTGGAGCGGGAGGGCGTGTTAGACTTTTACTGACTAAAACCCACCCGTGTTTCTTCAGTTGCATGTGCCAGGGCCACGGTATCTCTTTCGAACAACCCGCGACCCCTGCGGCATCGGCCCTATCGGACCCCATCATTGCTGAGATATCTTTGAGGCGCGCGTAGAATACGACGCGTCGTCGGCCCGGGCCTAGTACTTACCGAACGGCGAGCTACCCATTACTCGCCATCCGCAAGCCCGCGCCTACGGTGGCCGGGAATCGGCTAGGGATTCTCACCGTCCAGGGCGTCTCCTGCGGCGACCAGGGCGTGAGGGCGCGACAGTTGCCTCTCCCTCACGCGTTCCGCCTCCTTCTTCGCTTGCATTACTGCTTCGCAGAAGGAGGTGACAGCCTCCCATGCACTCTCGCTCCGTACCATGGCCTGTACCAGGTTCGGGCGCGAGAAATCGCCGCCGCCGATCGCCTTCGCGAGAACACGGCAGTGCTCTGCCTAAGCCGGGCAGACCTCCATTGCATGCTCCACCGTGTCCTCCGGGCGATCCACACAATGGTGACACCCGGGCGTTTCCTCCCGCCTTAAAACAGGAACAAAACGAAACAGGAACCTCCCGAAACAACCGTGTCCGGTGAGGACCTGCGTCAGGCGGAAGGTGAGGACGCCGTGGCGCCACTCCAACCACTACTCAAAGAGGGGACTTATCATCGCAATTGCGGCGTGCCCAGCGCTGGGTTGTGACAATCGCACTCTCCATGTCCCCATGAGATCCCGCCGGAGCTCTGTCCGCTGTACCGTAATTTCTCGCGGCAGCGGAGTTACGCCCCGGCGTTTCGCCTCCTCGTGCCACTCCTACACGTGTGCGAGGACCTTTGCCTCCAGATCCCATGGCGGTAATCCGGCAAGGAGGCTCGCCGTCTCACCGGAGACCATGCGGTATCCCCGGACTAGCCGGATGGCCATAACCCTCTGGGATGCGTTCAACCGGCGGGCTGATCGCAGCCTCAAGGAACGCGCCTACACCGGTGCCCCGTAATTGGCCATGGACTGCACGACCCCCGCGTAAAGCCTCCGGCAGGAGGCGTTTGATCCCCCTAGATTGGACAGGAGCCACTTCAAGGCAGCCCCGGCCCGCTCCAGTCTAGGAGCCAAACGTCGGAAATGCTCCGCGAAGTTCCACCGGCTGTCGAGGACGAGTCCCAGGTATAGGACCCCGATGTGCACCCCTCCTACCGTTATTCGGGAACCCGACGGTGGCGCGTTCCGAGGACCATGAAAACACATGACCTCGGACTTGTGCAGCGCCACCTCAAGTCCCAACTGCTGGATCCTCTCAATGATTGTCGCAACCCCGCGTGCCTCCGCTTGGTGCGACCCTCCCTGCGCCAGGACCAGCGTGTCGTCAGCGTAACATATATCTTTTATAAAATTTATTTTATTTTATTTTATTTGGGAAAACAAACAATCGTACATTGAATATTATATCTAGATACACAGTATGCTATAAGTAAATGTACAATCCACTACGTTTCCACATGTCACTAGTTTAAAAAAAAAAAGATACAGTGTTGGGAAAATTAAGCAGTAATTAATTTGCTATTACGTGTCTAAATAAAAGGTGCATAATAATTAAAAGTAAAATTATGTAAGTAATTAGGAATATTTGCGATTTTAAAGAACTTTTAACATAATCACATTCACAAAAGCTAGTAAAATGGTGAACGTGAAATGTGAACGTGTACAATGAGAAATACATCACGAGGCTACGCCAAGCATTCACAAAACATTTTGCCCGCTAGACTATCGTTTCCGTTTTAGGTACTAAAATATCGCTTACAGTTGTACTTTTTCACTACTTTTATTTAATTCCAATGCCGTAGATTTCCTTTGCAAAATGTAACGAAAACTAGTTTCTTGGAATACAGCAAAAAACCTTAATATATTTATATTTCAAGCTTTCATAACTACAAATACAGTTTTGTCACTATAGGCGTGCCGCAGGGTATGTTAATTGGGCCATTGTTGATGCTCTAATCTATACTATACAAATAAATAAAATTGAAGTGTCTGTTGGTACACTACTTACTAAATGCATATGAAAGTGTATACGGTACTAATAACCAAAAACAATTTTTAAAATTTTTGTTTGTCTGTCTGCGGCTAGACCGATTTTGACGGGACTTTCACTGGCAGATTGCTGATGTTACAAGGAGCAACTTAGGCTACTTTTATTTTAGCAAAAGATCTAGGGTTCCTCGCAAAAAAAAAGCCTATTAAATTGTGAACAAAATCTGATTCAAATAGAGAAGTATTGACATCCACGCGGGCGAAGCCGCGAGCAACAGCTAGTACCTTAATAAAATGTATGTTTAGGGATTATGTTGTTTTCAATCACCTTAAATTCTAACAGTTTATTGCATAAAGAAGAAAGATTTTTTCTAGACAACCTTACATATTCTTTAAGGAACAAGGCATTTAAAATATATATTTTACTGCCCTATTGAAATTTAATAAACATCGGTTTAGGATTAAATAAAATGTTTTCGTATGTGTAGATTGACGAAGTAACTGTGTAGGTATACACCTACACAGTTTTGCTCGCGACAACCTCACGTGAAGTAGAAATAATGGTTCTCGCGATGTTTCAGCTCCCGCTATTAATTTGTCAACCTATTTCTTGACTTCCCCTCAATGGATTGAGACAAAATTGCTGTTTCGTCACTTTAATTAGGTACTAAGACATTTTGTTGAACACCGTTATGTTGCAAGAGTAAATATACGCGATAATCTTCAAAACGTTTGCTCTTGAATTTGCTTTTCATTTTGAATGAATAACTTTCTAATATCAAGCAAACAACATGATAATTGGTTCCACAAAACTATTCTTTGAAAAGTGTCTTAAGGCGAAAGCGCCAGAGTAACCCGCGAAATTATTTTTTTTTACGTTTGTTGCAATTTGCAGAAAAGTATCAGGCCTATTTTGATATGATTCGAGACCGTAACAAATATATATACATTAAAATTATAATCTTTAAAATCATCAATACAACTCTTTGATTCAACTCTCATATTACCCCATTGAATGAATATTTAATGAAATCTTGACATTTGAGGATTATACTAACTTAAGAAGTTGTACGAGTATTATTGATTCTATTGATTATAATTTTGTAAATGCATATTTTTTGCGGTCGCGAATCATAGATAACTCAACATACACCCAGACATTGAGCTGCAAACCGTAAAAATCGTAAGAAAATTTTGAATTTCGCGGGCTACCTTAGCGCTTCCTCCTTGAGGATATAATTGAAGTGTGATTTAGCTCAGTGTGTAAGTGAAATAGCATTATGGCATTATGGCTGACGCGCGAGATAGAAGACTCACGTGCACCAGAATTTAATTGCGCTTTGTTTAAATGTACAAAACAAAACTAGCTGCGCTCCGCTGTTTCATAGATTAATTATGTGTAAATCCAGAGTGTCAGCTACCTCCATACCAAATTTTATCAAAATTGGTCTAGCCGTTTGAGCGTGAAGAAGTAACAAACATACAAACAACAACTAATTCTATACTCACTACACCTAGCATATTAACTTCTACAAAAGTTCTTTTTAAACGACTTCAAAAAAAGGAGGTTTCTCAATTCGACCGTATATATTATATATATATATATATATTTTTTATGTGTGTTCGCGGATAGCTTCATCGTTTATGAACCGATTTTAATGATTCATTCTTTTTTTGTTGTAAAGGAGATACTCCAAGGGTAGTACTGTGATAAGGAAACCAGGATCTGATGATGGCATCCCAGAGAAATCGAGGAAAACCATCAAATTTTATAGGCACACCTATAGCGATTTGGGTATTTTTTATACTAACTCGTGCATTTGCTCCCGGAAAGCACCATTCGGTGAAGTGGAACTGATGAAGAAGACCACAGATGGCCATCGGAACTACTCAATAATTCGTATTTCACGGATTGCAATTCGATCATTACTAAGCAATTTATGCTCGTCATAATACATAATATGTACATATTATGACGAGCATAAATTGCAAACATATTATGTTGAAGTGGAGCTGATGGTGACTTCACCATCAGTTCCAGTTCTCCTAGTTCCTTACTGGGAGAACTCTTCAACAATTAACGTCCTTGTATCGGGAAAAGCAATATTTTATAAAAGGTGATGAGCAGTTGACAATAGGCTATTTTAACTTAGATAAATTACAGTCTGATCCACTAAAAAGTGAAAAATAAAAAACTTTTTTACAAAAAAAAAACAACCGACTTCAAAAAAAAAATACTACAAAGTGAAAAATGATTTAAATTTCGGAAGTCGGTGGCAAAAAGCTAAAATACAGATCCAAAGACACCGACTGCCGAAATTAAAATTATTTTTCACTTTGTAGTATTTTTTTTTTTGAAGTCGGTTGTTTTTTTTTTTTTTTTTTGTAAAAAAGTTTTTGTTAACTAACCCCGGTTTTCATAGTTATTTTATAAAATAGAAAATAACCTAAAAACTAGGTACCTATATTTTGTTCGACGCTACCAATGACGAAAAAAAAATAAAATAGATGGTGCTACTTTGGAATTTTTTTCTGTCGAAAAAATTACAAGTAACTAATCGTGTTTTGGGTAGCAGTAGACAATATAGTCAAATAACACATATTATGGAAAATCCAATATTTAACCATATACATTTGGTTTTATAGGAATTTTAAAAATACAAAATTATCGATGTATCCCCTTAACAACTAAGTCTATATTAAGTACTAAAGTGCTTTCTATTCAAGCGCGTATTGATCGTGTGTCTAACAAAGGCTGATGATAAATCTATCGCTATCACACAAGTACCAAGGACGTTCAACCCTAAAATACAGTGTAGTAAGTAAATCCGTGCATTGTCCAGACGGGTAGGTCGTGTGGAATCCCAAGATATCTCACAACACCTCTCAGCCAGCCATGCAGCGTGTGCACTGGGTGGATGTCAATACATACCACTTGGATGTTTGTTTTATGTTCATGTCTTATAGATTCATCGGTTTTTAGAAGTATTTGGACGGTTATGTAAAGATGCTTGCATTGGATTGTGACTTTTAGATGATACACTATTGTACTAGTACTTACTCGTACATAACTAGCTTTACGTTTTCCAAAAAATATAAAATATATATAAGTAATAATGCTAGATGGCTAACGATAAACAAGTGACAATTAAAAATCTCAGTTGACCAAACTACTTCGGTTGAGTGTGCACTTGATCAGTGATACCACAGTCTATACATTATAGTCGTCCGATGAAGCCCGAGCTGCATACGAAGTTCGGCGAACTACGTAAACGGCTCGGGCTCTCGTTGGACGACTGTATGATGTATAGACTGTTATGATTGTTTGTGTTGTTGCGTTGCTATGGATGTCTACTTTGCCTACTCGTATGCAAAATATGCGCCTTGGACGTTGAGTTGAATACAATTTTATAATGACCCTACGTTAGAGGCCTTGATAGACTTTCTTGGGATTAAATGTTTTTAAATAGCACTTATCTTAATCGTATATTTGTACCTAACAAGAATCTTAATAAAATACAGGTAGGCTACCGTTCATAAAGTCACATCAAAAGTGCTTACAAGCGTCGACATTACTGATAGACAAAAAGCAGTTCATTAAAACAATCAAAATAAATTCTACCAACTCCAACATAACTCCAAAACAAATAATGAAAAAGATCTATCGGAACATTAAACTAACACAGACAATAAGAAAGACGATGCCGTACCTAAATAAGCTGCATTTCAAATTCTAGGCCCGCTATGTAAAGGGCCATTAATTGAGCACAAATGCGATGCGCTTGGGCTTCAGCCAATTTAATGTATTGCTTGGCACGAATGCGCTTTAATCCGATGTTGAATAGGAATTATGGTTGTGCACAGTAACAATGTATTGGGACTTGTAACCTGGTTGTGCCACCAAGTTCGTGTAGTAGGAGAGCTATTTAAATGCATTGTCGCAACTTAGTAATAACCTACTTCGTCAAGTTTTACGGAAAATAATTGATCTTGGTTTGGTATCCAAAAATCCCAACTTTACACATCCCTATAGAAAAACAAAACACAATTATATTTTGCTGTTTCAAAATCTTCGAAAAATATTTTCATCAATTGTACATAATAAATACACACATCAACAATGTCTCGGGATCAAGCACGTTTTTGCTAGTTACTAAAAATCAGGTTTTTTAATTATATTTTTTGTAACTCCAATGGATACTTTTTAATAAATTTCGTCATTTGAAAAGGGATTTTTTTTTGAATTTCAATGTGATTTGGATGAACTCATATTGTGTATGGCCGAATCGCTGCGATTGTGCTATATCCATTAACGGCGGAAATACAGACTACTAATTGTTTATTGTATGCAATAAAAACCTTTTATCACATTTAATGTCAGGATTAAACTAAGGTAAAAAATCCATCATAAGCAAAAAACGGGAAAATTCTTTATTAAGGGGGATGCGCCCGCGAAATTCACATTTTCTTGCGTTTTTTTTTCAATTTGCATGGATTTCGGAAATCAGACGGAATCAGAGTTATATTGATGATTTTTATGGTTAAAATTACATATTTTTTACTGTCGCGAATCATATTTTAATGAAGATACAATCTTACACTGACTTGCAAATTCCAAAAAACGCAAGAAAATTTGACTTTTGCGGGTTACCACAGCGCAATCACGTTAATGCAAAAACAGACAGCACTTCGTCGATCTACACTTACGAAAACATTTTATTTAATCAATCTTAATAGATATTTATTAAATTTCAATAGGGCAATATTATATTTTTTTAAATGCCTTGTTCCCTATGCACACTTTTGATGTGTGTAGAATAAAAGTGCAGAAATACAATAAAATTACCGTGTAAACGGGATAAGCTATAAATTTTATGTTATTAGCTTATAAAGCAGCGGCTTACACTCCTCCTGCTATTTGCCGACCATAAAACGTAGCGTGAACAGCTGCCCTTCACAATCTACGTTACATCACTTACAACAATACTAAAATATCGATAGCATACATAAAACTATATTGTAGAAGAAAAAACTACGGCAATGCTTGAATTGGTTTAGGAGATTGAAGGTTACATTTGGCAAAAATGTCTACCTACATGAATAGAGACCTTGTTTTAATTAAAATATTCAACAAAAATTCTCTGAAATTCTGTATTGAAATTTTTCGACACAGAAAACATCAAAACACGCAAGATAATTTCCATTCCCTCCGTGACCGTTCAAAAATAAGATCCAACAAGAAAAACCCCACGTTCAAGTGTCCCCAAACTGTCTAATTACACCCTAACGTTGGCAACGAGGCTCAATGTGAATACTGCTCAATGTACAAAGACCAGCCGTTAGTTTTATTATCAACATGTTAATTGGACCCGAAGGCTCTCACTTGGTGCCCAGCCAAATGGCTGGAAGGCGGACTTATTCTATGATGTGCAAAAGATCCTGTTTAGATGGCGTGCGGTTCCGGGGCATTGCCCCCTTTCCGCGGAGGCTATACTGCGGCCCGTAACAACGGGCCTGTCATTCTGTTTGCCACTGGCAATAATATGTTTGGACGTGCTGCATTAACACGCCCATGTAAACAGTAATCTGTATATGTATCAGTAAGCTCGTCACGACATATGCATACTGCCGCTTTCTTCACCGCGTCCCGGCGGTCAACTCCTACCGGGTGGAACACACACCTACATGCGTGAAGCCCAGCAGAGAGCGACCAGCGACAGGGACGCGGACTCGACGTTATAAGATCAATAAAGACTTTTTCCGATATGGTGTGATATGCCGACAGTGATTTGTTTCTTCATCTATATCTATCTACAGATACTTTCCGTGTCTGTCTATGTAACCGCGTTGTTCTTATAAACTACGCAACGGATTTTGATGCGGTTTTCACTATCTTTTAGAGAATTTATTCTGGATGGTTAAGGTTGTATAATACATTTATATAATATTAAACTTACATGAAATAAAGAAATCTCGATGTTTTGTCAAGTCTTAAAAACCGTGCGAAGCTGGGCCGGGTCGCTAGTTAATAATAAATTTACATTATAAAAATTAAATACTGTTCGTTGGTAACCGCATCACTTCAGAACGACTGGACCGATTTGGCAAATATTTATTTTAAAATGTTCCGAATCATGTTCTTACGGTAAGAAAAAAAAAAAAAAAAAACTGCCGGAAAAATTGGAAAATTCGGGGAAAACTGAAAGTGCATTTTTTATGGGAATTGAAATTTAGACAGGGCAACATCTGTTGGGTCATTTTTAAAATCAATAGGTATCAATCAGTAAAGTTGCATTTATGAGAAGACAATAACAAATGTGACGAAAACGATTAAATTTTTACTCAAAAGAACAAACAACTAAAATCAATCAATCAACAAAACAAAGAACAATCAATCAATCTATAAGAACAATTGAAATAACTTAATGACGATGAAAATCAACACCCAGTAAAAGGAAACTTCAACAGTCACATTTACAAAAACTCACATCCTACGTAGTTTCATTTTGCTGTCGAAATTATACGTCGATTTTCATTACGCAATGAATCGAACAACAATTTGGAGCGTTATAATCGGCGAATGATCGAGTGGCAAGCATTTGACACGTATTAACCCTCAATTATACATCGCTCCCTTTCTATCTCAAATAGAGTGAATGAAATGGTGAAACAGCTGTTGAATTGATGTTAATTTTTAAATGTTTCGTTTCTTTAATTTCTGGAAACATCGTTAATAACAATAAAGAACATGAAGAGCTAACCTTCTAAAAACAAAGACCGATAGAAATGAATGCAGATTAAGATTCAGAATTATTGAAAATTACGATCTGTCGCAGATAAGTAACAGGAGATTGAAAACAGGACAAAGATTTAGGATAATATAAGCGATCCAATTCACTATTATTTTAGCTTAAAATAATAGTGAATTGGATCAATGCATTGAAAAAAGAAAGCTGCTTAGCTTTCTTTTTTCAATGCATTGACATGTTCTACTTGTAGTATAATTCTAAAGATTTATTTTAATTTCATTAGCGTTGAAGAAATATTATATAGAAAAAAAAATAATAATATTAGATCTGCTCTGCCAAAATATTGTAGTTCACAGAATAGGCTCGCAGCAAATGAGGTCACCTACCGTCAATGGAAGTTGGAGCGGTATGAGGCACAAATGCTTTAATTTTACATAACGCACGATACTTACTACTGCCTGTAAGCACATGCAGTTGCTTCTGACAGATCATATATTATAAAGTTTGCGGATGAATGTCTGTGAGGCAGACGTTCAGCGCTTAGCGTTTTTGGTGCAGTTTGAATGAATATTTTTCGTCCGATGTTCTATCTTCGGTTATTCTAATCTTTTATCGTTATGTGTGTATATTCCTACTATAATGTGGGGGAGGAGCTCGTGGCTAAGTAATAACAGCCGCACGGGTCGATCCATCAGGTTAAGCTACGCTTGCCGGGGTTGGTCAGTGGATGGGTGACCATTCTTTACATACCGAGACTCCTCCGTGCCTCGGAAAGCACGTTAAGCCGTTGGTCCCGGCTGTCATTCGTGGATCTTTGACAGTCGTTACGGGTCGTCAGAAGCCCGAAAGTCTGACATCCAGTCTTACCATAGGGTATCGTATTACCCAGTTACTGGGTTGTGGAGGTCAGATAGGCAGTCGCTCCATGTAAAATACTGGTATTCAGCTGCATCCGGTTAGACTGGAAGCCGACCCCAACATAGTTGGGAAAAGGCTAGGCAGATTGATTCTTACTATGATGTGATAGTTCTTTATTTGTTGTGACTGAAACTGTCAAAAATTCAAAATTTGTTTGAAGATTAAGACTACTTAAGAGTACTTAATGTTCAACAAAATTTTGAATTTTTCACAGTTTCTCCATACAAAAACTGTCAGTCGTCAATTTTATTTCACGGATAAGATATCCGACCTTGGTTAAATTAGCCCTTAGAGTTTATATTTCATGTTATTAAAAACTTTGCCTCCACTTGTATTCTTTGTCAACATGTAATTAATATTGCAATAATTATCATTATTTTCATTACAGTTTATAATATTAGTAAACTACAACGGACTATTAATAACCGATCCACTGCCTCTCCTTACATCTACTCAATTAAGGATCTATCATAGAACCTGATGACACCCAAAACGAAAGAAATCAACCAGATATCATGCCTTCCAGTCAAGACAAGAAAATCAACCCAACCCAACATACTCGTACTTATTTCCACATCGTACAAGATTATGTGGAATCTTCGGAAACAGAGGAAGTTTTTGTTATAACAGTAACGAGGTTAGTGGCAGCGACTGCGGTCTCGTCTCATAGTAAGTTGTTAACTGTCGCCAAGAGCGTAAGTACCAACTTACAAAGTAATACAAGCATCGTGTCGCGTCGTGTAGTTTTTCCTCTTGGTATCGGAGATATTCGTAATGTTTTGAACTCGGGAAGTATTTGCTTTGTCTTTCGAAAAACGAAATGGGTTTCTGTTTGGTGTTGCGTCTGTACATACATTGTGGTGCATTTCTTTGTATTCCGTGTTTAGTTTTTCATTGGATTTGGATTTTTAGAGTTTGTTTGCTGTACAATTCAGACTATAAGAGTAATTTGCCATTTATGCAGAAGTTACATTAAAAAAAATGTAGCATGCTGCTAAAAAATTGTAGCTTTTAACACTGTAATTCTCATCATTTTATTTGATTTCGTACAACTGATAACTTGATAGCTTGAATTAGTCAGCTGCTAAAACAAAATTAGACAGAAAATTTCGTGTTTATTGTCTAAATAAATGTTCTACTAGCCTACCCTCTATTAGAAGTTGGAACGAGGCTTCTGAAATAGAGAGTAATTAACTAAGCTAACCTCCTCCTACATCATACGGAAATGATAGCACAAAACACTATTCCAATAGGTACCTATGTTCCAGAATGTTCCACATATTTCACGGGCAAATCTCACCGATAGCAAAGTTATTAGGAACACGTTCCTAACTTTCGTGCAGCTCGCAAACTGCGCATATTGTACAACTTTTATTCATTCGCTTTTATATTGCACATACCGTACATATTGTTTTAAAAGACTTTAGTGTTTATGTAAAATATTACTGACCTGGGATCAATTTATTATACTAACTAGTAGAAATCTACGGAATATTAGAATAAATGATTCTAATATTCAAAATTTTTCTTGTTTATTTCCTGGATATATCGCGATATCTAATTATCTAATTGATATAGATAGTAACATCGTTATATTGTGTTATATATATATGTTATATATATGTTATATGTTACAGGAAGTAATGAGTTATTTTACTGATACCAAGAGGATCCCAAAAGTCTAACAATTGGTATATACTGAGAACATTTAATGATCAACAATTTGGGTGCCCAATACTGGAAACAACCCCAAACTATTTGGGCAAACGGCTAGGTAGATAGTAAAAACTGAAAATACATCGAATACTAACAATCCAACCACCTAATCAGCATAAAACTATCACTCTCCCACATAAAATACAGCCACAAACCTCCAAACTTTACTATAAATCTCATATCAAACACCAACCAGACATCGTACCACGGACACGTATCTTTCATTCCGCAATCAGTTGGGAGCGCACAAAGTTTCGAAGCAATCAGAACGCAGCTGCAAGCTCTCTGCGAATGCTGCGATATGGAAACTCTTTGCCAAATAAGCCTGCATCAAGCTACCGTCATGAAATTTATTGAAACTACGGAAGAGTTCGGTGGAATTCAATTTGGGAGTTTAAGGGATCAGTTTACGGTTGAAGTTTTTATATATGTGGCCAGGTATGTCAGTAAAATGTTGTCGACCTCTGACACCATGAGTTGATAAAAAATAGGTAGATGTTGACGAAAAGTTTACGAAGCTGTTTACGTTTTAAGACGAAGATATATGCCAACGGCCTTTAGTAGTTAGCTTGCGTGTTCTGTGCTGAGCTCACGCAACGCGTCGTACGTCCCACCCACCCAGTAATAGAACTCGCCCATCAAGGAGCGTCCCAAATTTATTTTTATTTTAAAGTAGTTTATTTCCACAAAACGGCACGGGAGTGCACACTTCGAACAAACATCGGAGGAATCTGTGCGCCATTTCCGACGAAGACACCATGGCTTGCCTGCGTGAAGCGGCGCAACTCGGTGCCACTAGCAAATCTTCGTACAGCAGGTGTAGATCGTGATGCAAGGGCAGCAGCAACCACCGCAGCAGCCACCACCACAACAGCCACCACCACCACAACAGCTACCACAGCCTCCGCACATTTTTTCTAATTAAATGCATTATTAATTTATTATACATAAAACAAAAGGTATTATATTAAAACACGAACACTGAAAAGATAAATAATTAAGTTATCTGTAAAATGGTGAAGGTTTCTTAAAAATACGCTTGATAGTTTTGCGTGATTCTCGGTTTTTATTCGCGTTAGACATAACTTTGCAAATTTATTATAAACTTAGGGCTGATTGTTCAATAGGTTGATAACTTTTACCTGAAGAATAAATGTGACAGTTTGACATATTTTCCATACAAAAGCTGTCAAACCGCCATATTTATTCCTGTGATAAAAATTATCTGACTATTGAACAATCAGCCCTTAATCAAAACTATTCACCACTCACGCGACAATTGCACGAAAATGAGCCTAAACGAAAAACGAGGATTGTCCGAGTGCGCGAAAGTGAGCCTGAACGAACGATGACAGCGCGCGCGTTACTTTTTTATTTTTTGTAATTTTGTTTGCAGACCCGCCCTTTTGTGTTCTAGGTTTTTTGGAAAGGTGGTTAGGTACGGTATATTTTTGCCAAAAGCCGTGGTTGTATCGGCATTACGAACAAAGTTGTCTGTGGTTGAAAATCAGAGGGGCAATTCCCGTATTTTTATAACAACGTTCGCAATCTCATCTCAGTCTCAATCTGTCAAAATTGTATAGAGTTTGCCTACATTTTTGACATTTGATTGTCGCTGGCTGACATTGCGACTTGGAATTTGAACGTTTTTAATTACGAGAATTGGCCCTCAGTTTGCGGAATGAGAGGCGCACGCGGGGGGCCTTTGTTTACCGAGATTATTGTTCATATTTCAAAACTTTAGAAGAAAAAGGTAAATATTATGACGTAATTTGATTATTTGACACATAGGCAATATTTTAGGCAAAAGAAAAATAGGGTTATCGCTTTAGATTTTGAAATAATATTTTAATTGTTTTTTATTGGCGGTAATATAAACAAACTGTTTTTTTTTTATTGAAAAAAAAAACTAAGTCATCTATTGTTCTAAATCAAAATTCGTAATCTAGCCTAGTTTATCCACTTTAGGAAACAGTCATTCGTTGAATATCCGTTGATACAAACTTTTTGTGTACAAATCGTGTATTGGCTAGGCACCCCATTGCGCGCCGACAAAAAGTCTCATATTTCTCAAAGACAATCCTAATGACGTCACGCGGGGGAGCCGGGCGCGTTAGTGGGTAGTAAGTTATTAAAAGAATGCTCTAATGTAACATCTATTTTATCCAAATCATTAACACTACTCGTTTAGACGTGATCTACAGTTTAAAATCATTAAAAGTTGGTTATCGTTGCCTTTTAATCTGAAGAAAAATGATATGGTTTAAGTTTTCATCTTCTTCAGAATTTTCGCCATTGGTCCTTGCATTTACCTTTACTGCAAACATATCACGTCAAAAACATAAAACAAAAAGAAATACCTCTGAACTGAAAATCAGTGCCATCCAAAGAAGAAAGACGTCCAAAGGAAGTCTCGAATACTAATGCAACGACATTCATTTACTCCTAGCACGAAACACGACCTGCATTCTAGAAGTCTTCCAATCTCCTCCAGTATCTCGTCGCACCTGAAAAAAAAAGCTATTTTACTCAGCAAAATTAACAGTAAAGATTAAACTGCTCAAATTAAATGGAGAAAGGAGAATAAATCACAAGAAAAGCTAATAACTATTCTGCTAATTAGTTTTATGTCGCTCTATTACTGTTTATATCTGGGCAAGGCACATGCAGCCTGAATGTAATTGAGAATTTATGACGTCATTAAATTGATGCAGAAATAGTGCAGCGCCAAACATCAACGACGGTCAGCAGAATAATATTACTGAAGTTTCGGAAGGTAATAAAAACTGTTTTGGAGATTTTATAGTAGGCTTTTGGCTTTTTTAGGTTTTTTCAGGCTTTTCTAACGAGTGGAAAATGATAATTATATGAGCTAGTTTTTAATTTTTTTTTTTTTTGGAACGAATCTCCTTATCGCACGTTCGTTATACTCTGCAGTCTGCACATTTGGCGAATTAGGACCATCACGACACTTTTGTTACAATACGTGCCACTAAAGATGAGATATGACACACCACGTGGTTGGACCTGCGCAGTAGACGATTATAGGTCTCTTTAGCGGTATGAGGTAAAGACGGGAAGGGACCGGGCGTCATCGCGCAGCGCGGGAGGCGCGGTACGGCGCTCGTCAAGTCTCATCTTTCGTGGCGCGTATTGTACAATGCGTGCCACGAAAGATGATACTTGACACACCACGTAGCTTGACTTAGCGCAGATTATAATTCTCTGATTCTGATTATTCTGATTTAAGTATAGGTCTCTTTACCGGTATGACGCAGACGTCCCGTCTCAGAAGACGGGAAGCAACCGGGCGTCATCGGGGCGGCGGAAAAGCGCGGGAAGCGCGATACTGCGCTCATAGGTAATTATGAATACGTACTAGATAAGCGGTTGTATTATTATGAATATAAAAACCAGCCGAGTGCGATTTGGACTCGCACACGAAGGGTTCCGTACTGCCGTACAATATTTAGCAATATTTTAAAAAATACTTCATATTACAAAAACAGGTTTCTTGTAAAATATATATTTTTTTTTTAGTATGTTCATAGAAAAGTACGACGCACCTTGGTTGTCGCACGCTGTGGAAGTTCTGGTCAAAAGACCCCACAGCTAACCCTACATTTTTTTTTTTTTGTTTTTGTTTCTGTTCTTTACTAATAATCGTTTTTAGAACAATGTTACCTACTAACAATTGGGCCTAGTTGTCATAAATAAACAAATATTTAATTTTATTTTTTATTATTATTATTTTTTATTAAAGAGGCAATATGAATACACAATCTGTAACAATTTCAACTGTCTACATAATAGGTACTGTTTATGAGATGCAGCCCACTGACATTACAGACGTACAGCAGAGGCTTAGTAATAGGTTTCCGTTTGGCACCCTCGGGTAAGGAATCCTAAAAATAAACATCCATTTCAAAACGTAAGAATAAAATTCATCGCTCTTCTGACGCTTATTAATTTAATATTCAATATAATTAATTAATTAAGTAGAATAGTATAGTATTAAATCAGTTTCAGTATCAGTATCAGTTTAGTATAGTATTAATTAATTTCTAGTATTTAATTAGAAGTGAACATTATGTATCTTGTTATCTACACACCTGACACAATTTCTCCACACCTATGACACACACATCTGAGTAAACGTCAAAACACAATTACGATACTCATATTCATACGGAAGGCAGCCATAATGTTACCGTTTATATTCTGCTAACGGTACCTCGGCTATAAATCAGTGCGATAATAATTATACATCGGCCATTTGTAGCCATAAGGGTAGCAAACAGAGGTGTCTGATAATATTCGACGCACAGCTTCGGCCAAATAATATAATTAATTGATATGTTGACTGTTGACAAACAACTGACTAATCCGTGTTTGTTTTTGAGGCTTTGAATTGCAGGATTGTTGGCGCATGTCATGCAAGTTTTAAGCTTGTAATGTGAAAGTGTCGGATTTTATGTGTCATTTTGAAACATTTTGCACAAGTAAGCTTAAGCGTGCAGTTATTAAACAATTACAGAAATATATTCAAACAATAATTAACGAAGTAATCAAATGAAAAAAATAACAAAATAATAGTTGTAAGTACCTAACTACCATTTAAATATCAATACCAAAGTAATTAAGTATTCACTGTTGATATGCTACCCCAAGAGAGAATTCGTAGAATTATTCTTTTCTAGATGAATTTTAATACAATGAATTGACATTAAATTATTGGAAATCAATAAGACGAACAATGAGAATTTCAATAGCTATTCATACTTTTGTACCAATTCACACTACAATCAAAATAAAATCGATTCCCCATCTCTTTCACTCCTACCGTTTTCAAAAAAGACAGCATCAATTTACAGCGTGTAGAATTGGAATACGTTGGTAGCTGTCACTTTAGCCGTGTTGGCTACGAAACCCTTTTCCAATAGATTACGCGTATCATAGGCTAGCGCGGGTAAATAGCCGGCTACCCTCCTTACATTTATCGGGACACTCATGTAAATAACATCGGCATCGGGATTCGTGTCCTTTCATACTCTCAGAGACTGAAGTATTAAACTTATCATATTGTAAATAATTCAACGTGGGTGTTGTGTTAAATGTATTTGGAGCATATTTTTATACGGATAGTTTAGAGAGTTGTAGTTTTATTTTTAGGTCTCGACCGGTGATTTTATCCAAAATTATTTCCATCTATGTCTTATCCTAAGGTCTGATCACAGCTTAACGAAATAAATTAGATTATCCAAAACATCTTATTTATTATTTTCAACCATTGCATTTAATTGGCAAATAAAAAATTAAATTACTTTCAACACGTAAGTATTCTGATCATTTTAATTTTGTTATACAGCAAGCTTCAATTTTGCCAAGCATTTAACTGTCGCAAAAGAAAGGAAATAAATAAATAACCAAAAAACTTCAGGACAGCTGCTCCAAAAAAGAAACAAAAGTAGTAACTTTTTTGGAACAAACAGCCGAGATATAAAACGTGATTCGCACAATACAGTATTCATATCGTATCTAAATACGCACTCAGTTAAAAGACAGTGAAATCGTGAGCGTCGAAGGACGCCTGTGCCATAGCCCCGCATTATTGCCCCACTCTGCTCGCACCCTTTTTATCTGAGCTGCGACCCTCACAAACTTTCTCAGGAATCATCGCTTCGATCCCACCCTTGAATATTGTTACATAATATTTTCAAGATAACCCAGTATCGATACGATTTATAAATAAGTCAAAAGCAGTAGAATAATGATCAATAGTAATAACTACACAAAAATCAACCCCTTTAAAAAAAATCTGAACTCCACGTCTGGGTTTTTCACTCCGGTCCAAATACATTTTACCGTACTGTTTTTCACAAACTTCGAGACGATAATATATTCCTGAAGTTGTATAAAACACAATTCTCTGAAACGAGCGTCTTCGTAAAATCATCTCAGCTAAGTAATCCGTTCTTATATCAAATATGCAATACATTCTAATGCAAATAAAATATCGTTCTCTATTCTAGACTAAAGTTTTCGATAAAGTATTTACGATCAGATCTCGATAAGTTCGGGTAACATTTTTGAGCGATTTTCTTTCAAACATAATGTTATTAGAGTAGCTATTCAAATAGCAAATATGTCGCGATATATCTCAGTCAGTTATCATTGGCGGTATACCCCATGTTTCCACGACATATCAACATATTCCTTCTTGCAAATAGCGTATTTTTATAGCGATGTCTGTCGGATCGACCAAATAGGAAATTGTTGCCACTCCCAAGACGCGTACCATGTCACGAGATATGTACGCGAATTATTCAGTTTTTTACCTCCTCAAGGGATGATCGGTGTCGCATGTCAAGCGACGTAACCATTAGCGCCTCAATATTGAAAAGTAAACTCTAATTTCGGGCTTTTAGAGAAGAAATTCCTTTGCTGATAAGCTAAAATATATACCTACGTTTGATAAGTGACGAGTGCAGATTCCTTGTTTTTACTTCTGCGGTGGGATTCAAAGAGCTTTTGTTAAGTGTTCAGCCAGTACGGAATGACGGAACGAGAAAATATCCTAGCTCTGTAATGTGTCTGGAAGAAAGCGGCAGATTTTTCATTTCATTTTAATTTACAACTGTTGCAGTACCTACTTAGTGAGTTGGTAATTTATTCGAAATGGCTTTGTATTTATTGGGAAATTCCGGGAGACACACATGCGAAGAAGAGAGACTAATTACCTACAGCCTACTTTCCGTTCTCTTACTATATCTATAGGTTTTTTCGATTTCGTTACGGGACTGTAGCCATCAGAATCGATGAGAGCGGGCAATAAATCGGGCAGCTCCGTGCCCGCACTAACTCTTCGATTACTAGCGACCCGCGAACGACCCTAATGTAAAGCTTTAATGAACATATAAAATCGGATTCGATTCACGATCCCGGACTAGAGCAATATAAATTGTCAAGAGATACACACGTCATTAAAGTAAATGCGTTAAAATAACAATAAAGTAGAAAAAACGGTGGTGATCGTAAAATCATTTGTTACTGATAGCTACGCTTGCCAGGGTTGGTCCGTGGATGGGTGACCATCTTTACATACCGAGTATTACCGAGACTCCTCCGTGCCTCGGAAAGCACGTTAAGCCGTTGGTCCCGGCTGTCATTCGTGGATCTTTGGCAGTCGTTACGAGTCGTCAGAAGCCCGAAAGTCTGACAACCAGTCTTACCAAGGGGTATCGTATTTCCCAGTAATTGGGTTGTGGAGGTCAGATAGGCAGTCGCTCCATATAAAATACTGGTATTCAGCTGCATCCGGTTAGACTGGAAGCCGAGCCCAACACTGTTGGGAAAAGGCTAGGCAGATTGATTGATTGATTGACTGAAAGGGACGGTGAAACAATATTATTTATTTAGGATTTTCTCATCTCTTTGAAAGTACTAAAAATAAAGTAAGTAAATCCATAAATGCACCTATCATAGGTGTATTTATGGATTTAAGTACATCTTAATATAATTTCAAGCACGTTCTTAATATTTTACATTCTAGTGAATGTACAAAAATATTAATAGATTTAGTAATCTATTTCAACAATACAAATAAGCCAAGCCATCTGAAAATACCACATAAACTATTTTTCAACACAAGACGAAAATATAAAACGTTTCTGTAAACGTCTTATATTTTCGTCTCGTAAGGGACAAAAGCTCCATTTTGTAATAAAATGTTACTTCTCATAGTGCGTCTGCACAAACTGTGGACCGTTTTTTCAGCTCGCTCTTGCTCTATGTACAATAGATGTATGTTTAGTATTTTCCTGACATACCGCCCAGGAATAGATTAAACAATTTGCGATAAACAACCTCAAGAACGTACGCTTCCCTATTTCCTACGACGTGCGACTAAAAATTTAGTTAAAATATCAAAGCTTACGATGCTATGAACATTATACTGGCACTTATGTTTTCATCCTGTCTCGCACGTTTTTAAGTTCTAGCTTGTTTTAAATCTGAAAACATAAAGAACGTGTGCGTACTTTATGTTTTTCTCCTTCGCATTAATTCACTTAATCTCAGCTCAAACCATGCTTACAAAACATCGCAGACAAGCTACCTACAAAGTTTCAGCACACCTATAAATCAACGCTAATATTTCCTGGAGTTTTTACAACACAGTTTTTACGCAGGCCATGTCTAAATAAGTTTTAAGAACCTTTAATAAAGAATGTTTTTCCACGTCGCCGCTGTATTAACGGGATAAGCAGGAACGAATTCAGTTTTAATTTTTGATAGCTTTGGTTAAATCGTCTACTTTGTTATTTTAATTCCGGGGAGAACGAAGCAGAAGTTCAATTAACAAAATTGCCAATTAAATGTTTACACTCCGTAAAATAATTTTAAACGCTCGAATTTTCATAATCAAGCATTATCTCTAGGCCCGACGTAATGACATTCACCGCAAATCACTAATCGTTTTACAAACATAACGCGCTCTTCTAGAACTCTAAAAGGTCCACACATCGAATAGCTTGGTGAAAATTCGCAACTGAAATCTGTACCGTCATACGACATAACGAAACTGTGATACGCCACTCCGACTGAAAGAGACAGACGTATAAAGATAGTGAGTGCGACGGGGATAGTCTCACCTTTTGGTAGGTCATATTGATCTTTCACCCGCCATTTTAGACCGTGCCATTTTCGCTTCGGGCGTCACATGTATACCAGGGCTCGGCGCGCTGAAAAAAAGAGAAAACCTTTTATTCGCCTGTCATTTTGTGTTTTAATGAAATATTCCGCAAAAACGAGGATGAAGGTAGAATTTGATGTACAAAAATTAACATTTTTGATGCCGTGAAAATGAAGCCTCGTCGGGTTTTGTGGCGTACCTACTAAGATAATTTACATAGCTTTACCTACGCCTCTTGGTAAGATTGAAAGGCAGAAAACTCTTTTTTTGCCAATCATAACTTCATTGAACAAATTAATATGAACGACAAGACACCACAAATATTCAAATAAATGATTTTTTGATCAGATACCACCAGCCAGATCCTGACCTAATATTTACCCACCAACTTTTAACACACAACACCAAAAATCAATTACACATAACATTGCAAACATGAAGAGTTATTATGTACTTTAATACTGATATCGGACAGGCTCGAATAAACTGGGGTTAATAAAAAATAATGCGAATATTAAACCGGTAACACGGACCTCGTCCCGTGGGAGGTCTCGCCACGGATATAAGCAATTTTACATTCGTAAACTCGAAAAGGTGTCTACAGTGTCGAAATTTATGAAAATTCTATGCAATTTTTGTTTAAAACAGCCTTAACATTAGTCTCGTTCGGAAATGGAATGGAAAAATATATTGACTGAACTCTGTTCTTTGTTGCGCGGAAAAGGGAATATTTTAAAATTAGTAAGTATTTGATTTATTTTCGACGCTAAATTCCTGCGTTAATTTATGCTCTTGCCTGTTTTTGATAATGAATAAAAATAGATTAATATTTGCTGTAAAAACAAGGTTCTCTTTAGCGAATTTGATCATTAGCATAAAACCGGTGTTTTCGTTTCGTATATTATCATTCTTCATAGACCAACATAATTCAGTTTAATTCTTACGCTGTGTCGGAAACACTCGGAAATATCCAAATATTTATCTCTTAAGAGGGTTATTAAGCGGGATTTCATCGCTACTAACACCGGGTTCAAAGAAATAGCTACCATATTGTATTAATACTCTTAAAAATACTACATAGAGAAGATTTTAGACTTTACTCCCTTGTGATAAGGTAATGGTAATGTTATCAAAATATTGTCAAGAAAGCTTTGAAGACTTAGCCGGTGTTCGCACGGACGTAAAAATATCGCGGCGGGATTTTATTGCAGCTCTCGGTGTTGAGCCGAGCATCGAGAATCCAACCTAACAACAACAGAGTGCATCCCAGAGCGTCGAAAAAACACACTGTCGGATTTTCAGCTGTCGGCGCTAAGCAGAGCGTTGAAAATCAAGTGCGCGAAAAAAAATCGCCGCGATATTTTCACGTCGGTGCGAACATCGGCTTACTATTCGGGATTAATCTCTATTTGCATCTTTAAAGAACTGCAAATGGTTTTCTCTATTTGAAGACATTATGCTTACAACTAATTGAAAAGCGTCAGGAAGCATAAAGCATTGGGTTACCATTTCTTCAAAGGCATAAAATCTACATAACGATGCCTTAGAATGAAAACCTCGTAAGTGTAAAAGAAGTAACTTTTCAGGAGGAAGAAAAAACTGCGTGCTGTAAAATTTTTTTTACGGCGCCTTTTATGTTTTTTATTATTAATTAATAAGGAATATCACAATCATAGATGGCGCTACAAGTATCGAATGAACAAACGAGTCAGACCAGGATGTGCGGTGCGAGGTTTTCTTCCTAGAAACGCAATAAAATAAATTTGAGCAAAAATGCATTCCCGAGGTTTTCACTCTAAGGTGACGATAAAGACCTATTCACTTAATTGATTTAATTATGTTAGTCCATAATTGAAACATTGATAAGCCTCCCCCAAGCCACTTCGACCGGTCCTGTGCTTCCCGTATCCAGCGAATTCCGGCGGCCTACACAAGATCATCGATCCACCTTGGGGAGGCCTTCCAACACTCGTCTTCCATTACGCGGTCACCATCTTGAACCTTTCAGCCCCAACGGCCACCTGTTCTGCGAGCAACGTGTCCTGCCAACTGAAACTTAAGTTTGGCAATTCTCCTGCGGATCTCATTCGCACAAACACTTCAGTACCTCAATGTACCGATAGTCGATCTGGCACCGTTGAACAGACTGGAGTACAGCACATGTCTCGATCGAATCGAAGGCTTTCTCATAGTCCACAAACGCTAAGGAGAGGGGATGTTATACTCTCCTGTCTTCTGTATAATCTGCCGCAGGCAGCGTATGTATGTGGCATACCGTGCTAAAGCCTTTACGGAATCCGGCTTAATCGGGAGGCTGGAAGTCTTCAAACCTGCGCGCGAGACGGTTCATGATGACTCTTGAAAACAGCTTCTAGACATGGCTCGGAAGTGACATGAGCATAATTCATAAGAAGAGCATTGCCGACCTTTAGCGAATATCTTGCTGATATTCTGAGTTTATAGTACGCCACCCTGATCGACACACTCTCGATCTTCACCACGTTGCTCATGCTCACAAGGGACTCATGGACGATACACCCGATACCACCTTGGGACTGCTGGTCGCCCTTCTGGAAATAGAGCAAGTTCCCGGATTTGAGGATTACCAGTCTTCCCCGTCTGTTCGTCTTCAGATACCCTACTATACCCCATCGTAACCTGCCCAAATCTTCCTCAAGTTCGGTGATCTTCTCGTCGATCCGGAGTGTACGCATGTTGTATGTTGCCAGATGCATTTTTCGGTGATTGTAGTATCCGGATCTCTACCGGAGATTTTAGCACCCCTTGCCTCACCGTGGCCTTTACCGCTAACGTAGCCAAGGGTAGGCGAGTCACTGGGCACTAGAGGCCATTTTTTCATAGTGCTTAACATTTAAGGGGGGGGGGGGGGGCTTTGCCATAATCGCAGTATGGTTTTTAAAAATGCATAGAGAACTCTGCTGCCCATTCTCTAAGTCGACTTTTACGACATTCACGGGAAGAAATAGGGGGTGGTGCTATTCTTTAATCCCACACGGAACATTGATTATGAAATACTTGATTAGAATTAAACAACAAATAACCTAAAGCTAATAACCAAAATGGCTGACAGGCTTATTGTAGTGTATCAATCAGATAGCTACTAAAATGTTATTACAGAATATTAGAAAGAGCCGATATTAGGCAGTTTCCAATTTCCAGCGGCATGGTTTCACCAGCAGTTGCGACAATTAGTCGTGATTTAGCGCGACTAATAAACATAACGTCGATACTGCGATAGAGCCAAACGTGACGTAAATAGGAAATGTCCAATTCCAGCTATTAACGGTAACGAACTAACATAATTCAATTAAATTGGTGCAACTGATGTTATTGCTATTAATTTGTAAGCATCTTAGTTATGTTTATTAGCTAACATTACAGATAATATATAGTGTCCATCAATCTTTGGATATCAAAACTGTCATTTAGGTCTTGAAATTCTTCATCGTTTTCCATCCAATGAACGACGTCTTCTCTTGTGTCTGCATGAGATATGTTCTTGTGATTAGCCCATGCCATGGTTGAATAGGATTTGCCAAGAAAAGTTGGAAGCGAGAGCTATATGTTCAGAGAGCAATGAACTTACGTAGGTACATTTTTAAGATCGCGGAATGAAGGGTGAGAAGTGAAAATAAAAATACTAAATTATTTTTCTTTTTCAATATATTCACCTGCTACCCTTATACATTTTTCAGATCTTTCAATTAGCTTATATGTAATAGGTCTATACCTATGAAATTGCCGTTCTGCAGTACTGGCCATTTCAAATCAAAATAATTTTTGTTTGGCTAAGAATTCTAATTTCAAATTAATTTTATTTTAAAAACATGGTTTTTTTTTCCAAAAGTAATCATTTGTTTATTGATTTGTGTTACATTTTCATCGCATTTCAATCTTTTTCGTCATCATGGATACGTTAAAAATTCGAGTAATTATGGAATATGAGTACCGTCGTGGCAGCAACGCGGCGCAAGCGGCACGCAACATCAACGACGTTTACGGAGCTAACACTACAAACCAACGCACCACTTGTCCTCGCTCGCTTCCGTTCTGGAAATTTCGACCTGAAACATGAACCTCGCGGTCGTCCGAAAACTTTGGTCGACAATGACGAATTAAAGGCGATTGTGGAAGCTGATGATACACAATCTACGGCTGAATTAGCAGCAGCTTTCGACGTTAGCGTCAAAACAATATTGGTCCATTTGCGTCAAATTGGCAAGGTAAAAAAGCTTGACAAATGGGTGCCCCACGAACTCAATGATCGCCAGCGCGAAGTACGCGTCGAGACGTGCCTTGCACTGCTCAACAGACACACAAATGAAGAAATTTTGAACCGCATTGTTACCTACGATGAAAAATGGATTCTGTTTGATAACCGCAAGCGCTCAGCAAGTTGGTTGGATCCTGGTTCAGCACCTAAACAATGCCCTAAACGAAAACTTACCCCTAGAAAAGTGATGGTCACTGTTTGGTGGTCTAGCGCCGGTGTGATTCATCACAGCTTCTTACCAAACGGGGTGAGCATTACTTCAGATGTGTACTGTGAAGAACTGAACACAATGATGGAGAAGCTGGCACATCTCCAACCAGCATTGGTCAATCGCTCGTCTCCGCTGCTCCTGCACGACAACGCGCGACCTCATACTGCACAGCAGACGGTCTCCAAGTTGCAAGAACTGGGGTTGGAAGCTCTCCGTCATCCACCCTACTCACCAGACCTTGCGCCTACAGACTACTACTTTTTCCAGAATTTGGATAACTTCTTGGCGGGAAAAAAATTCAATACCCGAGAGGCAGTACAAAATGCCTTTGAAGAATTTGTTGCCTCCCGTCCAGCTGATTTCTTTAAGAAGGGCATCAATAAACTGCCTTGGCAAAGATGCATTGATTGCATGGGTGATTACTTCGATTAATACAAATAAAAAATGCATGAAAAAAATTCGTTTAAATTTTTTCATACAAAACGGCAATTTCATAGGTAAAGACCTATTACCTTCATAAAAATGCGATGTCTTTTTACGAAAAATAAACTGAAACCGCGTCCTTCACTTCTTCATCAGTTGAAAATTTCTTCCCACCAAGTTCTTTTTTCAGTTTTGGGAAGAGGTAATAATCACTGGGAGCCAGGTCTGGGCTGTAGGGTGGATGGTCTAAAATATCGAAGCCCACCTTATGCAGGGCAGCCAACGCATCACGGCTCTTGTGAACAGGCGCGTTGTCGTGAAGAAGAAGGACACCTTTGGTCAATTTACCCCTCCTTTTTTCTTTAATGCTTTCTTTCAACATCTCGAGGATAGAAGCATAGTATTCTCCGGTTATAGAAACGCCTTTATCTTTATAATCGGTCAACAGGATCCCTTTGGAATCCCAAAACACTGTTGCCATGATTTTTCCAGCCGATTGTGACACTTTAAACTTCTTGGGTGGTGGTGTGCCTTTTTTGTGCCACTGCATAGTCTTGTTTCGACTCAGGTTCATAATGATGAACCCAAGTTTCATCTCCAGTAACAATTCGACGTAATAGTCCATCCTTATCTTCGTTACAGATGTCCAAAAACGTGCGAGAACACTCCACGAGGTGTTGTTTTTGAGGCGGCGTGAGCATTCTTGGCAACCATCTTGCACTGACCTTTGTCATGCCAAGATGATCGTGTAGAATTTTGAAAGTTGTCGTATCTGATACTCCAACCATTTCTGCAAGCTGTTTCTTCTTTAGTCTGGCATCTTCCAATATTATTTTTTTGACTTTTTTAATGATTTCCGGAGTAGTCACCTCGATCGACCGTCCAGGCCGTGGGTCGTCTTCAAGTGAGGTCCTGCCTTGTTTAAAGAGACTGTGCCACTTGTAAACCATGGTTTTACCCGGGCAAGAGTCCCCGTAAACGGATTCCATCTCTTTCAGTATATTTTGAATTGACTTTCCTTGCTTGGTAAGGAACTTTATTACGGCACGGTACTCGATTTTTTCCATAATTCACACTTTCTTCCCAATTGAGTTGTTTGCTTGACGATAGTTCAAATACTAATGATCCAATTAATTTTTTTTTTTTTTTTTTTTTTTTTTTTTTGGTATGGCATCTCGTAGTGTGACCATGAGAGGTCCCGACTACTTAACCGGACTTTCCTGTGGGTGCCTTTAAGCGAGCTCAAAAGCCTCCAGCCAGGGGCATAAATACTAACTAAATTATAAACTAAACGACTGCGCACTAAGGGCACCCCCTGTGGGGTACGGACCTCGGCTTAGGGAGTCGTTGTCATTGACCAATGATATACAAGGCAAAGCAATAGGCTGGATCAAGTTTGGGGAATTATTATTATCAGGGGAGTTTAAAGCTACAGGCTCAGCTACGCCACCAGCTGGCTCGATTAAACCGATCAAGGGACATGAAGTTACATTTACGTTAGATGGTCTTAAACGCGGTGGGCCTCGGCGGCGAGGCCGGAATGTAGATCTGTGTTTGTGTTGGACTGTGCTAGTGTCCCTACTACTTTCCTGGAGGAGGGTGATAGGGTCATCGGGTTCAGTGAGGGCATGTCGCGGACGGCGGATACTACTGATTCTACTGGGGACATAGCTAGCGGCTTCGACAACCAAGGGGTTGCGATGTTTCACGGCGGAATCAAAGAAACGCTTGGGATCCAATTAAGATAAAAACCTGGTATTTATACTAATACTGAGTGGCTGAAGTTGTGGCCATCCCGATAATGACTTATTGTTATCCCCTCCCACCCATTCCGCGAACTTAGAAACGTACTAGCTTCTACCCGCAGCTTCGCCCGCATGGTATGTCGATAAAAAGTAGCCCATGTCCTTTTCCAGGTCATGGTTTACCCGTGTGCCAAATTTTATCGACTTCATCTAGCTTATTTTTTTTTTTAATAATGTGATGTGTAAAACTGTTTTCGATATCCTATTTACAGAATAAACAATTTCATTTCATTTCATATCTAAATCCGTTCAAACGTTTTAGCGTGAAAGCGTTACAAACAAACAATCTCACTTTTGCATTTAGAATATTAATTAGTATATTATTAGGTACTTACATATTAATGCCTTGATTTACTATGTTTAATTTACATGCATGCTATTAATGTGTAAGAAAAGTTGGCATCACTTTTATTCTCCAAAAAATGCCTAAAATCCTATCATATTTGATGCAGTGACGATTGTGACTAACTTAACATTTGTAATTCAGCTTAGAAACATTGTTCTCGTATAAGTGACTTTGTGTCTTTTTTGAGAATAAATAATGTCTTTAAACCTTAACCTAAAGTAAGTTATATCTTTAGTTCCTGACAACACCCGCGATATTTCATTTCACAGCTTGTTTTACGGCACTAACATTTACGTAGGGAAACGTGTTCATAATTACAGTTCAACTAAAAACAAGCATAACTAACACTATTTGCGGAAGTTTCGTTTCAGATCGTTGAGTACAAACACTAAAAAAGGTATAAAGGTTGAACCGTTGTCCTAACAGCAGCGACCATTTTAACTTGACCCGCGAAGCTGGTTGATCCCCCCAATTTTGCATGGAAGTTTATTGTTCTAGGGAGGCAGGGGAGGTCTTTGTCTGCTGGTGAGATAGATCCTACATTGGCTAGGGATGAGACCCTCGGATAATTGTCACCGTCAATGGGAACAATGACCCGAAAATATGGCTAGGGCTATACGCACCTTGTGTTATGGAAACCATGTTTGTAATTTGTATAGTGGATATGGGTTATGTAAAATAGGACCACAAGATAATAATTATGGCAAGTTGGTAATAAGGATCAAAATTATGCATATTTTATCTTTTTGGTTTTTAACTGCAGATCCGATGATCAGAATAATATAGGTAGAATTAAACGAAATATCTACAAAACCAGAAGCAACTTAAGATGTCAATATTTTTTTATATTTTATTTACTATTTACTTTGGTTAGTCTTCGCCATAAAAAATGCATCGTTCGTATGGTAAATTTTACAGCAACTTTACACCATGAGACAGTGTTAAGAGCGCCTCAAATGAAAATATTTATTCAAGACTTAAAGAATGCAGTTGTTGATGGCACTTCATCAGTATACCTTATAATGTTAGACGAAGCTTATCTTGAGTACTAAGTACTGTATCGTTTCCATAAGTAAACAATATGTTTGACGAACTTATCTCGAGAACTACTGTGTCGTTTTAAAAACGTGTGTGGCTTTAACTAGGTGTCGCACCTTCCAGGTTTTCGTATGATGAGAAGTACCATAAAACAAGCTTTTCCTAACTAAACAGTTTATTTTTGCTGTTGCTTATTACTTCGATACATAATTACAGAATTATACCGATAAGTCAATGCCTTTTTACCGACTTATACATATAGGTCAATTAAATGTTTGGCCTTAAGATAGTTTCCAACCAATTTCTAGCACACTATCCTTTTCCAATTTCAAGGCTTATCTCCAAAATTATTATAATAAAAGTGGCTACGGCCCATCTCGTATCAGGCGCTGGCATGAGTTCAGAACTGAGCGTTAACAGGCACATTCACAGCATCTGTCTATGCGAGAGGCGCAAACCTTATTAATATAAAGCCACAGTATAATAATGATACAGTAGTTTGTCTTCATAGAAAACGGCCGAAACGACGCGCTTCGAAATCTCAGTCAGTCTCAGATGCGCATCAGTTCGAGCGCGCGGCAGTTTCGCACGGATGGACACGTATTTATCTACCGAGCGGCCGTAGGTAATTAATTCAAGGTCACTGCGCAGATAAACCACTGCAGTTTTATTACTCTGTGACAAAGCCGTCTCTGTGTGTGTGTGTGTGTGTGTGTGTGTGTGTGTGTGTGTGTGTACTGTGTACGTACCTACAGTTTACATCTACTAGCGAAATGATGACCAATCTTTTTGTTAAGTAGTTATCGATTTTTGATATTACTATCAAGAGCATCCATCAGCTACATTTGTCGGGACTACAAATACCTATAGCTGGTTTGTCATGATACATATCGAAATATATTTTATTCATCGTATTGGTGGTGATAAACAGAGTACCTATAACTTTTTAAATCTAACTTGCATTTCAGTTGAACTAACTTAGCTGCTCTTGGATCTTGGAAAACTTCTTTAATGACGTTTTGCTACTGGAAAAGGTTTTGATTTATCTACTGGATGACTCTTTTTACCGTCTTGACAAAAATAGGGTAGGTACATTCGGTGAACGGAGTAAGCCTATGGCATATCTAGTTTTTTTTTTTTTTTTTTTTAAATCAATATTCAAATCATAATGCAGGTTGCATATTTATTGATACTTAGATATTTTTTTCTGACTAAGCTATTTAAAAAAAAAAACTAGGTATGCCATACGCTTCTACTCCGTTCACCTAATATACCCTATTTTTTTCAAGACGGTAAAAAAGTCATCCATAAGTAGTTACCTATACGTAGTTACGAGTATATAGAGCAGTGGTAGCCCAGTGGTAACGGGTCGTAAGTTCAAACCCAGGCAGGCGCTTTACTTGTGTAAATTATTTCATCACCATGGATCTCAAAACGGTGAAGGAAAACATCTTGAGGAAACCGGTATGACCTAGATCCAAAAATTCGAAGACATTTGACATCTACCAACCTGCACTGGGCCCGCGTGGTGGATTACGGCCCACTCCCTCTCACAGAGAGGAGGCCAGTGACCCAGCAGTGAGAACATTATAGACTGATTATGCTATATTATATGCTATATAGTTCAGTGGGAATGATTACACAATGTTTACAAAGCACACGCAAACAACCACCTACATCATACCACCTCCTGTTAAATTAGCCACCACATAGTCAGGTCCAGCCAGACATATCTCCCATAAACAACCAAACTTTACATCTACCCATACAACCGTTGAAGGACCATTCCAACTTCTCCTAGAAACTCAACACAACTAGAACATTGTAAATTCGCGAGAACAAAATTAATTCAGACGCCAGCGGTTTTACCGAGCACTTGAAAATTTCTTTCGCGATTTATGTGTAGCGAGAATGGACCAACTTGTACAATTACTGTGCCAACTCGCAAATCTTCAGCTGCAGTCACACTCGTAGGATTATCAGTAGAAAAATTCGAAATATTTCTGCTTGTTAGGGTTCTGTACAAAATGAAAAAACGGAACGCTTATAGGATCACTTGTGTGTCTGTATGTACCTATATTCGTCTGTCCGATTACCGGTTAACCGATTAAGCGGTTTGGTACACATTTGAATTTCTGTGACCCAAACACGGACGAGTCACGTAAATAATTTTCACTTGCATTTTGCTGTTCTCCTAAGGGTAGTAGCGTGATGTTAAATAGCCTTCCTCAAGAATTGGACTACCAAATAGTGTAGTTCTAAACTCCATCGGTTTAGGTACTTAAATTAGGTACTTAAACAAAAAAAACACGTGTCTAGTTAACCGACTAAACGTAATACCTGTCACTTCAGTTGTCATGCTACGACATAGTTGTACTCCTCAATTTAACAACTTTATAATAATTATAATATAATACTTTAAAACGAATTATTCGTTGTATAACATTGCTAAATAAATTGAAGTGACAGATTAATATCTGTCACTTCAATTCGTTCAGTCGGTTAACCAGACACGTGGTTTTTTTTTTTGTTTACCTTTATTTAATTACCTAAACCGATGGAGTATAGAGATTAGCGCGTTCAAACAAACTATCTCTTCAGCTTTATTATAAGTATTTAAATAGATTGTACTTATTATTTTTGGAAATTGGAAACAGAACAAAATTATTATTCCAAGGAAGTTACTAATAGAAGTGGTAAGTTCTACTGAAGGTAATTTGAATTTCATTTAGACTGATGACCGCGTGACAAAGGCAGCCAGACGGAAGCCAGTTCAACGAACATACCTAGTCGTACTACGACTAGGTATGTGACAAGTAAAGTCGCTCCCTCACCGGCGCGGGCGGAGTTTTCGCGTGTAAGCCGACGTTCGCACGGACGTAAAAATATCGCGGCGGGATTTTATCGCACTTTGAATTTTCAACTCTTGGTGTTGCGCCGAGGGCATCCCAGCGCATGGAAAAACTCACTGTTGGATTTTCAACTCTCGGCGCTAAAAGCAGAGTGTTGAAAATCCAGTGCGCGAAAAAAAATCTGCGCGATATGTTTACGTCCGTGCTAACGTCGGCTAATTATAAATCCAAGATTCGATTTAGAGCATTATGTTACAATACTGCTTCACTGACCAACGCCCATTCGCCTGTAGAGGAACAATCCATGATTCCATAGATTCGCGTCCATGTTACAAATTGTATCATGGTTGCTCCCACTCACTACCGCTACAGCAGTGCTATTCTGTACAAATCTCACCGTGACAACCAAGGTGAAGTGAGTTGTCATTCTGCCTGATGCTAGGCATTGACACTATTGACAGCTCACTCCACGCTCACTTCACGTAGTTTTCACGGTGAGATTTGTACGGAATAGCACTGTAGTGCTATTCTGTAAAAATCTCACCGTGATAACTCAGGTGAAGTGAACGTGAAGTGAGCCGTCATACCACCTGATGCTAGGGGTTGACACTATTGACAGTTCACTTTAAGATCACTTCACTTATGTTTTCACGGTGAGATATTTACAGAATAGCACTACTGCTGTACAGGCGAATGGTCTCGGTGAATGTGTTACAAATTGTATCATTACAGGTTGCGCACTGTAACGCTCGGTTCTCCACTCACTGATGGTAATGCTCGAATCTGAACTGTTACATTACAGGCGAATGTTCCCGGTGAATGTGTTACAAATTGTATCATTACAGGTTGCGCACTGTAACGCTCGGTTCTCCACTCACTGATGGTAATGCTCGAATCTGAACTGTTACATTACAGGCGAATGTTCCCGGTGAATGTGTTACAAATTGTATCATTACAGGTTGCGCACTGTAACGCTCGGATCTCCACTCACTGATGGTAATGCTCGAATCTGAACTGTTACATTACAGGCGAATGTTCCCGGTGAATGTGTTACAAATTGTATCATTACAGGTTGCGCACTGTAACGCTCGGTTCTCCACTCACTGATGGTAATGCTCGAATCTGAACTGTTACATTACAGGCGAATGTTCCCGGTGAGGTTCTTCAGGTTTAGCACGTCGATTTGGCCAGTCGCAATCAGTCTATGGCTAAGTACTATGCATTTATGTAGCTGCCTAATGAGTCAAAAACGTTGTCATTGTAAGTACATCTAATAAGGTCATTAGAAATAAACTCAATATTGAATTATGAAAAGGGTTTATAAAACAAAATCAAATAAGTCGAAATAGGGTTGGGTAGGTACAGTCAACAAAAGAGATATCTAGGCAGGGTATACTAACATATTTGTATGTGAATTGATTCATGTTCAATTTTATAAATATTACTTTGTTTTTGCTATATTCCTACATTGTAACACACCAACACGAAATTGTATATTGTCACGCATGAAGCAATTCACATACAAATAATGTTAGTATACCCTGCCTAGACATCTCTTTTGTTGACTGTACCTACATACATACGTGGATTGTTGTTACTACGAATTGGAACATGGTTAAAAACTCAGTTCTATAAAAGTTGTAAAAAAAGTTATATAGTCGTTGTCAATCTCAGAGCAGCATAATATTCTCTACTGTTAAGGAACTACAACAATGACTGCAATCATCACTTCTTTTTGCATGAGTAATGATTTTGACAAGTCAAACTGATTTGCTATAAACTTTATAGCATCAATCATTAAAAGTTCCGAGCATAGCAATAACCGCTGAGAGCAGTGGTGGCCCAGTGGTAACGGCCGCGTCTTACGAGTTGTAGGTCGTAGGTTCGGACCCTGACTTTGTCTAAATTATTTCATCACCACTGCTCTCAAAACGGTGAAGGAAAACATCGTGAGGAAACCGGCATGTCTAAAACCAAAAATTCGAAGACATGTGAAATCTACCAACTCACACTGGGCCCGCGTGGTGGATTACAGCCCACTCCCTTTCACCTAGAGGAGGCCTGTGTCCCAGCAGTGGAAATGTGAATATGCTAGCAATAACCACTTAGAGGCTGATTATATCACAATGACGACGATATTAATATCAACAACACGACGATATTAATACCTTCATCTGATAAACAAACAACAGTATTCTCATACAATTTTTCTACAATCTCAGAACCTAGTCAGCAAAAACCATTATTTCTCCGAGCCAAGTATAAAGTTAACTTAAAAAGCTGTGCAACGATTCGTATCGTCCGCAGGCGAAGCACTTAGTCCTATTATAAATGATAACAGGATTTTAAGTAAGTGCATACTTAAGCGCTTTCTTCCGCATTCAGTAAGATGGAGCGGGAAATGCAGGTCTCTTCTAGTACTCAATAAAGCTGCAGACAGAAGATTGGATGGGTATTTAACTGGACTTTCTACGAATTTCATAGTTTTAGCCTAGGTAAGTTAAAAATTATGAATTTAACAGTGGATGAAACAGGATATGCGGAAGGTTGAGAATCGACTTTTGAAAAAATACTTCGTAGAGGTTTATGTCCACAGTAGGTAAACAACAATACGCAGATTTTAATTATTGATACCTTCTATGTTTGCAGAAGGTATCGTATATCTGAATACAACGTGCCGCTGCAATCACGACTTTACTTTGACACGCGTATACGATTCCGCGTTTTCGTTTCATAAAGATCGTTTCATTTCATTAAAAGTTATTATTTATATTATTTATTGATTTATTGATTGATTTATTGATTGATTTATTTACAATTTTCTAAAATAGCATCTTAGAGCAACCTGTAGCGTAGAAATGAAATTAAAACGAACGAGAAAAAAAGGTCACGCCACTCGAGTTTTTTTCTGGGGGTTTTGCAAAAAATTCATTCTTGAAGCTACTCACAGCTGGGCCAGAACTATTGTTCTCACCCAGCTGTGAGTAGCTTCATTCAGCTTGTCTATTTACAAACGATGAACATAAAAAAAAGTTGTCAGTCAACAACCTTTTACCAGCTCACATAGAACAGTAACTTCACAAATGTGTCGTTTGCAAAGAATGATCCTTATTTTGATTACTATTTAATTTGTTTGAAATTATTTTTTTTTCAAATTATTAATTATTTTATACCCTACCTGTGTCTTTAATTAATGTCGCTATAGCGGCGGCACATTGTATACAATACCTTCTACATAACCTATACGTTATTTAGTTTTCAAGGTGTTATAGACCCTGTCGCCTGTAACACCTTGAAAACTAAAGATCGGCAGGTGTTAGAAGACCTGAATAATAAATAGGTCTTTACCTATGAAATTGCCGTTTTGTATGAAAAAATTTAAACGAATTTTTTTCATGCATTTTTTATTTGTATTAATCAAAGTAATCGCTCGACGAGCTCGTGGCTAAGTAATAACAGCCGCACGGGTCGATCCATCAGGTTAAGCTACGCTTGCCGGGGTTGGTCAGTGGATGGGTGACCATTCTTTACATACCGAGACTCCTCCGTGCCTCGGAAAGCACGTTAAGCCGTTGGTCCCGGCTGTCATTCGTGGATCTTTGACAGTCGTTACGGGTCGTCAGAAGCCCGAAAGTCTGACAACCAGTCTTACCAATGGGTATCGTATTACCCAGTAACTGGGTTGTGGAGGTCAGATAGGCAGTCGCTCCATGTAAAATACTGGTATTCAGCTGCATCCGGTTAGACTGGAAGCCGACCCCAACATAGTTGGGAAAAGGCTAAGCAGATGATGATTAATCGAAGTAATCACCCATGCAATCAATGCCTCTTTGCCAACGCAGTGGCAGTTTATTGATGCCCTTCTTAAAGAAATCAGCTGGACGGGAGGCAACAAATTCTTCAAAGGCATTTTGTACTGCCTCTCGGGTATTGAATTTTTTTCCCGCCAAGAAGTTATCCAAATTCTGGAAAAAGTAGTAGTCTGTAGGCGCAAGGTCTGGTGAGTAGGGCGGATGACGGAGAGCTTCCAACCCCAGTTCTTGCAACTTGGAGACCGTCTGCTGTGCAGTATGAGGTCGCGCGTTGCCGTGCAGGAGCAGCGGAGACGAGCGATTGACCAATGCTGGTTGGAGATGTGCCAGCTTCTCCATCATTGTGTTCAGTTCTTCACAGTACACATCTGAAGTAATGCTCACCCCGTTTGGTAAGAAGCTGTGATGAATCACACCGGCGCTAGACCACCAAACAGTGACCATCACTTTTCTAGGGGTAAGTTTTCGTTTAGGGCATTGTTTAGGTGCTGAACCAGGATCCAACCAACTTGCTGAGCGCTTGCGGTTATCAAACAGAATCCATTTTTCATCGCAGGTAACAATGCGGTTCAAAATTCCTTCATTTGTGTGTCTGTTGAGCAGTGCAAGGCACGTCTCGACGCGTACTTCGCGCTGGCGATCATTGAGTTCGTGGGGCACCCATTTGTCAAGCTTTTTTACCTTGCCAATTTGACGCAAATGGACCAATATTGTTTTGACGCTAACGTCGAAAGCTGCTGCTAATTCAGCCGTAGATTGTGTATCATCAGCTTCCACAATCGCCTTTAATTCGTCATTGTCGACCAAAGTCTTCGGACGACCGCGAGGTTCATTTTTCAGGTCGAAATTTCCAGAACGGAAGCGAGCAAACCAATAACAAGTGTTGCGTTGGTTTGTAGTGTTAGCTCCGTAAACGTCGTTGATGTTGCGTGCCGCTTGTGCCGCGTTGCTGCCACGACGGTACTCATATTCCATAATTACTCGAATTTTTAACGTATCCATGATGACGAAAAAGATTAAATGTGATGAAAATCTAACACTAATCAATAAACAAATGACTACTTTTGGAAAAAAAAATCCATGTTTTTAAAATAAAATTAATTTGAAATTAGAATTCTTAGTCAAACAAAAATTATTTTGATTTGAAATGGCCAGTACTGCAGAACGGCAATTTCATAGGTAAAGACCTAATATAAAAATATTTAAATAATAATACATATAGATGCATTATGGTATGTTAAGTGGTATGGGACAACGGTAACAACCCTTTTGAAATGTATAAAAGAAGGTATGTATGTACTTACGGAAATACACGACTAATGCAAGACACTTAGTTTACTGAAATCCACTATCTATACAGTACTAACTAAATAAAGTAGCCTAAATAAAATACTTAACCCACAGCAAAATTATTTGTAAAAACTATTATTATTTCAAATCTTAGTACCAAAGATAAACATTTTGGAGTACCTACCTACATAGGAGAAAAACGTGAAGCACCATCAGAAGCACTACGACGTAGTAACTTTAATCCACGGAAGATGGCGCCATTAGAAACCATTCGAAATTTTACATCAAAGTATACAATTTTTATGTTCAACGATTTCTACTATAAAATAAACACACAAATAGTAGGGAAACACTGTTACAATTATTATTATAGCTGAAAACGTTGATGTTACTACTAACGCCATCTTCACAATCAATGTGGCGACTATAACACTCCTCTGAAGCCTTAGAACCATGCAACCTCCACATGAACCTTCAGTTAGGTCTACAGTTCAGGTAAGATTCACAAGTAGGTATGCTGCCAATGTTGGAGATGGCAGCATTTTTTGAATAGTAAATACAAATAAAAATTTACACTTACCTCATTCACTAATATCCTTGGATGTATTCATATTTGTCACGTAGGTAGGCGTCAGTATATAATCGCAGCACAAAATCTTATATCGTCACTACATGCTAAATCCACACATGAACTGCAATCGTCACTAAAAGTATTTTTATTAATATTGCCACAAACATCACTACCAGAAGCCTAAAGCAAACTGTTGATAGTGATCCACACCACTACCAGCTCAGCTTGAATCACTTTCCTCTTTGGCGGGAACAGATACGCTTATCCCCATCCTTCTCGCACTCCCAGAATCTCCTATCTCCGTCCTTCACCGGTGTCGATTAAAGTAAAACCATTACGGCGAGAACAAAAAAGGGTCCCCTTTGAGCAAATCGTAATATATCATCGCTTTGACGTTATGAGCTTGGGGTCTTCGTCCGAACCAGTCCGCATTGTCCAGGAGCAGTAAATTTTATTGAAGTTAACGGTTTCTATGCGATTCAAGCTAATTTTGGACACGATTTGTATCAGAAAAAGTTCCCATAAAATGATTTGAGCAAGAACTGTTGCACCTTGGTATGATTTCAACCAAATTGACAGCAACACGTTATGATGCCGTTGAATGTTATTTTACCTACGTTTAGATTAGACCGTTATACGAAATCTCGGCGTCGTCGAAGGCCGTGGGCGACTTTTCTGTTCTCTAGATATATTTTTAATAATTTTATATGGCTTTGGCTCGTACAGCAGATCACTACGTCTAGTCTCAATTCCAATAATAAATAAACCATATCAAATACTCTATACTTCCTCATCCAGTATTCCCAACGACACATATTACGAATTTACGAGGTCATAATCTGTCTACTCAGTATCGGAACAAACGTAAGCTGCGAGAGCTTCGATCCCTCACGGATGGGGCTCATCCATCATCCGAGACAATGGCCAGGGTCGGTCGATGCCGGAGCAGCTGATTCTGTGCAATCGAATGCTATAGCCGCTATATTGCTATTGTTGTGAAGGTCATAAACTAGGATGTTTGGTTGTGCAGGGTTTAGTTTGTGTTATTTTTAGGGATGGCTGGAAAAAATTATATATGTATTGGAAATAATATTTTTAAACAGTTGTATTCGTTTCATTGAACCTGGATTAAAAAAAATATTTAGGTACAGTCACGAGCATAAATACCTTATAATCACGAAAGATTCAAAGGCCATTTTCTTCTAAATTATAGTTAAAACTTTATGTTCTTTTCGAAACCTGATAAGAAATAGATCTTTTCTCAAAATCGAAATCATTATCTTACGAGAAAATCGCTTTAGAATTTTGCGTAAGTGTAAGGTACTTAGGTATTTATGCTCGTGGCTGTACTTCGTCATTGACCACAAAAGCTTTGACTAACTCAAAGCACAGAATAAGTACAGAAGTTGCACTCCTTTGATCTTGAAGAAAGCCGCTTTTATAATAGCCTACAAAACGACTTCACACCCACGCGCAAACTCATAGCTAACACTTAAAGATTATGTATCATTAAGGGCCTGTTTCACCACCTACTATTAGGTTCCTATTAACTTACTTGGCAGATTATTTCATACACATTCTGTTCCATTTTTTAATTTATTCGGTGAGCAGTGACTATTCGGACATCGTGAAATAGGCCCTTAGTGTTGTTACTCTGCTGATCTTATTCTATCTTATTTTATCACTTATAAAATTTAATAACTTTTGCGGGCTTAAATAAGATGATTAATAAGCCCTTATAGACTTCTCTTATTTTTTTGGCACAGTCAACGAACAATATTAAAATAAAACAGCAAATAACTGATGGAATTCATTCATTTGTGGTCGTGGTCAAGAAGAATGTAAAATAAGGTAAAAAAAAATTAGTAGGCTCCACTGTACTTTATGGACCGCACTTGAGAAGCTTCAAATTTCATAACAGATGTCTTCTTCATGTAGAACGCTTTTGCAAAATGACACAGCTAGCAAACACATACCCGAAAAATAAAAACTAAATTTTCAAAAAATCAACATATTTACGTAATAAAATTGTCATTTTACCACAGATACTATACTTATTTCACTCCTATATGGTTCCGTTTTACATTCAGACAAAGTGACAGTGTTTTCATTTTTTTGCATATTTTTGCAACACTTCAGCACGTGCCAACGTGCTAAGTATGTGATACAAAGTCAATAGGTTTCTGATTGTCTTACCAAGAAACATTTTAAACTATATTGCTTAGCACGTTACCATAATTGGTATGACCATTATAATCCATTTTAATTTCCAAACTACTCATTGGATTAGCGAAATCTATACCATCGTTATATTCACACTTTAAATTTTGAATATTTTTGTTTTAGATCGACTATGTTTGTAGGATTCGCTTCTATCTTAATGGATTTAGTATCAGTACGCACAAGTAGGTAGGGACCTAAATAGTCTACGTAAAAACTTGTGGTTTCAATATCTATCGACTCATGTGGATAGCCTAATTGACTGGTGACGAAATCAATAACATTGGTTAAACCACATCTACTACCAGTTCTCAATTTAAAATTATCCCGATAGTGAAATTACATAGTCATGTGTAACAAACTTCTTATTCCCTGAATCGAATGGCAGTTATATCGTACACGCCAGTAACATCAGTCTCGTTTATTAGGTACCACTAATCGGGCACAAAACAGGCTGCTACAAAGAACCTCCATCAAATTCAGAAACCCACTGGATTAGCGCTTGCGACCACTATTACAACGAGACAGTCGAAGAATAATAACATCATTTTAGACCCATACTAAGTAATATTGGGAGGAAGACGATACGACACATACCTAAGTTCAGCAGAAACAACAACTTACAAAACTATTTAGAATAAATAGTTGTGACAGGCGCGTTGGCTACCGAAACAGATTTCAAACTTTTATCTATTGTATGCACACTATCGGAGACCCGGTATGCTCCGCTTATCTGCTGCACACAGATGCACTAGCCCTTTAAAAATTATACACACAAACAAACAAAGTCATTACCAAATTAACGACGTACAGGTGACGAAAAACCATTTTGTAAACAAGCCTCATTCCGTACGGTCGCCTAGGTGCTTAGTGATTGAACAATTTTATGTGCAGACACCTATCATAATTGTGACAAAGTATGTAATTGTGATAATGCTATCAGTGTAAGAAATCATAACATGTCTACGCCCACCCCGTCGCCACCGAGCCTACACTCAGATCAAGGTGACTCTAGAGATACAACGTCATCCGAGTTCTCAAACCCGGGTATTCCGAAGTACGACCCCATTGAACTATCTCAGAGAAATGATTGCAAAACCAGTGCAGTAACCTCACATGGGGTAGAAGATATATTATCAGAGGGTGTCAATTATAACGTCAATGACAATGTATTCTCCGATTGTAAACCAGAAGTGCTGTCTTCTATACCTAACTCTTTCGTACAAGATTACAACTCAAGAGACTCTACTGGATTTAGCATTCAAGACATCCTTGGTTTGCATCAATCATATAATGCAGCTAATACTCAAGATGACTTAGAACCAAGATACGAGTATCAAATGCCGAATTACGAAAACATCAGTAATAACTCCAATAACTACGGTTCTGGAACGGAAGAAGTGATTACCGAAGACTGCATTGACAAAAGGGACAACATCTTTAGTGCGACCACAACGCATATTGGAAATCAAGTTATTTATACAAGAAGCTATACTGCTAATGAACTTGTTCGATATCATGAAAGAAGTGGTCTAGGCGGTGATGTCGCAAAGGATCCTGCAAGAGAAACCAACGACTTACACGATTCTAGTTTTCCCAGTCAGGTAAATGCTACAGTAAAATATACTTTATTCTACTAGCTCTATGAAGGAAACTTATACTTTTAGCATGCGTCAGAACTAAACTGTGACGATCGTGATTTACCGCAGAACAACCGGATTCTTAATTGCATTTTAATTTTCTGGTAGATAGTAGCAATTAAGAATTAGGTCGAACTCACCTTATTGTAATAGTGCACATTGTCAAAGTTAGACGTATCATTTAAGTGATTATTTATATTTCAGAATCCTTCATGGAATAACAAGTCTGTATCAAGCACTCCTATTCGAGCTTCTTCTTCTCTATCAGCTACTGGTAAGTCTTATTTTCAACTAACTCAGACGTTCTTGTAGTCTTTCTTAGTGTGTAGGTTTTGGTTTAGTATTCGTTTGGGCAATTGTGGGTCATGGAATGTTAGTGAAATTTATATTTCCTTTTGAGAAAGCTTTATTGTTTTTTTTTAGCTTTCTATAGAAGCCATAATGCTCTGTTCTCGATGCAACGTTTCATTTTCACTAAAATACTCATAAAATATTTTGTTTTTCCAGACATGTCAACCGACACAACTTACCAAAAAGGATTCACTAAGCGGGCTCGGACTGCCTATACCAGCTCACAGCTTGTTGAGTTGGAAAATGAGTTCCACCAAAACCGATATCTCTGCCGCCCGAGACGTATTGAACTCGCTAACTACTTACAGCTTTCGGAGCGACAAATAAAAATATGGTTCCAGAACAGAAGGATGAAGTATAAGAAGGATAACAAACACAACAAGCCGTCCTCATCTGTGGACGACAGCAGTCCGTCGAGCTCTAAGGAGATGTCACCGAGTCAAGACCATAAGATGAGTCACGGACGCAGCTGCGGTGGACACGATCGACACAGGAGTTTCCTCTCTGACAATCATGCAGCTCATCATAAAATATATCTTCAACCAAACGACAATATATCAAGACCTCCGGAATACTCCTCAATCAATTCATTGAAATCTGTGATAAAGGGACCACAGAGTACAATTGAGTTACCATCGTATACGCCGAATCTGTCTTATTCATCGTACTACACTCCGGGTTCAAGCAGGGCCGCTTACTCACCGATGTCTGAGGTTTATCGATACAGCAACGATGAGTCACTGCCACCGAATTCTAACACTCTGCCTTCGTTGACATCTGATAGCTACATGCCGAACGGAGCTAACTTGAAGTTAAACGATGATTTGGTGAGGTTTAGTGCTGGGTCTACTTATTACAATCCATTGCCGAGCGGTGTGGTAATACCTCCAACTACAACAGATAGCTATGGATTTGTACCAAATCCTATGTCTATGCAAACTACAACTATGCCTACTTACGATGATAGCAGTCTCCACACTAGAACATCTAACTTGGGATTGCCGCAGGATCCTTACTTCTCATATTTGGCACCTCCAGATCCTGCTACTCAGCATTCTTCTTCTGCTACAAGCAAGTATTCGTCGTCGTATATATCTTTATAACGTTAACTTTCTCTTATATTTATGCGTATGTTTTATTCATGATATTGACATTTTAATCATCAATTCTTTAATTTGCTTGCAGTATGTTTATGTGCATAAAGTGTGCTAATAATATTTCCTACTTTGCCAAATGATTTGCATATAATGTAAATAGTTAATGATACTTCTCATTAAGTGTTGCTACTTAATAATAGTTAAGTCCGTCTTTGGTGAATACGAGCGTGACCTTATATATGTGTAATTGAGTATGTGTTCGTCTTTTTATTTGAGGTCTATAATTTTTACTACAATAATAATTATGTATTATCATATTTTGATTTTATGATACTGATTGATAAAGTTTACTTAATAAAATCGTTTTCTATATTATGCCTTGCTGTTTCATTTAATCAATATCCTAATATTAGTAGCACCTGCTTGATTACGTATGTTATGTGTAACTAACTTTAGGCAATTTCTAATGGGTGATAATTATACTGTCAGGGTTCTATCACTTCCTAAACATCATTAATTTGTATTAACAACACGCATTGTGTACACAATTCTAGACCTATTCTAATGAGCTATTTTCAACTGTAGGTAGACTCCTATATTGGCAATTAATGTATTCAGGAAGGGTGCAATGGAAGATACGCCAGACAAAATATTAAGTAATGAATTAATTATTATTTATGAGTAATTATTATAATAAAAGTATATAAATATAATAATAATTTTCATTGATTTTTTATTTTTATTTCATTGACATTTTAAATTATTGTCACTTAAATTTATTGTATGGACATTTTTATTATATTGTTTAATTTTTGTTAATTTTTATAATCGGAAAATTTAAAGTAGGTTTTGAAATGCATCAATGTTATTTTGGTTTGGTCTGTTTATTTTTATTTTAGTTTGTTAATTTATTTACGATATGAAATTGAAAATGACTTTATTAAATGTAATTTGCACGCTTGCTTGCAGGCAGAATACAATAACTTTTAGGCTTTATGATCTTTCCTTGTTAAATAATGTATTTTCTGGCAAATAAATATTTTGAATTTTGAATTTGAATTTGAAAAGGTGTCTACTGATTTGCTCGATTGACGATTGATATGTGTAATCATACGAAATCGAGTTCTTAAATGTGTAAGCAACAGCAACGATTGACGTAATTTTATAAGCAAATATCTAAGAAGCTGACAGATCTTATTGATCGTCAAAACACAGTACCTACTTATAACTACTTAACTAGTGACAATAATGATCGTCAAAAATCGAGCTAATCTAAAGGTACCTAAGCATTTGCAAAAAAATAATTGTTACAAATACTTTACTATTATTAATACATAATTTGGTCAGTATTTTTGTTAGAAACCAAATTCGGATTTTCTACTGTGAAAAGCACTTTCATATTTATTGCTTTATTTGCATTCCATAATAATTCAAGATCTTACAAGGGCAACACAATAAAGCTAAAATGCAATTACGGACCTTGTATAGGTAGGGCATAGCAAAAAGTATAAAATTATTTTTTATATAGAAAGTACGAAACATTTTCAAATATGTAATTGGATAAAAAATCTTTGTGGAAAACTGAGCATTCCAGACCTGATATACTGCACGTATGTAAACATATTTTTACACAAATGCTTCAAAGCCAGAACAATAAAATTAAAAATGTAAACATGTTTTAAATTTTTTAACCCTAATTAGGCTCTAATAAAAGGATTAAAGACAACCAATGGAAGGACACCTCACCTGGGGAAGGGGTAGCTAATTACTAATTAGCCAAGGATATGACACGTATAAAAGGGAATATGATATTGCTAATAGACTTCATTTTATCCCAGTACTTATTACAGTAACGATGGCTTCATACCATAATATTCACTACCAGAATACTAGTGAATTTTACTGTGGCACGCCTACCACGGACACGTATCCAAAAAATTGTGCTGATCCAAATGTATTTTTTAACCAGAGTCCTACTAATTATCGAGTAAATTATCAACTCTTATCAAAACAATCATAATTATTAGTTGTATGCGGTGTATAGCTTTTTGAATGATGTACCTATTGTATTCATTTATCTTTTTTGTTTTCAGACGCATGGAGTTGTTTATTCTCCAGAAAATTACGAGAATCAGGGAATGTATCCAACAATGTCTCCACATGTCATGACTTGCGATCCAGCTTTTTATGAAAGCAGTCACTTTTATGAAAACTCTTCAGCAGTTCGGTATAATTTAAACCAGGTAAGAATCCTTTTGTAATCAAGATATTAAAGTTATTTTAAACTCAAATAAGTTTATTGTTTGTTACATGTATAAAAAGATCTTATAGTTAATAATAATAGTAGCACTGTAAAATACCTATAAGGCGTACAATATTATTATAATAAACATTCTTACAGTTGGTCTAGTCACTCTTTGCATTATTCAAAATAAAAAATATATAAATTATGCTTAGTCAAATTATACATTAAAATAAACTCATACATTCAATAGTCATACATTATCTATTCAAGTTTTGTCATTAATAAAAACTTTTTTACAAAAAAATACAACCGACTTACAAAAACAATACCACAAAGTGAAAAATAAATTTAATTTCGGAAGTCGGTGTCTGATTAAATGTATTTTCGTTTTTGCCACCGACTTCCGAAATTAAATTTATTTTTCACTTTGTAGTGTTGTTTTTGTGGAAGTCGGTTGTATTTTATTGTAAAAAAGTTTTTATTTTTCACTTTTTAGTGGTTCACACGTGCTTACCCCTTCACAGCGTACTGGCGTGATGTTATGTTATGAACTGATGTAAACAATAGACAGACATGAGATTTCAGCAATCCCAGTCCATTTGCTATCATTTATTGAAGAGTTCCGTTGCCTATCTCAGAAGTTCTTCATCAGATCTTCACCAAATTGAAATAGGACCACTCTGAGAAAGTACTCTTCCAAAAACTATCCAAATCGCTTCAAGTGTGCCTATAAAATTGGAAGAGTTCTCTCTATTTCTCCAGGATCCCATCATCAGATCCACACTTGATGATCATGGGACCACCTGGGAAGTATACCCTTTCAAACAAAAAAAAAAAATCCAAATCGTTCCAGCCATCTTCGAGTAATCGGGGAATATACATAAAAAAAGTAAAAAAAAAAAGGTTCCGACGAATTGAGAACCTCCTCCATTTTGAAGTCGGTTAAAAAAAATATTTATTGTGTAGTATGCTTTATCTATCAAGAATTCCTTTAGCTTAATTTTAAAAATATTGATGGCAGAAATACTTTTTATACAGTTTGGTACTTTGTTATAAATTTCACTAACACTAGCCTGTGATTTAAACCTAGGTTTTAGTGTAATTTTTGCCTTTTTCAGTACACTCCAGTCACAACAGAGCCAGTGTCATATCCAGCGTTTCACCTGGAGTCAAGACCACACCATAAAAATAATCATACGGCTAAAATACATCATGCCCAGATTACAAGTGAGTATTAATAATATTTTCCCTATGGTCATCGTCTATCACTATTATTGTAGAAACAATTAGCGTTACAGTAAGGTCAATTTAAAGTACTTCCGTGTGATTCTGTAGGATCTCATACTAAACTTCAAATGTGAGTGAGTGACTGTGAGTTTCTTGATTGGCATTCTAAAAACTCGGTTGATAATTCGAATTTACACTAGCGCTACCCTTGCGAGCGTGTCAGCGAGTAGAACTAAATTGACCATAAGATTTTGACAGATAAAGTATCAGATGACGTAAGAAGTGGCATTCAGTAAGTTAATTTCCCCGTCACTTCGACGCTCACTTCGCACTCGAACCCGATTCAAAGTGTCAAATAAAAAGCATCTATTTTACGAGTTAGAGTGAATAGCGATGTTTACAGAATCGACGTACAGGTCTCAATTTTTTCCAGTTTTACCATCATCTAAAGGAACCTTCAAAGCTGTAGTGAAATGCAAGCGCAAGCGTACCGTCTTTACCACTGAACAAGTAAAAGTTTTAGAAGAAATCTTCAAAACAAAACAGTACGTCAGTCGGTACGACAGGCAACACATAGTGAACAAATTGCAACTCCATGACAAAGCTGTCAAAATATGGTTCCAGAATCGCAGATTGAAAAAAAAGAGGATGCTAGACCAGGATTCAGAGGAACAAGAAGATTTTTCTAGTGCAGAACATTTAGTAGAAGAACGGAGTTCTCCAGAGATAGCTCGTCTGGACTCAGTAGAATCTCAAATAAGTAAAAAGACTGATGAATATGGTTTTGTTACTCTTGATGATGGAGTCATGGAAGACTTGGTTAACGTTATTGATAATTTCTTAACAAAAAGCAGTGTAGATGCTACTGTTGAAAAAATTGCAGGAATTAATAGTAGTTCTGTTTATGAACCGATTTCTCCAGCAAGTGATAGTAATGAGGAAGATAGCTCTGCATGTTGGAAACCGTCTGAACCTAATGAATCTTTGCAAAGACTTTTTGATTTACAAACTATGTTATCATTGTAACCTGTGCTTATATTGTAGTGTAATTTATGTTTAGTTTTAAGATATTTATATAAATAATTAATAAAAATAGTTCTGTGAAAATAAATGTTTTTGATTTTATTTCTGAATTTTATTAACTGTGATCCAATCCAATCCTCTAAAATCATCCCTAACTAAAATGATAGAAAGCCGAGTATTTTGATAAACAGATCATTATGATAACCGTTGAAATAAAAACGAAATTTTGTAATTTTGCCGTAGAATGGAACGTTATTTGGGTTCCGTACCCGTAGGGCGCTAAACAGAACCCTATTACTAAGCCTCCGCTTTCCGTCCGTCCGTCCGTCTGTCTGTCTGTCACAGGGCTGTATCTCATGAACCCTAATAGGCAGGCAGATGAAATTTTCACAGATTGTGTATTTCTATTACGGCTCAATCAATCTGCCTAGCCTTTTCCCAACTATGTTGGAGTTGGCTTCCAGTCTAACCGGATGCAGCTGAATACCAGTATTTTACATGGAGCGACTGCCTATCTGACCTCGACAACCCATTAACTGGGTAATACAATAAGTACCCCTTGGTAAGCCTGGTTGTCAGACTTTCGGGCTTCTGACGACCCGTAACGACTGTCAAAGATACACGAATGACAGCCGGGACCAACGGCTTAACGTGCTTTCCGAGGCATGGAGAAGTCTCGGTATGTAAAAATGGTCACCCATCCACGGACCAACCTCGGCAAGCGTAGCTTAACCTGATGGATCGACCCGTGCGGCTGTTATAACTTAGCCACGAGCTCCTCCACGAGTATTTCTATTACGGCTATAACATCAAATTAAAAATAAAATAAAGTTAACAAGTAAAGGGGCTCCCCATACAATAAACTTAATTCTTACCCTAGCATGTAGGGTATCATTGTCTAGAACTTATTGTACTCAATAAGTTCTAGACAATGCCACCCCGTTTTCATTTTTTAAGAAAAAAAAAATTTTGTAAGTACTCTACTGAGTACAAATATTTTTTTTTTTTCAAAAATGAATACGTAAAGGTTGTCAATTTAAGACCATTTATGTATGAGCTCTATCACAAAAATTAAACAAGATAGGAATTTGAAACTTCTGTATATCATGTCCATTATACTGTATTTAATCAACAAATACTATAATCGCCGATTCTAAAGGTATTTTCTTTAAATAAGGGTGATTTTCATCAACTACAAAAAATAACCTTATAAATCACAGTATCATTATGAAATACAAAGTTATCTTTGCGATTATTAAACATAATATGTTACGAAACCCTTCGCGTGCAAGCCCGACTCGCACTTGGCCGATTTTTTAAGTGCACAAGAATCATACGGCATAACTACAAATTAATGTTGAACATAAACATGATTCTGCTAGTACATGAAGGTCTGCTGAACCTTTCAAAAGTCATAAGCTTGATATTACGAAGACTATTAAGTAATTAAATCAATAAAAAGAGAAGTCCTGATTGACTGACTGACTCATCAACGCCCAGCCCAAACCATTGGACCTAGAAAGCTGAAATTTTGCACAGAGGTTCCCATTATAATGTAGACAAAGAATAAGGAAGGAGTTGTGTTCCCGTGGAATATTTTCTGCTAGTTTTAGATAATTATGCTGAATGGCGATTAACATTTCTCATATGACGGTATGTGGAAAAAGCTATCGTATCGTAAAAATAATGCCACCCACCTCCACAACAAAAAAAGTCCAGCAGTCATAGAAAGAAGTGATCGCTTGCTGTGTGGACCAGTGATTTCTATACAAATATTAATAAAATATTGATATTTTTTGATCATCATGATACAAAACGTTTTGTTCACCTCATTGACTCCTTTGAAGAATAAGAATGAGGTATGTAAACATTCCTTGATTTTATTTCATATAGTTGTGTTTTTTCAATGAAAAATCTTCGCAGCCATTTTTGATGTCAGTTGCAAAAGATATTTGAATTTTAACAAGAATCTAAAGGTGTGTAACTACATTATAATAAAAATAAAAATATTTATTTTAATTACAAAGTGCTTTGTCATAAATGTATTGGAGATCTCCTTTTAAGCAATAGTTGCTTGTGTTAGGAGACTCCATATATAATATATAATAATATGTAATTGTGAAAAAAATAAAGTGGTTTACGTTTTTGTTGTAGAATAACTACTGGGAAAATCGGCCGTTTATATCGGTGTGGCCAGAAAATATACAGCAGAAGAAAAGAGGTATGTAGCTTTTTAATTATATACCTACATAATACATTATACAAACATATTACCAGAGTCACTTCACACAACGTTTCTACATATTATGAGGCAGGCCAAATAATTCATTTTAATTGTTTTTGAAGTAAGTAATTGTAAATAATTAATAAATAAACAGTGATAAAATCATACAAAACCTACCGTTATTAACTAGGAGCTCGTGGCTAAGTAATAACAGCCTCACGGGTCGATCCGTCAGGTTAAGCTACGCTTGCCAGGGTTGGTCCGTGGATGGGTGACCATCTTTACATACCGAGACACCTCCGTGCCTCGGAAAGCACGTTAAACCGTTGGTCCCAGCTGTCATTCGTGGATCTTTGACAGTCGTTACGGGTCGTCAGAAGCCCGAAAGTCTGACAACCAGTCTTACCAAGGGGTATCGTATTACCCAGTTACTGGGTTGTGGAGGTCAGACAGGCAGTCGCTCCATGTAAAATACTGTTATTCAGCTGCATCCGGTTAGACTGGAAGCCGACCCCAACGTAGTTGGGAGAAGGCTAGGCAGATGGATTGATTGATTAACTAGAGAGCAATATTATTTCTAGTGTCTTTGGGTTCCTTACCGAGAAGGTGCCAAACGGAACCCTATTACTAAGCCTCCGCTGTCCATCCGTCCGACCGTAAACGGGATGTATCTCATGAACCGTAATAGGTACATAGTTGAAATTTTCACAGATTGTGTATTTCTATTGCCGCTATAACAACAAATGATAAAAATTACAAGGCTTAGCGTGTTTTTTAACCGACTTCAAAAAGGAGGAGGTTCTCAATTCGTCGGAACCTTTTTTTTTTATATTTTTTTTTATGTATGTTCCCCGATTACTCGAAGATGGCTGGACCGATTTAGATTTTTTTATTTGTTCGAGAGTGTATACATCACAGTGGGTCCCATATAAAATTGATTAATTTTGCTTTGGTAGTTTTTGAGTTAGCTTCAATAATACGTATTTTTTCCCCACTTTTATATGGATGATGTTCTAGTTTGTTTTGCAGGTAGTGGTATTTGAATTTGTGTGGGGTAGGTACCTACACAACTAAAAAGTGAAAAATAAAAAATTTTTTACAAAAAAAAATACAACCGACTTCCAAAAACAACACTACAAAGTGAAAAATAACTTTAATTTCGGTAGTCGGTGTCGGAAATTAAAGTTATTTTTCACTTTGTAGTGTTGTTTTTGGAAGTCGGTTGTATTTTTTTTGTAAAAAAGTTTTTTCTAAACTGAAGTTTTTTTTTTATTTGTAGAGTTAAATATTGTTCGGTGGTACGGAACCCTTCGTGTGTAAGTCCAACTCGCACTTGGACGGTTTTTTGTAGTTTACATTCTGTAATTTCAGATATAACCAGAACAATAAAGAAACAAAAACGGGTGCGGACAGCCTTCTCCACCTGTCAACTGCGGGCTTTAGAAAAGACGTACTCCCGTCAGAAGTACATTGATTCAGAGAAACGTGCTGAGCTCGCCAGCACCTTGAACATTGGCGAAAAATGTATAAAAATCTGGTTCCAAAATAGGAGAATGAAGGAGAAGAAGGAATCATCTGAGTCCAGCTACGATTCTTCAAACGAATCTGTTGGTATTGAATCCTTACCAGAAACTGCTTCAACCCCATTGCAGGTAACTGTCGATCAACCTATCACTGAACAGCTCAACAACTTTTCTCATTATACTGACAATTCCTACCAATTACCCACTTACCATAATACTAATCAAGTTCAGTCTGGCTATGGAGCTACGGCTCCACCTGGTTTTGCCACATATTTTTGTAACGAAAACGCTGTATACCCTACGCAATATTATCCTTATGAAGTAAACTATTCGAATAGCAATGGTTACAACCAATATGGCAGTGAAATGAATAACTATTGGACATGGAATCAATATCCGTATTACTCGACTGTTTAGATTTTTTTTAATTTGAGAATTTAAAACACAAATAGTTTTACTATACCCTATATTATTATCAAAACCAATTAAAGTATATTCAATCATTGTTTGTTTGACCTACCTATGTTACGTCAAGCCAAAATATACCTATTTAAATTAAAAATAATTAATTATTTTAAATTATAAATATCTTTGAAGAAGTCACTACCTACACACCTACCTACATTTAACATGGTTTTGTATCTGAGAAATGAAAATTTTACAACTAATTTAATTTAGTGTGTGTTTTAATAATTTATTCATTTATAAGATCGCCTAGTCCTATTATTAGGTAAATCTTCAATATTTAATTACTACAATGTTTTCTTAATATTACAATTGCCATGTTATTCGTTTTTCTAGCAGTAAAATGAATACTACATGAAACATATATAATTCTATGTATTTGTAGACAAAGTTTCATATTATTTTATTTACCATGTTTTATAATTCATGTATTCCCAAATTGTGAGTAAGTTGGTTTTTCTTGTTTAACGGTGAATTAATGTAAAATAAATAGTTTTAAGCAATGCTATATTCTTTATACTTTTAAGCAAAGGTAGGTAAACATTTAGTTAATGTTTTTTATTATACACAGGTATAATTTATTGTTCAACAGATTATTTTTGAATTTGACACTTCATACATATATTTAAAATATTTGATATTTATGGTGTAGCGATATTTGAAACAAACGTGTAAAAATACTATTTTGTATTAGATAAGTAATTACTTACTAGACATACTCTATTTTTAAGTAAGGTGACTTGATAAAATCTTTAATATAAAATAAATAAAATTAATATATTATTCTTTATTTGTTATAACTTTTCAGCTATTTATATCAAAACTTTATTATTATAACTTATTCTAAAATACTTTTATTTTTATAATTTTAAGTTTAAACTTTTGTGTAGAGAGTGTTGGTTGCGAGTTAGTATTTATAATTTTATTTTATAGATACTTACTCTTACCCAATATGTACTTTATTTTCTACGTTTTATTACTTTTTCTCTTTGATCTTGAAACTATCTTAAAAATATCTTTATTTGTAACAATTTGGCTAGCTGTAAATTAATTGTGTTATAATTATGTAGTTAAATGATGCTAAAAACTTTTAAAATGTACTAAATCTCAGTGTGCAAACTTTTTTTAATAAAATACAAATATAATTTTGGTTGTTTTAATCATATAACGCGCAAAGGTTACAACTTAACAAAACAAATTAAATCAATAGCTTATTTTAATATTTATACAAACTTACAGACAATACTTTTTGTAAAATAATTTTTTAAATATTAATTCTAAACGATTAACGCATAGTTTAACATATTTTTACAATTTTACTTATTCTATTAAATACTGGAATTAATACATTCTAAAAAAATAATGTTACAAACATGTGTCCATAAAATGTACTCGTACAAACAGACCAAACACTCCTAAAATAGAAGGACCTTTAAAATCACAAACAATTGTTTAAAACTTTGTACTGGAATTTTGAAAAGGCACAGCAGTAATAATATATTGAGGATTTGGAGATTGCTGCGGAAAATTGTATGGAACTTGATGCATTACTTGCTTATCATGACATTCACAATTACATGGTCTTTTGGCAAAGTTTTCCTGAACTGTAGACATATTCAACAATGGATCGCTCGGAGCAGTATCAGGCGATGGACCAGAAGTGACAACGGGCATGACACTTACTGGCTTCCAAATAACTCCACTGGTAGAGATGTAAGGCTGCGTATAAAACGGTGAAACAGTTGGCACCAGAGCTACAAATCCTGGATTACTAGAAGTATTCCCCGGAAGAGTTTGTTGTGAACCCATCTTAGGAATATTCATCCTTCTCTTTGGTGATAAATCTTCAGGTATCATCTGTCCCACGACACCTGTAGACTTGGGCTCTTCAATCTTCTTAAGATCTTCAGCTTCCTTTTTGAAAACCTGTTCATAAGGTGGTTTTGCAAAATATTCAGTTTTGTATTTCTTACACAAATCAATAGAGAATTCAGCAGATGTTTTGAAATCCGGAGGTGAATGACTAGTTTTTACAAACACAGATGGTGGATGGTGGATGATGGGATGGTGGATGGTGGATGGTGGCACTTTAGCTGGAGTTACAAGTGCAGCTATTTTTGCTGCAGAATCTTTGATTTCAACTCCTTGAACCATTTGCCCTATTCCATTACAAGCAGAATTATTTGTGCCCATATTTTTGTAACAGTTTCCTTGATCTAAATTTGTTAGTATTGGTAATGAACGCGGTTGTTCATTAGTTGATGGCACAACATTACTTAATTGATCTTTAGTGATTTCTCGAGACTTTTTAATGCCTTGTTCGTCATCAAATTCTTTAGTTGTACTTTCTTTCTTTTCCTTCATTCGACGATTCTGGAACCATATTTTGACAGCCCTTTCAGGGATGTTCAAAAATGCGGCTACTTCCTTGCGATGAGCATTACCGATGTAAGGAAACTTTTTGAACTGCTTCTCCAGATAGTTCACTTGATCTGTTAAGAAAGCGCTTCGGAATCTTTTTACCTTTTTTGGACTTTGGTGTTGTAGATTATGCATCTGAAGAAGAAATTATACATATTACCGATTAGTTTGAATTAAAAAAGTAATTAAAATTGTTTCACAATATTTTTTAACTGCTTGCACGTTGAACGTTCAACCAAATGTAAGATAGTAAGTATATAACTGTCAATTCATGAATAAGTCATTTAACACAGTCTTCTAATTTTAGGATGCAAAAAAGAGGGCTGTTGCATTTTGTCACCTCTCTCGCTCATACGGAACCGAATTTTTAAGAATATTAAATGAAAAGAGATCTGTTTTTGAGATGAGCTAAATAAATGCCACAATAAAAATTTGCTTTTAATAATTACTTATTAAATTAATATTATTGATTAGATCGCTAATTGATTACATTTAAAAAAAGCATTTTAATTTAACATTCTTAAAAATTTGGTTCCGTATGAGCGAGAGAGGTGACAAATTGCGTCAAGCCCTCATAATTTATTTTAATAATTTAAGAATAAAAACACTGCACACCACTTACCACTTTGATGTGATATTCCCCTCCGACAAAGTCGCTAACAGTTTCCATACTTATACTATCTTTTGTACCTTTTTGATTCAACCACTGATATTTCATTATCAATCAATGCTGACACCACCAATACAAAGCGACTAAGAATTCTAAACTGATTATTTCTTATATATAAGTAGTTATGATAGGAAAATCATTATTTAATGACAATATCAATATACTCATACACTATTAACTAATTATTAACGATTATCATAACGTGTTTAATTATCATTTGAATTACTTAATGTCCATTGTGGCTTAAAACATTTACTCTATGTAATTAGATACCAGTATTGGTACTTACTTGGTTCGTAATTATTTAAATACTCTACTACTCTATTACCTACTTATCTCTCTACTCTATTTACCTACTTATCAGCAGACTAAATATATTATCTACTGAAAACATTGTAATGTATGATGTGCATTTGTACTTTGAAAATAATGTTTTTAAAAGTGGTTTGTTTTGGAATCCTACTAATATTATAAATATGAAAGTTTGTATATTTGTATGTTTCGATGTTTGTTACCCAATCACGCAAAAAGGACTGAAAGGATTTGAATGAAATTTGGCACACAGATAGTTTATAACCTCGATTAACACAATATAGGATAGTTTTTATCGCGATAGTACGTTGCATGCATACAAGACGGTATTCTGTTCATGACATGAGCAGTAGGTAACCTTACAAAAGGTTACTAGGCTTGCATGAATTCAAGACATTACTTAATTCAATCATTAGTATTATCCCACGAATAGGATTTCAATGAAGGCACAACAAAAAGTACTAGTATTTCAATCATCAGTATTAATTATGCTGCTAATAGAATTTGGATGAAATTTGACACGTCTAGTTTATAACATGGATTAATACATAGGATACTTTTTATCCCGGTAGTACCAACGTTTCCGTGGGTTAATTTCCGAGCTCCACGGGGACAAAGCCGTTGGCAAAAGCTAGTATCATTATAAATTCTGATTCTTTTTAATTAATGACAAGTTCTTCTGACTGTTTGCCAAGTTGCATAATATTTGTGATGTTCAAGTCTGATTCATGTATGACTTACTAGTGGCCCGCCCTTGCTTAGCACGGCGGGTGTCACTAATGTGGCGACAAATGTCAAAACATCGAGATTTCTGTCTTACTCGTATATCTAAACTAAATATTAATGTTGTGTTATACACATATGTGGTAGTGTTGGAAGGCCTCCCACAAGGTGGACCAATGGCCTTATGAAGGCCGCAGGAATCCGCTGGATGCGGGAAGCACAACCGGGTAAAGTGGCGGCGCTTGGGGGAGGCCTATGTCCAGCAGTGGACGTCTTTCGGCTGAAATGATGATACACATAAACCTTCTACAATAAATTCTCTAAATGAACTAAAACAACCGCATCAAAATCCTAAATATATCTAAGGAATGAAAACTTGGAATGATAAGGTAAGTTTCTGAAGGAATACATAATAAGAAATATTAAATTCATTTAAATACTCGTATAATAATAATATGCATCTGCAACATTGCAGTTAAGAGGATACATCGAAGCGTGGTTAAGCTCGGTGTGTAGTGAAATGGCGTTATGGCTGTTTAGTTTGACGCGCGAGATAGAAGACTCACGCGCACCGGAACTAAACGCGCTTCGTTTAAATATATATTTATGACAAAATGCTATACTTAAATAAATTTATAGCTAAGTAAATTCTTGAAATATTTAAATACCTTCGATTTAAAGCAAATTTTGCTGCATAATAAGGAACTGTTTACGTATAATCGTATAAAATAGAGCATTATAGGTGCTATTTTGAAAAAAAAATATATCGAAGAAAACATACGGATCGAATACAGAACCTCCTTTTTTTAAAATCGGTTAAAAATGAATCGGAACTGAGCGGGTGGTAGAGGTAGGGAACTGGGACGCGAGGTACCTAGGTGCATTCTCGAAGTGAACGGGTAGTAGTGAATTTTCGATAAAAAGAAAATCGTTCGGATTTACGTTGTGATATGCAGTTAGATGAATATTGAGAACTATTTAACTATTGATTTAATGACTATACAGGATGTATCAGAAAGATGTGGTCTAATCCCCTTGGATTAGACCATCAAACTGCACAACTTTCTCCATGGGACCAACATCGTAATTGTGAAAAAATAATCAGCCGTCCCATACATTTACGTCGAGTAGGTATTGAAGTTTTCTATGGGACAGTTGATATTTTTTTCTCGATTACGATGTTGGTCTCATGGAGAAAGTTGTTCATCATAGTCATCGCTGACAAAAATGCTTGGCTAAACGCTGGTCCTGCTCCACAAGGACGCATAAACTAATTGATTAGCATTCGAAAATATTGTTGGAGATTATGAAGAGTAAAAACTATCTTTGCACTGTTTAAATTCAATCTCTTAGTATTGTATAATTGCATAGCACATGTGTGAGCACTATGTAGCTACTATAAAGCTACCGTTTACTGGGTACGTCTTTCATTGACTTGAATGTGCCGTGGCGGTTGAGAGTATGTCATGCTCATTCAAATGACTCGCTGGTGGTGGCGTGTGTGTTGGATCATTAAGTTCCCTTCAAAAATGGTGCTGATCCATGCGTCATGTTCGTGAACGGACGCCGTCAGTTGGGACTGAACATCTCTTAGCTGCCACGGCTTATATTTAATTTAGTTGTTTGTAGTTTTTACCCAACTACGGCGAAACAAAAAGGAGGGTTATGACTTTGACCGGTATGTATGTATGTACGTTCATCTGTTCCCCATAACTTCTAAGCTCTTATCATAATTTGACAAATGAAAAATCGTTGGAAGCGTCTTGATCGTCCGCTGGTTATAGGCTATGTGACGTCACATTTAATTGAATATGGCGCCCTCTAGAGGACATTATGTCACAAACTAAAAAATCTATTATTTTTTAATGATGCCGTGTTGGGTATCAAATGAAAGGGCTTGATTAGCACATTACAATAATATATATATATATATATTGTTAGCTATTGCTCGCGGCTTTACTTGTATGCAGCCGATAATTTGGAATATTTTCTAAAATCACGCCTCAGATGTGAGCCAAAAATTTATCTTCAAACCTCTAAACAAAATATTCTCATCTGAAATTAGAAAAAGACAGTCAAATTAAAAATCTTGAGTCACACGTCATGTTAGGGCTAAATCGAACTGATTACCTACGTGTGACTCCAGATTTTTAATTTCATTTAATAAATCCGTCTTTTTCTAATTTCAGATGAGAATATTTTCTTGTTTCATACTTTTTAGACCGTGATTTTTCAGTAGTCGGGTTTTAGTTATTAAACTTACTTTTTTTAAACTTACTTTTTTATATTTTTATTACGGACGCTTTTAACGTGCAAGGCTTTCTACATTGTTCTCACATGCATATTTTCAACATGAATGATGCAACCAATATTATGTAACAATAATTTGATTTAGAAGAGTGTCCGTGGAGTTTCTTGCCCGTGTTTCTCCATAGGAACCTACTACGCTTTGGAATGGGTAACTAGCGACTGACTGACTCTTTGACAATTCAAAAGTGTCTGTAATTGGTTTATTTGAAATAAAGTCTAATCAAGCTCGGAATACTATTTTATTTCAGGACCTCTAATAATTTAATTGTTTCTATGTGGATTGTCAATTATTCATAGGAGTAATGTTAGTAAAAAATTAAATTTTATGAGCACTTTTTTTATTTAGCATAATAATTACAGTGAATATTTACAATCATTACCTTACAATTAAAAATACCTAAAACTATAACACTAATAATCGTCTTCAAACTGAATACCCGACCTGATCCAGGACAAATCCCAACTCTTCTCAATGATATCACTACGAGCACTAGAGGTTGCCGTTTCCGTCTTTGGTTGCACTTCTGGTGACAACTCCTGGACTTCAGTGTATGGAGGCTGGTAAGGCTGCACCTGAAAATTTACCTGCTGGTACTGCGCCTGGCATTCCTCCCCCGACATGAAAGTCTGATTATACATACTCTGCACCGAAGTCTGAACTGGCACCGAGGATGGTAGACTCGCTATAGGCATTGAAACTGAAGTGGACCCTGCTGGATACTGTTCCTCATAAATGTTTCCCTGATTGTAGATTTCGTTCTTTATATCCGAATACTGCTCATGCATAAGCATCGGTATCTGATTGTTGCCTATTTCGGAAGATGACTCAGATGTGCTAGCTTCTTCAGACTCTTCCATACTCTCGGCTCTGTCTTTCTTCTCCTTCATACGGCGATTCTGGAACCATATCTTGATGGTGCGTTCATTAAGACGCAAGATGTCTGCAAGTTCAATCCTACGAGCACGATCCAAGTAGCGTGTCCTGGCGTATTCCTGTTCTAGCTCCATCATCTGTTGGCTCGTGAACGCAGTTCTTATGCGCTTTTGTTTCTTGACTCCTCCAGTTGTTTTGTTGCTGGTCCAGCCAGGTGACTGAGAGATGAATCTTCCGAGAGCTGGTTGAGGCCAAGCTGGCCCTCCAATAATCGGATTATTTTGATTACGTATTAGAAGATTTTGTTCGTGTATGATTTGCGGGTTCATTCCTCTTGTAGGGTTTAAAGTTCTATACCCAGTAGGTAGTGTGTTCCTTGAATAAGGGATATTTATATAATTCGGCGGGTTGTACACGACTTGGTTGCTGAGAACATTGATGTTGCTGACGCTGCTGGTGACATGGTACTCACTGCAGACATTGTTGGTAGACACTGGTACTGATACACCGCTGTGTGATGGCAACTCGCCCCACTGCGGAAGCTGTGAACAAAAGAAAGGTTTTATTAGTTATCATACATAGAACATGAAGTTGAATTAGGCAGAAAATTACACTAAATAGGGAATTAAAGTTTCAAACTTTTAAGCACAAAAAATTGAGGACAAATATTGAAATCTGAAACAGAATTGGTAACAATGAATATTATGGTATGACCTGGTTGAGACACACAGACCAGGCAAGCATGACACGAAAGGAACGGGTCTATACGCAGCAGTGGTGTGCACAAGGCTGGATGATGATCATTATAAAAATTATGCAATCAAATTACCGTAGTATTCTGCAACGTATTAGTGCTATCAACTTGATTCCAGCGGCCATCACTGGAGGTAACCCCACCATTGCCAACAGTATAAAGAGTTGATGTAGAAGACTGACTGGAAGTGGTAGTTTCCGGCATTTTGGAATATTCTAAATTATTGTATGTAACGTTCGCAACGAAAGCATAGCTAATTATAATGTCCGTCGGATTTGTTCCTAGTTTTATATATCCACAAAAACCCCATAGTAAGGGGTAATTAGCAAATTAGTCAAAAGCTTTGTCCTTCGATTAGGTGATTAGATTAGCAAGTTGTTGTGTCAAAATTTTGTTATTGTTAATAGTTCTCTATTTTATAACTTTTACTAGTTTATGAAAATTTCTTTATATTTAACTTTCTAGTTATAATCAGTCTCATGTTTTAAGTTTTGAGTAGGAATTGTTACTCGGATAGTAATTTTATAATGGATAGAATAAGAAATGAGTACATAAGAGGAAGTTTGAAAGTGGCACCGTTGACTGAAAAGTTGTGCGGAAATCTGTTGTCATGGTATGGGCATGTGATGCGGAGGAATGATGAAAATGTTGTGAGTATGAATGTCGAAGGCTATAAGAGTAGGGGAAACGATGGATGGACTGTGTGAAAGATGACATGGCTAGAAAGTGGGTGACTACCGAGATGACGAAAAATAGAGAAGGGACAAGTTGCGCCGACCCCAAATAGGTAGGATTTTTTTAGGGATTTCTTTTCAATAAATAACAAATACAACAAAAAGTATTAAAACAAACGCTACCACCACTACCATTACCACCACCACCACGCTACCATTTTTTATTACTTGGTCGTTTGCTTACCTTTTAACCCATCACTTGTTAGATACCCAAGCACCAGCTCGCCGTCCGGTAAGGACCAGCCGGTCGATTCTGTAAAAATCTCACCGTGAAAACTTAGGTGAAGTGAGTTTGTTTTTGCTAGGAATTGACACTATTGACAGCTCACTCCACGCTCACTTCACCTAAGTATTCACGGTGAGATGGTTATACAGAATCGCACTGCAGGCCCGGGTTGACGGGGCGTTGTGTTCCACGCGCGCCTCAAAGAGATGTCAGCAGTGACGGGGTCCAATAGGGCCGATGCCGCCGGGGTCGCGGGTAGCTCGAAAGAGATACCGTGGCCCTGGCACGGGCAACTGAAGCAACACGGGTGGGTTTTAGTCAGTAAAAGTCTGACACGCCCTCCCGCTCTGCCCAGAGCGGGAGAAGTCATTTGATGATTTCCCATTCACAAAAAAAAAAAAAAAAGATACCCAAGCGCCTTCTCCCCATTTCCATCTATCGCAGGTCACAACATCCTTTGTTCTTATATTAAATATAATCTAGATTTGTTATCAAATAACTAGCTTTTGCCCGCGACTTCGTCTGTGATCCAGGATGAAAAGTGGCCTATGCCTTTTTCCAGGTCTACCCTTGTGCCAAATTTCATCCAAATTCGTTCAGCCGGTTTAGCGTCAATGAACAAACAAACAAACTCACTTTCGCATTCATAATATTAGTTAGGAGTGTTGTTTTATTTCCAAGACATTGAAAATAACTTTTTCCTACACTATTCACAAACAAGTTTCTTCTCTTTAAATGCATTACTTTCAGTATGAACATTGTAGATAACAAAAAATGTTTTAAGGTGTAACACTGCAATAGTTATTGCCCCAGTGCTAGGTACGTATAGAACTAAATTAATTTAGCTGCAGCACAAATTCTTATACTTACCAGATGTCATCACTAATCTAATGAATAATTAAATGCCATAAGTTTATTTGGTGTTTGTTAACTATCCTCATCTAATTGACAATTCATTAATAGGTATCTCTGTCTTTACCGGAAATGTAGTTACGAGAGGAAATTTCCTTACGTTTTCTAATTAAGTAATATCTAAAGGTACCTATTATTTAACCAGAAAACCAACATTTATTTTGACATTTCATTACGTAAAACAACGCTTACAACAAACATTTTATTTATTTTTTGTTTTCTGGTTTATGAAAAGTTTTGAGCTTTAATATGAAATAAACTGGTTACGGAATTAAGACCACTGCCAACTTATTTTATCTAGTGTTTGTTTTAAAAACAAATATCTACTGATACAAATATGAAAATATTTGTAATCATACAACAAAACAACATTAACATTGATTCAATTAGAGGCAGATAAGTGTTAAAAAATTATTATGTTATAACATATTTCTATATATCTATTACTACCCAGTAAACTTATCAAAAACAAAAGCTTTCATAGATATAGTTCAATACCTACAGCAGAACGTGTCTGTTTACACCTTTCAGACTCATAATTTACAATACAATAATCATTTGTTACCTACTGCAACAGACAACGTGTTTCATGAATATGTTATAAAGAATCCTGAAACTAACGCTGAAATTATTTCCATTATTTACTTTTTGTCCCATATAATGTAAAAACCAAAACAGCGCCATCTAGTTACAGACTTCGCTACTTCAAACAAGGCTTCTGAGCTAATTCATGATACCCGTGGTTCAGAGGACAAAGTTTAGTCTTACGTGAGCGTTGAATATATCTATATTTTACGAACAATTTCGAACCTTTTCTAAAATAAGTAAGGTTTTTCTTTCTGATAATATTTATATGAAAATTGTTAATGATATTGTTTTACGCTGCTAAGTATGTTTTTTGTGTAGAATCTGTTTTATTACAAACTTTAAGAAAGCTTATGTAAAATCAATGAAAAAGCGTCATGCTGAACATGTTTCAGTCTAGTGACCCCAGCATCCGAGCTAACCTTTCTGTAAACATACAGATGGCGTAGTCTGTAGCAATCTTTGTGAAACAGCACAGTGGGAAAACTCAGTTGTCGGTTTATAGTTCCTAGCTGTTATTTTATAAAATAAAACTTTCTAGAAGACGGAGGACGTTGCTTGTCTTTTGTTTCCTAATATGTACTTTCATTAAATTTTTCTGTATTTTATTAAGGTATCAATAATTTACTAACCCTGTCTAGCCTTAGACAAAAAAGAACTAGTGCTCCTTAGTAATTCCAAAATATTTAATTATTAAAGAAAAGCATAGTAGTACGCGCTATGCTAATTAAATAATTGGGTAAAATACAGGATGAAATTGAATTCATAGGCATCCTTCTATGGAGTCATTGTACTCATCAATATGACTTTTTTTATAATTTCTGCTGTTCCCTACATTTATGTCTGCATAACTCGTCAAAACTATCAGATTTTTTTTCCGTTCCCTACGAACAGCTAATTTTTTTCCCATAGTAAAAGTTGTTCACAATGATGAGTACAATGTCCCCTTAAAAGGATGCCTATGAATTCATGTAAGTATATCTGAAAGCTATAAAAATAATTTAGGCACATACCTAAATCCTTTATCTATATAAATATATATATCTAATCAAAAGCTTCTTGTTATTTATTTATTTATTTATTTATGTTAATACGGTTTGTGGACCAATTACATTAACACATACAGTAAATATAACATAATCATAATAAAGACAACAAAAAAAAAAAAAAAAATAGAACAAAGATATTATAAACAAAACACAAGTTTTAAATTTATGTGCTCTCACAAAAGTGAAGACAAGCGCACAAAACAGTTTTGAGATCATCTGCAAATAGGTCACAGTTCGGGTTGGCTTCCATGACGTTATTAAGCGCAGTCAGGGTGCGAGGAACAGGGGATGAGGCGCGGGCCACTGTTCGAGTTGTGGGCACGGATAGTAGACGGTGTTTTCTACCACGGAGATAGCTGCTTGGAACGTAAAGGCGAATCAGCTCATTATGGAGATCAGGAGCATCTGTTATCCCACGACATATTTTAAGCATGATGTACAACTGATCATAGGTTCTCCTAGTTTGTTACATATGAAATCCTTTATGTTATTTAGGTTATGTAATATTGTAATAAAATACAAGGCAAAGTAGGTAGGTAGGTATCTATACTAAATAAACGACAAGAAAATATCGTATAACTAGCCTAAATACAGGGTGTACTTACGTTCGGTATTCACCTGCAACTTTTGCTCAACAATCATATATACTTACCTACTTGTACTTACATACCCACAATCCTACATAGTTTTGTATGTGCCTACCTAAGTAAGTACATCGGAATGGTAGCAACAGTAACGCTTGACGAATGTAGAATATTTCGCCAAAGTACTTTTACTGTGGCCTATGCCTGAGTTTGCTTATATTGAATAAACGTGAGTTGAATAGACAACTAGGGTTGCCGCGCTCTTTTCTTGCTTTTTTTTATTACGATTTCTTATTTTTAATCTATGAATCAAAATGTTACAATATTTTATCAATTCAGTATTTATTCCAAAATTGAATAAATGTTATATTACAAATTAGATTTTTTATAATAAAATAATACTAAGTATATCGGTTAATATAATACCTACATACTTAGATTATTACAACTTAGGTAGCTACTTATCTATAAAAATTCCTACATCACTACCCCTTGACCTAAGTTTACAAATAAAGTACTTAACTTACATAAACCAAAATTTCCCTATTTGCACACTACAAATTGGAGGCGGAGTCCAAACCAACAAAAGGTTAAACAGAGACAGAGATATATGAGTTCATCTGTCTGTCTCTTTCTGATTGACAGTTAACATCACTGCTGCAAAGGAGATTATCCCTTTATTGTTAAAGATGTTTACTGATTTACTGCGTAAATACAGAAGTATTTGAACAGTCATCTGAGTCAATAACAATAGACAGATATGCTACTAATCACTTTGTTGACAGAATGTCGAGATATTTGTGTCTCTTAATTTGCTTGTTGTTTACGTTTGAAGAGATAAAGGCCTGTAGTTGATAAGATATTTTCGTTTTGTTACCTGCTACTGATTAGGAATTAGTTTTTTTTTTTTGTTATGATGTGAAATGATGGGGTATATTATCATCAGAAACTAAGCAAATTATTTAATTTCCTATTCGTCCTGTCCCTTTCACACAGACAGGAAATCAACGGGATGAAAGAGAAAAAAACGTGGTAAACTTTCTTCGTCTTCTACAGAAGCAGTAATCAAATGTAAGTACCTGTAATGAAACATTAACAAGCTTAACTCTTAAAATGTCGATTGTTCACCATGTGTACAGATAACAATAGAATTTCAATTGTGTCTGCTAATTAGCGCGCGACGGGTTAATAACAACTTGGTAGGAGTAAATTGATTGAAAATTAATAAATATTATGCTTTAAAAAACATTAAGCCTTTACTGGTTGTAACACGGAGTAAAGTTACAACCAGTAGTAGGTACTTGATTCAGTTACATAAGTTCTTCTAGAATTAGGTTTGGAATATGTTACTCTGCGGTTCTTTGCTCTCTCACCGAGGTAGGTGAGATTAATATTAGGTCTTTACCTATGAAATTGCCGTTCTGCAGTACTGGCCATTTCAAATCAAAATAATTTTTGTTTGGCTAAGAATTCTGATTTTAAATTAATTTTATTTTAAAAACATGGATTTTTTTTCCAAAAGTAGTCATTTGTTTATTGATTAGTGTTACATTTTCATCGCATTTCAATCTTTTTCGTCATCATGGATACGTTAAAAATTCGAGTAATTATGGAATATGAGTACCGTCGTGGCAGCAACGCGGCACAAGCGGCACGCAACATCAACGACGTTTACGGAGCTAACACTACAAACCAACGCACCACTTGTTATTGGTTTGCTAGCTTCCGTTCTGGAAATTTCGACCTGAAAAATGAACCTCGCGGTCGTCCGAAGACTTTGGTCGACAATGACGAATTAAAGGCGATTGTGGAAGCTGATGATACACAATCTACGGCTGAATTAGCAGCAGCTTTCGACGTTAGCGTCAAAACAATATTGGTCCATTTGCGTCAAATTGACAAGGTAAAAAAGCTTGACAAATGGGTGCCCCACGAACTCAATGATCGCCAGCGCGAAGTACGCGTCGAGACGTGCCTTGCACTGCTCAACAGACACACAAATGAAGGAATTTTGAACCGCATTGTTACCTGCGATGAAAAATGGATTCTGTTTGATAACCGCAAGCGCTCAGCAAGTTGGTTGGATCCTGGTTCAGCACCTAAACAATGCCCTAAACGAAAACTTACCCCTAGAAAGTGATGGTCACTGTTTGGTGGTCTAGCGCCGGTGTGAATCATCACAGCTTCTTACCAAACGGGGTGAGCATTACTTCAGATGTGTACTGTGAAAAACTGAACACAATGATGGAGAAGCTGGCACATCTCCAACCAGCATTGGTCAATCGCTCGTCTCCGCTGCTCCTGCACGACAACGCGCGACCTCATACTGCACAGCAGACGGTCTCCAAGTTGCAAGAACTGGGGTTGGAAGCTCTCCGTCATCCGCCCTACTCACCAGACCTTGCGCCTACAGACTACTACTTTTTCCAGAATTTGGATAACTTCTTGGCGGGAAAAAAATTCAATACCCGAGAGGCAGTACAAAATGCCTTTGAAGAATTTGTTGCCTCCCGTCCAGCTGATTTCTTTAAGAAGGGCATCAATAAACTGCCACTGCGTTGGCAAAGATGCATTGATTGCATGGGTGATTACTTCGATTAATACAAATAAAAAATGCATGAAAAAAAATCGTTTAAATTTTTTCATACAAAACGGCAATTTCATAGGTAAAGACCTATTATTTCGATTTATTGTTAGCGAGATTATTAAAAGCTTTTATTTATTTAATTTCAAATGTTGCACTTTCAACAATCAAATCTGAAACCGATGCCAAATAAAATAAAAATACAAAATAATTATTCTCAGAAAACTGAACTCCGCACAGCCCTACACCACAGCCGCCGCGAAAGATCATCAATCATCGCAGCAAGACAATCACAACCGGCGACACATCTGCCACGCTCGCACCGTACCGCACCGCGTCGACACCGCGGCGGTGCAGCTCTGCATCGATACCGCTCGATAATCTTCGTTAATCATCGGTAATTTTCGGGTAAGATATGCACAAACTTCTGAAGCGTTGATACAGTTTGATTACGGTAACGGTGCAGTGTTCTAGTTAGATCTGCCTAGCCTTTTCCCAACTATGTTGGGGTCGGCTTCTAGTCTAATCGGATGCAGCTGAATATCAGTATTTTATATGGAGCGACTGCCTATCTGACCTCCACAACCCAATTACTGAGTAATACGATACCCCTTGGTAAGACTCGTTATCAGACTTAACTGGTAAGACTAGTTAGTTAAGAGTACCTACTCCATCTACAATAAGATTAGACATTTAAATAAACCTTTTTTACAGTCCGTTCAATCGATTTTGACTTCTATTCCGTAGGCTTAAGGATGCCACTAAAGGCAAAAAATGGTTACAATACCAACTGTTTACTGCAGCTGCCGTTTGTCATGCCACCAACGCAATAGAAGTCAAAATCGGTTGAACGGACTGTAAAAAAGGTTTGTTTAAATGTCTAATCTTATTGTAAATGGAGTAGGTATAAGTGAAATTAAATAGTTTTTACCCGACTGCGCAAGAGCAAAGACAGGGTTATGTTTGTCACGTGTATCTATGTATGTGGAATTCTTTATCCTGCCTTTGAAGCATTTTGAAGAAGGATGAATTTTAATAAATGCCACGAACTTCATCAGACTACTTCAAAAATGAGCTTATTGCAGTTGGGTTCTTGATTTATTAAAAAAAAAAATAGTGTTCCTAGATTGTCAAGGGGCTAATGTGACGAGGGTAGGCAGTTGTTTCTACCTATGTACTTACTTTATCAAATTCATTGTAATCAGCATTGTGTCTGCATAAATTCCATCTCAGGCCAAAGGTGTCGTTGTAGCGATTGCTACGTCATCTTAGCGTAGCAAGCTACACTTTGTAAACTGAATAATATAGTATTTTAGCATCTCACATTAAAAATAACATCACAATTCCAGCTTGTTGCAGGTTAGCGGAAAAGTGATTATGGCACTTCGCTCAAAACCCTTTTGTTTCTCTCGTACATTCTCATTTCATATGTTTCTCCAAGCCGAAACAGACTGTTAACATTTTTTATTATAACTAACGGTAGGTTGAAAAAGATCTTGTAGGTACTGTACTAGACTTATATCTTAGTACCTGGGTGACAGAACTCTTTTCGGGTGGAAATAGAGAAAACGAATTTTCCCAGATATGAGATCTAGCTAGATCGGTTTTTCGCCTCGTAAACTCCTATATTGCAACTTTCATCGAAATCGTTAGAGCCGTTTTCGAGAACGTGATTACAAATCACACTAATATTATAAAGGCGAAAGTTTGTGAGTGCGTGTATGTGTGTATGTTTGTTACTTCTTCACGCTCAAACGGCTGGACCGATTTGGATAAAATTTGGTATGTAGATAGCTGACACCCTGCTGGCTACTTTTTATCTCTAGTTTACGCGGGTGAAAACGCGAGGCGCAGCTAGTATACAAATATTGCTCATAAAAAGCCGATTTTTCAATCGTCAGATAACTTCTAACTGAGGAATAAATATGGCGGTTTGACAAATATTGTCTATACATATAAGAGCTGTCAAAACGTAAAACATATTCCTCAAAATAAAAGTTATCTAATGATTGAAAAATCGGCCCATAATAGGATAGGATACTGTAGATCGAAGAAGACTCTTTAATAGGCCTACAGCCGGTAGGTAATATTTTAGTAGGCATTCAGCACCGAAGTATTACAAAAGGTCGGTAGACCTTCAACATTTTGTTCGACACAGAAAACGCTACTGTATAAAATCTATTGTTTTTGTAGGGCCGCAAGCTTCTCTATTGTAATTGTTTAGTAATATAACTTTTAGATGCCAATGTCGTCGGTCTAAGGAATAGTTAGATACTTATTAATAAAAGCCGGTAACGCTGTAAACGATCAATATTACATTACACAATATCACGAATTTTTTAACGTTTAGAGTTAACATTTAATATGAAGATTGCGCAATGATTGAACAAAAGTTTGAGCGAGTTTAATTTTTATTGCACAATATTATGTTTGCATTGCATCGTGTAGGATCAGTATTGCGTAATATTTTAAGCTTACCTACTGGAAATGCTAAATGTGTCACATAAAAACCTTTAAGTTTCGTGAAAACTGTTCCATCTGAGTCAGAATCATCAAGACTCCATTTTCTATGTATTTTATCGGGACCTAAGTACACTGTGCTTCTCATTCCACCTATAATTCCATTGTAAAAGCATTTCTCTTCCAGAAAAACTCTATTTTTACCCAAAACTGACAAAAATAAACGTAACTTAAAACATGAAATATTACCTCGCCTTAAACCTAGTTTTAATAAAACAGCCTATACTCACAAGCTAACGTAAACATTAATAAGGCCCAACCCTTCGCTTTTAATCTCATACACACCTTGTTATATTCTCATAAAAAATAGCTTTCCATATTTCACTAGTACAATATTGTAATATTGCGTAGGCGTCGTCTTAATAAACATTTTTTTTTCGTCATATGAAAATGACATTGAGGCGTCACGTGTGATTTTGATGAAAAAATATAAAAGAAATGATGGGATCGACGGCGAACCTCCCATCCGTTGGTTATTCCTTGTCTTTATAACAGCATCCCTTATGTTATGTATGTGTGAGTTTTAGTTTATGTAGGTCTGTATTTGTGTAAAGTACCTCTAGTATTAGTAGTACCTAGTAGTTTATATGTTAACTTGTTTTTTTTTTTTAATTTTAGAATAATTTATTATTCCATAAATCTTTGTTACAGATTCCTTTTCCACCAGTTACTGAAAAGCAGAAACTATGCAATACAATACAGTACTTAATTTTAGTGGAAAAGATCACCTGTATCCTGTTTAAAAAAAACTGTATCACAGGAGACAGTGCCTTCCGTATAAAATGAGTCAGTGTCTCGATAATGTATTTAAGCTGATGTTTGTTATTAAAAAATATTGATTAAATCATTGCTGCTGTTTTTGTAACGCCTTTTCAGGCAAATATGTTTCTATACAGGTATTTCTCAAACAAGCCTACTTAAATCACACTTACTATAGTGCTATTTCAGCTAAGCCTATAATATAGTGTAAGATCATTTAGGTCCCAAGCAATACTCTGTCGCACGCCACAAACATGCAAACAAAACCCGTATAAATAGCCCCTACATACCTACCAAAAGCCACAGTATATTTGATTGAACAACTTATACAGTATAACCACAGTAAACTCAAATAAAGAACATCGCAGTATCCCGATTGCGCTTGACAAATGAGCATCATTATTTGACAGACGGCAGATCAGGCGCGCTCTGTCGACATGCTGCTGTCTTTTGTTTTATTAAAGTCACCCTCCATTGATGTTATGAGGGATGACGGTACATGATGCGCACATGTAAGTATTATGAGCTAAGATCGTTTGGTGGGCCGTGTGGCCGTTTATGTACTTACTTACTTATAATTTTAGTAAACTTACAGTTAAGTCTTTGAAAGATTTAGGAAAAACAGTTCTACTAACAGGTTCCTAACTTGATCCTTTTAAAACACACATAACCTCACAAACCGCATTGCAACTCACAATGAGTTATAGTAGGTACTTACCTACTGTAACATACTACCTACTACAAGTACCTACATCGCAACACGCAAAACATAATTACTCATCATCTAACAAAACACCTAATTGAAACATAAAACCCTATTAAGCATATTAATTAAGCTAAAACAACTATATAAAACCCTGAGAACGCAGCATGAATTCATTACAGAATCGAATCATCGGCTGTCTATTATACCGACCGAGGGTTGCCACAAAGCCGGATCGAGCGACAAAAGGAAACGCGAGCCCGAGGCGAAATCTCGCGAGCCATAAATCATGGCCGACGGAAGCAACCCTAGCGCGATTCTCAAACGCTCAAGGGGTTCATTTTAATGCTCTGTTATATTTATCTGTTATTATTATTTTTATTAATAATGCGGTATTTTTAGGCTGTGGCAATTGGGCTTTGGTTAAAATATGAAAATGGGAATCAGATTAGTACATAAAGAAATACACACTTATTTACATTATTCCCTTGTTTAAATTACATAATAATAATGCAATATATGCAATTGTTATTATTTTTCAATATGCAATTTGCTTGTTTTATTTGCATTTCCTTGTATTTTTATGAATGACATTTTATTATGGTATTTTAAAACATGCAAACTGCATTTTTTGAATTCGGGGAATTCGTCTAATTTACAAGTAGAACAATTATGTACGTACGTAGGTAAATTTTCTGTAACTGCAGCTTATGAAGTTAATTAGGTATTTTAATTGATATTATTAGAGCTTTTCATAGAAAACAACTACTCATAGATGTGGCAATCGTTTAATTAGTTAGATATTTCTGTACATTAAGATAAGAAATACGATAAGTAGGTGCTTAATGGGATTAAGTATAATTTGTCTAATCGATAGATAACATTTAAACATTGTAAAAATAATCCGCTATGACTAATAATATCCATCAGCATTTCGTTAAAATATCAGTGAATGTATTACTTTTTAAGCAATTAATAAATAAGAACGTTATTAATTAATGGAAGCATACTATTGTGGTTAAAACATTATTTTCACTTTTTTTTTTCTTATTATTCTTGTTTTTACGAACTGTGTCCAAATATACGTTTTTCTTTCTTTCTTTCTTATTAATAATCGTTTAGTCTTATGATGCGCACATGTAAGTATAATGAGCTAAGATCGTTTTTAAAACATGCAAACTGCATTTTTTGAATTCGGGGAATTCGTCTAATTTACAAGTAGAACAATTATGTACGTACGTAGGTAAATTTTCTGTAACTGCAGCTTATGAAGTTAATTAGGTATTTTAATTGATATTATTAGAGCTTTTCATAGAAAACAACTACTCATAGATGTCAACTTGTCAGTCACAAACATAGTCTTATTATTATTATGGTTGCAAATAACTCCTACTTAATTATAATGAGGCAAATTTATTAAATTATGCGTATAGATGTTAAATGACGTAAGTACCTCTACATACCAGAACGATCAATAACGATTTCAATATTTTTTCAGAATTAACTAACTAATAATAGTATTCTAGTATGATTTCAATTAAAACATGTGTGTATTAAGTCAAGTAAAAATGTGGATTACGTGTAGGAAATAAAAATTATACTAATAACAAGTAAATGTTATATCAATAAGAAAACAACTCGATAAAATTCACAACTTTGATGTCGTATAGAGTGGAGAACACCGCACCTCGTAAATAATATTATCTAGTGACTTGCACCGGCTTCGCTGTGTTATTTTTCGTTTATGTTTTTTTATCCGCTTTTAATTGAAGAGCAAATCAAAATTTGTATGATAGTGTCAGAAAAATCTATCACATCAGAAGATTTTTTTGCAAGCTCTTCAGAGGCAAAAGCTATGACAAATCAAAGTCTTATAGGACGTAGGTACTGTTTACAGACATATCCTTTAATTGTAAACACAAACACATGAAAATATATTAACATTAAGCATCGCCACAGACCACTCACTTGCTCCATCTATAGTGCCATATATGTATGCCTGTGGGTATACAAATATGGGAATATGTTTGACTCTTTCCCAATAAACTTTTCAGAGATAACCACAATTTGCAAGAATTGCACGATTGAGATTCCCTTAAGCGCACCGTTAACAGAAAAATACGTTTTACCAGTAAAGATGTTGCTGCTTATTATTGGCGCTCATTATATGACGTCACACACGTACACATCCACAAAGGGTAAAACTTTATTTGCCGGGGTGTCATAAAACAATATGACTAGCCTTTCCTTAACTGTGTAGGGGTCGGCTTCCAGTCTAACCGGATGCAGCTGAATACCAGTATTTTATATGTAGCGACTGCCTATCTGACCTCCACTACCCAGTTTACTGGGTAACACGATACACCTTGGTAAGACTGACAACCATGATTGTCAGACTTTTGGGCATCTGATTGCCCATAACGACTGTGAAAGAGCTACGAATGACAGCCGGGACCAACGGCTTAACGTGCTTTCCAAGGCACGGAGAGGTCAGAGGATATATGAAGGATGGTCACCCATCCACGAACTGACCACGACAAGCATAGCTTATCCTTCCATCGACCCGAGCGGCTGTTTTTATTGAGCCACGAGCCATAAATATGGATGTCATAAAATACAGGATGAAATTTTAATGGTTGCTTTCGTCTTAAAGGGTCATTGTACTCATCATTATGAACAACTTTTACTATGGGACCAAACCCAAAACTGCGAAGAAAATCAGCAGCACCCTACATTTTGTCGAGTTTGATGTAGGATAAATGTGAACCATTAAAATTTCACCCTGAATAGTCACAAAAAAAAAGTCACACATTCATGCCACTTAGCACAGCTACGCAACTCTATACAGATCCCGTATCGATGATTAGTATACTTGTAAACCGTCGAGTGCGGAAAGCTCTTGATAAATAGTCAAACGCTGGCGATAGGCCAACCTCGCGGAATAATCAAATTTTGTACCCAACGCTGCCTCTGCACTGCCGTGTCTTTTATGGATTTTATTCCCCCTAACAAGATGCTAGAGGGTAGCGTTGCGGTTGCTTGAATTAAATTGTCGTTGATAAACTCTTATGTGCTCTTTTGGTTGAGAAGTGAAATATCAACGCGTCTATGCCCTTTGCAGGTTCGGGCAGAGTCGGGCTGTTAAGTTAGTGCTTTGTTTATGCCTGAACTTATCCACGCTACGGTTCCGTATATTAAGGAATAATATCGTTATACTAGTTGAAGAGTATTTTAGTAATGCAAACAGAACCGAAAACGTAGACTATTTCAAAGTTCCTGTTAGAGAATTCTCGTACAAGCTGTCAGATTTATTCATAATGATTCCAATTCGAGACTCCCACATTCATACCAGATTTGCATTCCAATCAGACCTCCCGTCATTTTCCATATTCGAAGCTAATCGGAAATTGGACGGTATTCCAATGGGACTATTATCTACATACGTCAAAATAGGAACGACGTGTTTATTTTCAACAGAAGTTCACTGGGCCCGTGTTCGGGCTAACAATCTTTATAAATAAAGCGAGCCCATTGCCTATTCATGACCGGGCAGAATTCACCCCCCTCCCCGCTGTCAGCTCACCCCCGTATCAAACAAGCCCCTTCATGTCAAATACTCCGCGCCCCGCGTCTGTCAAACTCTTCGCCAGCGTTTGACAGGGATCCTCCCTCACTCGCGGGGAGGTGGAGTGCCACCTTTCACTGTTCTTCAACACTGTAATTCCAACCTTATTTCTCCAAAGACACAGTTGATTTTTGGTTGTGTTTTTGAGTTCCACCCGCGCTGTCACGAGTCTAGGTGCAGGCGCCACGTCGAATGATGGATGACGTCAGGGAAGGTCGGCAGCATCACGCGTCATTCATGTGTACACAGGCGTAAGGGATACGTTTTTCGCGTGACGATATAATATTGGTGATATGCAAATTTGCTGTCGGCTCGCGTCGAACTGACAACGATTGTGTGCCTATAATAGTTGGACATAGGATCGGGTTTATTAGGTACAGCTCTTTAAGAGATAGGACGTAGGATATTTCTCTCTGTAATTAGTACAAGCATATTTTAGAAAAACTAAATTAAAAGGCTAATTATGTAGAACTCAATATTGATACATCTCTGCACTCCTAAAAATCTTGCAAGAGGAACAAAGGGAGAACTGTCACACTAATGTAAAAAAGGTTAAAAAAAAAATCGACAGAAATCTTAAGGAAAACAAAGCTACTTTTCTAACTTTCGCATTTACAATATTTCAGTGGATTTCAGGTCCATTACAAACTTAATCTAAATCACATTTAAAGCACCATAAAAGCCAGCTTTTTAATTAATACCCAGCGTCTTCAAAATAGGTATATTATAAGTGTTTCTGCGGTTCAGTTAACAAGGCAGTGAGTCCCCCGACTTGTTCCTCTAATGTATACTTTATGAAAATTAAATATTTCACTCCCAGCCGGCGGTTCGCGGAGTGGGGATTACAACAAATTTGCATTATTTAATGGATAGCGTGCGTGAGGATTTGTCAACAAGTTCACTTGTTTTGAACACGACTCAATGTTTTCGAGACTCTCGTTTGTAAAATTGAATTTTGTTGAGAAAAATTGTATGAGTATACGAAAAAGTGAGAGCACTCAATCTCTCCAATCAAATCTCTGCACAGAAAGGCATAGGTACAGCTGAGATGGTGTTCCATAAGGTGTTCCTATATTGTATAGATACAAAATTCAGGCTAAAACAATCCAAGAATTCAAGGCTTCTTTGAAACCATCTGTTGTTTTCCTCTACACTTTGCATGTCATCGTACTGCTAAGGTAACAAGGTTGAAAAGTGGTTCACCGCAAATGTTCGCGATGGTACAAAGATATACTCATAAGTCACTGTTCACCTGCTTCCAATTTTAAGCACTAAAGTTCTAGGTTTCATGTTTGCCAGCAAACTTGAACTTAGTTTCTCAAACAAACCGCTTGGCATTCCACATTTTTCCCTTCTTTATTTTTTCATGAATAAAACAACAGATTTCTACTTCCACCGGGTAACTTCTCCCTCCCACCTTCGATCTATTCGTCGGATAAAGAAAACTTCTTTTAAAAATGTAGGTAAACTTCCCTTTAATATTTTCCTTCTGTTAGATATCTCGCGGCCTGCCGTTCAAATTATGTGCATTTATAACTGTGTTTTTATTTTGTGCTTGAACGACAAAGTTTTTCCTTTGTTCAAGGTTAGTTTTGAACGTGATAATTTTATAAAATGTGTATAGATCTATACCTTGACAGCCCCTCCAACAGTAGGTCAATAATTATTGTGGTATTTGTGAGAATTTTTGAGTCCGACTGGCCGCCAATTAAATGCGTGGGGGATGTTCCAGTTTAAAAGTAAACAATCGAGAATTATAGATTGATTTTCCTTTTATTACGAGTGCATAGAAATTACAAATTATACAATAACCATAAGAAAAACAAGGAGGTTTTAAATTAAGCTTTGATGAAGAAAAACTTATATTAAACTATTTTCAAAACCCTTTACAAATATTTAAACCCATAAGTAAACCAGACCTGCACGTATCTATTTATGAAGGATTATGTTCTCTCGACTCTCGATACAATCATCGATCTATCAAGCTCCGACATGAGTGACACTCGTTAGATAGAGACCATTGCAATTTAAATTTAAATCCTAGGAAAGCCCACCCTCCCCGGTTCTAATGGATACACAATCGGTGATACACATCGCTTTTTAAAACTAACAAAATTTTTGCTTGTGTTTTTAAATACGACTACGTTAATGTAGTGTTGTAAATTGTGGACAGTAATATAAAGCGTTCTTAATTAGTATTTTTTCTCTTTTATCGATGATAATAACAGACATCTAATTATCCTTTTAGTTGATACCGTAAGTGAGCAATGATCACATTATACCCATTTTACTCTTGCAACTTATGCATGCAAACTATTAATTATTTTTATTCTTCGATATAAAATTAACATCATGCCTGAAAAACCAAAACCCACGTTTAATTTCCAGAGAAAAAAAAAAGAACTGCGCATTAAATAAAAAAGTACGAAAAAAATTCTTGATCCTATCGATTTTTTTCCATAGTGTCGGATCACGTTTATAAATATTCAACGTGCAGTATTAGCATGCGGGGAGGACGTGGTAAAACCCGACGCGGTACGTACGCCTGTCATTATTTCGCCATTTGGACGCAAAAACCTGCGCACCTTCGTTTCGCCTGCCTTGCCTGCGCGTTGTGTATTGTATTTTCTATGAGTCGTGTGATATTTAAGAGAATATCATGTTTCGTTATTCGTGTTTGCGTAAACACGATGTTTTGTTTGTGTTTGTGTAAGAGTAAGGTTGCATTTTTCTAGTTTAGTACCTACACAGACGTCCCAACAGTTTGAAGTTGAAGTTGGAAGTTCATGAACAGTCTAGCCTTTTTTCAATTTCTCCTATTGAGTAGGTACTATTTTACATTGGTGACAATCCAATATAACCACTAGGTTAATAAATACTAATTTTAACCAACATTAGAACTTTATTGCCATGGTTAACCCTACAACTTCTACGGTACCATGAGAACCGTCGACGGTAGCGCCATCTGTTATGTTGGACATGAATTACAGGTGCGATGAGCATACTTCAAGTGTCACGCATTCACCACGATACAATAATTAATTTGGCAGCCCACTGCATTCTTTCCTTCATTAGGGATTACTTGAAATTTAGGTAGGTAGGTATACTACGATGCAAACTTAATGGAGCTAAATCTTTTAAAAAATCTTATTCCTTAATTAAAAAAAACTTAATCGAGATTAACTAAATGGAGCCAAAATTTTTGTCGACTTGACTGTACCTACACGGGCTGCACTCGCAGCTAACTTCCGAGCCGCCATCAAGTTTGAATCGAAGTATACATTAAAAAAATTAAGAGAATGTTAATTGTTTTAGGGTTCCGTACCTCAAAAGGAAAAAGCGGAGCCCTTATAGGATCACTTCGTTGTCCGTCTGTCTGTCTGTCTGTCATCTGTCTGATCAATCAAAACCCTTTTCGTTTTTCAGGAACGCGTAGAGGTATCAAGTTGAAATTAATATCAAATACGTAGGTCTACAGTCCCTTGGAGCTCTAAAAAAAATCAAGCTTCTAAGTCAACGCAGTAAAAAAATACGGCCATTTATGCGACATATGTTAAGTTTGTTTTTGAGATAAATTATTTTCAACTACAGAACCCTTCAATGTGCGTGGTCCAACACGCACTTGGCCGGTTTTTTTTTAATCTGTGTAATTTTTAAGGACTTGGACAACATAATTACGTACTGCATGCACTGATTCTCAAACAAGGGTTTCAATCGGAAACCAAAACAGTTTTCTTCTAAATCAAATCAATTAGGTATCAAGACCGTTTATAGTTACCCAATTTTTTTGGAATCCCACGGCATTATATATTAAGTAAAAAGAAAACCTTCAAACAGCTTTTTTTAAGAACATAATTTCGAGGCAAGACCAAAACTTACGAGCAAAAGTGAATTTATAAAATTCAACAAAAAAAAAATCTTTAAACAACTTGGTTGGTTGAATTAATAAAAGATCCCCGATCCGACCTGAGTAAAAGAAATTATAATCCTTTCTTTTAAAATGCAATGAGGTGGTTGTTAAAAACGTTTGCGGGGATATTTAAAATGCCGTCCCTTCCCTGGCAATTAGTGATGGCAGTGAAATTAAAACAATGAGAGTAGGGAGGCACGCAACCATTGTGGACGATAAATGGCCATGCTGGTTCTTTCAGGAAATCTTGTTATAGACACGGTTATTGCACCTTATTGTCTATTTGTTTTTCTTAATTTTTGGTATGACATGCAATTTTAACCTGAAGGAAAAATTAATAAAATTTCCTTTTCGACCGACTATTATAAGGAACATTACTGACTAATTTAGTATACCGACAAGCCTCGCAAAATGTTATTAGGTTTTTTCACCTGAAATTTCTTAGTAGCAGTCTGGAGTCTGGATTTGTGCCCGGTTGATGACAATAGGCGCGCCCCCTATTGCAATGGATTTAAACAAAACTGGCGAACAATGTACAGTCAACAAAAGAGATATCTAGGCAGGGTATACTAACATATTTGTATGTGAATTGTTTCAAGTTCAATTTCGTGACAATATACAATTATGTGTTGGTGTGTTACAATGTAGGAGTATTTCAAAAACAATTCACATACAAATATGTTACTCTACCCTGCCTAGACATCTCTTTTGTTGACTGTACATACACCTCTGCCTAAACCTTCGGGGAAACAAGACGTGCTATCATGTTGCAGTAATTAAAAGCTTTTAATTTCTGGTACTTACATGGACTTATGACTAGGCTCCAACAATAAGCGACCGTGAGACTTAGGGGCTATTTCACGATGTCCGAATTGCCACTACTCACCGAATAAATTCAAAAATGGAACAGATTTGGAAGAAATTACCTGCCAAGTATGTTAATAAGAACTTTAGTCATAGGTGGTAAAACAGGCCCTTAGATTATCAACGTAAGCTTAAGACGCAGATATATGCCAACGGCCTTGAGTGGTTAAATTAGCTTGCGTGTTCTGTGCTGAGCTCATGCACGCGTTGTACATCCACCCAGTATAGGACTCGCCCATCAAGAAGCGCTGTCGCAAATTAGATGTATTATTAATTTATTATACATAAAACAAAAGGTACACACTAAATTAAAACAGGTATATTATAAGATACATAATTAAATTATCTTTAAAATGGTGAAGGTTTCATAAAAATACGCTTGATAGTTTAGCGTGATTCTCAGTTTTTTATCCGCGTTAGATTATATAACTTTACAAATTAATTACACTAACTAACATACAATAAACATAATCTAAAATATTCACATATTAAGTTATTATGAAAATGCTCTAATTTAACATATTTTTTTTCAAATCAGTAACACTACTTGCTCAGACGTGATCTTCAGTTTAAAATCATTAAAAGTCAGTTATCGTCTATATAGTTCAAGGCTACTGAATTTTCCTCAATATCCTCGTAACCTAATCTACATACCTCGTAATCTATGCTAATAACATCATAACAAAGTATTCCTCCATACCTACAACCTCCTTGCTCATATCTCGAAGGGCTATTCTCAAAGTTCGACACCGTGTTATCAGTCGACGACGGGTTTATGAGCAATCAGCTGCGGAGATAGCAGCTCTGACGTCACATCCGCTCTGCACCTCGACTCGGCCAATCGTAGGAAGTGCCCGGAGATATTGTGTATTTTATATCTGATGTAAAGGAAGGCGAAATATTTTAGTCATACTGATAGGTATGCTACTTTGAGGCAATAAATATTTTTACTGTTCTGTGAAAGATAATGTGAGTCAACTAGCAACAGTTTTGATGTTTCTCTTGTCGAGTTCAGCTTCAAATTCAAACCATTTATTTCAAATAAATAAAAAGAGAAGTCCTGACTGACTGACTCATCAACGCCCAGCCCAAACCCTTAAACCTAGAAAGCTGAAATTTTGCACAGAGATTCCCTTTATAATGTAGACAAGGAATGAGGTAGGGTTTCCCGGTAGTACGTTCTCGTGGGATATTTTCGGTCGAAGCCGGTTTCAAATAAACCATTTACAGGCACTTTTCAATTTTCAGGCAGTCGGTTAGCCAGTGAGGAAGTTGAAGCTAGTTCTTCAGAGACAAAGACGCAACTTGTGTGTGATGTTGCATTGATATCCAAACTTGTCTCCTTGCTTACATTACACCTAGTTCCTAGAAGCCTGATCAGGATCCAAAGAGAAAAAAAAAAAAATGACTACAACAACCACTCAAATCACTTAACATGAGCATAGAGTTCATTCACCCCTAATAGTATCACTAGGCCGTCCTAACATAATTATATATAATTTTACTAGCTTCTGTCCGCGACTTCGTCCGTGTGAAATTTCTTCCGTCGCATCGCATTGCCTGTCCGCGCTATTAGGCATGTCCTTCGTTTTCGCTTAGCATTCTTTTTGACTTTTTTCTTTATGCTCAGTTTCTGAGGGTGCTAGCGTGATGTTAATATCAATAAAAGCCTATAGCCTGTCTCAAGAATTAGGCTATCAAATGCAAAATATTTTTTTCAAATCCGACTGCTAGTTCCAGAGATTAGCGCGTTCAAACATAGAAACCAACAAGCAAAAATCAAAATCTTCAGCTTTATTATTAGTATAGATTATCCTAGATTGTTGCATTGATATTAAACTTGACTCCCTCCTAACACCTAGTTTCTAGACAACAAATCGCACCTTCGGTAAGACAAGGGCACAACTGCACTTTTAGTGATTTTACAGGAGAGCCATTTCAAGTTTTTTTTTTTTACATTCAATACCGTATTATTCTGCTCGTACCACCTTGATGTGATTGATCTTTGCATGAAATAAGCCCTATACTTTGTGATTCGGTGTATGTACTTTACAGGAGTGAAATATTTTTTATTTATTATTTATGATTTTTTTTTTAGTTAAGAAAGTGTGCAGTTGTGACTAAAGGTACGAAATCAGGAGTAAAAAAACATCCGCTGTTTTTGTTAATTGACTGAAATTCCTACAAACAAAAAATCCATTGATTGAATCTAGTAAAATCCATTGATGAATAAGAGGAAGATATGTTACGCGCTATCATCGCAATCACTAAACCTGGACTCGCAGCACGACTACATGCACCGAAACTTGCACATCTGTGATCACACTCGCTAACTTACAGTATAATAGACAAGGACAGAGATAGGAGCCGGTGCTGTCGTGCAAGCGAAATCGCGTTAGCTACCGAATGTTTACGATTATGAATGACATTGCATGTCTATCTCGCTCTCACAAACATGGCGATCCAAACATTAAATATTATTATAATTTTCAACAAATTAACATTTTTGGCTGTACTTACGAGTGAAAAGTAATCCCGTGGAACTAGTTTTTGATTTTTGAACTATTTGTGCACATTTTAAAAACACATGAAGGCAGTTGCTGCTTATTTAGACGATTACGGTAATTCTACTTAACGTGCTACACAAACGCCAGTTCTATTGTAATTACGGTCAATTGTGTGCTTTAACACAATTTATGCAGTTCACGTCGAGGAGCGCGAACCTTATCTTCCTAATTTCTACATCAATAGTAAAATCACTTAACATGAGATTTGTCATCAGAAACTGGTGTCCCACTTCTCATAGGTTTAATTTATGCTTACTAGTATCACTAGGTCGGCTGGCATCTCTTTGACATACATAATTTATTATTCTCGAAACAGGATGATAAGAACATTAAAACAATTTTCACAAGATATTCAGTATTCCGCCACGTCATCGCATCATCGTGTCTCCGCGCAATATCAGTATTGTGGAGGTATTCATAAATTTTCGTACACAAATCTGGTGCTCGTGGGTGCTCGTGAATGCTCGTTATCTTTGTCTCGCTCGGTAGGAGTGACGTTTAGTGACGTCATCATCTCACTGCTCACTGTCAAGCTCGATTGACATTGTTTTGTGTCTTTGCTTGAGTATAGTGGGGGAGTGGAGAATTGGCGGAATAAAGATTTGAGTTGGTGCTTTTATAACATAATAACATAATATAGCAATTATCAACACACTTAAATAGGTGTTGAAACCAGACATATTATAAGATTACTACAATGATGTACAGAAATATTCGGACCAATTTAAGTAGGTAGGCAGGTGGTTGAGAATGATATTCAACAAATTAAAGAAATACAATGCGGAAAAAGTACATACCACTATTTTTTAGTTTATTTATAAAATTATATAAATGTCCCATTTATATCGAACGCAAAAACCCGCGTTGCGTCGGGCGACATGCGTCCCTCGCTACGCAGCGTATCGTATGCTACTCGCTACGCAACACGCCGAGCTACGCCGTAGCACTTATGTCCAGTCAAATTTATTTCGAGACAAATTATATCTTAAAATTATTTATTCGTAAGCTCTTCGGGTGATCAAATTCAAGATACAACCTGATTTTCTCAAATAGAGAATAAGAATAGTATTTCTTTGCAAGAATACGAGTCGGTACAATAAGTTGACAAATGGGAAAGTGGGGTAAAATTGGGACGCTAATAATAAAAAGGGAAGTCCTGACTGACTGACTGATTGACTGACTCATCAACGCCCAGCCCAAACCCTTGGACCTAGAAAAATTAAATTTTGCACATAGGTTCTCTTTATAATGAAAGGAAAGCAATAAGAAGCAATTCCCGGCAGTACGTCCCCATGGGATATTTTTTGACATCCACGCGGGCGAAGCCACTGGCAAAAGCTATTTAATAAAACACAAGTTTTTAAGACTTTACTATAATACCCTTCATTTAGTTGGTTTTATAAATCACATATTTTGCACGCGAGAAAATGAACTAGGTAGCACCCGACAATACCCCGTACGGTTTTGCCCCAAACGCACTTTATAGAGACAAAGACAAAAATAAGCTAAAACCATGGTTGATTAAAAACTTAAGTTTTGTTCATTTACACTTTTATACACATACTTAATCTTTGCTAGAAAACAATTTTCACTTACCTTGATATACGAGTATAATACAACACTTGTTTCATTCTAGGAATTCAAGATACCATGAAAACTTTGTTCAACAACAACATCAACTCCATTGAATGTTTATTGACAAACTAATCAGAATGGCTAGCTGCAGCGGGCAAACACGCGCGTAAATTTGAAACATGTAAGAGACTAAACTGCCTTGTCCACGTTTTACCCCATACCTGGTTTTGGACTAAGCTAGGTTCTTAGCTATAGATGTTGTATTCAAATAGGTATCTGGTGTTCAAATCTTAAGTGATGGTTTTTAGGGTTCCGTAGCCAAATGGCAAAAAACGGAACCCTTATGGATTCGTCATGTCTGTCTGTCTGTCCGTCCGTATGTCACAGCCACTTTTTCTGAAACTATAAGAACAATACTGTTGAAACTTGGTAAGTAGATGTATTCTGTGAACCGCATTGAGATTTTCACACAAAAATAGAAAAAAAAAACAATAAATTTTTGGGGGTTCCCCATACTTAGAACTAAAACTCAAAATCATGAAATTTTTTTCATCAAACCCATACGTGTGGGGTATTTATGGATAGGTCTTCAAAAATGATATTGAGGTTTCTAATATATTTTTTTTCTAAACTGAATAGTTTGCGCGAGAGACACTTCCAAAGTGGTAAAATGTGTGTCCTCCCCTGTAACTTCTAAAATAAGAGAATGATAAAACTAAAAAAAATATATGATGTACATTACCATGTAAACTTTCACCGAAAATTGGTTTGAACGAGACCTAGTAAGTAGTTTTTTATTTAATACGTCGTAAATCGTAAACCGCAATTTACCTTTCATTCAATCAACTCAATTATTAAAACATCGATCAAAGTTACAACGAACTACAAGAACTTTTATATTATGTTACTCGCTGCTACGGAACCCTTCATGGGCGAATCTGACTCGCACTTGGCCGCTTTTTTGTAAAAGAATATGTACCTACCTGGTACCTACAGTACATAAAAGACAAGGATATTTTTTTTTATAAAAATTCAAAACAACATTCATTATTGAACAAAAAAAATCGAATCTAAAAATTACATTTAATGTTAAGATAAAATGTCATCATCACTCCTGCCCTTATCTACATTTATTTGGGGTCAGTGCAACATGTAGGTTTTTATTATATATCATTATTCTATAAGTACTTCTCTATTATTTTCTCGGTTAAATGTTAAAATAAAATGTAAATACACAAAAATAACAAACAGAAAAAAATACAATTTATTTATATCTGCAGACATAAGTAATATAAAAATAATAATACACCTTACAGTCAAAATCACTTTACACTAAAGTACGCACCATTCATACATAAATATTTAAATCCAAATAATTAACAGATACCCAATCAATCTGCCTAGCCTCCAGACAAGTCTAAACGGATGCAGCTGAATACCAAAATAATAACTACCTTTTGTTAAAATATTTACCTACATATTCCAAAAGACAATATTCTACGCCAACTCGAGTTAACCGCACTATAGTGCCCCGCGTCTCGCCGAGGTACAGTGACGGAGCGTACACTGTGCAGTCATTTATCATGTTACACCGTGCAGTGTACAGCACGTAGACATACCAATCACAATTTTACTATTATCTATATCGTGAAATTTTGTAATTGGGTTGATTTAAATATTATTATGAAACAAAATAAAAAATAATTATGTAAGTAAGTTTAATGATGGTATCATGCGAGGTATCTACCTACTTACCTAAAATAATAATGTTCTATCACGCTTCTTCTTTGAATTTGTATATTCTTAATAGGCAGTTTTTTTTTATTGGTTTTCGGACTTATGCTTAATATTGATTACCTAGACTGTTTGGAACAATTTGAAAATACATCTTAGAAATCTCAGACGAGCTCGTAGTAATAACAGCTGCACGGGTCAATCGACCAGGTTATGTTACGCTTGCCGAAGTTGGTCCATGGATGGGTGACCATCTTCACATAGCGAGACTCCTCCGTGCCTCGGAAAGCACGATAAGCTGTTGGTCCATGCTGTCATTCGTGGATCTTTGACAGTCGTTACGGGTCATCAGAAGCCCGAAACTCTAACAACCAATCTTATCAAGGGGTATCGTATTACCCAGTTACTGGGTTGTGGAGGTCAGATTGGCAGTCGTTCCATGTAAAATACTGGTATTCAGGTTAGTCTGGAAGCCGATCCCAACATAGTGGGGAAAAGGCTAGGTAGATGATGATCTTCGAAATCTCAGAGTTCACAAAGGTTAAGACAAACTTTGTTTTTATGAATGTTTGGTATCGACTACTTCAACTGTGCATTTTTAATTAAACCTGTAGTTCTAAAACATGTTTTTAAAACTGCTAGATAATAATGACTTTGACAATACTATTCAATCAATAACCGCCCTGCGAGCACTGTACCTAGTTATTACAGAACCCGTACCAACGCACAGGCTTGCCCATGCGCAGTGCAAGCCATTTATCAAGAGCACCGTGCCTTAGGGCGGGCAGATACACGACGGCCTCAGACTTGTATCTCGAAGTGGTACTATTTTTAAATTCCATTATATTTATGTAATAAGTACTTGGTTTCTATAGGTGTTGGACAATGCTGTAGGTTACTACACCACTGTGAGAGAATACCCGAGTATATACTCCTGGTAGTTATTTTCTTTAATTTTTTCGTGTAGTAAGTACGAGCTCATGTCGTGCTTAGCCAGTGAGCAAAGTTTGGTAGCAAGCTTCATGTGTAACCTTTGTAGGCCTTACTTTTCAGGTCATCATCATCGTTTCAGTCGAAAGACGCCCACTGCTGGACATAGGCCTACCCCAAGCTTCGCCACTTCGACCGGTTCTGTGCTTCTCGCATCCAGCGGATTCCTGCGGCCTTTATCAGGTCATCCGGAACGCCGTCCACCGGAACGCGGACGTCACTCCAGATCCTTTCAGCCCCATCGGCCATCTGTTCTACTTTCTAGGTGGATAGGCTATAATAACTAGCATGAGTAAATCAAGAAAATTTCCAAGAAAAGTAACCGGAAACAACCTCTGTAGCTAAAAGTAGCCGGAAAACAGAGCCGTCGTAACTAAAAGTAGCCAGAAAACATAGCCGTCGTAACTAAACTATGTAGCCAGAAAACAGAGCCATCGTAACTAAAAGTAGCCAGAAAGCAGAGCCATCGTAACTAAAAGAAGCCAGATACAGCCGTCGTAACTAAAAGTAGCCAGGTAACAGAGCCGTCGTAACTAAAAGTAGCCAGGTAACAGAGTCGTCGTAACTAAAATAGGTAGCCAGAAAACAAAGCCATCGTAACTAAAAGTAGCCAGAAAGCAGAGTCGTCGTAACTAAAAGTAGCCAGATAACAGAGCCGTCGTAAGTAAAAGTAGCCAGGTAACAGAGCCGTCGTAAGTAAAAGTAGCCAGGTAACAGAGTCGTCGTAACTAAAAGTAGCCAGATAACAGAGCCGTCGTAAGTAAAAGTAGCCAGGTAACAGAGCCGTCGTAACTAAAAGTAGCCAGGTAACAGAGCCGTCGTAACTAAAAGTAGCCAGAAAACAGTAGCCGGAAAACAGAGCCGTGGTAGCAAAAAGCACTTTCAATAATTTTTCTTGCCCTCTATTTGTTATATCTGGGTGCCTCATACCAACTGATTTGTTCACCGCTGTTCAAAAAACGTCACACGGAGACATACAGACATACACCGATGTGGAGCTCGCTAATTGTTATTATGTAGGTACTTAGACACATAATTGCAGATAACATATTTCAGTTATTATCTCACTCACATCGCTACCGTGTATGAAGTTATTTTCAAATCCGGCCATTTTGGCTAATGTTTTTACGGCTGACATCACAACATGAAAACCTACATGCTTATTATAATAAAGACATTGAAATAATTGTTTTAATGGGATACTATTACATAAATTATTATGATATCTTCTTTTATTTAAAATAACATTACGCGGATAACAGAGTCTAGTTGCTCGATTGTTATTCGAGATTTTTATCGTAAAAGCACTGTATCATTGTGAGATAATAATGGCGGATGACAACGTATTATTCGCGGTTATTCATTCCCACGAAGGCCGGTTCGATTCAGGCAATCTCAGCGGGACTCCGAAAATTTTCCCGAAAGGGATCCGACTACAATTGGATTTTTGGTTACGAAACCGGAATAATACAATCGGGTATCGTCCTGAAATCTCTGATTTGAATCGTTTCAACGAGGCTTTGGTGTGAATTGGGGCCGGGAAGGTGTTATTTCGCGGGTTTTGCTGCGTCACGGCAGCGGGTGCGCGCGGCGCGGCGGAGGCGGACCGGCCGTGAAGAAGATATCTGTACCAACAAAATTGTGCTAATGTATAGTTCTCACTCAATAGCATGTGTGAGGAAAGGGGCGGATAGACACATGACACCAAACATTTGCTAATATATTCTGAAATTCCTGCGCAACAGAAGTAAAGTTCACGGTTCTGTTGAGAGCAGGAAACTCTAGACGAAGCAGTCAGCTTTTTCATCAGTCCATGGCGTGTGACAATTACGTATCTAATGAGGTTATAACTAAATCTGTCACTAAGCTGGATTATCAATCCGTTGACAGCCATTATTTTCCAGCTAGCTACTTAGCTGTCAGTCAGCAACAAAAATTGATTTACACTGTTGTTTTTTAATCTTAATTATTAAGCGAAATATTTAATTCAAATCAGAACAGAAGTACTTAAAATTGTAAGAACGTTAAACGAAAAAAAAGCAGTTTATTGAATCATTTAGTGTTAATTTAGATGATGTCAAAAAGTAGCAGTGTTAACTGACTTCTGTTGCTGACCGTACATATAGAAATAAACAGGTTTGTTGAAAATGCAAATTCCAAATTCTCATATTGCAATTATGTCTATAAGAATCTCCGACTCCATCTAGAACACATCCAGAACAAAAAGCCTTACCACAACACAAGGTCTGTATCACACTTTCCACATCCTTACCGCGCAATAGAAAATATTCATAGATTACAATGTTAAGCGCATTGTGTATCGCGCGTTTATCTGCGCGCACAATAGCGCCGCTCAAGTAGGATAACGCGGCTTTGTGACGCTGTGTTGATTTCATATGCTGCTGTTACGTGCGAGGATTACAATGGAGTTTACTTGCTTTTGTACTATGTGGAAATGCTGGTGCTGGCTGGGTTAGTTTTCGTAACCTCCTTTACGTGTACCGGATGACTTTTTTTTACCGTCTTGAAAAAAATACTGTTATTAAATAGGTGAACGGAGTAAAAGCTTAGGGCCCCAACTAACAAATTAATGTTTTATAATAGTCAAGATAACGTTTTACATTTTCATTTACGTTTTTAAGATTGGTCGCAAAAACGTACATATAAACGTCTAAAAAACGCGAAAAGGGCCCAAATTATACGACATTAATATCGTTTAGTAGGTATATAGAAGTCAGCCAATGACCGTTGAACGTTACATAAAAGTTAAATAAAAGTACAAAGACCGACTTTTTGGTCCGATACTTGTTGTGATGAGACCCTTATGTGACCGCGTATGTCACATTGCAGTTGTAATGACGTTGTACAGTGTCAAACAATACGAATCAACGACAACCGTTTTGATTCGCGTGTTTAATATTGTGCGTGTATAAAAGAATAAGAGAAAAAGTAAATGAAGTTAATTTCCATGATTTCAAAATACTATTATTGTATCTACATTATTTAAGTTAGTGTGATATAATACTAATTGTGATAGGTATTTCTTCAGGGAACTTTAGTTTTATGACAATGTATATATGTGTTGTTGTCAAGTTTTTAATGCCCTCCTCTATTTCTTTGTAATTCAAGGGTTTTAGTTAATTATTCAAGATATGTTTTCATAATAAAGCTTCAACCATCTTGTCTAAGTTATATGGCGACCTCTATAATACACTAATATAACAAAAAGGTCGCATATACTTTTCCTTGAGACCATGACGCCCCGGCCATTTTCAGCTGACTTTAGATTTCTCTCATCATTACTTACTTTTTAATTTGAATGACAAAATAAAATAGAAATGGTTTAATTAAAGTGTGGGTTTGACCTATAGATGATTTAAAAGTCTACTTAAAGTTATGTACTACCGTTGAAATTCAACAGTTTAGTCTCATGCAAGTCTTAATTAGTCTTCCATATGACTAAAACAGTTTTGTAATATATAAAGGTCCTGCACAAACTTTTAAGCGGTGTTTTCGTTATATAAAAGTTAAACGGCTGACACCATTATATGACGTCGTATAAGTTAGTCTTGAAAACGTTTACTCAACATATGCACTGACACCATTATATGACGTCGTATAAGTTAGTCTTGAAAACGTTTACTCAACATATGCACTGACACCATTGTACGACGTCGTATAAGTTAGTCCTGAAAACGTTTACTCAACTTTATAATAAGACATTAAAGTCAGGTGACTGAAACATCGTAAGATAAACGTCTATTTAACGTAATAGTTAACTAAATACCGATATATAACCGTTTTATAACATGAAGTCATATAAGACTGGAATTATACGACGTTTTTGCTAGTTGGGGCATACCGATTTATTTTTTTTTTCAAAAAAAATATCGAAATTCAATTCATACGCAGGGTGCACACGATTTGAATTTCGATATTTTTTAACGATTCTTTTTTTCAAAATTTCTGTTTTTATTGTTCTAGTATGAAAAGTTTACTTCGAATATGTAGTATTTATTGATAGATCAATTTCTATCTAAGCTATTAAAATAAAAACTAGGTATGCCATAGGCTCCGTCTACCTAATACTCGTACCCTATTTTTTTCAAGACAGTCAAAAAAGTCATGCGGTATTTAAAGGTACGGAAACACAGGTTTTTAAGAGCGACAAAAACCGACACCTCAAAAGTTACTGTGATTAGGTTGTGTACCAACTCTCTATCAAAATCTGGCGATTTACCAGATTCAGAATATCCACCAGGCAAATTTTCTAAAATGACCAGTAGGGTTTCTAGTGCTCCTCGCGCACGTGTGGGAGTGGCGCGAGGAGGTGAAACGCCGGGGCGTAACTCCGCTGCCGCGAAAAATCACGGTACAGCGGACAGAGCTCCGGCGGGATCTCATGGCGACATGGAGAGTGCGATTGTCGCAACCCAGCGCTGGGCACGCCACAATTGCGGCGATAAGTCCCCTCTTTGAGGAGTGGTTGGAGAGGCGCCACGGCGTCCTCACCTTCCGCCTGACGCAGGTCCTCACCGGACACGGTTGTTTCGGGAGGTTCCTGTTTCGGATAAGGCGGGAGGAAACGCCCGGGTGTCACCATTGTGTGGATCGCTCGGAGGACACGGTGGAGCATACAGTGGAGGTCTGCCCGGCTTGGGCGGAGCACCGCCGTGTTCTCACGGAGGCGATCGGCGGTGGCGATCTCTCGCGTCCAAATCTGGTCCAGGCCATGGTGCGGAGCGAGAGTGCATGGGAAGCCGTCACCTCCTTCTGCGAAGCAGTAATGCTCGCGAAGGAGGAAGCGGAACGCGTGAGGGAGAGGCAACAGCCGCGCCCTCGCGCCCCTAGCCGCCGTAGGAGATGCCCTGGGCGGCGGGAATCGATTGCCGATTCCCGGCCACCGCACCGTAGGCGCGGGCTTGCGGACGACGAGTAATGGGCAGCTCGCCGTCCGGTAAGGACCAGGCCCGGGTCGACGGCGCGTTGTGTTCCACGCGCGCCTCAAAGAGATGTCAGCAGTGACGGGGTCAATTGGGCCGATGCCGCCGGGGTCGCGGGTAGTTCGAAAGAGATACCGTGGCCCTGGCACGGGCAGCTGAAGGAACATGGGTGGGTTTTAGTCAGTAAAAGTCTGACACGCCCTCCCGCTCTGCCCAGAGCGGGAGAAGTCATTTGATGATTTCCCATCCACAAAAAAAAAAAAAAAAAAAAAAAAGGGTTTCTAGTGCTACAAGTCTGACAGTATTCTATTACGCACCGTCATGCGAACAACATCTGATGCGAGACTTAGGATTAATATGCTGACCGAATAACCGAATGAATTAAAAAATGGAACAGAATTTGTATGTAATTATCTGCCAAGTAAGTTAATAGGAACTTAATCGTAGGTGGTGAAATAGGCCTTAATAGTAAACACACTTAATCATAGAACAAAGTCTAAAGGAGGTACCTCTAGACTTTGTTCTATGATTAGGTGTGCTCGTAGTAGTGGCTATTAGGACATCGTGAAATAGACTCTATTACATGTATTATATACAGTTCAAAATCGCGTTTCCTATAAAATCTAGTTAAAGCATTGTATCATACCTGTTACTGTTTTAAGACGAAACCGCGTGAACCTTGGCGTAAGTTTCACGTAACACCTAACTGACAGTCGCAAACACTTACCATACCCAACATATTCACATCGTAACATAATAAAGACATTTTCAAAACTATTTTAGAAAGTATTTCCCATGAAATGCGCAGTGAAACAGGCAGAAGGGCGTCGAATGAAATATTGCATAGAACCTCAATACCGTTAAAGGTATTCCATTATTCTCATAAGCTAGTACACGTTGGGTTTGTAATGTTGCGCGGTGATGGTCAAAGTAAGGCGTGACCTCAGAGGCGTGAGAACAGCCCGGCACCGCCCGCGTAGAGATGCATCCTCCCCCCTTCCCCCCTAGTCCTCTACAACACTACATAGATAAGGTGCAGAAGACCTGCCTTACAGATAGTAAGGACCACGGATATATTGATCCCGAAAGGACCAAATTTTCGCTTGGGATCTGCAACTGCAGTGACTCGAATTTCGAACCTGTCCTTTCAACAGCATGAGTGGCGGTGTAAGGGGAGTGTTTAGTATTGGGTTTTCTGATCGTTTTTATTCAGTGGCCACAAAGCTTTGCGCCTCGTCTGACCTCAACAGCCCCCCGCCCGCCTGACCATTCCACTAGTCACGAATAATACGGTGCAGAGGTGAGCTGGGAAATCTTTAGTGTTATTGCACAAACGCATGAAGCGTTGAGGTTTTCAAGGTGGTTGGATGGATACAATCGTGTACAAATTGTTTTAGTAGTCGTTGATAATCGATAACAATAGATTGAATAGCGTTGCGTTAAGTGGCATGGTAAGTAAGACTAAGCTTAGCTCATTGCTTACGTCACAGCTTTGTCAAAATCAATCTGCCTAGCCTTTTCCCAACTATGTTGGGATCGGCTACCCGTCTAACCGGATGCAGCTGAATACCAGTATTTTACATGGAGTAACTGCCTATCTGACCTCCACAGCCCATTAACGGGGTAATACGATACCCCTTGGTAAGACTGGTTGTCAGACTTTCGGGCTTCTGACGACCCGTAACGACTGTCAAAAATCCACGAATGACAGCCGGGACAAACGGCTTAACCTGCTTTCCGAGGCACGGAAGAGTCTCGGTATGTAAAGATGGTCACCCATCCACGGACCGACCCCGGCAAGCGTAGCTTAACCTGATGGATCGACCCGTGCGGCTGTTATTACTTAGCCACGAGCTCCTCCACGCTATGTCAATTCTATTTATTCTGAATTCTGTCTTCAAAATCTCATATTTTTTCTTCTTACAGGAAGCAGATATACCCTAGATATCGTTCTACTTTGACTTAATGGTATTCAGGTAGCAATATTTTTAAAACCCGAATATATGCTCTGGGTACTAATTATGTATCGTTCTGCTGTCGATCTTTAGATGTTGTTAAAGTCAGTGTGTTATTTATAACATACTGACTTTTACGACTATAATAGGCAGCTGAGAAGTAAACACTTTGAATAAAAGCAAAATTGATGACTAAAATTTCATACGACACGTCAAATTTAACGCTTCACACACTACAGGAAATAGCGTCATCACAACCTCAAGCATCACCGCGGGGCACTATAGTAACAAATGGTCACACTGTCACATATACTAACCCTTCCACGGCCAGCGTTTAATTCTATTAAACGCTGTCCGACCTCATTAGGCGCGGGTTAATGCTCGGACGCGCGACGCGTATTGATGAGAGGTATACGTCATCGTATCACCCTTTACGATTGTGGCTGCAGTGTGGGTTTGGTTTTAAGCCTAGAATTTGAAGACTAAATACTTTTTTTTTTGGTTCTGAGGTTATTTAAAAAATAGCAGGCGCACAAAAGGGCCAGTTTAATAATAGGTCTTTACCTATGAAATTGCCGTTTTGTATGAAAAAATTTAAACGAATTTTTTTCATGCATTTTTTATTTGTATTAATCGAAGTAATCACCCATGCAATCAATGCATCTTTCCCAACGCAGTGGCAGTTTATTGATGCCCTTCTTAAAGAAATCAGCTGGACGGGAGGCAACAAATTCTTCAAAGGCATTTTGTACTGCCTCTCGGGTATTGAATTTTTTTCCCGCCAAGAAGTTATCCAAATTCTGGAAAAAGTAGTATTCTGTAGGCGCAAGATCTGGTGAGTAGGGCGGATGACGGAGAGCTTCCAACCCCAGTTCTTGCAACTTGGAGACCGTCTGCTGTGCAGTATGAGGTCGCGCGTTGTCGTGCAGGAGCAGCGGAGACGAGCGATTGACCAATGCTGGTTGGAGATGTGCCAGCTTCTCCATCATTGTGTTCAGTTCTTCACAGTACACATCTGAAGTAATGCTCACCCCGTTTGATAAGAAGCTGTGATGAATCACACCGGCGCTAGACCACCAAACAGTGAACATCACTTTTCTAGGGGTAAGTTTTCGTTTAGGGCATTGTTTAGGTGCTGAGCCAGGATCCAACCAACTTGCTGAGCGCTTGCGGTTATCAAACAGAATCCATTTTTCATCGCAGGTAACAATGCAGTTAAAAATTCCTTCATTTGTGTGTCTGTTGAGCAGTGCAAGGCACGTCTCGACGCGTACTTCGCGCTGGCGATCATTGAGTTCGTGGGGCACCCATTTGTCAAGCTTTTTTACCTTGCCAATTTGACGCAAATGGACCAATATTGTTTTGACGCTAACGTCGAAAGCTGCTGCTAATTCAGCCGTAGATTGTGTATCATCAGCTTCCACAATCGCCTTTAATTCGTCATTGTCGACCAAAGTCTTCGGACGACCGCGAGGTTCATTTTTCAGGTCGAAATTTCCAGAACGGAAGCGAGCAAACCAATAACAAGTGGTGCGTTGGTTTGTAGTGTTAGCTCCGTAAACGTCGTTGATGTTGCGTGCCGCTTGTGCCGCGTTGCTGCCACGACGGTACTCATATTCCATAATTACTCGAATTTTTAACGTATCCATGATGACGAAAAATATTGAAATGCGATGAAAATGTAACACTAATCAATAAACAAATGACTACTTTTGGAAAAAAAAATCCATGTTTTTAAAACAAAATTAATTTGAAATTAGAATTCTTAGCCAAACAAAAATTATTTTGATTTGAAATGGCCAGTACTGCAGAACGGCAATTTCATAGGTAAAGACCTAATATTTCAGTGTATCAAAAAATATTGCTATAGTTCCTTTTAAAATAAATCTTTATTAAATAATTAAATTTGTATCTAAGGCTGACCACCAACAGGTGAAAAAAGACTAAAGGAAATGTGGTGACCGATTGTGACTATCTACAGCTTCCGCCCGCGGCTTTGCCCGCTTGGTATGTCGATTAAAAGGAGCCTATGTCTTTTTCCAGGTCATGGTCTACCCTTGTGCCAAATTTCACCCAAATCCATTCAGCTGTTTTAGCGTGAAAGCGTAATAAACAAACTCACTTTTGCATTTATCTTTTCTTTTTTTTTTTTTGTTAAGATATCCTCTATGGTAGAATATATCAAATTATTTTTGGCATAAGTAATGACTTAAAAAACTATGTGTTAACTTGACCACGACATTGAAGTAAGGTCAGAAGAACGTAATTTGATGACGTGTGCAGAAATATCAGCCATTTTATCAGAATAATTTAAATTTAATCGATGTACTTCAAGAGAGTTATTTCTGTTAAATAAAACTTAAGTTTAACCTTACAATTAAGAAATACGTAACGGCTTCCAAGACACCAAAAAAAAAAAAGTATTTTAATTTCGCATCTTTCTATATGTTCACATGTAGGGGAGTGTCTCATATAAACTTACAAGATAATAAATGATGCCCGTATTGCCCTGCTGTTTACACCTGACCTAATTATAACAGTAATCTATTGCAGCTAAAACAGAACACTCTATCATAACATAATTTCCTAGAGTTGCACTTCACCTGTCGGTTTTTTCATCAGTTAAATGGGTCTGCAAAAACTTCATGCACCTTAATAATCTTTAAATGGAGGTAAAGTGTGTATAGTTCTCTTTTTTGGATATACTGAAACTTTTTTTATTATTCACTAGCTTTTGACCGCGGTTTCGCCCGCATGGAGGTCGGAAATTATCCCACGGGAACGTACTACCGGGATAAAAAGTATCCTATATCCTAATCTAGATCATGGTCTACCCATGTGCCAAATTTCATCCAAATCCATTCAGCCGTTTCAATATGAAAGCGTAAAAGCTCACTTTCACATTTTTAATATTAGTTAGGATTTTGAATTTAAATTCTTAACTATTATATCATTCTATTATTATTTTTTTATTATTACTTTCTTTTATCATTTTATTATTCTATTATTTTTTATTATTCTTATTTTTTATTCTTAAGCTCAGTAGGTAATTATCTAAACTGTTAAAAAGATTCCATAGCACTGAAACACCTGTATCTTTTCCCCTGTGTGTGTCTCTCTCTCTCTCTCTGTATCTATGTATTTTTGGCGAAGGCTCTCTCTTCATTTAATATAAATTAATCTCCCAGGGACACAAAACATATTAGGTTCGTGTCTCAAATGTGGCGTGCTTGAATGAAAATCTAGACGTCTAAAGAATTACATATTTGGAGTAGGATACATTCTATCCCCAAAGGAAATGTGGTTAACATCCCCCACTCTTCTTCTTCTTCGTCGTGTCGATGACACAACAGCGTATAAAATTTTACTGGCTCAAAATTTTACCACTTCCACGGAATCGTCGGTAGCAGCGACGATCCCCAATTTAGACCTTAGGATGTCGAGGTTTTAGGTAAAGCGCTCAATATGTTACGCATTTTTCTAAAACACTAAAAAAATCAGCCATGAAACGTTTTATCGTTTCGATTTGTCATGTAACATGTTTTTTTAAAATGTATTATTTAACGCGTTACGAAATAAATGGACGACAAGAAATCGTAACGAATTTAGACAAGCGTGACGATACATCCGCGTTACCGAAAAAATATATTTTGTTACTTGGTTCCGCACAAATTGACAATTTAAATTCTATGGAAGATTTTTCGTGGTTTCGAAATTAAATAATTCAGTGTGTTACCTATTGGTGTTCTTATAAGAAATGTCGAGGATGTGATCTTAGTGGAGTTTATAATAGAACTACAGAACCCTAAAGTTCTATACAGCGTATTAATGAAATTAGTGACGGTCGTAGACAAATGCGTTGCTTGACAGTCCACCTTTTTGTTACAATATCATTTAATTCACGTTTTTATTACATACTCGTCCGTTCCGTGTCGTGTCAATATTTTGTCACGAATCCCATTTGTGGTGACGTATACTAATGACGTCATTAATATGTTTCTAACGAAATTAACAAACTGGCGCACGGCTTTGATGCTCTTTATCCGAGTTCGGACATCAACGGCGTAGTATGCATAATATGATAGAAGAACAATGATGTAAGTTACGGGTGAACCGGAATATTATTATTTGTATCTACATATTTTTAAGTGACCTTTATTTTAGCTGGTATATAAAAACACGATACAATCCCCCAGCACGTGAGCCAGTTATCTTTCGATCAAACAACAATGATAACGATCATGTTCCGTAGCAGTAAAATTAAACATAAACCGTACCAACTTTTAATGATTTAAAAAAGAAATTCCCAACCTCATCCATTTAATACAGCAAACGCAAGTTCAGGTAATGAACAAAGATTTTTGATCGAATTTCGGATAGGTTCGTTCTTTAGCTTGGAACGACCCGAACAATGTTTTAATTGTAATCGCATGCCACGCCTCACCGTCACGCGAGATTGCGTTTGGCAGCACTACTTAAAATATATCCCTACCAACAAAAACCACTGTTCAGATGTCGTGATAAACTAGTTCTACACGAAACTCCCCACAACCGAATAAGAATTACAATTCAACTCGAATAATTACATCAATTATCTCGCACATATCGATCTCCAACCCTATTGGACTCGAGTCGACCAATAGCAGCGATCGATAACCGATTCCAATCGATAACACAAATAATCACTAGCATTCCACCTGCTATAAATTTTATTTCGTCTCAGACAAAAAATTTATAATTTCCTTGCGGCCAATAGGAAAAAGTTTATTAAGGTTGGTCTAAAAAAAGACAAAAAATCGACGCGGCCGCATGCAGCCGCTGGGGGCGGATCGAATGTTCACCGCGGCTCTGTTTCAACTATAACCTGTTTTTGTTTTAAATATTACAGCGAGTATACATAAAATACACTTTTTTATGGATACGAGACTATAGAATTCTGTTCAAAACTTTCAGTGCTGAAATAGCTATGACACACCAGAATTAAATAACTCTTAAACAAATGCGCATTTGGAAAATATGAACAAGCTTCAAATTAAACATTGTCAATTGATATTAGTGCAAATAGTTCATCTATTTCGCCAGTTGCTTTTAATTCCTAGGGACTACACTGGTCCTCTGTATACCTATTTATTCAAAATTAGAACTCCGATTACTCTTTTTCTATTTATATACCCCGAGCATTTCCACTTGGTCTCCCGAGGGGCTATACATAATTTACCAATTAGATCGATAATCGGACGCACCATTACACTAGGGCTGGCAAGAATCTAGCCCGCTTCGGGTAAAGACTGATGGTAGAAAATTATAGATAATTGACCGATTACGGTGGCCCTAAGGCGGCACGATCGCTTCGGGACGGACTGTACTGATTATAAATGGAACCAGACATGTAATAGCATCGATTTCGATTCAGCGATGCTTATTATATTAAGTGGGGACCGAATACGAGTTTGGTGACGGGGTAATCGTCTGTAATCACAGTGGAGAACAACTGCCGCATGTTCTCAGGCCTGTTCACCTATCATTCGGTAAATGGTCGCGTCATTCGCTGTTATGTGGTATTTATTGGTTGACGAGTATTAAAATAAAAGCACATCGATCATTGTGTATTATGTATCTGGTGTAAGTGAATTACGGGTTCATGAGTGAGGACGTATTAAATGTTTATAGCTGGAAGTCGTAATATGTTATGTCGTTTGATGTAGGTTTATGGTTCTGTACAAGAGCGTATTTCAGTTCTGATATATCTTACTAGCTTTTGCCAGCGGCTTCGCCCGCGTGGATGTCTGATATTATCCCACGAAAACTGTACATTTTCCAGGATAAAAAGTAGTTTGTGTGCTATTTCAGACTATAATCTATCTCTGTGCCAAATTTCATCCAGAGCCGTTCTGGCGTGATTGAATAACAAACATCCATCCATCCAAACTTTCGAATTTATAATAGTAGTAAGATAAGATAAGATTAGCCTGAATTAGTAGATATTTAATTTACGTTGCTATGTCAATCTGCTTAGCCTTTTCCCAACTATGTTGGAGTTGGCTTCCAGTTTAACCGGATGCAGCTGAATACTAGTATTTTACATGAAGCAACTGCCTATCTGACCTCCACAACCCAGTAACTGTGTAATACGATACCCCTTGGTAAGACTGGTTGTCAGACTTTCGGGCTTCCGACGACCCGTAACGACTGTCAAAGATCCACGAATGACAGCCGGGACCAACGGCTTAACGTGCTATCCGAGGCACGGAGGAGTCTCGGTATGTAAAGATGGTCACCCATCCACTGACCGACCCCGGTAAGCGTAACTTAACCTGATGGATCGACCCGTGCGGCTGTTATTAGTTAGTCACGAGCTCCTCCTTGCTGTGTACGTTGCTATATAAATATGTATATTAAAATTTGATTATTTTTTTTACATTCTCAGCATTTTGGTTGTCCGTTTGTATAAAACTAACGACCCGGCCCTGCTTTGCATGGTTTTTACGACTTGATAAAGCATTAAGGTTTCTATATTATTTAAAAATTAAATATTAATGTGATACACTTATAAATCTTCCGGAACAAATTCTCTAAATGATAGTGAAAACCGCATCATAATCCGTTGCGCAGTTTACAAGATCAACGCGGTCACACAGACAGACACGAAAAGTATAGATGATACACTGCATAAAAACCCACTCTGTATAAATCGACTAATGATGGGACAGTAACGTTTTTCTTTTATCTCAAAATCTTTAGAGGTTACAGTCACCTAACACATTTTATTAAATAAATAAACCCTAAAAAAATCCTCCATAAAACATAATACAGTAGAACTAAAAAACTGCCTTTTAAAAGCTCCTCTAATATAGTTGGGCAGATAACCTGCGTCCCCGAAGGGTCATCCCTTTATTTCTGCAACAATCGCTAGGAAATTGATATTGATGTGGAAAGGGCAGGTTTTCCATAAAAATAGGGTTTATTTGAATAAAGGATGGCCGGTCGGTACGGGCCTTGACGTGTGATGGTCCGGGTACTTTATAAGATTGTCGGATACCCTCCAAGCTGGTGATGCATGGGCCAGCCTTGTTACAAATATCGACGATGACGGAACTATAACCTATATCTTCAATCATGTTAGTCTACATGTAAATTGGGTTGCCTTTTACGGGGATGTAGGGTACAGATTGTTTAGGGTCATGAAATATTATTTTTAGATTATACTTAATGTATATTCTAGCTCATGAAAAAAAAAAAAATTAAAAAAAAAAATGAAGTCGAATGTGTACCTGAAACACCATTCTTTTTAGGGTTCCGTACGTTCGAATGAAAAAATGGAACCCTTATAGGATCACCCTTATAGGATCGTCGTGTCTGTCTGTCCGTCTGTCATAGTCAATTTGCTCAGAATCTAATGGACCGATTGAGTTGAAATTTGGTACCTACAACATGTATTTCTGTGACCCAAACACTGGCGTGTAACGAAAATAAATGAATTTTTAATATCCCCATTTTCAAAATTCATTTATTTGCGTTACACGTCCGTGTTTGGGTCACAGAAAATCGTCGCTTTTGGGAGGCAAATAAAAGAAAATTAATAAAAAAAAATGCAAGCTGTACCGTGTGATATATCAAATTAGAGGGCTTAACTGTGAAGATCTCAAAAATATTTTTTTATCATTTTAAAATAAATAGTTTAGAAGTTATTTAAGAAAATATGAAAATTTACCATTTCTCCCCCCTTATCTCCGAAACTAGTGAGCCTAAAATTTTGAAAAAAATACAGAAAATAGTTCTATAGATTACTGGAAAACCTATCCAGCATCCTACCATGGTAAATCTCTCAATATTGTGCGTAGTAACTTACATTTGCAGTTGGAATGTTTAGAAGAACATGTTTTTCAACTACAATGTTAAGTTTGTTCATGGGATAAATTCATCCCAACTACGGAACCCTTCATTGTGCGTGATCCGACACACACTTGGCCGGTATTTTATCACCACAACTTACAACAAAATAGTTATTAGCTATGTTACTCCTAAGATTTATTACAAAAGTTCACACACGGGTACACGAAAACGAAAAAGCCCGCGTTGAACAAGCAAGTTCGTACAAAAGACAGGTCAAGATTAAACACAACGCACACAGAGAGACGTAATGAACTCCCAAATGGACAGAAATCCACGAAAATGAAAATATTGACGGGAACGGAAGATATATCGGCGAATAATAGGCGTGACATTACAGACGAGCACCCCCGGGAATCGAACCCGGGACACATGGCGAGCTTGCACTGACCGAGCCCGAATTAGTTTTACCCCATTTCACGGAAGTTTTGTTATGGTTCAAACTTTTATCTGACGGTATTTTAACACAATTATTTGATGGGTCCTTGGAGCGCTACTTCGTTTGGTGATTAAAGCAATGAAATTAATTTTTGTGGACAAAAATCGATATTATAGTTATTAATTCAAGGTTTGAAGCTAAATACCTAGCTACATTCGTTACGGAGTAATCAAGACTGAATTAAATTAGTACCTACCTAATAGCTACACTACACTATTTATGTATTATCATCAATCTAAGGAAATATTTACGAGTATGTAAACTAATTTGCACTTATGATACCTGAGATACAGGTTTATCCTAGTTCAGGTTGATCCCCATTATTATATACCTACCACTTTAGTTTAAGGCTTAATATTATAAATTGTGTATTATTTAAATTAAACAATTAAAAAATAATAATTAAAAAATAACAACATTTTGATTGCTGGGGTTTTTGAGGTTTCATTTTATCCTATGTAAAATCAAAGTAAGTAATTTTACAAGCTTTTGATTTGAATAATTTCAATAATCTTACGAAAATCCCAAAATCACCGGCTAATACCTACATACATAGCAGGTAAGTACCTCATATACATATAGAAGCCTTACATTTATATCAACTTGGCTCACCTAATTTTATATTTGCTGGTTTTGACAGCGTTAGAACCTCTACATTCAAACAAAACATTAATTCAAAAACAATTTCCTAAAAAGCTTCCACTGGTTGACCTAATTTAAAAGCTCTTCGTCCCAACTTAGCCATTACAGCTATTTAAACTTCCAATGCTTTTAAAATTGTTAGCATAATAACATTATTCACTATAGAGCGTTTACACAATATCTTTAGGGAATAGTCTAAAGTTTAAGCGACCGAATTTAGAAGGTTCTTTGTGTTCATCAATGGCGGTGGGTATGAAAAGGATGTGCGTGTCAGCAGACGTGTTTGTCAATATAGCCACTGTACAGTTGAATAGTAGAAGTGTTACCTTGTTAATTCTGGCCCTTCGTCAATAAACGTCTCGGAATGACTTATACAAGTGTAACTTAAATAACGCACAAACTCTTAAGGGGTCATTGTACTCATGATTATGAACAACTTTTACCATGGGACCAAAATTGAAATCGAGAAAAAACAGCTGTGCCCTACATTTATGTTCGCATTTATAACTCGGAAAAATGTAGGAACCAGCAAATTTTTTTTTCTCGATTTCAATTTTGAAATGACCCCTTAAGAGGTTGTGCTTTATTTAAAGTTACAGCTTGTAAATACATTGAGTATTTCCATCTATCAATAGTATCAATTTTTTTTCATGTTTAAGAATGTTAATGCTTGTTCGACAGAACAGACATGTTGCTGATTCAAAGCTTTATAAATGGTTGCAATGCCAGAGGTCAGTGCATTAAATTTTAGCAGCCTCATAAGTTTGGTTACATCAAGAAGCTGCCCTCTGACAACAATGACTTTGCCCACTAGTCTGTGCAATTCCCTATACTGTATTTACCCTGTATAGATAATATTACTAAGCCATGTCAATAAGAGAACGATAACTTCTTCATAACGTTTGCTTATAGACCTCACCGTTTAATTTCTGAATGCAACAATAAAAGTCTTTGACAGTCGTTACGGGTAGTCAGATGCCCAAAAGTCTGACAAACAGTCTTACCAAGGCGTATCGCGTTACCAAGTAACAGGGTTGTGTAGGTCAGACAGGCAGTCGCTCCATGTAAAATATCAGCCGACCCCAACATAGTTGGGAAAACGCTAGGCAGATTGATTGAACAACATATTAAAATCGTCTAGTCATGCTTTAGAGTTCAATGTAAACTGTACCTACTGTCTTTGGCCTTTACAGCGGCACGTTGAACAAAACGCGTGTTTACAGGGGGTCCGCTATTGACGCACGCTGATCACTCAATTCACTGTCTAAATACAATTAAACCACTGAACCGATCATCCTGAAATTTTGCATATACGTTGTCAGGTGTTCGAAAAAAAGTAACGTTTCCGAGCTAAACAACAATAACGTTCTTATGATAATAGATGGCGCCACGTAGGTATCTTTCGAATCATGATTGAATTTTATTATGACATCATCATCTGCTTAGCCTTTTCCCAACTATGTTGGGGTCGGCTTCCAGTCTAACCGGATGCAGCTGAATACCAGTATTTTACATAGAGCGACTGCCTATCTGACCTCCACAACCCAGTTACTGGGTAATACGATAGCCCTTGGTAAGACTGGTTGTCAGACTTTCGGGCTTCTGACCACCCGTAACGACTGTCAAAGATCCACGAATGACAGCCGGGACCAACGGCTTAACCTGCTTTCCGAGGCACGGAGGAGTCTCGGTATGTAAAGAATGGTCACCCATCCACTGACCAACCCCGGCAAGCGTAGCTTAACCTGATGGATTGACCCGTGCGGCTGTTATTACTTAACCACGCGCTCCTCCAATTTTATTATGACAAGCAGAGTACAATCCGAATTGATTGTCAAATTCTAAATTAACGAGAGCGAAGCCGCGGGCAAAAGCTAGTAAATTTATAATTATGAGTCCATATTCGAACTTCTTTTAATATTTAATTAATGAAGCAGTCAGCAGAATGTGAAATGTGAAAATTCCTTTTCTACATTTTCATCTTTATCTTTTTATCTTTTCATTTTCATCTGTTTTTTTTCATGTAATTTCATAAACAATAAATTATTCTATTCTATCTCGTCTCGCTTTCAGCAGCGTGACCCTTTTATCCGCGTTTTATACCTACTGGAAAAACACAAAAAAAATTGTTTATTGTTAGACATAACATCACACCTTGTTTCCCCGAAGGTATAGTACACCCACATTTCGCCAGTTGTCTAAGTCCCAGGTAATAGGGGGCGCGCCTATTGTCATCAACCGGGCACAAATCCGACTCCGGGCTGCTACTTGGAAATTTCAGATAAAAAAACCCATTGCCTGACCTGCGAATCGAACCCAAGACCTCATGCTCAGCAGTAGCGCTTGCGACCACTAGACCAACGAGGCAGAGGGAAATAAAAATATTTTTATTTATTATTTTCCTATTTATTAAAACATCATAAGGCCAATCGGTTGTCTTTTAAAGTGAAGACACGTGAGTATATAAAAGTAAGAAGTTGGCACAAACATCCCAGCGCTGATTTGCTGGTTTCATTTTCTCTTCTACTGATCGTTGTTTCTCCTCTACCGATCGCTATTTCTCCTTACAAAGTTTATTCCGTTTACATATATGTATGTATGTAGCTACACAATGTAATATCTATGAATCTATTCTTGAATTTTATAGTTTTTTTCGTATTATCTATCCTTTATGTTGCACCTGCCATGTTTTCTCTCTGCATCACCCTAAGGTTGACTGGTAGAAAATGCCTCGGGCATTAAGTCCACCTTTGTACCGTATTTTTTTTACGTGTGCATAAAGTTTTAATAAATAAGACAAAATTAACAGGGATCCGAGACGTAAGCAAAAAGGCTGCCAAGCAAAAATGGGATCGAGCGGGTCATGTCAGCCGCATGCATATTAGTGACTGCTGGGCAACAGTCTCCACACGGTGGGTGCCTGAGGATGAACAGCGCCGCCGAATCGGCCCAGGAAGAGGTAGCGAGACGACCTGGACGCGTACCGCAAGGGTTGCATCGAGGTGACCTGGAAAAGGATGTTTGGAAGGATGTAGGGGAGGCCTTTCCTCAGCAGTGGTACAGTGTAGGCTAATATAAAAAAAGACAAAATTACACCCAGTATTTTCGAATAGAGGTAATTATGGCACTCTACTTTTTGTCGAAGTAGGTAAATATAGGGATGGGTAAGTGTATTTTAATACAATTAGAATGGTAAAACAAACACAAGCAATGATTTAGGTAGTCATAAAAGAACTTTGAGTAAATAACCTGAAAATAAGTTATTATAATTATGCCACTTTTCCATCTACCATCTTATTTGTTTTCACTCAGACAGAAACTTGGGTAAGTATAATTTTCTTCTTTGATTTCTTTATTTTCTGACGTCAATTACTCAATTTGTGATCGATTTATTTTAATGGAATCTGAAAAACATGACCAGTATTTTTTCAAAGACAATATTTTAGGAAGCTTATAAGAATTGGACACTTATGCAAAACGTTACAAAGTATGCCCCTCATATCATTAACATGGTGCTAACTTTACTGCGACCAACACGATCTGAAACAGACTCTATCACTTTAGTTTTAAGGTAGTAATTAGAAGTTTAGTTTGTTAGAACAAGAGCAAAGAATTGACATGTACACCGCAGTTCAATTAGGGTAATGGGGTAGGGCTCGAAGGGATTAAATTAATTAGTAAGAAAGTTTCGCTCCATTTCGTAACTCCGCCTTTGTTTGCCGCCGTGTCTTGGATTTTTGTAAGCAAATTAGATACATCGCAGAATTAAAACGAATGAGAACTTTTATTCGGATAAGTTTTTACGGTAGCTACTTACTTATATTTTTCTGTTCCATCTTGGAGCGCATGCCCGGTCACCTGCACTAAAAATGAAACTAAACTAACTAAATGGGAAACTATAATGGCTCCGTTAGCGAACGGTATTCGCGTTGCTCAATTTTGGCCCAAATAAATTTAAAATAAGTATGTTTTTCGATTTATTTTTGCCATCAACACTCTTTGCACATTTACATCAAGAAACATATTTCTATGAAATATATGGTAATCCTAATCCAGCGAATGAGAGAAAATTAATGGGAATCTAGGTAATTATTGAAAGGTGAAAGCAAATGCCTAATTATTCCTTTCCAAAGAGAACCGTCCTCGTTCTCCTCCTAGGGCAGGCCTGGTATGCTGATTTGGGCATTTGCCATTTCATTATAATCGCCATTTTTTTTTAATAACGTAAGTATTTGCCCTATCTTTATTCAACTAATTAAATCATCATCATCTTCTGCCTAACCTTTTCCCAACTATGTTGGGGTCGGCTTCCAATCTAACCGAATGCAGCTCAATACCAGTATTTTACATGGAGCGACTGCCTATCTGATCCCCACAACTCAGTAACTGGGTAATACTACACCCCTTTGTTAGACTGGTTGTCAGAGTTTCGGGCTTCTGACGACCCGTAACGACTGTCAAAGATCCACTAATGACAGCCGGGAACAACGGCTTAACGTGCTTTGCGAGGCACGGCGGGGTCTTAGTATGTACCTAAAAATACGTAGCTTAACCTGAAAACAGTTTTTGAATTTCTAAAGGACCACGTCTGTGGTGGACTTATATAATGAAAACCAATAGATCAGAAGGAATTAAGTTTATTTATCAAGCTAATTTCAGTGAGACAAACAAAGGCTAGATTAGCTAGAGCTAGATTTAAAAATTCTAGCAAAATATAACTTTCTAAACAGATTTACTCCTATTAGATCTTTTAACGTAGGTACACCCAAAATTAATGTTCACATTATCTAAAATACAAAACGTTTACGAGCACTCGAGGCTCCGTAACACCTAATTAACGATATTAAAATACGTCCACAACCGCAAAGGAGCGTCACAAACATTGCATTCGCACATTGTAGGCTATAAAACGCAAACGTTACCCTCCTTATTTATCCGAGTGAGAATTTAAAATTAACTGTGTGTAGCAACCCTGGGTAAGCGGCCGCTGCCCTGGAGCATGGCGCCGACCCGAACTGCGGGTAGTGTTCTGCTTGTGACCTGCTTTAAAGAAGATCCAAAATCATTAAGAATTATAAACATCCATATTTATTTCAGAAAGCATCCATAAAATAATAAAATATAATTTTTTAATATATTTTTTTCTTATAATAGGTCTTTACCTATGAAATTGCCGTTTTGTATGAAAATATTTAAACGATTTTTTTTCATGCATTTTTTATTTGTATTAATCGAAGTAATCACCCATGCAATCAATGCATCTTTGCCAACGCAGTGGCAGTTTATTCATGCCCTTCTTAAAGAAATCAGCTGGACGGGAGGCAACAAATTTTTCAAAGGCATTTTGTACTGCCTCTCGGGTATTGAATTTTTTCCCGCCAAGAAGTTATCCAAATTCTGGAAAAAGTAGTAGTCTGTAGGCGCAAGGTCTGGTGAGTAGGGCGGATAACGGAGAGCTTCCAACCCCAGTTCTTGCAACTTGGAGACCGTCTGCTGTGCAGTATGAGGTCGCGCGTTGTCGTGCAGGAGCAGCGGAGACGAGCGATTGACCAATGCTGGTTGGAGATGTGCCAGCTTCTCCATCATTGTGTTCAGTTCTTCACAGTACAGTGACCATCACTTTTCTAGGGGTAAGTTTTCGTTTAGGGCATTGTTAGGGTCCTGAACCAGGATCCAACCAACTTGCTGAGCGCTTGCGGTTATCAAACAGAATCCATTTTTCATCGCAGGTAACAATGCGGTTCAAAATTCCTTCATTTGTGTGTCTGTTGAGCAGTGCAAGGCACGTCTCGACGCGTACTTCGCGCTGGCGATCATTGAGTTCGTGGGGCACCCATTTGTCAAGCTTTTTTACCTTGCCAATTTGACGCAAATGGACCAATATTGTTTTGACGCTAACGTCGAAAGCTGCTGCTAATTCAGCCGTAGATTGTGTATCATCAGCTTCCACAATCGCCTTTAATTTGTCATTGTCGACCAAAGTCTTCGGACGACCGCGAGGTTCATTTTTCAGGTCGAAATTTCCAGAACGGAAGCGAGCAAACCAATAACAAGTGGTGCGTTGGTTTGTAGTGTTAGCTCCGTAAACGTCGTTGATGTTGCGTGCCGCTTGTGCCGCGTTGCTGCCACGACGGTACTCATATTCCATAATTACTCGAATTTTTAACGTATCCATGACGACGAAAAAGATTGAAATGCGATGAAAATGTAACACTAATCAATAAACAAATGACTACTTTTGGAAAAAAAAATCCATGTTTTTAAAATAAAATTAATTTGAAATTAGAATTCTTAGCCAAACAAAAATTATTTTGATTTGAAATGGCCAGTACTGCAGAACGGCAATTTCATAGGTAAAGACCTAATATAATTTTTTTAGGAAAAAATAATATTAAAACGGTTCAAAGGACAGTGATGTGAAAGACCAAAAAAATTTGGTCTTTCACATCACTGTCCTTTGATCCGTTTTAATATTATTAAACACAAAGTAAGCAAACAGAAACAACACAAAACAAAAGTACTGAAGAAGACCCTGACATAACTGAAGGACCAAAAAGTGAAGCAGATCCCATCATTAGCGCTATTGTTTTTTTATGACGGGAATGTAAAGCTAGATCAAAATTCCTAACATAAGAGACGTGACTGTTACTTGTTATTTCTAAACCAACTGTCAAAAATCAACTCCTACTAAACACACCAAAAAAACCACCACCACCACCAAAAAAACACCACCACCACCACCACCACCTAGCACCATAAAAATATTATCTCAACCTGTATTATTATTAACTCATAAAAGGCTCTATCGAAATACTTACTCCCATAAAAGACTAACACAAGGGTCCCGTATAGAACACTCCGATATTTTACACGGAGGCCATTATGTCGCGTTCTTGTAAACAGCTCGCGACCACTTGTCGCTGATATATCTCCGCTCACCATATTAAAGTCTGATCGCAAGTGCGTACTGGCCCTTATACCGGTTACCGAGATATTTATGCCCGTATCGTAAATTAGTGGGTACGTAAATCGGTAAATAAGTAAATAATTACTGCAGCTTCGGCGTATAGCGTATGAAATAAGTTGCCTATTCGCTTGGGAATAAGTTTATCATCAATCATGTGTAAAATAGCTTTAGTATCGAAGCTTAAGATAGTTTTTTAAGTAAGGGTCTCGTCACTCTTCGCTCTTATTAAATGGAAAATCGAGAGGAGTTTATAAAAAATTGAGACGTAGGTATAATATATCTACCCAGATAAAAGTACCTACAAATATCCTCCTAATATATCTACTGGGTTTTTAATGTACCCAAGAGACTGGCGGCATTTCCACGTTGTATGGCAATGCCTCTGGACAAGGTAAAAGCCAGCCCTTGGGTCACGGTAAGTGTCAACCAGCCATTTGGAGATTTCGTTGAACATTTACTCATGAATTCAATTTTAAAATAACATTTGTATCAAGTAAGAAATGCTTACAACCGAACCGCAATCCTTCCTGAGTTCCGCGACACTGCGCAATACGGAAGTGCGACATGTGACAGTAGTACACAGTACCTACACACGTCAAATACGAGAGTATTCCAGAGAAATCAATGATCCATTTTATTGAGTAGCAAGAGTTATGCAACGGGAGAGGGCGCGCTCCTATCAATCATTGGAGGCTTTTTTTGAATTTAATAAAATAAAATTTGTATTTTGTCATCGACGCTCCCTCGCGTTTTGTTGCAGGGACGGATCTGGGATGCAAGAAGTTTTTGCGCGTACCTATCTTTTTTTTATTAAGTTTATTTGTATCGTGATTCATGTAAATAATATGAATGCTGTAACCATCGATCATAATAATCATTGTAGTGTTTGTGTGTGTGTATTGTTGTGTTGTTTTTTTCATAATTGCAGTGTCCACCGCGTCTTTGCATCTTCCCGCCAGTTTTATTTCAGAATATTTTGTGAACCACCATGCTCTGTCCTACGTTGCAGAGAATTTTGTCCCGCTGAAAGCGCATGTGAAACTGAAGTTTAATTAACCATACGATCCTTTAAAGTAAAACTGTTTGACTATAAAATCTCCCAAACTAATACATCAGGATTCAGAGAAACTGCAAAGGACAAATGAAGGATGAGATCATGAGAGCACAATCTGGGGTACTAATTTTATTATAATACAGGCTGTATCAGAAAGGTGTGGTTAAAATTAAGGGAGTGGTATAGACCATCAAATTACAATGTTGGTCACATGGAGAAAGTTGTTCAGTTTCATGGCCCAACCACACCCTTAATTTTGACCACACCTTTCTGATACAACCTGTATATGCTTGCTTAACGCTTTGAAGGACACTAACGAGACACAATAGAAGTTTTTATTACTGCTATGGCCGTATCGTGTCCTTCAAAGCGTTAAATCATCATGGTGCTTATGCACTTGGAATTAGATTATCTTGTATCGCTTTTCTAAAACAAAATAATTCTCCCAGCCCAAATCCGTCCCTACCCGTCGTCGTCAGGAGTTAGCGCGGCGGCAATGCAGCGCATCTGTTACCGCGCCCCCCCGCCCCGCGCCATCCGCGACGCTTGCAGCACCCTGCAACTATATTCTATACGTGTGTTGTACACCTTCGAGATTTGTTCGACAGAGGTAGACGTGGAGGATAGTGTAAAGGATTTGAGTGAGTAGGTACGAGTATCTTTATCTTGCGAAGATACTGTTATCTTTAGTACACTGATAGGATGAACCCGATGAACACAGAGACAGTAAAGTCATCAAGACTTTAATGTATGTTGTACATTCGAGTAGCGGGATTTGTTCAGAAGAGGTCGATGTGTTACAATCAGTACCGTGGTGGTTGTCTCCTGCGGAGGAGGCAAAGGTGTTATTAATTTTAGACAGAGCTAACTGTGGCAGCGTATTGATATATGCGGACAACGTAACAGCCGCTTTCTTAAAACCAATAATCTACTGCACCAGTACCCAGTAGTTTGGAGTATTTAAAGATACTTTCTGTCTACTTTGACAAATAGCTGACCCTTCAGTTTAATACAGCAGGAAGTTTATTAATTTAGCCGAATACCTATAAAAAAAATACCGTCTAACAAAGGATTATTCAATAACACGCAAACAAGCATCCTGATTAAATTCCCCGAAGACACTTCATCTTCGTAGTACATGCAATACCGCAAGTTTATTGCGCCAGTCGAAGAGCTGTCTAAATGTACGGGCCGTAAAGACGGTGTTCGTTTCAATACACATCGCACCTGCGCGGCATCTGCATCTTTATGAAAATATACTGCGACTTGGTACCGGTACAGGCGAGTTTTCGTACGTGATTATATTCCTTGGCAGCTTCTACATGTTCCTGTATCGCTCGGGATCAGGTAGGTATAGAAAATTGACATTTACATACATATTCTTCAGCAAGTGTGACCAGAATTTAAACAACAAAATAAATAAACCAATTATTTCAGGCGACACAGGCCCATAGATACCTTAACCTAAACATACATATTTAAATATAAACAAAACTTGTGTTAATAAATAAGGCTTAACGCTGTGTTAGTAGCACTTGACTTTGCACTAGCTCAACTTTGCGGTGTCCTATGGTACCTGTCGCGACGGAACACCACGTCCTGCGGCCAAAAATCTTCTTCTATGACGAGGGGAAGATAACAGTTCGGTACATGCATCACGAACACCTTGAAGTTGACGTTGCGGCGCGACTCCAGTAACTGCACCCTTGGCGTGTACCTCGTCATCTGGCGCTCGTACTCCACGATCTCTTCCGCCTGAGTAGTTTACTGCAGATGGGAGATGTACACCGTTGTGTTCGGCTTTGTGGCACGCAAGCTAACTTCGGGCTCCGTAGGAGCTTTGCCGCAGTGGATCTTGTTAATTCGCGATCGGCTCTTCCTCCTGTGCAACGTCACGAAACCCTCATTATTATCAGCCCTGTTAGGCGCCTTTTCAGAGATAGGCTTCATCCCTGGAGCACTAGGAGCACTCACGGTGACGCTAGTGAAATCCTTTTGTAGGGGTTTCACTAGGGCCTGCAGACACTGGCAGAAAAATGCAATCACAATGCAATCGTCATCTGCCGGCTCTATTCTGTAAAAACTCACTGTGAAAACGAAAGTGAAGTGAGCTTCAAGTGAGCTTTCATTGCTCCTGATGCTAGGGATTGGCACTGTTGACAGCTCGTGTGCCCCTATAATGTTCCCACTGCTGGAAAACAGGCCTCCTCGCTGTGAGAGAGAGTGGGCAGTAATCTACCACGCGGGCCCAGTGCGGGTTTGTAGATGACACATATCTTCGAATTTTTGGTTCTAGGACATGCAGGTTTCCTCCCGATGTTTTCCTTCATCGTCTTGAGAGCAGTGGTGTTGAAATTATTTACACAAAGTAAAGCGCCTGGCTGGGTTCGAACCCACGACCTACAACTCGTAAGTCGCGGACGTTATCACTGGGTCACCAGTCACCACTGCTCTCTGATTGACAGCTCACTGCAACTTAGTTTTAACAGTGAGTTTTTTACAGAATAGATCGGCTGGATTAATGATAATATTGTTCTTAATATGAAAGCCCAGCGTTCTTAACTCAAACGATATTCCATAAAATCCTCGTGTGTTAAACCCTTGCCTTTTTATTCCGGTACCTAACCTCAGTTTGCGTCTTTTTGGGAAATTTTCTTCTTTCAATAAACTAGTAATAATATAAAGAAGAACAAATTGTGCCTTATTATGTTCTGAAATTATTATGGTACGAATGATTCTAAGTGTATTTGCATATTAATTATTTTTATTCAGTGGCATGAATTCATCAGATACTGAAAGCAATATGGCTAGATTGTGTGATTTCTTTTACGATTTCAAAGAAACATTCTTAATGGAAGCGTGCGCTACTGTTATTAATGCAGTGCTTTATTTTCTTTTCTTATCTAAATTGATTTAATGTAGGTTTGACTCCTTAGTTTATTTTAGATTTCTAAAGAACGGGGGTTTATTCAGAATTAAAATGAAATGCACATAACTAACTAACTTATTCTACCTAATTAATTTATAAAATTAAAATGTTATATCCTAACTTAACTACGACTATTAACAAACTAAAATATGACGTCGAAAAATTCTAAGTAAATAACTAATTTTTTAGTGATCCATCAGCTAACTGAACTGTTTTAACTATTTACATGTTTCAGATTCAGTCGAATCTCATCATAAAAGAAGCTTGAATCTGCGTAATCCAGTAATCACATTCGTTAAAGGCGTATTCTTTCCTTCAATTCAGCCCCGGATTTCTCCCTAGGCCTACAAGACCCAACCAGTCTAGGAGCCCAACCAGTCCAGGAGCCCTCCACCCAGCTACCCCGAGCAGGAGCTTACTTATCTGACGGTGCTACAGGCCCCGCGCTAATTGTCATGATCTGACCTCTCTGAAGCGGGATGCAAAAAACTTTCGGGCTCGCTTCGCTTGCTCCTGCATCATAGTTTCTCTTATTTCTTCTGCTTTTCTACATAAGTCAACAAAGTAACTCCTATTTCTGCACCCTAATTGCGTAATACACTATCAATCACAATCTGAATGATTTTGAAGCATATTGCTAATCCATTGCTTCATATGTTGAAACATTTGTCTGCTCAACGACGTAAATAACGCAATGAATGTTGTTGAACTGTCAAAATGAAACCGATTCATACTGTAAGTGTGTTACGCAAGAGCCCCACGGTTTTAAAAATAAAATAAAAAAAAATAAAATAAAAATAATTTATTTCAGACATTTCGTCCATATGATGTTAGCAATTGATGTTAGTAATACACACTACTTATAAACTATGTTAGTAAATTAGTGACAAATCTTAGACATTATTATTAATTCATGTATCTGTTGCGCTCACCTGACGCACCAGGCACATGCACATGTACATGTACCCAATGCGCCCTAATGGCGCAACAGGGCTTCTCACAGATGACCTTCAGAATGCCGTTGACGCTCCCACACACTCTGTGCATCATGGACGCAATCCTTTTTCGCAGGATGGTCTGTTAAAACCATCAGTATGAGCTTCGGCAAACATTCCTGATGCACTGCAGTAACGTGGAAGCCCCAACAACATTCTGAAGGCGTTATTATATTGCACTCTGAGGGCGTTGTATGCCCTTTGCGTATATCGAACCCACAGGGTGCACGTGTACAATGATTGGCAAAATGCCTTAAAAAGAGTAACCTAGACCTGTGGTGTACAACGTGCAAACCTGCGGGCCAACATATTGCATCGGACAGCCAACGCCCTCCGTTCTCTTTCCATGTCAGCGTCATCTTTTAAGTCCTCAGTAATTATGTGCCCCAGGTACTTAAAATCTAGCACCCTTTCAAGGGCCACACCTTTTAACATAAATAATATTTTAAAATGTCAAAAGAAATCTAACCTCTCCGAGGCGGGTGCTAAAATTTTCGAGCTCGAGTCGCTCGCTATCGCATCTTAGTTATTTAGTTACTTTTAATTCTTAATCCTTTTTTGCATATGTCGCCAAATTAACTCCTATTACTGAAACCTAATCTATCCGAGGTGCTATTTCTCTTCTCCTTTTTTTTAGTCTTTGGCCACACACTCCCTATCTTGTCAAAAGAAAGCAATTAATAGTAAGACTGAATCACCGACAAAATAAATTACTTTTAACTTCACCCACCTTATCAAACACAATTCCAATTAAAGTGAAACATTTAAAAAACTTGCGATTTTAATTAAAATTATGCATACACAACAATTTGCGTATCTGAACACAATCGCTACGAGAACATTGCAGCTAACAACATCGATACTATCGTATACCAACAATAACTAATATGAGCGTATCTGCGCGCACGCATCGTAGTCGCATGCACAATGAAATATTACGTCAATGAAAGCAGGTGAACAGAGAAACACAATAGCAAGACAAGAAACAGCTTGAACTCTTGGTCTTCAATTGCAGAGAAAGTCTTCTTCGATCATTCAGTTCCTCTACAACGACAGCCACACGCGGATTAAGCATTGCCACCAAATATCCTTGACCCGTCAAAATGTTGCTAAACATGCTTAAACATCTTCCACATAGACATAGGCAAATAAACATGTACTTGACATGGTTAATTTTCATTTCCACTACTCGTTAATTTTTTTTCTTGATATCTAAATACCCAATATGCATCATCTGTACAAAACCCATCATTAACAATTACTCTCAAAAGTGAAACACCAGCTTAAACATATTATAGTTACCTGCTTCTCACAAAACAATGCAAAAACGGACGGATGAGAGTTTCACTAATGTCATCCTTGAACCAACGAAACGGATGCAAGCCATTAGCGGCTCAAGGCAACGCAATTCAATCAACACAACGGAAGTAAAAACAGGACCTGATACATCAAATGTTAGAAACTAAAGTCAAATTCGCACTGGGAACACACAATATTCGCACTGATTTTGTAACGCTGGATATAAAATACAAGTGTAACCAACCCACTGCACATGATACACTCATATAGCCAACCTTCTTGGTACGTAATTTAAATAATGTGCACGGCATGCGATCGCCACGCTCTGAGGACTCGATGTTATTGCAAACCAACTTACTTAAAACACAAAAAAGGGTTATTTTCTCAAATTGTGAAGCATACGGCGGTCCATCGCTGGGCCGAAATAATGATTAATGATGGCAAATAAGCGGGTGAGCTCGACGCCACAAAAAGCGGTGGCGAGGTGCACTGAACTGCCCCGGGAGACTGTTGATACATTGTAACCATTTAAAATCTGACAATAACGAAGAAATATGTTGGGAAGGACGTGTGGGTCTTGTAGTACTGGTGTTAAATGTTGGACAGGTTTGATGACAATTAGTTAAGGACGCTGATGGAACGAAGGAACAAAATGGAATTTGTAGTCAGCAACGGATGTGTGGAGGCGATTCTGTGATTATTAGGTAGATGTCCGGTATACACCTGTATCCTGTGCTATAAACCTAATGAAAGTGCGAGAAGAGCATTGACAGCAGTAAAAGTCAAAGGTGAAAGAAGACCAGAATTTAAAAAAAGAATAGTTTTTTTTTAAACTAAAGTATTTCTAAAATAGGATTACAATTGTTCTAATATCAAATTCACCAAATAACCGCTAACGCACCACAAAAACGCGCGAAATTATTTCTCCCCATAATTAAGTTTTGGCTTGGCGGGTATTAATCGATCGCGGTAATTAATTCGAGAGGTAGGCGCTAGGTACGTCAGTGGCACGCCACGACAGGTGGCAGCAAATGTACAGGAAACCCGGACTAATTAGACGGAGAAACAACGGATCTGAGAATTAAATAAATATACCGTTATTATAGATTTAGTATTAGAGATATTTCTGCGTGGATGGCTAAGAAAATACATTTCTTTATAGGGTTGTGTTTATTTTTCGGATTAAGAATTATCACCGTTGGCCATACTTTATTCACATTACAATCTAGCCTATTAGCTAACGTGACGGTTACTTAGTATTTTATTTATAAAACGGATTTTCCTTTTCTTACTTTGATCCTGACGTGGTTTCTTTGCACGAAAATAGTACCTATTCGTGAATGTGGATTTTTCATTATTACTTACTTTTTTAAACGTACTCTCTACTCATGTTCTCAATACTTAGGGATACGTATATATAGAACATACAGGTAAATAATGCTTATGTCCACTCCTAACCAAGTTCTGGGCTGACACAATTTAGATGGTCTTCGACACACCAAGAAGAGGATGGGAAAATAAACCTATGAAATTGAATAAACAGTATCTAGAGCAAGAACTTATCAGAAAAATTATGTCAACGAAACCGTTCACCTTGACTCAGTGCAAGCAAGACGTAACCCGTTGACTGCAGCCTCGTCAACGCTTGACAGACGGTCGCCTCGACCGAGAGCATCTGACACTAATGACAGCCAACCCTCCCGTGCACATGTCACGTAATATGAGGCTAAATTATACCCTATCAGTTGACGGGTTGGATGCCTTCTATTTTTGTTTTTGCATCAGTGGTTAACTGTTGTCTATGAGAGTGAAATATTTTATCGTGTTTGTGGGAACTACAAAAATATTCCCAGATTAAGGATGATGACTAAAATTTTGTTGTCCGTCATGTAGATTATTAAAAAATATTGGACACGTGTTTTTTCTTTTTTTCCGTAATCAAAAGATTACGGCGATATATTGACTTAAAATGTGGCATGACGTCACTGCTTGATAGATTTTATACGTAGTTTGTTATAGTTGTGATGTAGCGAGCCCCCACTCCCCAACTTTAATGCGTTTCCTCGAAGTAATTTTTTATTAATATGTTAAGGAAAAAAATAAATACGTGTCTATTATTCTTTTATGATCTGACTAACGGACTAAATGGAATTTTTATTTTTACCTAGGCATCATCCCTATTTGAGTATATGATTACTCGTAGCAGCGGTGATAAGCAGCAAGCAAGGTCTGATAAGCTGCTTCAAAGTACTTACAACAAATCCTAAATTATGCAAAATCCCTGAAAACCACCAAGCAAGCAACCACTGGGAAAGAATAAAAATAAAAGATCGTCCAAAACCCTTGTACGGGAAAGATGGAGCGTTGTCGACTTTAGTTACAATATTTTTTTTGGTCTGTTTACCTACTTTAATATTTATAATTTATAATAATAATTTTATCACTATTCAGAAATAGTTAATTCATTTGTCAAATAAACAATTTTATTTTAAGTATTTATTTTTTCGATAAGACGACGTACGTACAGTACGACACAACTGAGATGTAGCATCGGCAAACTTCATAAAACCGATCACCAGTCACCATCCGAATTGAGTGCGCATTCAAAATCACCAATCTTTATTAATGCTTTAGGCGAAAATGACCTTTACGCAATCGCAATAACTTGTAAAGTCATATAACCAAATACATTCGTCAAATTGAAATAAGTGAACGCAAATTTTCAAATTTATGTTACATCTAAGTGGTGTCGTACTGTGTACTACACTACCCAACACCCCAACACCTTTCACTACTACAACTTTCTCAAAATCACACGCCCATACACACACAGACACACACTCTCATTTTTTAATTGTTTCAGTTTTTATTGTTCAAGATCATTCATTGATGCATCTTTTTGCATGTTTTTTGGGCTAATATTTATTGTCTGTTTTGAGGAGTCTTACGCTGTATGCCAAGATACAGGACTCGTCCTAGTTCGGCTACAGATGCTCCCATATAATATGAATACTTCTAAGTACTAGCCTATATTATTTTCTTTATCTCTTTGACTTAATTGATTTTTTTTTGACATTTCCATAACTAATATTTGACTTTGTATTTTGAATGTTATCATAATTTATTTAATTCAATTTTATATCTACAAACCAAAACTCTGAATTTGTATTTGTATTTGTGTTTCACCGAAAACGGCAGAATAATAGGAACTTTTAGAAGCATGTACCTAACAACTCTGTAACAATATTCTGACAAATAAATTGACTATAATGAACTCTAGGTAAATAAGTGTAATTCGTTGTATTATTTTTGGTGAAATAAATAAATTATTATAAATTACTCTAATTCACCACCTACGATTAAGTTCCTATTAACTTACTTGGCAGATAATTTCATACAAATTCTGGTTCATTTTTGAATTTATTCGGTGAGTAGTGGCTATTCGGACATCGTGAAATAGGTCCTAATATAACTGTCACTAATAAGATTTAACTGTCACTTGCACACGCCCAGTAATACCTACTACCAAATCATGGAGAGATAAATTCTTGTCCCAGTTCAGGGCAAAGACTTCTAAGTACAGAGCGTAGAGGAGCGAGCAGTATCCTGCTCGCCAAGCAATCAAAACCCTCCTTTTTGCTTCGCCGCAGTCGGGTAAAAAAAGTTTCACTACCAACTTAATAGATACTGGGTAAAGATTCAGAAATAGTTTAGGAATTTTAAGGTTCCGTACCTCAAAAGGAAAACACGGAACCCTTATAGGTACGATCACTTCGTTGTCCGTCTGTCTGTTTGTCAGTCTGTCAATACCATTTTTTTTTTCAGGAAAGCGTGGAGGTATCAAGCTGAAATTAATATTAAATACGTCTACGGACCCTTGGACTTCTAAAAAAATCAAGAATGCAATAATAAATACGGCCATTTAAGCGACATATTTTGATGCCCGCAAATAAATCAAAACCTATATACAACATTATTTTTAGTATATGCGAAACCTGAATAGAGTTTGTTCAGAATAAATAACTGAATCGATTCCAATAATTTTTATACCGTGTTATATATTGCCCCAAAAATCTTTAAAAAAGGTTACAATATGGACACCGAGCGACGAACACAAGTCACGACGTCATAGCGGCACTAGGCACGAGCGCACAGCGGGCGCCGCATGGTGATCATGTTTTTGTACGGACATCCAGGTAACATAACAAGCTTATAACTTTGTGATTTTACATGATACAGTATTGAAATTTTGTACATAGATTCTTTGCATAAAAATACTAGACACGTGTTTCGGGTTTCTCATATACTTACTAAAAGTAATATTGTATATTCCGTTGACCTTAGGATCATGAATTTTGGCAAGAAGCAATAGGTAAGGTAAAGGATCACATAAAAAAATGTTTTCTTGTCATTACAAACTTGGAGAATTGACAGTAACGTATATCGATGTATGGGAGAACATATTTTTCAACTACAATGTTAAGTTTATTTTTGGGATAAATTCATCCCAACTACGGAACCTTTTAATGCGCGTGGTCCGACTCGCCTTGGCCAGTTTTTTTTTTCTCATAATGTTACTTATTGTTCTTACCAAATCAACGCCAGCTATCACTTCTTTAGAATCCCACATTACATTTATAATTACAGCATATTAACGTTTGATATACTCTAATTAACTTTGTATCGCGATACTAACATCAATCATTGACACTCGCCGATCACGATCTAACACTAACTTACAATTACTATAAACGTTCTACGTTATTGATGCGTTTTTTTCACGGTTTAGTAACTTAATACAGAATGCTGGGTACTCTGTGGTTTATTGGTGTACTTACTGTGTATTGATGGTTATTTGCAAGAAGTATATCATTTTTAACAGACTTCAAAAAGGAGGAGGTTCTCAATTCGTCGGAACCTTTTTTTTTTTTTTTTTTATGTATGTTCCCCGATTACTCGAAGATGGCTGGACCGATTTGATTTTTTTTTGTTTTATTCGAGAGGGTATACATCACAGTTGGTCCCATATAAAATTGATTAACTTTGCTTTGGTAGTTTTTGAGTTAGCTTCAATAATACGTATTTTTTCCACACTTTTATATGGATGATGTTCTAGTTTGTTTTGCAGGTAGTGGTATTAGAATTTGTGTGGGGTAGGTACACAACTAAAAAGTGAAAAATAAAAACTTTTTTACAAAAAAATACAACCGACTTCCAAAAACAACACTACAAAGTGAAAAATAACTTTAATTTCGGAAGTCGGTGGCAAAAAACGAAAATACATTTTTAACTAGACACCGACTTCCGAAATTAAAGTTATTTTTCACTTTGTAGTGTTGTTTTTGGAAGTCGGTTGTATTTTTTTGTAAAAATGTTTTTTATTAGCTGTGTCTGTAAGATCTTGTTGACAAATCAACAAACAAACCGTCGCTAATGGTGATGATTTCTTACTACGACTGTGAAGAAAAGTATTGATTTATTATGGACTAGCTCTTGCTTGCGATTTCGTCTGTGTTCCAGGATAAAAGTAGCCTATGTCCTTTTCCAGGTCATGGTCTACCCATATGCCAAATTTAATTCAAATCCATTCAGCCGTTTTAGAGTGAAAGCGTAACAAACAAACTCACTTTCGCATTTATATTATTAGTTAGGATTTTAATTTCAGCAAAGTTAAGGACAAGGAAGGTATAGGTACCTAGTACATCACACATAAACGGGAAAGTAAACCCCGAGACTGACAATCCCAAGCTGTGAAATGTTACAAAAGCTTTGGCAGATTTTTGAGGTTTTTGCACTTGAAGGGAAATGTAAACAGAAGCGCTCGCGATGGGAAGAAAAATGGATTCGACGACTGCCAAACACTTACTGCTAGAAATCAGTACCTACTAATATTGGTGTTGTTTTTAGCTCTGACTGTAGGCCCTTACAGTCAGCAACAAAAGTCGATTAACACTTGCAGTTTTTTAAACGTAATTATTAAGCGAAATATTTAATTCAAATCTGAACAGAAGTACTTAAAATTTTAAGAACATTAACTCTTAACAGATAAACTAAAAAAAAATCAGTTTATCGAATCATTTTGTGTTAATTTAGATGATGTCAAAAAGTAGCAGTGTTAACCGACTTCTGTTGCTGACCGTACCTACATTCAATGGAACTCGAACTGCTCGGAAGACTACGACCCATACCTTCAGTGGCTTGGGTGGGTTCAGGGGCTTGTGGCTAAGTAATAACAGCCGCACGGGTCGTTGGATCAAGTTAAGCTGCGCTTGCCGCGGTTGGTCTGTGGATGGGTGACCATCTTTACATACCAAGACCCCCGAGCCTCGGAAAGCACATTAAGCCGTTGGTCCCGGCTGTCATTCGTAGATCTTTGACAGTCGTTACGGTTAGTCAGTAGCCAAAAAGTCTGACAACCAGTCTTACCAAGGGGTATCATTTTGCCCAGTAGCTGGGTTGTGGAGGTCAGATAGCCAGTCGCTCCATGTAAAATACTGGTATTCAGCTGCATCCGGTTAGACTGGAAGCCGACCCCAACATAGTTGGGAAAAGGCTAAGCTGATTGATTGGAAGATGACTTAAGTTGGAAATAAGAACATTGATTTTGTTTAATTTTTCTTTATAAGTAGGATGTCGTTATCGAACCACTTTCACATAGTACCCAGCCAGAGGCATAGTTACCGTAAAAAATATTCCTTCAAAGTAACTAGATATAAAAAATAGCAAATATACGTACGCAAGTAATGATTAAAACAGGTTTTGAATAGCTGATGACCGCAGCTCGTAGCTCCGTGGAATATTTAAATAAGTTTTTAACGTCATTTAATTATTCCTTTAAAGTCTCCTCGTGAATATTCAATGATATACAAAGCCACTGCCTGAAGGCTATACTGGGTGTACCTACTACCTACAATTTAATTTTATATGGTAAGCGACCACATAAAACGTAGCGCCGTGGGAGGGTTAATACCTACCTAAAGGAAAACGTGTCCAAGTAAACGAAACAGTTCTAAAGGCTATGTAGGTACCAAAGGTCCAAAACATACAATTTTGCTTTTGGAAAGATGCGTTTAGCACTCCATATTTTTTAATCTAAATTAATATTATAATGAGAAAAGATTAGATTTTTTTTTCTTTATTACGTTTTCACAGCTAAACGGCTTAAGCGATTTTGATGATATTTGGTATGGAGATACTAAGAACCTTGGAGAAGGACATAGGCTACTTTTTATTAACATTTCATGCAGGCGAAGCCGCGGGCGGAAGCTAGTAAATTATGTAGTGATGAAATGTCACCCTTTGCTCTTTTAAGTCTTGTAGAGTTTTGACTAAGAAAAGAAAAACAAAGTCCAAAGCTGAAGTTAATTCTTTTTTCCAAAGTAATTATATTTCCCCCATGAACATTGCGCACACACAGAGTTATGTAATATAAAAAGCAAGCCCATCTTGATAGTCACACGTCTCTAGCCACAAGAATGTACGAGTAGCCACGAGCACTCGAGCAACAATGCAGGAGAAAGAACTCCTAAATCGTAGGGTGTAATTAAGGCGGCCACCCACCGCAGCGACCTCGAGGCCTTGACCGACAACCGTAATGAGTTCACCCGCCGAACAGACGCCAGACGAACCTCTTGCACCTACCCACTACTTGCACCCACCAGATATCAGCCACAGAGAATGAAGATAAGAAAATATAGAGCATCATAGAATAGGAGAAATCAATATTCATACACACTGCATTGGAATACGGAATAATATGTATCGTTATCTGTATTCATCTTTCGCAAAGCTCAATAATCCATGAAAATTGCATACGTACAGTAAAGATGAATACGACGCCATATTGTTGCATTGCATTTCTCATGCAATGTCCCGTTCACAAAACAAAAATCAAACAAAAGGAAAATACCGACAAGCCGGTTACTAAAGTTTTTTACTTTATTTCAGCGGGACTAGCTCCACACGGCCTCGGACCAGAAGGTTCTATCTTTCTTCCAACGCTGAACTTAAAGCTTCCGTACATAAAAGGCTTAAGTTTCTCAAAACAGGTTTTCGTTAAAGACATTTTGTTTTTCAATATAAAAGCTCCGACACGAGAGCTCCGCCTACACTTGATTTAAAATTAGAACTCTTGCGTGACAAACGCCGGTAACTCGGAATTAAATGGTAAAAAGTTAAACTTTATTCACAAGCGATAGAGTACAATATTCCACGCTAGTTTATATGCCGTAAGGTGGGTTGCTCCGTAAATGCTATTGGCCCAATCGCGGGACGTGAAACAAACAAGAAATATGAGAGTAAATGAGACGGCGCTACTCGGCCGGTAGGTGATGCGCTCCTACAACAACTTTTATTCATTCCAAAAATCGTATTTCTACATGCTAGACACAAAATCGAAGTATCACACAAGTTACATAACTAAATATTTTGTCTGAAATACCTCAAAAAATGATTCCTGAAATTCAAAACAATCCTCTATTTTAAACCTAACATTCCAAACATGGAATGACAGAGACGAAACATTACTTTGTACTCTGGTGCGAGCAGTACAGCAAATATATTTTATAGAAGCGCTTCTTATTCATATTAACGTAACAGACGAAAGAGTGGATAGGAATTTGAAGCTCTGTGCCGATTGGATAAGACAACATTTGGTTTGTGTGATTTGTATGATACGTTGTATGGCAAATGTATATTGTATGGAAGTGGGCATGGCAGCAAGCACGCAGTGACGATTCGTTTAGTAGACAGTTGACAGTCGCCACGCCACACTGACATTCCGATAGTAACGCTGATAACAATTTTCTACTGAATCATTTTTTTGCTGACTATTCGTGCCTAGTGTTTTATGGACGAAGACAACTGTGTACTGTGAATACATATAATAATACTCAAGTTAAAGTGTAGTGCTGTGTTTTGTGTTTGTTGGATAATGACTGAGATTATTTCGTTGACTGTACCCAGTGGTCTTACGTCGTGTTGAGGTGTAAGTAACTTTTTATTATTATTGGCAAATAATTTGAATGAGAATATCTTCCCAAGGTTACCTTAATGCTAAAAAATAACCTACAGTTATTGGAATACCTATGTAAACTGGGCCAGGTATAATATAGATACATACCTATCTATAATAACCTCTAAGTACTTACCATAAGGGGTAGGTAAGTGTCACTTAAGCATGTAGGTAAGTATTAATAATCGTAGTATTTCAATGGATACCTAAAATCATGCTTTTAGTACGTGCACTCAAATATGAGATATTTATTAATGGTTTTATATATGTTAAGGTCATCTACCTTAGATACCTAATACAATTATTCCTGTTGCTTACCTTTTCAGTTAATTATTTATTCAAAAGGTAAAGTATAAATATAGGTAAGTAACTTCCTATGTAGGTACCTATTTATTTTAATTCGATTTGGTATTATGACATTATTATAGGAGGAAGTCTGAAAGTTGCACCGGTGACTGAAAAGTTGTGCGGAAATCGGTTGTCATGGTATGGGCATGGGATACGGAGGAGTGAGGAAAATGTCGTGAGGAAAGTTTTGAATATGAATGTCGATGGCTATAAGAGTAGGGGAAAACCAAAGAAACGATGGATGGATTGTGTGAAAGATAACATGGCTAGAAAGGGGGTGACTACCGAGATGACGAATAATAGAGAAGTATGGAAAAAAAAAGAAAATGTTGCGCCGACCCCAAATAGAATTAGGTAATTTGTTTATTTATAGGTATTAATGATATAACCTAATTTATATTTTAGCTACTTATTTACACAACATTACACACATTTAATTTTTTTTTGTTTGATTTATATAATCAATAAGTACACCAACAGCATAATATTATGATTAACACACACCTACAACTACCAATATTAAACCCTTTTTATTTTTCAAAATATAATTATATATTTTAATTGGTTTTTATAAAAAACTATTTTTTTTTTTACGGAGTAGTAATAAGTACTAATAATAACTTGGGACAACAACTTAAATAAATAATTAATTGTAATTATTCCTTGGCATTTGACCTCTACGCTTTTTCGTAGCAAGTGTCTACGCCGTAGTAGACAACCTGTTTCGTAAAATATTGTTTATCAACATACGCATCACCTTTGTACTTTGTTTTTTTTTAATTATCTATACATAAATAATAAATGTGCGTAGGTCTATACATAAACAGCTAAATATGTCAGGACTTGTCCAATTTACCTATAAGAGGATCGAAGAACACTACTTTTTGTTTTGACATTATTGTTCCCTGAAAATGTCGTTATCATTTCATAGCCTGTAATTTACTTACTGAAAGTCAAAGGCCTTTTTTCATACGAAGAAGGAATGAGTTGTTTTAGTAATTTTATTGTAGGTGCATCGCCTTCACATATGATACTAGCTTTTGCCAGCGGCTTCGCCCGCGTGGATGTCGGAAATTATCCCACGGGAACCTCCTTCCTCTCTGCTCCTTTTTCGGGATACAAAGTAGTCTATGTGCTATTCCAGACTATAATCTATCTCTGTGTCAAATTTCATCCAGATCCGTAAAGCCGTTCTGGCGTTACTGAGTAACAAACATCCATCCATTCAAACTTTCGCATTTATAATAGTAGTAAGATAAGACAATTAATGCGTATTGTAAAACATTTTAAAACAGTAACAGTGAAGTTTCTTGCCCATTCTTCTCCACACGAAACTACATTTTGGAAGGTGCAACTAGAATCACTTCTAATTTTTCTTGTTAATTTTTGACGTTAAATGCCTTTTATGTGCCGCCTATTTGAAACAAACGATTTGACTTTGACTATCACTCAGTGATTTCTTATTACAATTTCAAGCTTCCTAACGGTGCTATCCTTCCCATAAGTTACTAGTGTCTTAGATCATCTGAGAAACTACGTGATAAGGTTAAAAAGTCACTCTTTAAAAGTAGTTTTGCTCTGCATACCTACTATTTGTGAAGCAGATTATTTTGCTTACAATGTGTCTCTCTCTATGATAATTTACTGATTTCATCAGTCCTTGCATACAGACCTAGTTGAGAGAGTTAGTAGGTATTGCTGTAAATACTGAAAGTTCAGATATTTCTACGCACCGTTGTCTAGTTCAAGATATTAACTTCTCTAAAGATTACAATACACGTATAGTGGCCAATGTCACACACGCAATATACGGGATTATATTTGCTTTTGTCTTGGTTTTAGTAACAAATACATCAACGGAGCTAATTAAAATCGAATCTATAAAACAAAAAAATATGTATTATTTTCACAAGCTTGCTTATAAACCAATAGCATACTAATTTATTCAAAACAAATACCCACCTATCCTAGATATAATTCAGCAGAATATTCCAAGGCTTTGTATCTAGGCGATGCTATAGGGCGGTTCTCTGGGCGGTCGTAGTGCTGACACGCCCACCGCCGTCGCAACTTGGTACGCCTTACGTAGCCGACGTGTGAATATATTCCAAGTTTTATGAAGTATATATGTGTTTTGTGGGCTGCATAGAAACGTGGGATTAGTAAGGAATTGTGTGTATTGTTTGACTTGTGTTGTATTCTTGTTTCTGTGTGTTTGTTTGTTTTTATAAGCAAAAGGAGCAAAAATATCAAAATTGAGAATATGTTTTTGACGTTGATAAAAATGTGAGTAAATTGTTTGTTCTTAGAATCTATTTAGTTACAGCGCCCCGCGGTTTCACCCGCGTACGTTTCGAACCCGTAGGAATATCGGGATAAAAAGTATCCTATGTGTTAAATCAGGTTGTAAACTATCTTTGAGAGAAATAATGTGTACGATGGTAAGGAATCCTTCGTGTTCGAGACGGACTCGCACTTGGCCGGTTTTTGTTTTGATACAAGTGAAACTGGAACCTCGTACTCGTACTACCTATACCCATATTTATATCCATAGTGAGGTACTTGTTTAGGAATATGACTAGCCTGTCAAATCACCATATGCTTGATGTTTTCTCTTGAAAAAATATTACTTTCGTCCTTTTTCTTTTGCTTGCTTAAGGCCTGTCGCATTTTATAACCTCTCTTGCTCACACGGGACCAAATTTGTAAGAATGTTTCTTAAATGAAAAGATGCTTCTCTCAAAAATTGTATATATTATTATTATTAATAATAAATCATATTAATTTAATAGGTAATTATTAAAAACTCATTTCTATTGTGTTATCTAATAAACTCAGCTCAATAAGTATTATGATCTGTTTTTGAGCTGAGTCAAACTCAAACTCAAACTCAAAGCATTTATTTCAAATAAACCAATTACAGGCACTTTTGAATTGTCAATGGGTCGGTCAGTCAGAAAGATGAAGCTAGTTGCCCATTCCAAAGCGTAGTAGATCCCTATGGAGAAGAACGGGCAAGAAACTCCACGGACACTCTCTTTATTAGATAACACAATAGAAATGTATTTTTAATAATTACCTATTAAAATAATATTATTTATTAATGTTAATAATAGATTACCTACATTTTTCATAAAAGCCTCATTTCCATTTAACATTCTTAAAAGTTTGGTCCCGTGTGAGCGAGAGGGGTGACAAAATGCGACAAGAATATAGGCTTAAATCAAAATCAAAATATTTTATTTCACATAAAATATTTTGATGGGTTTCATGTAGGTAACATGGGCACTTATGAAATGTCAGAAGCTAGGTGCACGGTTCCAATTTGTCATTTCCTATGGAGAAGAGCCGGCAAGAAACTCCACGGATACCTACTCTTTTAAAAATAATTGGCTTGCACAATGTTTTCAAATTACAGTCTTATGAGGTATGGGAGGACAGTGTAGGCCTGTCAACAAGTACCAGGTCAAATCTACATGCAGTCTATTAAGCCTACAACGGTCTCACATTCGCAAAATGTAAAATTATCTGTTTATAAAATAAATAAAAGCCTATTTAAACCAAATGACATGATTGCCATTACAACTGTAACAAATCTGAATTAATATCCTGTCCTCAAAAGCCACTAATACGAGATAGTTGAAATTAGAATTGTATGTATACAATGTAAAATCATTGGTGCTTCCTTATTCTTTTAGTTTGTGCCCTAGCTGGAGTCCTTAATTTATTGAGGCACTCCCAGAAAAGTCCGGTTAAGCAGCCGACAACTTTCTAGGTTGACCTGCGAGATGCCATTAAAATACCGACCAAGTGCGTGTCAGACCACGCACAATAAAGGGTTCCCGTAGTTCAAAATAATAAATTATTTTGAACTACGGGAATCCCAAGAACCAACTTAATATTGTAATCCTGAAAAAAAACTTTTTTATGTGATAGAATTACAAATTAACGATTTACGGACATTTTCCTTTATTTGTGCTGTGAGAGCTTGCTTCTTGTCAAATTTCATGATTCTAGGACAATGGGAAGTACCCTATAGGTTTTGATTTACACTCCTACCAATATATCTGTGAAATGGCGAAAAAAGGAACTACGGCCGTCATGTTATTTTATTATTTTTATCATATTATAGGTATCATTGTTTTTAAATTGTAAAAACTGTAATTCTTATTAAACGATTATGTCTAATGTGAAATTTCCTTCTTGAAAACGTACTCAATTTTGGGCACCTTATATTAATTAGCAACACTGAATCGACGATGCCGTCCTCTTTCAGTTCACAGATAAGAATAGAATAGAATACTCTTTATTATGCACACCATTTAAATTACTGTTACAATTTTACAATGTTGAAATTTTACATACGAGTGACACAATGGGCGGTCTTATCGCTAAAAGCGATCTTTTACAGACAACCTTTGGATGGAGTATGGGGACAAGGAGAGACAATTCTGTAGGTAGTCCGTGGTGTACCATATACATATACAACATATACATACATTAATAATTTTTTTTTTTTTTTTTTTTTATTTATATTTTGATAAGTTGGTAGGACTGTACTTGCGAGTATCAAAATATGTCGCATAAATGGCCGTATTTTTTTATTACGTTGACTTAGAACCTTGATTTTTTTAGAGCTCCAAAGGATCATACACCTACGTATTTGATATTAATTTCAACTTGATACCTCCAAGCGTGCCTGAGAAAAAGGGTCTTGACAGACAGACCGACAACGAAGTGATCCTATAAGGGTTCCGTTTTTTCCTTTTGAGGTACGGAACCCTAAAAAAATGCTTATTCTTTTGTTTCATATCTATTTGTTTTATGTAGATAGCCTCTGAAGTTCCTATCACAACATACAGCTGTAGTTAGATACCCACTTATTGTTTAATCCTTTTGTCCATTGCAATTCATTAAAACTACTAGCAGTGCCCCGCGGTTTCACCCGCGTAAGTCTCGAACCCGTAGGAATATCGGAGTTAAAAGTATTTTATTTGTCAATCCAAGTTATAAACTATCTGTGTGCCAAATTTCATCAAAATCCGTGAAGTAGTTTTTATGTAAAATATTAACAAACATCCATCCCCATTCTCACAAACTTTCGCGTTTATAACATTAGTAGGATGTTAGAAGTTACCTTAACAATACTTAAAACCTCGTAGCTAGGTAATGTACGGAATGCCCAGTTTCTATTAAATTGCCAAGATACTTAATCGTTGTCATATTCACAACAGAAGCTCAATAAAACACTTAATATAATGTTCATAACAAGCTTACCAACTGTTAGTGCGTGCTCCGAATTTATATTGAAACATAAACATGTGTACCGTATTGTATCGCGGAAGAATATTGTGGAGTTGCTTTTGTTTCTTGCTGGTTTTATAAAGGACCAAGCCACAAGGCATGTTGAGTACGAGTATGTTATTAAGGATAAGACACTCATGTGACAATCTGTTCAAATAGAATGTATGTGAATGTGCTTTGGTTAAGGGGCTCGTGGCTAAGTAATAACAGCCGCACGGATCGATCGACCAGGTTAAGCTATGCTTTCCGGGATAGGTCCGTGGATGGGTGACCATCTTTACATACTGAGACTCCTCCGTGCCTCGGAAGTCCCGGCTGCCATTCGTGGATCTTTGATGGTCGTTACAGGTCGTCAGAAGCCCGAAAGTCTGACTACCAGTCTTACCTATCACTATCGGATATGGGTATCGTATTGCCTAGTTAAGGGGTTGTGGAGGTCAGATAGGCAGTCGCTCCAAGTAAAATTACTGGTATTCAGCTGCATTCGGTTAGACTGGAAGCTGACCTCAACATACTCAGTTGGGAAAAGGCTAGGCAGATGATATAGGTGAATGTGCTTTCAGTGTTAAGAAACGATTTTATTAGGCTTAAAATGTGTATATGACTAGACGGAAAACAAAGGAATAATCTTCACCACTCTTGGCTGACTGGTAGAAAATGTCTATGGGCGAGAATGCACACATGCCTGTAACTTGCTCAAAAGTATGCAAGTCTTCTAATTGGTGAATGTTACAATGGCATGCCAGCTACTTGCATAGTTTTGTCTTAAGTCTGCCTGTGTACCTTATAGGTTGCATAAAGTTGAATAAGTAAACAAATAAAGGCACTTGCTTTTTTGTGTTTTTTATTACAATATAATTTTATTATAATGTAATAATAATATACCTACAGAAATCAATTAAACTAGAATTTTCATTGAAATAATAAATTAAAAAGTAGGTGGTAACAGGACGATCTCTTCTTGCTCTTCTTTTATCTACAGAGAAAATATGAAGTACATTTCAAACTGAATACTTACTTAATTCTATGAATTTCAACAACAATTTTCCTTTCAATTCTAAATAATTTTCACAAATCTACTGAAAAGAATACCAAACATCAATCCCCACACCATAATCTCCACTACACATTCCCACAACAGTATAAAGAGTATAAAGACAGTACTTGTAAGTGTATACCGATGTTAAGTAATAACCGAGGGTTGACGCGCACACCCTTTCCGTGATCCATCACCGGTTCAATCTCGATGGAACCTCTTCCATTGAGACTTAAAATAATTAGAAGATTAATAGAAAAGTTTACTATAATCTAATGTACAAGGAAAGTTGGTATTATTGTTATATAAAAATCAATCAATCTGCCTAGCCTTTTCCCAACTAGGTTGGGGTCGGCTTCCAGTATTTTACATGGAGCGACTGCCTATCTGACCTCCACAACCCGATAACTGGGTAATACGATACCCCTTGGTAAGACTGGTTGTTAGACTTTCGGGCTTCTGACGACCCGTAACGACTGTCAAAGACTAATGACAGACGGGACCAACGGCTTAACGTGCTTTCCGAGGCACGGAGGAGTCTCGGTATGTAAAGATGGTCACCCATCCACGGACCAACCCCGGCAAGCGTAGCTTAACCTGATAGATCATCCCGTACGGCTGTTATTACTTAGCCACGAGCTCCTCTATTATTGTTATATAAATAAACAATATTTTGGTGATGCATCCTTGGGAGATTCTATGCAAACACAATAAGAACGGTAATAAAGGTCTGAGTATTATGAAAAACTAGCTGACCCGACAGAATATTCTAATGTAAACGCATGAAGTAAAAATGATTTTTCTGAAATTTTCCAATTTTCTGCGAAATTTTCTTATTTTTTTTTTTTCATAAAAACCTTCTCCTGACAATAATAAACACAACAACAAAAACTTTTTTACAAAAAAAATACAACCGACTTCCAAAAACAACACTACAAAGTGAAAAATAACTTTTAATTTCGAACAAACTAACAAACAAAAAAAAAACAAAATAAAAAAACAAACTAGAACATCATCCATATAAAAGTGGGGAAAAAAATACGTATTATTGAAGCTAACTCAAAAACTACCCAAGCAAAGTTAATCAATTTTTAACCGACTTCAAAAAGGAGGAGGTTATCAATTCGTCGGAATCTTTTTTTATATGGGACCAACTGTGATGTACCCTTTCGAATAAAACAAAAAAAGGTTCTCAACCTCCTCCTTTTTGAAGTCGGTTAAAAAGAATTAGCGAAATTGGTCCATCCGAACACGCGTGATGCGATGACCAAGGGAAATAGGGATTCATTATCTATATAGTGAAATATGAAGACGAAAGTAAAGTAGATATCTTTGAGTGAAGTCTGATTTTATTTTGCACAGATTTGGTCATTAGCCACGGTTACAAAATGGCTACAATTTATTTTAGTCTTACCTCCTTATTCATAAAAAACTAAAACGCTCTATAAACCTATTTTAGTTAATGTAGAATTGTTTTGCCAGTTTCTTTCGAATTATGATTTGAGTTTGAAAGAAGAAGACAAAACACTTCTATAACTAAAATAATAGGTGTATAGAGCTTATGGCTTTTTAGTGTTTTATTTTATAAATAAGGGGGTAAATCTTCTCCTAGAACTTAGTGTTCTATCTGTGTTGAATTCGGTTTATTCGTGACTGCTATCGCAGTTTTAGTCCAAATAGAATTTTATACTTACGGTTTATGAAAAATTCACAATGTGGATTCTTCTGCTGAATATAAAACCTTTTTACTAGCTTTTGCCAGCGGCTTCGTCCGCTTGGATGTTGGAAATTACGGCGAGTAGAGCTGCTAGAGAAAAAAAAAATCTTGAGATATGAAACATTTCCAAATTTCCTATGCTCACATTTATTGTCAGATGAGGTAGAATTTTTTGTACCAAAAAAATCACTAAACCTTCTAAGTTCGAGAAGCCTTAGCAGTGAACGCCAAAAACGGCCGTTTTTTCTGCTGCATTTATAATATTAGAAGGATAGTAAAAAATATGACAAAAATATGGCGCTATGAGGTTTCTAACAAAATTTAAAAAAAAACATCTTTTGATTAAAGAAGCCAATTTTGATGAAATAAACACTAAATGTCGTGCAACATAAAGTTTCTTATCTTTCAGTAATTTGATTTTAAATCCAATGACACTTTTACGTGATGCGCGCACAAACGAACAAACAAACCGACAAACAGACAAAAATTAAAAAAATATATTTTTTTACTTTCTGTTACTTATTTCTCACGGTCTTCCAGTACTTTTTTGTCAAAAATCTTTAATGTACACGGAAAGTGTACGAATTTATTATAAGAACGATTTTATTATAGAATCAGGGGGCCTAGACAAAATCCCTTTTCTGTAAGCGTTAACGCCAACGGAAAGATCAAATTGTGGAGTTGACATTAGCTTCAGAGATGTCACGTGACTGCTGCTGTCAACTTCATACGATTTGATCTTTCCGTTGGCATTAACGCTTACAGAAATGGGATTTTGTCTAAGCCCTTAAATTTGTAGGAACATGTATTCATTACTGAAATATTTCTTGCTACGTCGAAAAGCTCATTTAAACCGTACCAAAACCTCATAATTATCAAGCTTGTAAAACACAATCGTTACATTACAAACGTAACTATATGATACGTCTCAAACATACCTACATGAAGTACAACGTTTTCAATGTCTTATGTACACGGTAATTAAAAGGACATCGACCTTAACGTTACCCAGTATTCTCGTAAATAGTCATCTCTAAGAATACATTAAACGGGCGCCAGATATAGACTCATTACCTTTTGTAAACTATTTCAATGCTAATCTGAATTACGTTTCTACAAAATGTTTTATATTTTGTTAGCATATCATAGGTAGTCCCACTGCTCCGGCCATCTCTCCAAGTGTATAATCTTTTCTTGCACCTCGAACCAGCCCTCAAAATTCTTAGACTATTCAAATCGTTTAAAGGTAATTTGACAATATTTAGGCAGATCTACAGTTGGAGAATGTGAAGTGGTATTACTGTTAGGTTGTCTTTAGACTGATTCGCCTTATCCCCTCGATCTAGTAAAAAACTGTATCACGAGCGGATAGTCTTCCTCAACCCTAAAGGCAACAGATTCCCACAAGTTCCAGTTATAGATACGCATAGATAGATAGATAGTTATAGATAGTTTGGTTTCTAAGCAGATTGATTAAGTAATGTTATATTAATTAAATTACATGATTGGAAGTCTGTATTATATATATCGCTACAATTTCTAAATAACAGGATTCTTAGGAATACTTATCGCTCTGATGACACTTTTACAACATATTTTTCTTATAGCATAACAGCATAATCACTCTATAACGTTCCCACAGCTGGGACACAGGCCTTTTCTCAGTGAGAGGGAGTAGACTGTAATCTACCACGCGGGCCCAGTGTGGGTTGGTAGATGTCACATGCACTTGAATTTTTGGTTCTCCTCACGATGTTTTCCTTCACCGTTTTGAGAGCAGTGGTGATGAAATTATTTATATAAAGTAAAGCGCCTGCCTGGGTTTCAACCCATGACCTACAACTCGTATAAGTCGAGGCCGTTACCGCTGGGCCACACAGCTCTTTTATTGTATCTATAATATTTTAACGTATCTAAGATCAATCTGGCTACAGCATTTCGTATAAAAGAACGATCCATCACTCAAATCACGACCGCCGCCGGCGACCCATGAATTCCTCGGACTCTAAGCTAAATTATGAAGACCTGTGATATATTGTTTCTTCTAGTTTAATTATTTTAGTGAAAAACTCTTAACATAGAGGTTTCAGTTAAAAATTTTGAAGTTGAATGTTTCAAGAAACCTTATCCTAAAATTTGATTAAATAAATAACAATCAATCTGCCTAGCCTTTTCCCAACTACATTGGGTTCGGCTTCCAGTCTACCCGGATGCAGCTGAATACCAGTATTTTACATGGAGCGACTGCCTATCTGAACTGCACAACCCAGTACCTGGGTAATACGATACCCCTTGGTAAGATTGGTGGTCAGACTTTCGGGCTTCTGACGACCCGTAACGACTGTCAAAGATCCATGAATGACAGCCGGGACCGACGGCTTAACGTGGTTTCCGAGGCACGGAGGAGCCTTGGTATGTAAAGATGGTCACCCATCCACGGACTAATCCCGGCAAGCGTAGCTTAACCTGACGGACCGACCCGTGAGGCTGTTATTACTTATCCACGAGCTCCTCTTTGTAAATAACAATATAAGAGGTTGCTAGTGCAACTATAACAGTAAAAATGGTGCCTTTATCTAGTGTCAAAGTCGATCATCATCTTCTTGCCCTTATCCCTTGTCGATCAAACAATGTAAATCCAATCTTGGGTTCATCTAGATTATTCTAGATATATGAAAAGTTTGTAACTTTTCCGAATTATATTTTACTTCTAACTTCTTACTACTGTTATAAATGCGAAAGTTTGGATGGATGGATGGCTGTTTGTTACTCAATCACGCCAGAACAGCTGAATGGATCTGGATGAAATTTGGCACAGATATAGATTATAGTCTGGAATAGCATATAGGCTAATTTTATCCCGGAAAAATATACGGTTCTCGTGGGATAACGAAGTCACTGGCAAAAGCTAGTTTTGTACATTTACCTTGGACCGAATGCTTATTCACTTCTCTAAACACTGTTTGAAATCAATTTAATCCTTAACAACACGTAACACAACACAACCGTAACCGTATCCGTAACACATTCGGACAAACCAACATGCATATCCTGTATATTAATCTGGTCCTCATATAATTTTCCTTCAGCAGTTTTCCAATGTATCACAGTTTCCCTCCCAGCGATCCATCACGAATCACAGCCTCCCCGGCACCGCTGATGTTCCTCCGACGTTTACGAGCAGAATTATGATGCATACCTTCCGCCACACCAACTCCACACACTTTGTCACAATACACCCTCATATTGGCCTTGTTAAACTTTATTTATTACCTAATATCGGGATCATGGGTTTGGCAGTAAAGCCTTCTAGTCTTGTCATTGTTCTTAATGTTTTTGTTTGTGATTGGGTCAGGGTTTCTGGTCCATTGACTTTGGTAGGTACAAAGCAAATCAATATCAATAGATTGAATTAACTCAGGTTGCATTAAATAATTAATTCTGAATTAGATGATCATAGCATTACAACCTAAAATTAAATCCAGAACACGCCATAATAATGAGCTTATAAAAATGCCACAGATCTGAATGTAACAGAAGAATATAGGAATGAATGTGAGTTTTGCAAGGATGTTCACAATGAATTAGTTATTAGATGTTATCATAATATTAATCTAGTTTGATATTGTTCTTATTGAATGTATCTATAGTTAGAATATATATCTAAAATTAAAATTACATAATGTAATGTTAACCTTGAAATTCACGCATTGAACGCAGGTGCATTCAAATAGATTATGCTTCTATGCCAAACTATAAAAAACTTTCTTACAAAAAAATACAACCGACTTCCAAAAACAACACTACAAAGTGAAAAATAACTTTAATTTCGGAAGTCGGTGTCTAGTTAAATGTATTTTCTTTTTTTGCCACCGACTTCCGAAATTAAAGTTATTTTTCACTTTGTAGTGTTGTTTTTGGAAGTCGGTTGTATTTTTTTGTAAGAAAGTTTTTATTTTTCACTTTTTAGTTGTGTACCTACCCCACACAAATTCTAATACCACTACCTGCAAAACAAACTAGAACATCATCCATATAAAAGTTTGGAAAAAATACGTATTATTGAAGCTAACTCAAAAACTACCAAAGCAAAGTTAATCAATTTTATATGGGACCAACTGTGATGTATACCCTCTCGAATAAAACAAAAAAAAATCAAATCCGTTCAGCCATCTTCGAGTAATCGGGGAACATACATAAAAAAAAAATTAAAAAAAAAAAGGTTCCGACGAATTAAGAACCTCCTCCTTTTTGAAGTCGGTTAAAAACCAAGATCTTGAATCTTGTTTGTATACTGCTTTATGTGAATAGGTACCTACTGCTGCTATGTGAGCTGTTTAAATTGAAACCTTAATAAAGCAGAACATACACGCTAGGGTGTACCTGACAGGTTTATTAAGCTATAGATCTTGATGGATTTATTATATTTTTTTTTATATTCATAAATTTGCAAGAAGGTAAAACTGTCACGGAAAAGTACAGTTATGATTCTATGTTTTTTTACACTAGTAATTTAATTTGTAAACATTCATGTATATAAATATTAATTTTCTTTTACACGAAAAATATTTTTATTTCATCACTAAACGAAACACAAATCTAACTTCCTACCTGCTATATTATTTTGTTCAATAACAACGAACTTGCCAACGCTACCACAGAATACATAATAGTACAAGTACAGAAGATTCACTGCGCAAAATCATTTAAATAAATAACGACTCTTGCTACGACACAATAAAGCGCAATTCAGGTCGCACAGCGTTAATTACCTACAGTTAAATTTACCTAAAAAGTGGCCTCTCTTTACATCGCGTAACTCTTATACCTTCTGACTCGTTAGGGTTGTCTTGTTTTACGACGCAGCGCGTGAATGACGAACTAACGTGCCCGCCGGCCAGTGCGCGGCAGCCCACACAGTATTAGCTCGACAAGTCGAGCCCGCCATGTACTTGTAGCTTCATACCTAAAATGCGGAGTGCGCCTGGCCTGACGCTACCTGCAGTTACGCACACAAGAGCGCGAGTCTATACACATCACAACTACAAGTATTGCCACAGGTATTGTTCACCCGGCGCTGCGGTGCGCCGTCGTCGTCGCGTCGCCGTCGTGAGATAGAACAACTGTACTTGTGAGTGTGGGTGCGAACGCTCGTTTATGTGTGGTTGTGAGTGAGTGTGTGAGTGTGTGTGTGTGTGGTGTGGTGAGGTGTCAGTGTAAGTGTGAAAGTGTGTGTTATTGGTATATGATATTACGCGATGTGTGCAAGTAAGTCTTTTGATAGTCTAGATAAATGTAAGTCTTTTGACAGTCTAGATAATAGTGAAAATTAATTTTAATTTCGGAAGTTGGTGTCTTTGGTTTTGTATTTTCATTCTTTGCCACCGTTTTTTTACCAAAAATGTTTTTGTATTTCAACTCACGCTCTTAAGTAGGAGTACATAACATAACTAGTACAATTTGCGAGCCCACAAAAAAATAATTATTCTCCTGCTTATTAGCCATGGTCCGATCGCGCGATCGGATGGAAATGAAAGTTAATACCACATGAAATAGGTAAATTTCTAATGGTGGTGTATATACCACTACCTTTTAGTTTTCTTACGAGTAGTTTCACCCGGTGTCGTATGTTAAATTACTATGTTTATCTTGGAAGTGAGTGTCAACGATATGAAGGGATTTTTATCTCACTAATATCACAGTCTACATCATACAGTCATCCGACGAGAGCCCGAGCTGCTTAAGTAGTTCGCCGAACTTCGTATGCAGCTCGGGCTTCGTCGGACGACTGTATGATGTTTAGACTGTGCTAATATTATAAAGGCGAAAGTTTGTGAGTGAGTGTGTATGTTTGTTACTTCTTCACGCTCAAACGGCAGGACCGATTTGGATGAAATTTGGTATGTAGATAGCTTATACCCTGGTTTAATACATAGGCAACTTTCTATCCCAGTCAACGCGGGTGAAACCGCGGGGCGCAGCTAGTGGAGTAATAAATGTATTGCCTGTGTATTAGAAGTAGTAACGTCGTGATGGCCCAATGGTTAAGGCCTCGCCTATCATGCACGAGGTTGAGGGTGACTATTTCAATTCATTATGCACAGTGGGTTGCATCAATTGGTTACCATAGTTGTATTAAAATTTTAATACAACTGGGGTACCCAATTGATGCAGCCCGCTGTACTTTCTGAGCCTTGGACATTGCTGACATCGGTGAAGGAAAACATCGTGAGGAAACCTGGACTTATAGTTAATATACGTCTGAAATCGCCATCACGTCTTGAGGAAGCGTGGTGATCAATGCTCGTGCCTTCTCTGTATGAGAAGAGGTCTAGCAGTGGGACAATAATAGGCTGATATTATTATATCAATGTATTCTTGTAAATAAAGGTGTCTAATCAGCTTAATTGGTAGGTAGATACAGTCAGCGTCAAAAATATCGCGACGAACAGACTGTCAAAATGGTCAACAACTAAGAAAATTAAACTCTATCTCAATTACATAAAGTTCTTGTCAGAATGACAGTTGTCATTCTGACAAGAACTACTGTCTTAATTCTGAAACATTCCTTGTGTCATTGGGTTAATATTTCATTATCATAGTTGTTTAGTTGTTGTTTTGTTGTTTAATCTTCCCGATATTGTTGACGCTGACTGTACGTCAATACTTATTATTATGGTACATACAGTTAAGACTACACCAAATGGCTAAACAACCAATACTTAGTATTATTTGTATTGTTTTTTCTTCTCGCATCATTTGTCCCAGACTCTTCACACGCCAATGCCACTTTCAGTGTCTGTGTATCCTGAAACTTCTCTCTCTCTTTATATATTTAGGTACTAGCTTCTGCCCGCGACTTCATCCGCGTGAAATTTCTTGCTCCCCCGACCCACCCCGTCGCATCGCATGGCCTGCCGGCGCTATTACTTCGTTTTCGCTTAGCGTTCTTTCTGACTTTTTTCTCGGCTCCTGAAGGTCATAGCGTGATGGTAAATAGCCTATAGCCGTCCTTAAGAATTGGGGTATCAAATGCAAAATATTTTTTTCAAATCCGACTGGCATTTCCAGAGATTAACGCGTTCAAACATACAAGCAAAAAAAACAAATTCTTCAGATTATACTTATATAGATTATTCCTCCGTCTCAGTCAACCCCTTCATCTTCTGTTTGTCCATTCACATGCAGATCTATATCATTATCTGATCTTTTTCTAAAATACTACGCACTATGTCCAACTTACCTATTTTGTGGCCAAGTCTTTGCACTGCATATTGTTCCCAGTATCATAGTTAACGCTATGCTTCACAGAATTTTGCGTCTACACATAATAACTTGTCTAAATGACGTTGTAATTATAAAGCTTCCGTTTGCAAATTACATGTTTTTTACCTTATTAGCGAACACTGTTTGTTTTGCATCGGGTCATTTTTTATGTTTTATATTCTAGCTTACGAATATTATCACATGCTGGCTTCGAGCGATTTTACACAATAAACGTAGATATGACCGTGTGATGTTGTATTGCATTTGAATCTTTTGGCGACTTAATTTCATATTACCATTTGAGTATCTTCTCAGGAAAATAATAAATTAAATTCTGAAGTAATTTTATTATGACTGGCATTAACTTTTCAAGCCACTTTTGATGTACACCCTCGCGCCATCCCATCTTTCTAGCACGGCGGGCTGAGCTGGGGCGCTGTTGCAGGAGCAGAAAACCTGATAAGGCGCAAATATAATATATATATACCTTATTGGGAGCTATATGTTTGAGACGTTTGGGGTTGAAACACTAGGGCCTTGGGGTCCGAGTGCTCATCAAGTATTTCGGGACATCGCCAAACGGTTGGTCGACTCTTCACGGGACCAGAGGGCTGGCCATTTTTACACGACTGCCCAAAAAAGGAGTATAATGTTTTTACGTTATTAGGGCTCATGCATCCATGTATGTAAGTATGTGAGTTTCTTTATACCCCATAACTGTTAAATGCCAGAACAGATTTGGATGTATGGGTCTCGTTAGAATTCTTACATCATCCCGAGTGACACAAACTATTATTTTTTAAATTCAATATGGCGGCAGTATGGCTCTATTTACAAATGTGAAAAAAAAATATTTTTCTTCAATTATTACAATAAGTAGGTACTAGCTTTTGCCCGCGTTAGGCTTCGCTCGCGTGGATGTCGAAAAATATCCCACGGAAACGTACTACCGGGAATTCCTTCCTTACTCCTTGTCTACATTATAAAGGGAACCTCTGTGCAAAACTTCAGCTTTCTAGGTCCTAGGGTTTGGGCTGGGCGTTGATGAGTCAGTCAGTCAGGACTTCTCTTTTTATTTATACAGGGTGTCCAGTAAATAGCATGACATACTGCAGGGGGTGATAGCTTGGGTCAATACCTACCAAAACAACACAATATATGTTCAGCAAAATCTTACGGATTTACAGTTTTACAAAATTTAAAAAGTTAAGCGATAAGAAAATTGTTCTGTGAAAATTTAAACAAAAAGTACTATTTCTTGAAAACATTCTTGTTTTTGATAGAAAAAAGACTTATCAATGAGTAAAGTAACTATTCACAAATAATTTGATGTAAAAAAATACTAGAAAAGGAATTTTTCATTACGAGATGCTTAAAAATCTGTTTCAAGGTAGAGATTTTTCAATATTTCGGAAAATTTTGTAAAACTGTAAATCCGTAAGATTTTGCTGAGCATATTATTGTGTTGTTTTGATAGGTATTGACCCAAGCTATCACCTCCTGCAGTATGTCGTGCTATTTACTGGACACCCTGTATACATAAATGAGTATCAAATTGAAGCACATTCCAAAAAAAACTATATAATTTGTTGGCATAAATTTTACTATATTATAGGTACGTACATGCAAAACAAACATTATTTTCTGCAACCGATTTAATCACACTTTAGTAAGACCGCAAATGTCTAAATGTTCACTATAAAATGTGCCTATAAAATAAAAATAAATCAATTAAAAAACACGACTGCCCTGCTAAAATCTAACTAAAAACTAAAAAACAAGTTGTATTCCTTGACTAAACTGATAAATAAAATTGCAAAAAGTGTTCCACAGAACGGTCCCCCAACAGCAATGACAATTTTATTTATCATGGAATACAACTTGTTTTTAGTTCGTCTTTGACAGGGCAGTCGTGTTTTTTTAATTTATTTAATTATTTTTAGCCCAAAGAATCAGCATTGCCATCCAACGTACCAATGCTGCTAGCCTTTTGGGCACTATTCTCATTGACAGCTCCGCGGGCGAATTTTTGAATGCCCAATGAGCTCATCCCATTTTTATATTTTGCTAGCTTTTGCCAGCGGCTTCGCCCGCGTGGATGTCGGAAATTATGCCACGGGATCTATAATTTTTTCCGGGATAAAAGTAGCCTATGTGCTATTCCAGACTATAATCTATCTCTGTGCCAAATTTCATCCAGATCCGTTCAGCCGTTCTGACGTGATTACCAAACATCCATACATCCATCCATCCAAACTTTCGCATTTATAATAGTAAGATAAGATTATGTAAGTACTTGTAAATAATAATATATTTTAGTGTTAGCTTGTTTATTGTAATTATTGTTATTAAAATTTAACTTTTGGTATGATATAATCGATTTGAATTCTGGGGTGTATTTCAGAATTGTAATTCTTATTTGGATAACTTATCATTTTGGTTCCATATTCTGCGATAGTGAAAACTGCTCATGGAAAAATGCAACTAGAAACTCATAATACCATGCCGAGATAGGCCACCCTGTCTCAAACGATCATCGTACTGAAGGACCACATTTACAAACACTGTCTCAATTATTAGGATTTTAGGCATTTTATAAACTGCATGACAACTAAGTTGGTAGTATGACTAATTACATAGTGTGCCGGATATACCAACATAGATTCTTAAATGTCAGCATTCGTGAAATCTCTTCCATACATACAGGATGATAGAAAAAAAAATTGCTATTCCATATATTTTGACCGCATAGGTATTGTTTGTAGGGAACAGCTGTTTTTTTTTTTATTACCAACGAATAATTTCAACGCAGGGGGGTCTATAATCATGTACTGAATCCATAGTACCAGGTTGCGCGTCAATGTCCCTGCCACCCTCTGTATACACGATCATTGGTATCTCTGCTTTCAAACGAAAATCCTCCACACTATAAGAACAGAACGCCTTGCCCAGACCTAGTTATTCGCATCAATTGTCTCAAGCCCTATCCACTTAGCCGAGGCCGTCAGCATTCCTTCTAAAGTACTAGACACAGACGTACAGATCCTAATAATACAGATTGACAAATAAGCAAGCAGGCGGTCAATTGTTGCCGTTGATTGTACGTGCGTGTTGTCTGAGAACTGGCAATAATGAGCAATAACGGGTTGCGATGTACCTACTTGTTTTGTTGTCGATGGATGTACTTACTGAAACTTGTTGAGATACCATTCTCGGTTGCCTCCAGGACGCCTTCTCCTCCGAGCGCGATCAGCCCTCTCACGATCCCGCTCGGCAGCTTCCTTCTGAACCATCACAGTCTCACAGAAGGAGGCCATTTCCCTCCAGTTCTCCGACTCCACCAGCATTTATTTATGCTGGCAGAGATAAATCTCGCCCGATCCTGGTGACTAGGACCAGTCTTTCTGAACCCCACGCAAGGCATTCCTCAAGCATGTGCTGTACGGAATCCAAGCCGCCTCCGCAATGGTTGCAATTTGCAGTGGCCTCTCGCCCAATCTTGTTCAGGCACTCACCAAGGATCATAGACCTTCTTTTTTTTCAATGGCCGTATTTTTTTACTGCGTTGACTTAGAAGCTTAATTTTTTTTAGAGCTCCAAGGGACTATAGACCTACGTATTTGATATTAATTTCAACTTGATACCTCCACGCGTTCCTGAGAAAAAGGGTCTTGACAGACTAACAGACAAACATACAGACAACGAAGTAATCCTGTAAGGGTCCCATTTTTTCCTTTTGAGGTACGGAACCCTAAAAACATAAATTTGCTCGAATAAAAGATATTTAGCATACTTACCTACCTACTTCTCTTTTCTCGTTACCGGTCACTGTTAGCTTCAACCCTGGTTCTTGTCAAATGTAACCTTTACTATCGACACGGAATTATTCGTTGTCAATCTGCCTAGCCTTTTCACAACTATATTGGGGTCAGCTTCTTTTATAACCCGATGCAGCTGAATACATAGAGCGACTGCTTATCTGAGCTTATCTGAACTTCACAACCCAGTTACTGGGTAACCCCCTTGGTAAGACTGGTTGTCAGACTTTTTGGGCTTCAGACTACCCGTAACAACTGTCAAAGATTTACGAATGACAGCCGGGACTAACGGCTTACCGTGCTTTCTGAGGAACGGAGGAGTCTCGATATGTAATGGATGGTCACCCATCCACGAACCGTGCGGCTGTTATTATTTGGCTACGAGTCCCTCAGCGAATGAATTGAGTTGTAAATTGTATTCACTATTTACCCACATTCTTTTTAAACTGATTTCTTCTAGATAACAAACCTATTTACTCCATTGTGCACACGTTATACACAAACCAGAATTACACACCGTCTTTCACAACCTCAAACATGCTAAATCAACAATAATTGGAGCTTTCTTCGAGCATACCGTACATTGAACCACATCGAAACCTTCTTACTGTTCTATACACATTTCTACGTACGTACTACGTATGTATGTAGGTGGGCGGCATCCGGACGCACGCCATTCGATTCCCCGAAGAGGAAATCGTTACGGCCAGCAAATTGGACCCTAACCACTAGTTTGGACGCCGACACGCAGATGTTGGTTTATTTACTCCACACCATGTATAAAGAACTAAATTGACGATAATAGCTACTTATCCCTTGTCGTTATTATGTACATGGCTTTTATTGTTACCTACGTTGCAGAAGTATGACTTTCAAAAAATATTGTGAATTTTTGGTGCCGTCACATTGCAAGGCTTTGCTGCCAAGATACTTAGCAAACTTATGATTCTTTTTTCTCTATATAGTTGCCCTTGCAACCATATAGAAGTTATGATCCTCAAAAATGGCTAAAGGATAATTATATATCTTTAATAATATATACCTTTAGCCATTTTTTAGGATCATAACTAATTGTTAAAGAAAAACATAAATAGAAGGTCCACCAAACTCCACCACAAATCAGATCTAATATTATCTGAAAAAAAAATGTAATTTAAGTGGCTGGTCAAAAGCTGCCAGTACCTACTTAATTATAAAGTGCTAGTTCATGGCTGAAAATTCGAGCTCATACAGCCAGGTGAAAACCAATAAGTCACCTATTTTGATAACCAACATAAACTGATCGTATCAATAAAGATTTAGAGGCATTAAATTAGGAATATTGTTATTTCGTAAGCTCCCAGATTTTGAAGTCGACGTCTTCTAAAAATGGGGCCATAAACAAATTCATAAGTAGGCTCTGTTCACGTTTTATGCTTTTTTAAGGGGGCCTTGAGGGCGCCGGTAAAGTGAAACGCGGCGTAAAACCTGCGGAACCCTGCTGGGAAACAAGGGGGAAGGGGACTTTTAAAATTTCCTTTGCCTGCTTAAAAGCCCTGGTTTAGTGAAAGAGTTAGTTGCGGGAATTGTAAATTGACTTTAGAGGAGAAGAAATAGATTTAATTTTATGGTTTTTTTTTTTGTTTATTTTGAACCACTACCTAAAAACTTTCCTGAAACTGACGCGAACTTATTTGGTCCTAACTCGCCTTAAAACTAAACTGTGTTCGAAAAACAATCTAGATAAGTTGCACAGTCACCAGCATCTGTGCCAGCATGTTGTACAATTTCCTACACACGTACTAAAAAAAACAGCGTTCTCGAAAAGGAAATTACATTTCATTGTCCATCCGCGCGCAAAGAGCACAGACACAAAATTTTTAATTCAAAACACACAGCAACCCATACGCATTAAAATAGATTTAACCGCCAGCCGTTCCATTTTCAAAAAAATAAAATAAAACAAAAAGGCGCGTTCCCGCCATTTCTCCGGGCCACACCGCAAATTCCAGTGGAAAAAATCGTATTTCGAACGCGGTTTGAATTTTAATTGACGTTGAGCCAACAACGCGATCGGCGTTGCGAACATTTTCGAGTTTACATCTGGTTCGGTTGGGGCTGATGGTGGCCCACAACATGTGCGCTATAAAAGTGACGCCACACGTACGCAACCTCGACCTCCCTTCAGTGTAGCGGTGCGCAGCTTCACGTACGTAAAAGTACCGCTTGTCAATCTTTTGAACGTCAAGACGTCAAGTAGGTATCACAGGTGCTAAAGAGGATCTTTTTATCATCTGTGAAGTACTTGACATGACGGTAAACTGAGCTGTACTTTGTGGAATCCCACATTATTTACGTATCACCTTTGACACTGACTCTACTGAAATTATGTAACAGCACAATAATAACAACGTCACCGCTATGAATTACGCTATAATTAAACAAATACGATTATGTAATTTCCATTCTATCTGCATCTGGGCATTATATTTTCATAATTTTCAGCGGTCTTCATAAAAATGTAATAGCTTCATTGTCGTCGGTCACGTGCAACAGTTCATGAGGCCTCTAAAGTACAATAAACAATTTGGTTCATTCATTATTCGCGGGTTCATCACGGCTTTACGTACAAATTATTCGACAAAGGCGCGTAATGTCGAATGTCCGCGGATAATTGCGAAATAACCACGAGACAGCCTTCTCCCGGTACATTTAATTTGGCGCCTCTCTATTTGCGTCAAATTAAGCACGATGAGGCATCGCTACGGCTTATTGTGTTCTTAGTTTTCTTGATTGAACTTTTTTTCAGCTTTGACTGACATTTAGTTTTCTGAATCTTTCTTCTTTTATTTTTCTTTTTTTAACACCCTAAAAAAATCTCAATTAATGTACGAAAGTAGACTATATTATGATCCAAGTTTGTAGTTACCGCATCTGTTACTAGTCTAAAACATATTATGTCAGCAGAAATACCAACATCTTCTAGTCTGGTTTCAATAATGTTAGATGGTATTTTAACAACAAATCATCTTTTTGCAGATAACATGCTGCTACTGTCAACATCCAGTGCAGCAATCATAAACAAGAACCTCCGTTTTAAATAAACCTGATGTGTGACCAAAAATGACGCATGCGGCCAAACGTAAGCCAAATACGGCACGCGAATGATCAGGCGTTGGGCAGCGTGGCACACACACAGCGATGCAAGAGATATGCAACACCGCTGCCTTGCCGCTCGACACTAACCCCCTGGTGCGCAAGATAAAATGCGAAGAGTTCCCCGCCATCAGAGGGAAGCAACACACGAGAGTTGGCATGGGGGTGCGCGATGAGATGGAAGAGGACTTCGCCGTGAAGACGAGGAACACGCCGCCGATGGGGCCGGCACCGGGGCAGGAGCACCCGCGCATGGAGCACGGCGGCAACGGCTTCTGGCTGGCCGCCGTCACTACCGCCGGCGCGCCGCACCCCATGCTCGAGACCTGCACCGAGACTGGCTTCATCAACAGCCAACCTTCCATGGCCGAGTTCATGACTGCCTTACCTCAACTAGGAGGCGGAGAACTTAGCCCTCAACACACTCCCCCGGGCTACGCGCCCGACCTGCCCTCCCCTGGCGGAGGCCTCAACGTGCCCGAGTATCCCTGGATGAAAGAGAAAAAAACTACAAGAAAGAGCAGTCAACAAGGTACGTGATCATTTCTGTAGAAATAGAAGTAGGTAATCAGAATTAAGCTTTCAAAACTGCGAATAGCGGTCAAAAACATTTATTAAGCCCCACCATCACGTAGCGGCGACCAATAAGAAAATGGCTCCTCCATCAAACGCGGACATTTTCGTTTCGTAAGTGCGCCTAACTGCCGCGTGAATAACAACTTCGGAATTATTATCGTGCCTTTCAACGGCAACAACAAATGGCTATTCAACCATTGTATTCTGGTTCACGGTCCCAGAGTTTCTTTAATGAACATCAAATTACTCCGAAATATATTGAATTGTGCGGCGCGACGACGCCGACGTTTGTGTCTGTAACTGTTGTTGGTGGTGGTGTGGGAGTAGTGTCGCTACGCGTCGGCAGACGTATTATCCGAGCCACCGACCCGCTCCAACATGCCGTGTAACGGAACGGAATACCCGACATGCACTATAACCACAAATTATAAGTGAGAACATTTTAGAACATAATTTTTACATGCTGACAAGCTTGTAGGTAAATATATCAAAGAACGGAGAGGAAACCTGTCACTAGGGATCACTGACTTAATTGGTCACACTATAGCTATACGGTTAGTGCCAAAAATGCACACATACTTACATTATTATTTTGGCAGGGCCATATTTTAAGTATCAAAAATCCAATCACAAATTATTATAAACTTTGGCAATCGAGATTATCCAACGGACAGATAAAAACCTTTTTAAACAGAAAAACTAAAAAAATATTTATAATAATATTTTTTTTCCTTTTAATCTGATAGAGACATTAATTTTTTGTACAATTAAACGATAGATAAAAGACGGAGTGACCCCAAATTTGTCTCTGGGACAAAACGCGATGTTAGGGAGAACAATGAACGGTGGATGATCCATCACCATCCGTCGTGTGAACCGACCCTCACCTGGTGAGCGATACATCATGAGGATGCGATACAAATTGCGACATATCTGAACCGACCTCTAGCTTGGGAAAATATTGATACAATTAGCGAGGAATTACGATGTCGTGATTTAAAAAAAAGCGATATTTTTTATATTTTTTTAAGCCTCCAATTTATGGCCAGCAAAACTGAACAGGCTCCAATCTGAATACATCTCGTAAGCTTTCTAGTCAATAGCATTATGGTTAAAGGAAAAAAGGAGTAGGTACTGTAAGGATCGTATAGCAATAGTGGCGTTCCGTAATTTCTGCCTACCCCCATGGGAAGAAGGCGAGAGTTTATGTAGGTATATATTATTATGATTTTAACTACTGCATAAGACCAACTTGCAAAAAAATCGCCTTCATATCCGTATCCGAATCACGAAATTGTAAATCCTGGAAACAAAAAACAGCAACTTACACACAATCTTTGAAATGACGTCTGTCAGGACAAAAACAGGATTATAGCTTACAGCCTACTGGTGTAAGTTACCTTCAATTCCAGGAACCGTTGCAATATGGACTGATTACCCGTTCACCTTTCTATAAATCACAAGACCAATCAGACGCGATGATTCTACACTTTCATCTCGGTCGTTCACATTTGCGACCTTCCCAGTTTTTTGTGGACTATTCATATAAAAGTTGAGCAGTTTTACAACGTGTAATAGGTAATATTTTCATATTTGAGGCGATTAACGCGTGGTGTACAGGAGCGATCTCCCGCGGGGCTCGACGGGGGGTCCCGCCGACAAAACGCACGCGTTAACATCATTTTATGGACGCTACTTCTTTGCTAAGCGGTTCTTGAGGAATTAGTTCGGAAGAGCTGTTAAGAATTGTTGCTTTTGATTTCCTTGCTGATCTAGGATCTGATTCTGACCTTTTTTTCGATGCTGTTTTCCAGGTAATTGATGTCTAGGTGGATTATCAGTGTTCGAAGCCTCAGGTTCGAAGTCTTAGCACGTGGATGTTGCTTCTAAGTATACCCTAAGTCTTGGTATTTCTACTACTCTACATAGTCTATGATGAAGCCTACATGGCTCAACCAATAACACAATACATAATAGAGAGTCTGAGCCAAATGATTTTTGATACAAATTGGTATATCTTCGTCTGGCACCTGACCAAGACTGTCATATATAAACTTTTGTCTTCCTCTGCCAATAGATCGGAATCAAGTTTTAACAGATCGTACCTACGCCAAAAACTTATCACAAAGGGAAAGAAAAAAAACACAAAAAAACAACAAAAAAAAAACGACAAAAATAGTTTATTTACCACAAGTAAAACACACATTATAAGAATTCATACACAGAGCATCTAGAAAAGAGCATTAAATTATGCTAGCAGTTTTATAGGTAGGTATCTAGATAATATAAATATCACAAGAATGACAAAGTACAACAGAGCGCTGTTATATTATTGCAGATATTATTATACACAAACTTGCTTATAGGCACCCTGATGATACCACTCCAAATATAAGTTTGCACAAACATGTAGGGCTGTCAAAATCTGCAACTTTAACATCCACATTTTTCTCACACATCTTGGTAATCTTTAACTTTCAAATACCGTATAAATACGAATTTTGTGCGGAAAACACTAAATTATTTTTCCTTTTTCCGGGTTCCCATCCCCAAATTTTGAAAACTAGAAGGTGAAAATACCAGGACATTTCGGATTAAAAACAGGACGCAGTAGTTAATAGCAACACGCAATGAAAACAGGGTTAATGGAACTCAATTATGTATTTACTTTATTTAAACCATTTTTAGGGTTCCGTTCCTCAATAGGAAAAAACAGAACTCTTTTAGGATCACTTCGTTGTCCGTCTATCAAGACCCTTTTTGTCAGGAACGCGTGGAGATATTAAGTTGAAATTATTATCAAATACGTATGTCTATAGTCACTTAGAGTTCTAAAAAAAGTTTCTACCTCAACGCAATAAAAAATTTTATGCGACATATTTCGATACTCGTTAGTAAATCAAAACCTATAGGGTACTTCCCGTTGTCCTAGAATCATGAAATTTGGCAAGAAGCAAGGTCTCACAGCACAAGCAAAGGAAAAAGTCCGAAAATTGTTAATTTGTTATTTTATCAGACAAAAAAAATATTTTATTACAATGTTAAGTTTGTTTTTGGGATAAAATCTTTTCAACTACGGAACCCTTCATTGTGCGTGACCCGACACGCACTTTGCCGGTTTTTTAATGAACGTATCTTTATTTAAAATTTAAACGATCTAATATGAAATACGTATAAGTAATAAGTGGGGCCGGCAGATAAACGTAAGGTTGAAGGAAGTAGCAGCGTGAAATTTACAATACAGGACTTTACTAGGATGCTTTAAAAAACCCAGGACGCTACTTAAAAACTATCCAGGACACAGCAGGACATCCCAAAAAGCAGGACATGTGCCGGGAAAACAGGACGGTTGGCAACTCTACTTTAAAGAGACACTCCTTGCTCAACCTTTGCTACAAATGCAATCTTATACGTGCACTGACTTCTTACCTAACATATTTCATAGTGCTCTATTTTAAAATTTAAAGCAGAAATCTGTAATTTCTGATTGAATCATAAATTCATTTAGATACTTTGTTTGAAAAAAAGATTAAAAATCGTATTTCGTACCCAAATACTAAAAATTTCGATCTCAATACTTTCCAATCTACGACCAAAATGTCACATCTTTCGTCACACCGGGATCTGTCGGCAACCCTAACACACAAGGGCTGCAGAGCCGGCCGTGAACCGGCGCTACCGGGGTAATCCGTCACTGTCAGCGCTATCGAGCGATGCACGCCCGCGCGATGCACCGCCGCGCCGCGCCGCGCCGCCACTGAACGCGCCTGTGCGCCGTGCGCCTAAACTTAGATATTGCCTTCACCAACTTTGACTCATCCCGACTCCGCGTCTATTTCCAAATGCCGCATATCCGGCATTTTCAATATCGTTTCCTGATTTTTTCTTTACTCCTCTGAGAATATATTTAGACACAAAGGAACAGTTATGTAAAACGACAGCAGAGACAATAAAGAAGCAACAAAAAACATCGTTGAAAATGGTAATTATTTTTGGAAACCTACTTATTTGCGGCGAATATTTCAAGGCTTTACAAACACGATTTTGCTAGAAACTTAAACATTTCCATTGTTCACCAACATTGACGTACAAAAAAAAATAACGGAACTGCGAGCCAGCGACCAAGAACACGTCGAATAGAAGACAATTCTCAATAAAATCTGGAGATAGATGTACGTATTAGGGACATGAAACAAATTGTTCGCACAACCACGCCCCGGGCCGATCTCGGAGATCGAAATTAAAATGAACGCCCTGACACGATCGATCATTCCGATTCTTAATACAAAGCCGCGTTATTTCTGCACTGTCTCAATTTGTTCAGACGATCGTGAGTGACGTGAGAGGCACTCGCGATTTCACGTTCCTTGTTCACTGTAATGACTTTTGAGTAACAAAAGGTTTTATTAAATGTAACTAAGGTTTTTTGAAGGGTTCGCGGAATGTGAAGGATGAGATATCAAGACGCGTGATGCGTGAAATATTATCAAGAGTACGGCAGTTCTATTTATTTCAATTGAAGGTTAAATATTTAGTTCTAGTCATCAAAACATACCACAAAAAAGTCATGTAAAATGGCTTCGAAAGTTGGTTGCAAACAGTAGCAAAAAAAAACAAAGTCCCTAAATCATAGTTTGCCACTGTATGGTATAAAAAAATCTAAGACACTATTTCCGAGATTATTTTTAACTCTGGCAGCTATCGGTAGAGCGAAAATCAAAAAGGGTATGCAAAATATACCCAAGTTCTAAAACAGCAAATACGAAAAACAGACTTGGTCGCTAACAGAATCGCGTGCGCCGTATCGCGTTCTGTAAATAAGCAGCTGAAATATTCACTGTAATACGAACCTATTACACGTAATGATGATGGCATGGGAACTTTGTCATTCTCCTGCTTACCGCTAACTAACATTTTTTGTTAGGCTTGGTTTTTATTTTTTTAAATTAGATATGCAGGAAATTCAAACAAGACAATATTTTGGGTGCAATCTTTTTAAAGTAGGCTCATTATGTGTCAGAAGACATACGATACAATTAGTCAAATCAATCAATCTGCCTAGCCTTTTCCCAACTATGTTGGGGTCGGCTTCCAGTCTAACCGGATACAGCTGAATACCATTATTTTACATGGAGCGACTGCCTATCTGACCTCCACAACCCAGTAACTGGGTAATACGATACCCCTTGGTAAGACTGGTTGTCAGATTTTCGGGCTTCTGACGACCCGTAACGACTGTCAAAGATCCACGAATGACAACCGGGACCAACGGCTTAACGTGCTTTCCGAGGCACGGAGGAGTCTCGGTATGTAAAGATGGTCACCCATCCACTGACCAACCCCGGCAAGCGTAGCTTAACCTGATGGATCGACCCGTGCGGCTGTTATTACTTAGCCACGAGCTCCGATACAATTAGTCAAATATTTATTTAAAAAAGTTCAATCAAAACGTTGTCAAATATCGGGGTTTTTACAGTCAAGTAATTATCTAATTATTTTTTACTTATGCATATATGAACTTCAAGCCTTCTTGCCATGGGTCGGCAGAAACTACAGAACGCCACCAGGGCCCCAATTCTGTAGGATTCCTCGCTTATATCTTACCACGTGCAAACCACGTCAATATCGTGTCTTGTTGAAACCCCTTTTTATATGTTGGCGGTTTCGTTCATTGTGTCATAGAGAATACGTTATTAGCAGATGTCGTGATTAGCTCAAGGAATTGACGTGGTTACGAAGTAAGGAATCGTTATGTGGTCATACTGAATTAGGGCCCTGCTACGATCCTTACATACTCCTTTTGCCTCGTTTACGTTCATACATCTGGTCTAATATATTTTTACGCACTAATATATTTTTTTTTTATTATTTAAATACAAAACACAATATAAAGTACAATCGAAAAAAAACGTATAGTATAATCGAAAGTAACCACTTTCCATCACAACAGGTCCTCAACCCTAAAATGCGCAAGGTGTGCAATAATAGCGCCACTTTCAATTTCAATGCAAAAAAAATAGGTCGTAAATTGTTAAAATTAGCCACGGTCGGAACAAACGCCAAAACTCAGGTAGTCTTTTATCTAGCACAGTTGACCACATCTCGCAAATATAGCAATAAATCTTTCGGTCGGCCCGCTTTGATTTATGTGAAAAATGATCGTAAATTTTAGGTTAGAATGATATCCGAAAGGCGAGCCATTCTTGGTCACCACTTAAGGTACCGCTCGCCTATTATGTTTTATTGAGTTCCAGTTACTTATTATTAGGTTAAGGTTCTACTTTAGAGCCAAATGATTGTTGCTGCCTAGACACCAATCATTTGTAGCTTGTTTCTATGTGTAATTTTATCATTAGTTAAGTACTTCAAATGACTTACTTAACAAGCACGGTACAGAGTACCTACTAATTCTGGAACCTTAAAAATTATAAAAGGTTTCTTTGTAAATTTTTATATTATTACTAGCGACCCGGCCCTGCTTCGCACGGTTTTTACGGCTTGACAAAACTTGAAGGTTTCTATATTATATATAAGTTAGATATTAATGTGTTTATATATAAACCTTCCGGAATAAATTCTCTAAATGATAGTGAAAACCGCATCACAATCCGTTGCGTAGTTTAGAAGAACAACGCGGCCACACAGACAGACACGAAAAGCGACTTTATTTTATAATAAAAATAAAAAATTAATTCGCAGATATGAAATTGCGTTTTTTTAATAAAACTTCAACTGTCTGTTTGAGACACAATTAAAATTATATTGTTACCGGCTCTAGGATGCCGAATGTTTTTCTAGAGGCTATAATCTTATGGTGAGTATTAATTAAGCCTATGTGTATATGTATAATTTACCTTTAACATGCCAAAGAGCCTGGGTGGCCCAGCGGTAACGGCCCCGACTTACGAGTTGTAGGTCGTGAGTTCGAACCCAGGCAGGCGCGTTACTTTGATTGTGTAAATCACCCCTGCTCTCAAAACGGTGAAGGAAAACATCGTGAGGAAACCGGCATGTCCTAGAACCAAACATTCGTAGACATGTGACATCTACCAACCCGCAATGGGCCCGCGTGGTAGATTAAAGCCCACTCCCTCTCGCAGAGAGGAGGACTGTCCCAGCAGTGGGAGTATTATAGGCCTGTTTATGCTATGCCAAAGAGCAAAGTCGAGTTCTAGTTCAAAATTCTCAAGACACATTTTCTTTAAGAAACATTGTTTTTCTCCGTACAACCCTTTAGAAACTAATATGCTTTTAATAAATCATAAACACCCAACCAACGTGAAACTAAAACAAAAATGTAATAATTTTTCGGCTATAACAACCGTATTCATTGGCTGTCAATACATTCCCCGGCTATGATTTACGCTGGCCGTAACACTTTCGCTGCCACCGGCTATCATCGCAGCCACATAAATCAATGCGGCGACAACTGGCCCTTTGTGCCTTTATAGCCGATTCCAAATAATACACCCGACACCCGAAGGTTAAAACGTTAATGCGATATGTTTTAGGATTTATTTGACTGTTTAAATCGATGTTTGGCTTCAAGTGTGTTTTATAGGGCTAAGTGATTCATAGATTTACGTGCTAGTTATTTTATATTTTCTTTTTATCTGATGTTTTCTTGGGTGTATTTAAACGATGTATTTATTTATTTAGGATCTCCAACAAAAGATGTACACAATACATGAAACATAAATAATGGGAACATCAGGTATTAAGTAGGTGCACTCCTTCACTTATAGGAGACCACAGCATGCACAAAAATGTTAACAACTAAGCTAACAAAGTTAAAATATTAATAATAAGTAAAATTTGGAGAAAAATTAATACATTTTTAAAAGACAAAAAACATAAGAAATTAAAATATAACATTTAGAGACACCTAAATTATATCTATTAAACATTTTTTATATTTAGACAGAGACTCGTATATGTATGAAAAAGTCGTCTTCAATCAATCGGCCTAGCTTTTTCCCAGCTAAGTTCGAGTCGGTTTCCAGTCGACCTTCAAAAAAAGTCTTCTTTAAAGACACCTAAATGTCGTTTTAGACCTTCCCTTTGTGTAAATAGAGATAGAGAATTATTTCGTTGTTCTATCTTTACAAAATTATCAAATAAACCGAGAAAAGAATGCTCTGAGTTATGTACTTGCTCTAGATCTATGTTCGTTTGATCAAAATTGCCCTTAAGAAAATACAGAGTGAGTCTACAAAGCGTTTTCATAGCTGTGGAAAATTCTGCCAAAGTATTTCATTTCAGTACAATTAACAGCACATCAAATCCATAACATATCAAATAAAAACCCGACTACAAACGAAACGGGAGCCGCTGAGTAACCAACAAACAAACAAACAAAACATAATCCTAAGCCGACATAAAGAACGCGCCAATCAATAAATCACTCTCGCTAAGGGCGGGCGCACACTGGGCGCCTCTTTGTGGCGTATTGTCGGCGCCGATTTTTACAGCAATTAGAGACACTTACCTGCCACGGTCCAGTGTAATCCTATTAGGTGATTGGTGAGAGAGACGAAGGATCTGCGTGGGCGGTCGTGGGTGCAAGACAGAGATATTGCTCAGCACTTTTCTGATAGTAAGACACCGCAACGAACTTGTTGTTTTTGGACCGGTTAACTTTTGTATGTTGTTTGATCTTCATTTGTTCTCACACTCGCTTTCAATGAGGATTTCAGGCTTCTATGAACATCTTTTCTATTCAATCGTATTTTTTGTTTCGATGTAAAGCTTCGTGTTCCGGGCGCCGAATAATTAATACGACTGTAGGTTCTCTGTACCGTGTGAATGACCACACGTACCGTAGATATTGATCGGAGTCGCAATGAAAAATGTACTACAAAGTTGATTAAAACATAACGGTTCCCTACAACCTGGTATTCACACCACAATGTAAACAATTCTGCATAATCAATTTGTTCATTTAACACAAGATTGTTTGGTATTTCGCACCCCTCTATGAGTCTTGAGTGAGCTGTTTGGTGGTTCTAAACTGATTTATCATATCAGCGAGAGTTCCAAACAAGCATCATCTTACACGCATAAACCGTGGTATCGTGGTCGGCAACTATTGTTGCCGTCCACAAAACATTCTCGACAATATGCACTAAAACTTGAAGCACATATTTGGATAACGTTGCTAGATCATCTTTGCTTCGTGCGCTAATTTAAAACGTCGTAACTATGTTTACTCAGACATCAGAATCTAAATTCTTAGTGATGTGTCTAGGGTTGAAATTGGCGTGTGTGTCATGTGATGTTGTTTTGTTGGTCGCGCCGTGGCTGTCGACAAACAGGAGCATGTCTGAGACGAGGGTGCGACGCCCGACGTATCGTGTTGTCCGGTTTCCGGACACGAGTTTGCTTGGTCGCGGGTAATTAACTAAGTTTCTATACTCCATAGCATAAGTGCTTATTGATAAAACAGTAACTGTATATAAGTTCTGTAGCTAAGTTCATACAACTTGAATTGGAATCAAGACCGTTGTATGGTATGATAAATGATAGCTGTGAGCTTGACAGGTTAAACTAAGTGCAATCACGATACCAATTCGTCACATTCAAAGTAACTGTGAATGACTTTTTAGATTTATTATTATAAGAAATACATGTACAAGAAATATACACTTAAATTTCATAACTATACAGCTAGACAGCAAATTATTAGTTAGCCGTCAAGTTGCGATATAAAATATTCACGCCGACACACATCTCAACAAAGCCTCGACACCGCATATTAAGCTCTAACGTATAAATCAAAGGCGAACATCTTAAAGCTAAGCCGCGAAATCCGTTTAATCACCTCGCGAGTTATTAATAACGCCTTTGAAATTAAACAATAAATTTAGCGGGGCTAATCGCGCGACGAGACCGCAAGCCAACCGCTCGCTGAGTCAACATTTATAGAGACAAATTGTTGCACCACTAACACAGCCTCTACGATGTATTAATCTTGAGACGTAGCTCGTAGCGGCGCTACGCCGTAGCCGAGGGAGATCCCTGTGCACGCTCACACTACGACACTTCACGAACACCCCGACATGACAACGCAGTAAATCCTTATCATTCATATTCAAAAAAGCTCTCTTGTATGGTGAATTCATGAAGTATGAACGCACACAAAAGTGCTTTATTTATGCTAATGCTAATGTGACCGCTGACTTGTTTAGACACGAATGTCATTTATATGATGCGTGTCGTTATTTTAATGCTGTTCGTGTTTAATACTTTATTGCATCAATTTTGTTCACTATGCGCTCTGTGTACCTAAATGAAGTGAAGATGGACGTGATATTATTTTTGAATGAGAACAATTTTTTATGATAATGTACAGTAATAGATTCTTGATGGAAATAAATAATGTGAAAGTTACTGATTTATATGCAGTAATTAATTTTATTAGCTCATAAAACAAGCTATTTGATCTAACAGTATAAAATTACTAACAAACATTTTATCTCCAACAAAAACACTCACACTTTTTCACCCACACATCTCAGTCAATAAAGCGAAAATTCGGAAAAATCCGTTAAAATATCTGTCAGGACAAACGATTCTTGACCTTATCACGTCCGAGGGTGATAGGACGTTTTCCCCCCATTACCCTCGCATGATATATGGCGCTGGCGCTGGCGACTGCGACACAACTATTAGTGCATCCGTCATTACTCACCGTCAGAGCTACGTTTAGCCGCAGGAGCGTCGCTGCATAAACAACTACATCTCTTGGGGCGAGTGTAGCCGTGTATGCTGTTGTTACAGTTTTGTTCGTGAGTGTACGACGTATGTTGTAAGAGATGGAATTCTTGGATAGAGTGAGATAGACATAGACCAAATACTGGAATACCTGACCGGTTTTATACAAAGCTTCGGTCTATCAATCAACTCAGTCTTTAGCTAGGGCAACATTTAGTATAGCACTAAGTTGTTTCCAGAACTGAACTTTAAATTGATAACAAATCTTAAAGGACTTCGTTACTTACAATCAGCTAACATAAAACCTGATGAAATTATGTAATACAAATAATGTGAGGCTTAGACCGGACTTATAAAAACCATCATCCAAAATACAATTAAAGACGAACCCATGATAAATGTCACCATGAAGATACCTATAGTTCCAAAATAACCATTAAGTATGGCGTTAACGTGAGGGTAGTCTGTAAGTGGACGAGCGACGTCGTCGGGTAACCGAGCCTCGTCCGTCTCGTCACGAGGGTGTTAATTTGCTAAGACCCTGCTAATGAAACCCGCGACTTACCGCTGACGCGCCGATCCCCGCCAAGATAAACGCTCACAAGAATCCCGCAGGAAATTGACGTTTTGAACCAACTCCAACTTCTCCCGATAACATCATTACTATTACATCTCATGATTCTCATGTTATAGTTAAAAAATGTAATGTTTAATTAAGCGGAACACGCATGCTATTCAAATAAAGCGGGTCTCACCACCCTCAGCTCGTAATATTGAGAGTGCGATCGATTGCGAGGGAATCACTCCGCTTTGGAACTAATTTGATTTTAGCATATTAAGGGGGGTGTACATCTAGATATAAGGAGCGCGTCTTGTGGCCCCTCCGCCCCCCTGCCCGCACGGGGGACGAGCGGTGGGTAATAACGCAAATGATGTAAGGTGTGCCCTTAATATCCATCACACGCGTCCCCGTATTTGCTTATCTATGGAAACACGGAAGTGTAAAAATCGTCGTGAAAAAAGCTAGGGGTTTCAAATGTTATGTTCAACACACAATACACTTAAGATTATTAGATTCTCGGGACGTATTACTTTTCTTTGCATTGAAATATTTCAGACGATTCATTGTGGTTTCCAAACAAGAGTTTTCTTGCTTTCAATAGCAGTAAGATACAGCAGTCTTGTTGTTTGACACCAGTTTCAATAGGAAATACAATGTTCCTTTAATATCTTTCCCAAAGTATCTAAAATAAATAAATAGCAAAATCAAGCGGAGCGTATCGACAATTTTTATCAGATCCAGTAACCCAACAAAGACGCGATTACCCGGTGCCAACAAACTCATTTAACTTTACGGAACTCCCGCTCAAAAACATCTCCTTAAATATTTCCCTGTTTCGATTTTATTGTTCTCTATCCTCTTTTATACATTCATTTTATTTACCAAAAGAGATTTTTAAAAGTTTGAAATCGAAGCATTTTTCGAAATTTAAAAAATTCGAACACTATTCGCTATTTTGAAAGTGCCAGGTTTTTAGGCAAAGGTAAGCACAATCAGCCTGTGGGAAGTTCAACGGAAATAAATGTAGGGTCGGAGGGTAGATAAGTGTTCCCGTGTAAATGCCCGGGCCTCTTTCGTCGAGCTCTCAATCGGATGCTGGGCTACATAAATAAGAGTGGATGAAGGTGTCCCTTATCTGAACAGTTTTGTCGCTTCACTTCTTACTTTTGAATGCGGTTGTTACCGTGTCGTCTTCTTAGAAGTGTTTCCGTTGTGTTAGTTGTGAACGTGTGATGATGTGATCCTTAGCAAATGACATTCTGAACAGAGTAGCCATACAATGCAAATATTCAACAATCACTCCGGAGGTTAAGGATATTGTTCATTGCTGTATTATCTAAAATGATTTTCCATTACTGAATGGTTTTTTCTCATAGCATAATGTTAGGCTAAGGTCGACGTAGCAGTAACGCATTAAAATTATCCATATTGCATAACTACACCCATTGTCTGCTAGTTCCATAATCGACTATTTCCCTCGGCTAACTCATGCATAATAAAGATAAATAGGAGACACAACATTGACACTATAAACAGTACAAAATCCTCGCTTATTTTAAAGAAGTCGTGAAAAACGTTAGCCGGTAAGTAATTCGTCTAAGACGCTGGTTTCCTCAGTGGGTTGTTTATTGAACCGCGAAGCATTTGTAATCGTTTAATACCCTCAATTCTTTATCAGCGCGCCGGGGGTGTATCACACAGAGTCGGATCCACCCCCGGCCTCTAATGTATAGCCCGATGACAGCCATCTGATTATCTCTTTCAATACAACATTGAAATTTAATTAAAATCACACTTTATTACTAAAGAAACACTTAAATTTTATTTTTGTCAACCAATAACGAGATATTTTTATTGGTCCCGAGACGGCTCTCATTTCGCGAAAGTGAAATGGAACGCAAACGATACAAACTAAGGCCGACTCAATAATGACATCATTTGCTTATCAGCTGACCATTACCGAAAATCGAATGCTACATTAGGCACGCACAGTCCGAAACCTAACTGTCCCTAAATCTAATAAAAACTCCTTATCGAAGCTTCGCCATTGTAAACTGCCATCGATTGCAATATTTACTTTTAAGGCGAACATAAATTCTTTCCATTTAAAAAAATAAAAACATTTTGGCTCTTATCGTGTTCGATTTTTAAATAACGGTGTGCCATTGGTAGCTAAGTTGAGGACAAGGTTTTGTCCCCGGTTCCCCTTTTTTCCTGGGGAGGAATTTCTTTTTGGCAATTTAGAGGCGAGCAGATAATAAAAGGGCTCTAACTGCCCCGATCGCACCCTAATGAAAACTGGAAACTCCTCATTTCAGTATCGATAACTTTTCTATTTACGGCGACACACGCGAAGTGTAACTCAAACGAAATCTAATCACTAATCACTCAATTTGAGCTTTAGACACCTAATGCGTAGCGTCTATAATTTGAGTTTTGTAACAACAAAGAATAAACAAACTAATTTTATGGTTAAATTATAGCTTGCTCTATCCATAATTTAACCATATCTCATCATATAGAATTACAGATAGACCAAGGTAAAGTGAATACTTGACACGGTCAACTTAAAAGGTAAAATTTTCGTGTCGAGGCTTAAATTTTTTAATTAGGTATGTATACCTACCCTTAAATCCTGAATTAGTTCTTAATAATTGTCAGTCTACCGTCTTGCAAAGAAAGTCTTAAAAAGAAATAAAGCAAGTCCCTCAAAAACACTTTAAATCCAAACTACTTACTCGTAGATGGCTTATTGGTAATTACTTTTATAGTGTGAAAGAATTTATTGATACAAAAGTAACAGATAAAATATGGTTACTGAGTTTCATTATATTACTTTATGTAATATGTACAGTCAACCAAAGAGATATCTAGGCAGGGTAGAGTAATATATTTGTATGTGAATTGCTTCATGTTCAATTTTATACATACATGTATTACTTTGTTTTTGCAATACTCCTACATTGTAACATACCAACACAAAATGGTATATTGGTGCCGATTCTCTTGTCACAAATGCCTCCAAACTAGACTTAAAATCACCAAAATTTAGTTTATTCCTGTCAAACGACGATTTCCCATTCTGAAATTGAATAAAGTGACACAGCTTAACTATATTTTAGTTTGACAGCACTAAGATTGTAAGGAGTTATTAGTTTAGTGAAAATAGTAATTTCGTTATTCTGAATTTGACTGGTTTTCACCTAAAATTTTAATTGTCAAACTAAATCAGACTATGTTTAATCGCGATTAAAAAGGTGTGGAACAAAATTTGTTGACATTAACTAAAATTCACACCAAGACCTTGACTTCGGGTGCAAAAACAGTAGTGTATTTTTTTCTTTTCTTTTGCATATATCTCGAAAACGGTGAGTGCTATCGCAAAAATAATGAAGATTTGGTCCCCCTTTATAAAGCCCTTAAACCCCTATGACTCAACATGTAGGTACCAAAAAAAAGGTACCTACATTCCATATGCAACACGTTGAAGCTCTGCGCCTCTCCAGTTTTAAAAGATATCTGACCCGATAACGGCGGCGATGTCGGTGAACAAAATATGACAAGCCTTGTCACTTCATAGTGATTTCGTTAGTTCCAATTAAAGCCACCGGGTGAAATATACTACATGCACTATACCACGCGGAGTCACGATTATCAAACTCGATTTTAGTTGTGTCAAAATTGTTATTAAATTTAGAGGTTGTTTTTTGAAAATAGCTCTAAGATTTTCATAGCAAAAAGTAAGGAATTTTAGTGATAGTTTAGTTCGGTGTACAACAGAATCGGCACTTGTCACGAAATTGAACATGAAGCAATTCACATTGTTGACTGTACCTATAATTTAAAATTATAAATTATATATTAATTATACCTATAAATTTCACCAGTGTTATTTTATTAGACATGTTAGAATAATAATTTTAACAAATGAATGTGTCGTATTAAATTTTAACATTTACATGTTTAAATATTTGTATGCCAATCCATGACGAACTATGTAAAATCACAATTCTATTGTATGTGGTTTAAAGCAAATAAATAACATATTCTATTTTATTCTTGCTGCAAAAATTCCTAACTTATCTCCTTCACTTGTTTCTTCACCAAAATCTTCCCTGCCCCGTTCTTACTCCAGAGCAGTACTATCCACCAATAACCTTTAAATACAAATACACCATAAAACCGTATACATGAGGCTGCGTGCAGGATCAGATCAGCGTGATCCTCAGCACTTGACCTAGTTCGGATGCAGCGGGTGTAAATCGAGAATCGATATGGCAACGACCCTTGTTACTCGGTGACTCCCGCGCTCCTCTCGCCTTCTATGATAGCGATGGCTAGGCTGACGTGTTGTGTGAGGCTGTGGCGTTAGTACATACCTATGATTTGATTTGAATTGGGAATAATGGTTGATGGCGAATTGTTTGGAATGAGAATTATAGATTCGGGAACATTTCCAGAACCAGGATTCATGGCTTTTTTTGTAGGTCAAAGTTAATTAGAGAAAAACCTCAGTCATTTGATTGTTTCACATTTCCTAATAAAAGATGACACTACTCACCAAAAAATCTTGAGAATCTCAAACGGCAGAAACCACAAATAAAAAAAGTTTACACAAAACAACAACATTTATGTACTACAATCTAATATAATCTATGGTACATGTCGAAAATTGAATATAGGTACCTGCTGTTACAGTAATAATTATTGTACATGGTACAGTTGTTGAAACCTATAATCTACAATGGGACCTCACAATAATTTGGTCAGCGACGGCGTACCTTTTTTCCGTAGACGCGGTTGTTCCCCCCGGGACACGTGGTCCCACTAATTGCACAGCTGGGACAACCCACACCACCAAATGTGAGTTTTCCACTTAAATAAATACATGTATTTCATATTACTGTAACATATATATATAGCTTCTAATTACGGAGGGAAGGACGCTCTATGAATTATTGGCTCATAATTAAATGAAAGTTACCTTTCATTTTTTTTTTTTAAATTGTTAAAACACAGAAGAAGGTTTGACAAAATAGAATAGAAGCTTCCGTGTATCACCTGCATCTCTTATAATGTATCCTGTTGTGTAGTGTTTGTGAGATAAGGTAGAAGTTTGGCTAAAGTAGAGTTACGAAAATCACATAAAAATCGACCTGCGCTGTAAACAAATGGGTACATCTCAACATAAAACATTTTCCCAACGCAAATTGTTTTAAAACATTGTTCGAATCCACCGCCTGTAAGTTAACATCAAACAACGAGAAAATTAACGCACACCCGCCATATTGAGATTGTTTAAACTTGGATATTATGTACAAGCAACCGCCACATGTCCTTCTCGGAACCCGGGAACTTCTCCACGCGTATTCGAATTCCTGTATGGAGTAGAAATACGGCTTTATAGGAGTAAAATCATACTTTCTCCTGGCGGGCGCGGGGCCCGCGGTACTAATGACCGCGCGGGGAGAGGGAATATCTACCTATACCTACACACGGCACGACAACCACACTTTATATTGCGTTTAGCAGGCTGCCTACCCACACTCCTGTTACACACACACACAGACAAACCACCAAGGTTTGTTTTTTTTAGTTATTATTCCGACGTGCACTATTTTCTTAGTTTCTTTTCTGACCGCCACTCTTGCGGTCCGCTGCGGGATTCACGACGCTTTCGCAAAACAAAGACTACCTTATGTTAAGGAAATATTACGAAAAGCGGTTACATTCCTAATTAGAATAATTTTATTTAACTGCCTAATACTTTTTCAGAAAATGGAGATTTTTTTTTATTGTTTTTATGACTAAGGCTTTACTTAAATATCAGAGGCTTTGGATGATTATTCTGGTTTATAACAGTTATACCTTTTTTATTCGGACTGCGGAGCCGAGCAATGAGAATAAAGACCAGAATTACCTAAAACGATGACTCAATACAATATTTTTGTACGAAAAAACACAAGGTTTGTGGTTTTGAACATGGAATTACACAAGCACACGTCGAATTGAGTCGTTACCAGTAGCATTGAATTGTCTAAGCTACAAGCAATTAAAAAATGCCTGTCAGAGTTTCCTGCCAGTCATGTTCCATGCATGTGTTGAACTCGCGGCCCGAAGTTGGTGGTATTGCTGACTCACTGACCCTGTGTCAAATCTCGATGGACAGTCACCAGTGTTTAGCACATGTGTTGAATTTTACATGTTAGCGTTGAGCGTTGGTTTTAGTTAGATAAGGGTGGGTCTGACTATGGGTTTCTTCTTTCAACTTCTAGAACAGCGGGTTTATTTCCCCTTGACAAAATGTTATCTGTAGTCACAAGTGTGAGGTTTGATAGCTAGTTTACCTACTACTTAGTGCCAATTTCACCACTGAAACTAAACGCGATCAGCACATCTAAACTGTGTTCAAGAGCTGTCACAATAATGACATAGTGGCAGCTCTTGAACGCGGTTTAGATATGCTGATCGTGTTCAGTTTCACTGCTGAAATCCGCCTTTAATCAGAGATTTAATCAGGTTTCCAGATATGTACATATTTTGATTATGTTTTTTGAATTAGTAAATTTTCTTAACATCATCCCTTAAAGTTCAAAACCCCTATGTAAAGCTCGTACAAAATTCAATTAAGAAGTGCAATCTATTTCATAAAGTAATCATGTTAAAAGATTGTAGGAAGCGAGTGAATATTAGTTGTAGATAATAAAAACCGATAACATCGACAGTTCATTTAGCAGTGAATGTGTGACAGGTATAAAATGCCCGTTCGCACGGACTCACACGATTACTGAGAACTAACGTGCTCACCTCATCTACTTACCGATCACCCATGCTTGATTACTACACACCACCGCCACTACACTTCTGAGGAAATTGCATTTGTTGAAGTTGAATAATGGTAAACATGTATCACTAGTTACGTTACACTTTTCTTCTTCTTAAACTGTCTTCTTATCTATGCACATAAATTACTTCAACAACGTAATATATTATTAAGCGTAGAAAGCGCATCCGAACAGCAGTACCCATTCATATAAAACACATTTCAGACTTTCAAATATTCAACATACGATATCCAAATTGTTATTGGAATAACGCATCATCCATCAGACATCGCGCGCGTCGGTGGGGTGAACGTAACGTCGCGAGAACGGGAGCGCTACATACATATAATATTTGCGAGAGAGGGACAGAGATTGAATTTGAAGAATTTGCATAATCTGCTCGGGTACTTTATCATAGAACCACGTGGCAGTGACTAGTGCAGTCGCGGATTACGCGCGCCGGATTAAATCGACACGTCTCCCGTCTTCAAGCAACGAGGTCGTTTGGATCACGCGTCTGCTGCCGATGTTTCAGCTTTCGACACAACTTCAAAACTAAAATATTACCTACATTCATAAGTTTAATGATGCCTGAGAAACCACACACGATTAATCGAGCCAACTCACTATTTAATTCGACATCCAGTGGCCGAAATCAAAGTAAGAACACAATTGGAGATCCGACTTCTATATCAAATGATAAATATCACACCGCCAGTCTCGGCCGTCCAAAAAACGCTTAAGTTGTCCCGCTACAAAAGGAAAAAGCCAGGCGTCTTCCGTTCGGCCGGAGCCAAAGAAAAAATCTTCGCGAGGGATCCGAGCCTTCCATTTATCATATTCCATATTCATTTATTCGTCAAGTTCTGGATTCATTTATTCGTCATGTCTTGATTTCGTCTCATTTATTATTAAAAATGAACTGTCCGGAGCAGAACGTGAATACGACATCGGCCGGGGGGCCACTGTTTCAATCTTAGTATAATTTCATGCTGAATTAGGTCAGTGTAGTGGGACGGGGCAGTTTTTGCTAGTAGCATTTTTATGACATGCTTCGACGTAGTAATTCGTCTGTTACCGCGGGCCTTGTTGGTACAGGGTGATCAGTGGGTCAGCGATATCTCAGGATCTGGGTCGGTGCTGACCCGGGACATCCGAGCGGATGATGTATGGGCACCTGAGCGATATCGCGCTTGTTGTAGTAACTCATGTGGATGTGTATTACCACCGTTTGCAGATTTAGAAGCTCTCTTGTAAGCATTTGTAAAGTGAATGCTTTTATAATACCGCTCCATTTTAATACAGAGGTTAATCAAAATGAACCTCTTTTATTTGATGTACTGGAAGTTTTTTCAAATTGTAATGGTCATTTATTTTTTTTATTCGACGCTTTGAAAGTGAAGGTGAAAATCCTACCTCTATAACAAACCTATATTCAAACTACCAATTGTTTTAATAGCTTGACCAAGGCCTTTGACAGAGAACCACCACATTCAATCAATAAACAATATTCCAAATGGTTTTTTTTTATAATGAATCGACAATTTATATAGAAAATTGGACATCAAAATAAATGGGAAGTAGCTTAAACGAATAAGAAATAAAACTATAAAATCTTGTATCAAAGGAATTAATAATATTATTTCCATTATTTCATTTATATACATATAATTTACATTTTTAAATATTTTTATAAAAACTTTTTTAGTTTTTTTTTTAAAAAACAATTAAAAATAAGTATGTTAGCTTATATGTAAATATGACTTTTCACAAATATCAAAACACCTATAAATTCTTTCAGAAGTTATGAAAACACGAAGTAGCCACGCACGGGGCCAAATAAAGAATATAATATACGATCCATTTGTAGGCAATCTCACAATAAAACGTTGTCAGTCTTTGTGTCGGCTGTCGACGGGCAGTAATACGGCCATTTTGCAAACATAACAAATGAGGGCATTACTGAGGCTGACCGAACCTCCACTACATACGTCATACCGGCCCATAGGGAAGTGCAGAGTTATGATAATAGTTAGTAAAATTTGTCTTTACATCTATAGATCCTGTACCTATAGAGACTCGGGCGTAAATATGGTACACCGTTTACGCGGTGCAAGTTTTTCCCATGGCATAATTAATATCTAAGTATACTACAAATAAATTAAATTGAAGTGTCTGTTTGTAATGTCAAAATAACAGCTTTTTACTAAATGCATGCAATATGAAAGTATATACGGTACCTATCTACTTACCTAGGTATAACAAAAAACTGTTTTTTATTAAAAACTATTTTTGTCAGTCGGTCTGTCTGTTTGTTCCGGCTAATCTCCGAAACAGCTGAACCAATAATGACGGGGCTTTCACTGGCAGATAGCTGATGTTTTAAGGAGTAACTTGGGCTACTTTTATTCTAGAATAGAATTAAAGTTCCACACAAAAACATTAAAACCCGTGAAATTGTGAACAGAATCCGATTCAAATATAGAAGAATTGACATCCACGCGAGCGAAGCCGCGGGCAACAGCTAGTCTACAATAAAATTGAAGCAACAAATGACTTGTATCGTCTAAATACTGTTTAGACCGTACAACTTTTATTTTTGCTTCACCTTATGGTATGCCACAGGCAATTAAATTGCACCGTGTAAATCAGTAGAGTACTCACACAGGAAGTATCAGAAACGACGCTCAACAAAGAAAACTTTTTCTGAAACTTGGAATGTGCCATACACGGCCGATACTTTGCTTACGTAAAACGCACGCCTGCCTTACTTCAGCGAGTTCAAGGTCCCAGGCCATTTCATTACATCATCCAGTGGCGTTGACTGTCTCCGACGCATCACTCGATCGTCCAAAGAAGTCGGCCTTTTTTAATGGACACTCCAGACAGACTTCGACGTGTCATATTTATACGGCTGTAGGTATGTACTGGACTTGCTTACGAGCGTTAGAAAGAGCTGTCTACAGTGAGGTAATTAAAACGACAGAGAGACGACGTAATAAAAAAAACAACTTTTTCTAAAACGCGATGTGACATAATACGGCCAATTCTTGCTTACGTATTAAACGCACGATTGTCTTTTGTCTTACTTCAGCGAGTTCAAGGTCCCAGGCCATTTTATTACATCATATATTGGCGTTGACTGTCTCCGACGCATCACTCGATCGTCCAAAAAACTCAGGCTTCGTTTGATGGGCGCTCGGGACAGCCTGGACCCGCCCCGGGCGCCGCGCAGCGCACACCGCGACAAGAACAAATGACCCCGACGCATCATAATAAATAAAACAATTTGTTCTTAATTAGATTTCGTGAATTTAATTTTCATGCCAGTAATTGGTCGGTGGCCACAAAGAGGCTCTCTATCAGTGATGGATGATCGAACAGCGCCTTCGTACTATTTACCTTCGGTCTTTCCACAGTAATTAGGGGGTTCGGAAGTTTACTTTCATTATTGCTTATGAACCTATTACTGTTTCTAATATAGATTTCATTTGCTGTCTGACTATTTTTATTGTAAGCATGAGAACGTTAGAGATTAGACATGGTGGTAAACGGGTTTTAGGGACTTACTACAATTATTCAGCTCAATTCAGCTTTTGTCCATAGAAAACAACAGTTTGATATGGAGTCGCGTACGCATCCGTTCAGACGCGGAAAAAGCCGTCTATGGAAAAAGCTTAAGTAATATAAAAATGTTTTGTATGGACAAAAGCTGAATTGAGCTGAATATATGTAGTTAGTCGGCACCATATTGAATTACAAGCTTATTACACTGACCACTAATTACCGATCTCTTCACGAAAAAATACGAAACATACCTACCTACCTACAAAAAGCAAACCTATTCCTCGAGTTCCCGTAGCGTCTATAAAAAGAAATGAAACGAAATAAATAAAAGAGGAAAACAAAAGACAAATCGGAAAGCGCTCGCTTTTATATACTCGCTACAGATCTGCGCCGAGCGTAAAGTTTAAAAAATAAACGCCGAAAAAATCTTGAAAAGTCACGGACGCTTAACTTTCTTCCCCTGTTTTATTTTTCGTTCCCTCTTGTGCACTCTTTCGTCTCTTTCTTACTTCAGAAACGTAATAAAGCTGTCCCGCTCTTCTTAACTGATAAGTTACTTTTTTAAACTGCAGGAAAATCGAAGTCGTTCACTGGGCGAAATTAAAAGCTGGCACTCGCAGACATAAGTCATAAAAAGAAAATATGGAAGACGTTAATCTGGTAATTTATTTTGGAATCTATTTGTTGTTTTTGTTATTTTTAACAACTGCAGTAAATGTTAACTGAAATTATACGCATAAATACCACAATAACTTTATTTTCATTTTATGAAATGAACGGACACTTTTAGTTAGGTAATATCACCACGCTGAAGGTTTTAAACATTCAATAAAACTTCTGGCAAAATATAACTATTTCGTAAGCATGACGCCATAATAATTCAATACAGAGAAATAAGACCACGTTTGATTTTTATTTTGCAAACAGACAGAAGCATTAGAGTAGGTTGGGGTCAAAAGCGCCAAATCACTGTGGGCTATGTAAAGACAGCATGCAAAATTAAACATAACTTTTATAAAATTACTTTTAGCTTTAGTAGTTTTTAAAATGAATGCCATAAGTACTAAGTTTATAAATTCAATTACATTTCTTTTCTACTAGCTTTTGCCAGTGGCTTCGCCCGCGTGGATGTCGGAAAAAACCCACGGGAACGTACTACCGGGAAATTCTTCCTTATTCCTTGTCTACATTATAAAGGGAACCTCTGTGCAAAAATTCAGCTTTCTAGGTCCAAGGGTTTGGGCTGGGCGTTGATGAGTCAGTCAGTCAGGACTTCTCTTTTTATTTATAGATAGATTGGTATCAAAAATCGACTGATGTAAAAAATAATCGGTCCAGACTATCCGGGTGGTTTCAGCTGTGTAGACAAACTCCACCCTAAAACGTAAAAATACCCAAATCAAATCAAACGTCTTTCAGCTATTTAATATTAAGTAGTACATATTTCATCAGCTAAAAACCAAATACTTATCAACATCTGCCTAGTCTTTTCCCATCAACTATGTTGGGGTCGGCTTCCAGTCCCCAGTTGTCTGACCTCCACTACCCAGTTACTGGGTAATACGATACCTCTTGGTAAGACTGGTTATCAGACTTTCAGGCTTCTGACGAACCATAACGACTGTCAAAGATCTACGAATGACAGCCGGATCCAACGGTTTAATGTGCTTTCCAAAGCACGGACCCCTCCGTGCTTGATTTATTTTTTTGAATTTCGTACTTTACAATACCTACAGATATCTGCCAAATTACAATTACACGTAAGTTAAAAAAGTAAGAAAGCATCGAAAACCGCCTATACAACTCCACTACAAAAAAAAAACTATTCCCCTCGCTCACTGACATTTTTGCCAACCATACCAGCAGTGATGCAATGCAAATGTAACGGTGCTCCGTCACCGCAATCGGATGCCTACCGTCAAAGCGGGGAACTTTACACAAGTAGAAGTAGTGCAGGAAGGTCCCCCCACCCCCCTTTCCTCACCTACCCGCCATTACGACAAATAGATGAAAAAACTCGAGAGCTGCACCGGCCGCGCTGTGTACCGTTTGTGTGCCATCCAACGTCATTACTCCACTAATATCGAGGTGAAAGTTGATGTGAATCATCTTTTTTCTTTGTAATCACGGTAGATAGGTATAAGTTCGAGGAGAGTACTGATTAGTTGAGTTTTTTTTAAGACTTTTACTGAGTATGATGGTTTGTTACTGACTGAAAATTAATCTAGTTAAAAAGCTTTCTACTCCGTCAATGTACCACCGGCAAACTTTCCGGTGAACCACTTTTCGACCTTATTACTAACGCAATAAGGTTGAAAAGTGGTGCACCAGAAAGTTTGCCGGTGGTACATAACTTATTGATTTTCTGTATAGGTTTAATTAATACTGCTTCCAAAAGTCATCATCATCATCATCTGCCTAGCCTTTACTCAACTATGTTGGAGTCGGGTTCCAGTCTAACCGGATGCAGCTGAATACCAGTATTTTACATGGAGCGACTGCCTATCTGACCTGTACAACCCAGTAACTGGGTAATACGATACCTCTTGGTAAGACTGGTTGTCAGACTTTCGGGCTTCTGACGACCCGTAACGACTGTCAAAGATCTACGAATGACAGCCGGGACCAACGGCTTAACGTGCTTTCCGAGGCACGGAGGAAAAGTCGGATCACTTAAATGATGTTATTTCTGTAAGTAGGTTATACACATACAAACACTTTTAAACGTCAATATTTGAACTAAGCGTTAGCAAAACCCAAGATAAACTACCCTTATCCCAGAAGAGCACATCAGTTTGTAACGATAACTCTTGTTACGAAGTTTAAAACAGAGCCACAACTCCACAAGTTACGCAAAAAGTGGTGAAACAAAACGAGGCGATGCCCCCAATGCCCCCGAGCGGCCTGATATTGATATGAGTGACTTGCACTTACCTCCCCCATCGCCGCTCGATGTTATGGACAACTAGCGCCCTTCGACCCCCAATGTTTGCCTAACAAATATTGTCTTTACAAACACAATGCTCACGTCGTAATCTTAGTTAAGTGTGACAATAATGTGTTAATCCGTTGAATTGACGTCGATTATTGAATAAATGATGGGAGAAACAATGTAGCGCATTGTTGTTTTTTATTGGCATTTACTTAGCTGTTGAGTTACAGGCATTTGTATACATCACGTTTCGTCATCCTCAAGATTTCTGTTGTTCTGACAGGTACATATACCAGCTATTTAAAGAATACCTATAATTACCTACCAATTTATATTTGTAAGTATAAAACAACGGACTTCCAAAAAAAAAAAAAAACAAAGTGAAAATAACTTTAATTTCGGAAGTCGGTTTTATATTATATTTTCGTTTTTGCCACCGACTTCCGAAATTAGTTATTTTTCACCTTGTAGTGTTTTTGTTGGAAGTCGGTTAAAATATTTTTCACTTTTTACCCCCACACAAATTCGAATACCTACCTGCAAAAGATATTAGAACATCCACATAAGAAGTGGGAAAAATATGTATTGTTGAAGCTAACACAAAAACTACCCAAACAAGGTTAATAAATTTTACATGTGAGTGGGACCAACTTCGAGGTTCCTCACGAATAATCTCTTCTCTCAAATCGGACTACTCTGTAAAAAGTTATGCGTGGTCAATCAATCTGCCTAGCCTTTTCCCAACTATGTTGGGGTCGGCTTCCAGTCTAACCGGATGCAGCTGAATACCATTATTTTACATGGAGCGACTGCCTATCTGACCTCCACAACCCATTAACTGGGTAATACGATACCCCTTGGTAAGACTGATTGTCAGACTTTCGGGCTTCTGACGACCCGTAACGACTGTCAAAGATCCACGAATGACAGCCGGGACCAACGGCTTAACGTGCTTTCCGAGGCACGGAGGAGTCTCGGTATGTAAAGATGGTCACCCATCCACGGACCAACCCCGGCAAGCGTAGCTTAACCTGATGGATCGACCCATGCGGCTGTTATTACTTAGCCACGAGCTCCTCCTCAAAAAGTTATGCGTGGTCTTAAACAAAAAAAAAATTGAAAAAATATGTGTCGACTTGAGAACCTCCTCATTTTTTTTCGTCGGTTAAAAAATATTTATATTTCACTTGTATACTAGGTATTGTCTCCTCCCATAATTCGGTATCTAAATCTTACGGACCGACACTCAACTGGCCATTCGCACTAACTTGGGAAACCACAAAAACGGGGGCGAAACTGCCTCCATAAACAAGTAGAGGCGGCGCGAGAGGATTATTCAAGAGGAAAGTTGGTACAGTTAGCCCGCGTCCATTCAATGTGCGACACTTGCATCTAACGGGCTGAGTTGGGCCGAGTTGACCACCGTACGTCACGCCATGCACTGACCCGTTGTCCCCTTAATGAAGCCTGTCCCGAAACAAGTTTGATACTAACTTATTGCTATCTAAGCACGGTTTGATGGCCACTTAAATGTTCTGCCACCACTTAATAGTTGCCTAACTTTTGCCATTATAAACTACAGATTTTGTACTATGATAACGTAATAAGTTTGTAAAATAGTTAGTACTTATGAAGCTTTGAACTTATGAATCTATTAAATTTTAAGTAGCTATTACAAAGAAGACAATCTTATTAAAAGTGTTAATCTGAAAAGTTCAAGGATCGGAGAAATCGCGACTGCTATGACTACTTATGTTTAGTTCCTATAAACAAAAGCGAATCGTTTTGCTTACCAATAGTAGCATTTTTTATTGCAAAACTGGGGATTTAAATATATTCGTAAGCTAATTTTACCTGTGATAGCTACTTCAATAATGGAAGGATCTACTATGTAAAACTATGAGGTCTTTGCTTCTTTATTGGTAATGATTCGTCTTAATTTTAACTAATCTTAAAAAGGCTTTGGTTTTTTTTTTGTCCTTAAATTGTAGGAACCGGCCATTACTCAAAATATTCGGTAGATCTGTGGATACGCTGGTAGGCACACAACTTTGAAATGCTTTTATGACCTAAACCAACTTGTAACGCACCTTTCATCAAAATTTTTTCTTTATCTTAGGTATATTGTGTAATGGATACTTAGAAGTGAGAAATGTTATCTACAAAGGAAACCTACGTAAGGAACAAAACATGCTGCCCATTCACGGTGCGAGTTAGTCGCATTATAACCAATTGTTGGAAAGTTTGTCGCACACTGCGCACAGGCGCGACCACGCCAAACTTTACGAATACGACCGAACTGTGAATATGAATCCTATTACTTATTTGCTGCAATAAAAAGTTTTCTTAGCACATTGGGGCCATATATCAATGTATAGACATAGAGGCCTTTTGAAGAGGCAGTGGATATTGAATACTGTTACCTAATGCCTTTACATCATGTTTGGCAATACTCAATATCAATAGTAGTTGCAAATCATTGCGTTATTTTATGTATAGGCCATGCATGTCCTTAAGTATTTTATATTCTGAATATAAATAGATAGGTACCTACCTATAAAAATTACATATTATTTGCTAACATCTGTGTAAACAAGTTATACCTACTTTCGCAATATTATCAGCTGTTTACAGCAGACATAAAAACCAAAACATACTGCTACAACTTGCATCATTTTTGTCAGAAAATATCGTAGCATCGTTTGCTTTCAAATTGTGTAAAATGTTGATTTTTAGTGAGAATTTCCGAAAATCAATGTTCAGCTGGGAACAGATAATCCGCCCAAACTGTCAAGCGATCAAAAAACTGCTACAACGCCTGTTATTTTTGACACAAAACGTCGTAGCAACGCTGACGTATTTCCATCGAATTGAATAAAAAGTTAGTTTTTAGAATGTTGGAATATCGTGTTATATGTGTGTTTGTGACAGCAGGACGCGTCGCCCGCGCATCAATCGTCGCGCCGTCCGACGCTGCGCCTGCGATGGCAGACAAGTCGTACAGTGTGTGTTTTTAGCCCTTCGCATCTAAACAAATAAAAACAATATGTCACTGCGATATCAGTCTGTAAGTTCATGTGTTAACAACATGGATACATTTATAAAATTAGATGTAATGTAAAAAAAATTACCCCAATGGTGATGAAACAATTTCTGTTTTCTGCGTAAATCGTAGGTGTCAATTGAGAATATGCGTTATTGAAATAATGCGAGTTGACACGCAATCGGACTCCTAATATAAAGATCCAACACTACTGAAGATGTAGATAAGGCATAAATAGCTATCATTTAATTGAAATTGTCACTTGCAAACGCCTACGTCAGCACTACGGCGTAGGCTTTTTGTAGCCCGTAGACCTGAACCAATTTACAAATGAAGCAGGACCGCTCTGAAATCATACCGTTTCTTAAAGATTACATATATATCTTGTGAATATTATCAGCACTACATACATTTAATACGAACGATTCAGTCTCATTGATGTGTAGGTGACACTGCGCCCGCGCCAGTACAATTCGTCGTCCGGAAAGTCCTTACTGCCGCATCTATCGACACCTCGCTTGACAGACGCAAAAATAACCTGTCTACAAAAAAAAAACAAAAGGTCGGATATAGTTCTCTTGTGTGTAGACAAATGTCAAAGCGTTTAAAATTAAATAAGTTTTTATTTCGCGCTATTTTTGTTCACGTCTCTCCAACGGTGGACACTTGGCAGTGTGGCGTATGAATGAAGATGTAACGGCAAAGCTGAATAATTTTGTTACAAAGTGTGGAATAATGAAAATCAATTAATCAAGGCCTGTCATTAGTTCACCACAGTTTACCGCTGCACATTTCATAGTTAGACACAGAGTTTGTGGCGCTTTTGGTTTTTCACCAGTATCTGATAAAAATGTGAACAAATGTATCAGAAAACGTACCTCGTCTACTCGTAACGTACGTAGTCTGTGGATGTCAAATTGTAGTACCACTTGTAACAAATTGAGTGTTTCGATTTGAGAATTTGAATACTTAAACCCAAAATTCTAATTTTAAATCACCTTAGAGAAGTTTCACATTTTTGACAGTAGGGATAGTGACTAAAATTTTTTTTGTCCATCATGCAGATTATTAAAAAATATTGGACACATATTTTTACTTTTTTTACGTAATCAAAAGATAAAGGTGATATATTAAGTTAAAATGTGGCATGACTACGTCACTCCTTGCTAGATTTTATATGTAGTTTGTTATAGTTGTAACTCCCCAACTTTAATGCGTTTTATTTAAGTATTTTTTTATTAATATGATAAAGCAAAAAATACGTGTCTAATATTTTTTTATTATCTGACTGTCGGACTAAACAGAATTTCTTTTTTTTTACCTAGGCATCTTCCCTATTGAGGATAATTTTATAACCTCAATTTTCTTCGATAATTTTTCAATTACAATATCATAATGTTATTCAAACTGTTGGACCTTCTAAATACAGAACAGGGTTTGCTTACACTTCATCAGATACTTTGGAACAGACTATGTTAAAATCGGTGATGCTGTTCCTCAGACGCTGCCTAAATCAACATAAAAAACTTATTCGGATGATTTCCAGCGTCTAACTTTCAGTATCAAGAGTCTTGTTTTGTTATTTTTAGTTTCTTTTGTTCATTTAATTGATTTTGCCCTGACTACAGTTAACGTTTGCCATCAGTTTGTATACCACAGGTATTTAGTTGTAATCTGTGGGAAATTTAGTGGGTAGTATATTTTTTAAGTTAATGTTAAGTTATTTCAGTTTATTTTTAAAATACTACTATTTATTTTCCCTTATGAAATAAACTCTGCTGCACCTGAATGCTTGGATCTGTCTTCTGCATCCAGTAAGTACAAATATGCCCTCATCAAACCTACTGGTTCACAATAGATTCCAAATCTCTACAACAATCAGAAATACGGAAAATCTCAAGACTTTATTGCGATCATTTTATCTATCCTTATACCACAATTTGCCATCTCCACTAAAAATATTTTTCAACAATTACTAAGACAATATAAGGGGAAAAAATAGATAAAACGTTGAATGCCGACGCTTGTATAGACTTCCGTTCCGTTGTCTCGGACAGCGGTCGGATTGTTTCTTCTAATCTATGCCTCCGTCGAACACAGAGTAGATATAATTCAGAAGGTCGGAGCAATGAGTTATACGAGATTAGCCTTTGAGAACACACCCAGTGTGACAGCATCCAGCTTCCCTTTTACCAGTCTTTTGGGTGGTAAATGTTGGAGATCAACCACATTGCCGATGATATCCGATACCGAAATGGAGCAGCATACAGGACCATCAGATTATGGCTGGCTCTCCAATTTTTGACTCATCTTGTTTTATGACTCCGTCACCACAATACTCTTATTATTGAGCTGGTGATCTATTTTCAGCAATAGGTTGTGCGCCTATAATATTAGCAGGTAAAGCTAAACGCATCAAAGGTTTTTATTTTTTTATTTAGTATTTTTCCTTTAAATTTTGTCTACCCACTGCCGCGGGTCTTGATCAGAACGACTTCGATTGTTTCTTTGAATTCGCTATAATAATGTGCAAATTATTCACTTCGAGCAGTTCGATTTGAACCTTCTGTTTTTCTTCACACAGTGTATAAGCTAATGATGACCGGCGCGACTGCGCAGACGCACGTAACGGTCGCGCTCATTCATCAGCGCTGTCAGCGACATCTATTGACAGCTGACTGCTGTTGCTTCTGTGTCACGCTACCGGTTCAAGTTATTGTTTTGTTTATTGAAATGTTATGTCTTTAATGGTCTTTAAGATGATCCGTTAGATAGATATTTACTTATTTTAATCTAAAATGTATTGCAAGCTTTAGCTGTGCCTATTTTTCTGTTAATTTTGAATGTGTAGGTCTGTACCTTTTTAACCGACGAAAAAAAAGAAGGAGGTTCTCAATTCGACACGTATATTTGTTTTTTTTTTTATGTATGACCACGCATAACATTTTACAGAGTAGTCCGATTTGAAATTTTTTTTGATTTATTCGAGAGGGTGCCTCAAAATTGGTCCCATATAAAATTTATTAACATTGTTCGGTAGTTTTTGAGTTAGCTTCAATAATACGTATTTTTGCCCCACTTTTTATGTTGATGATGTTCTAATTTCTTTTGCAGGTAGTTTATTAGAATTTGTGTGGGGTAGGTAGGTACCACAACTAAAAAGTGACAAATAAAAACTTTTTTACAATAAAATACAACCGACTTCCGAAAACAACACTACAAAGTGAAAAATAACTTTAATTGGCAAGAGACGAACAACAAAAATACATTTAACTAGACACCGACTTCCGAAATTAAGGAATTAATTATTCCGAATTAATTCCGAAATTAATTAATTAACACATGAAGGCATTGTTGCTGATTATTTAGACGATTACGGTAATTTTACTTAACATGCTAAACAAACGCCAGTTCGATTGTGACTAAAGTCAATTGTGTACGTTAACACAATTTATACGTTCCACGTCGAGGAGCGCGAACCTTATCTTCCTAATTTACATCAATGGAATTATCACATAATTTTTTAGTACGTATGTCGAGCCGTGTCAGTCTTACCAAGGGGTATCGTATTACCCAGTTAATGGGTTGTGGAGGTCAGATAGGCAGTCGCTCCATGTAAAATACTGGTATTCAGCTGCATCCGGTTAGACTGGAAGCCGACCCCAACATAGTTGGGAAAAGGCTAGGCAGATTGATTTTGTCGAGCCGTGAAAAACACGGATAAAACTTTAATGATATATTAATGAAAATCCTTAGATAGGTACCGTGCCGACCATAACAAAGAATATCTAACACCAACGAAGCAGTGGCATAAAAATTGAAATTCAAGAATAGAATCTCTTTGTAGATCCACACACGCCGCTAGCTACCAACTACAATAGTTAGTGATAACAATGTTAAAGAAAAATAAACCATTAAAATATCATCAGTCATTGCGGCGACCCCCGCGGTGGGCAGGTCAGCGGCCAAGAAAAAACCTCCGAATTCAAATGAAGAATGATTCATTTATGAAAATGAAATGACAGATTGAATGAATGGTAAGACGGGTACAAAGGAGAGCGGCTACTGGCCACCGCTTTGTGGTATTGTGCCACGTGCTCCTGTGGACTGGTCCTCTGGGAATTCAGGACCAGACGGACGGAAAGTAAAAAAAAAACATGGTGAGTAGGTTGCTACAGGCTGAGCAAGGTATGCTCTGATTTGTAACTTTAAACATTAGGTGAAGTCCTTCTAGATCTAGAATGTCATGTCGTACTCGCTACTGGTACGGAAAGGGAGGAGTAAGCATGAAGAGAAGACGTAACAATTTTTACACAGTTACCTTCTGGCAATCCATTAATCTACTTCTCCTCGACTTCTTGCAGGTTTTTTGTTTTGGGAATAAAATACTCAGGCCACGTCGCATTTATTAATCGATGTCGATTGTGACTAATTTGTCTGTCCAATACTAAAATTTATAGGATCACAGGACCAAATAATCTTTCTTTTACAAACTAGTCTTATCATGTCACGTCTACAGCCAAACCATTTAAGTTTTTACTGCAGCAATCTAGCTGGAATTTATTACTTAATGCTCCTCAAAATTCGCTTTAAAATTCTTATATGTAAAATAAATATTTCGTTTAACACCAAAAACCGCCCTGAATGCAACATAAAATATGTTCGACATTCAAAGTTGTGACCTTATCTCGTTAAAAATGGCAATTACAGCTACCCTTGCAATCTCGTCGGGACCAAGAGTTAGTGAACTCCGACAAACACTAAGAAAGAAGGAATGGGCAATGAAATTAAAAATATGTCTTAAGGGCAATTAGCTTTAACTTTTACAGTAAGTGCCCTATCTGGTCGCCGGAGCTCCCCCGCGCGTTTCAATTGTGGGGAACACAACCAGCTTTTCGGTTGGAGTGAATTTTATGAACTCGCCAAGAGTTGCGACTTTTGAACGAGTTCACTTACCCTACTGCGATAAACTCATTTACTTTTTGAATTAAAAAATTACTCAAGTCAAAACTTCCAACGATGCCAAATTTTTCAAGGTTTTCCTGTAAACATGACTTCTAAATAATCCACATAGTTGTATCGCGGCGAATCAAAAGCTTACTTTGTTGTGAGGTCAGCATAATCAAACAAAGGGCTGTGAACGAAGCAAGGCCGACTAGGCATATTGTTAAGCGTTCGGCTCTTCGTCTGACGAAGTGTTTAACAATAAATTTCCTTTTAAAAAGCCGCAAGGTGTCTGCGGGGAACGAAGGAAGTGCGGAGGGTAGGGGGCCGCAGCTTCCGCCGCTTTTTTCCTTCATTTCCTTAAGGCCGCGTGGCTAGGGCGGCGCCCTACAGAATTAAAACGTTCGTTTATTTTTTTTTTAATAATTATATGTATGTACTCTTATAGACATGCAATAAGGCACTTAATAGTTGGAAATGACGCAACATTTATAGTAAACTAACAGCACATAAAACAAAGTAGGTACTGACTCGCAATCAAGTTTTCAATCGATTGTGATGAAAGGATTAAACAAAAAAAAACCTTACTTTATTACCCTCAATCTCTTATTTTATCCATCGAATTTTATTCCCATATTAAGTTATGCAAATTAATGTAAAATTATACACTTTATCTGCAGCGCGTATGGTAAAATATCAATCATAACAAGTACCAAAGCTACGTTTAAATTATTTTCCAAAATCGTATGGAGGGCTCCCGCCGAAAATCTACTTTTAATAGTCGCACCATTTAAGGGGTGGGATTTATAACGGTGCCACGGAACCCTAATTTTTTGCTTTACGCATCGGGCACAAGTACAAGAGGAGGCATAGTGTACTTCGCATAAATATCGGCGGGATAATAATTAAAAGAAGCGATAATGTCTGTAGCGCGGTGAAAAACGAGCGGACCATCCTTTTTATTTGATAAATAAAATTTATTCCCCGCCGCCTGCCTTCCCCGCTTCTTTGTGGGTTTTAACTTCCTATAAACCGCTGTCTTTGTTTCTAAACTGTTTATGGAAAATACGAATTAAGTGAGAACGGCAAACGAATAATTTCTTACAGGACCAGCCATTGAAGGTTTCTTTTTTGGAGTCTTTCTTTATCAACGGTCATCTTATGTAGATTGGTATTGGCAAGTTTCCTTTTGAACGGCGGTAATTTTTTTAAATAATTTATGGTAGGTACACTATTAGCTACTGCCCGCGACTTCATTCGCGTGGAAGTCAATAAAATACAGTCCATGTTACTCGCTGATAATGTATAGCTTTATATAGGTAGGTGAAAAAAAATTTAAAATAGGTCAAGTATTTTTCGAGTGTAATATCCATTACAGACAAACATACGAAAAATCTTTTCTCTTTATAATATTAGTTTAGATAAATCTTATAATGCCAATTTTTCACTACGTATTTTATATACGTTAGCAATCAAATGCCGTCCACAAATACTTCGCCACCCCATCTAAAGACATCCACCCACCTGTCATTTTTAAGGAGTCGATAAGGTCTTGCACTTGCATCTCATTACAGTACTTCTTCCCCTCAACTATTAACCTACCCCAGGCATCCCCAAGGATCGCAATCGGGCCGGTTTTACGGCGCACTAAATATTCTCCCGGCGACAATTGCGATTATGAAAAGTGCACCGTTATTTATACCCCAACATCATTTATTTTTTGTCGCCCCTTTCAAGGGCAATTAAATAGCACCAGTCTTAAAACGCTTTGCATATTCCGTACAGTTTATTATCGACCTGCTAATAAAGATAGTAAATGTCGCAGTAAGTCACGGAAAAATGTCGCAGGATGTTTGTGTTTGGTCTTTATGGGGGCAGCATTTTCCAAATGTTGTAGATAAATCATAAATACCTACATAGGTCATTGGGAGGTAGGTAACTTTGATTAATCCAATTTAAAATACTTCGTACCTAGCTAGGTATACGAAACAGTCTCAAAACTTAAAACAAACGATTAGGAAAATAGAACTTCTTAATAACGAGATTAATGAAATTTCCTAGTCGTCGGAATCGAACCGCATTCCCCGGGGACGAGCTGTCAAAGTGCTCCAAACTCGCGCCGCCTGTCTCTGCGACAACTTTTAATAACCTTCTGTATCACCCAAATGGATTTGGGACCCAGCACAATCCGACACTCGTTACGTTTCCAACAAACTTAATGTGAACGCAAACTTTCATAAAAGGGTGCAAGTACCTGTTTGTACCTAAATACAACTTTAATTATCCAAATAGGTACGGCGTAGCACTATGTTACGCGCTACGGCGAAAAGGTTATAAATTAGCTTATAGACGAACTCCTTGGCTTTAAAAATATATCACCATGAAGTTTAAAGCGAGCAGACAATACTAGTGACATCCCTAGCATGTGGAATGACATGGCAGGTCACTTCAAGCTCATGCACTTCACCTAAGTTTTCACGGTGATATTTTTAAGGAATTGATCGGCAGAGGGGCCTGTGGCTAAGTAATAGTCGGAAGGGGCGATCGATCAGGTTAAGTTACGCTTGCTGCAGTTGGTCCGTGGCTGGGTGACCATCTTTAGGTATATAGGTACAAAGAAAAACGGCTTAACGTGCTGTTCGAGGCACGGAGGGGTGCCTCGAACAGCACGTTAAGCCGTTTTTCCCGGCTGTCATTCGTGGATCTTTGACTGTCGTTACGGGTCGTCAGAAGCCTGAAAGTCTGATAACAGTAACTGGGTTGTGGAGGTCAGATAGGCAGTTGCTCCATGTAAAATACTGGTCTTCAGCTGCATCCGGTTAGACTGGAAGCCGACCCCGAAATGGTTAGAAAAAGGCTAGGCAGATGATGAGATCGGCAGAATACAATTACTCCATATTTTGACACCTCTAAACCTACGTTCTAACCAAATATCTAAGTAGGTAGGTACAGTCAACAAAAGAGATATCTAGGCAGGGTATACTAACATATTTGTATGTGTATTGCTTCATGTTCAATTTCGTGACAATATACAATTTTATGTTGGTGTGTTACAATGCAAAAACAAAGTATATCTGCCCAGCCTTTTCCAAACTTGCAAAAGAAAGTAATATACTCGTATATAAAATTGAACATGAAACAATACACATACTTACAAATATTGTTAGTGTGTCCTACCTAGATATCTCTTTTGTTGTCTGTACCTACCTACTATATTTAGTTAGAACTTCGGAACATCGCTGGAGATTTAAAAAAAACTTATCGCAAAACCCCAGAACCTCGAAACACGAGCGGATCTTTCCGAAGCGTGCATAATGGGGAACATCAGGCCTTCATCAAGCCCTGATAAGGGAATCTCGAGTCACTTCCTGATATCACCCTTCACGGAGCCCCGCTTCTTCCCCGCACCGAAACGAAATTGAACCATCTTAGATCTGTCTCGGCGTAATCCACGCTTATAATTGATGCGACAATGTCAAACAGGGCCCCGATACAGCCGGCTAATCGGAAAAATACAAATCCGCCACAACATGATCGATTGTTGCGACACTGACACACTCAAGTACAAATTGATAACAGACTCGATTGCTTACCGTTTATTTTGACAGAAGACAAACTTTGAAGCTCTGAGATTTCATTAGTTATGGATACAAACAAGCTGTATCATCGATATTGATCGTGCTCATTTCTTTCGTAATTCTAATACTTAATCGAGTGTCAATCATCGAAGTAAAACTCGAGCACTCTGTGTCAATACAGCATGTTAAATCTTGCAAGTAAACAAAATATCACACCGGATCACTTTTTCCCCATAACGCGCCAAACGACATTGTTACTGGCAAGAAATTGTGAAAGAATTTTGCTTTTTTCGTTTGAAATATTGAATTTTTACATTTATGCCTTTCACACCTCATAACGTAATAATTCTTGGTGGGAGCCCCTCGTGGAACTTTTCCGTTGCAGCGCAACATTCAAAATAAATGTTTAGCACTTTATCATCACCGTCAGTGTGTGGCACGCGCACGCGACTTGCGTCTGCACACACTTTATTGTCAAACTTGTATTGACTTTATTGTGAAACTTAACTAGTCTTGCCAGATTCGGTTTGAAAATTCTCTGGGTATCTGATTTCAGATCACTCTCAGATATTTCGCTGTTTGAGCTATTTGAAATACCATGTTACCATTTTTTCATTGAGACCTTAGACGCCAGATTTTGGTTTTATTTATCGTTGTTCATCTTCGACATTTGGCAGCCTAGAGCACCATCAAAATTCACCAAAACTCCACCCAGCTTATTAAAATATTTTACAGCAATTCCATGTCACATCCACATGTTAAGAAAACCAATTAAGCAGTACTAACCCTCGATTCCTCGCGCCTCTGACACAAATAATGTGACCGCAGCATTTAGTCTCTCCGGCCCTCGCAGGGGCATCGAACGATCTCTAATAGCATCCAACCACCAACTGGCCACCGCATTAATCCTTTACCGGCTCTTGATTAATTATTTAAAGTTGCCCGAGGGAGTGCTCTCGGCAACTCCGCAAATTGTTTACAACTGCTTGTTACATTACATTTACACGTCGGGGATCAAATGCTTGGGTTTACGGCTACCTGTTTTTGAATAGCCAAAAACCATTGGGTAATTACAGAGTAGTTCTTACTTCAAGGAATCTTAAGATTCGTTTTTAGAGTTTGGTACCGTCTGCTTTGTAGTTACTTATACAAAGAAAGATAATGATGATCATTCTCAAAAGTGTTGAAGACATCCCAAAACTGGTTTATTTCGGCTTTACGTTACAAAAGTTAATACCCACTTACAAAGTAATAATTCAATTTCAACACAGGCTACAGTGATATTATCAAATTAAGTGCGGACAAGCGGACTCTTGACTTGACCGATGTACTGACCCCTAATCCGCAGTAAATCTTGGGACCAACATACCCCGTCCGCGGCCGGAGGGTTAAACAACCTACTTCGCAATCATTTGTTACCTACACGCTGTAGACAAGACAGGGGTGCGCAATAAAGAAATATTTACATTCCTTCATAATTTAATACCGTCCTACCTTTTAGATTGCCCCGCACGCACGGGATCGTGGGAGTATGCGAAAATAAAATCGAAATAGTTCACTGTGATTGATTGAGCTACCTGTTATTGATGTTCTTCCTTAAATATTTATTAATTTAGAATATAGTAACGCTATAAATATGCATATAAAAAGAAGTAATAGACACGATCAATCCTTTTCGCTACTCACAAGTGGACAGGAACGACCAAACGTCTTGAAAATAAAAATGCATTTCTATAACACACTTGAGACACAATTTGATCACCAAAATCAATCATCTATTTAACACCAACGATTGAATTCTACCAAATATTCATGAACCGTCCCAGAATAGGAACGTACCTATAAGGGGAAGACCACAACCACATCAAAAATGGTTGTTCAGTGGTTCGGAAGTGTACACGGAGATAATGTGAACATTATACGAACTCTCGAGCCCGCATAATCGTGCTTATTATGCCGTGGAGCAAAAACTTACTAACTTGCATCTTTCGCACATTCATCCTGGTATATGCGTACACACAAGTTGGTGACTGAAAGTCGGAATTCTTTTTAGTTTTATTTTGGTGACTTTGTGTTTTATAAGATGGGTAGTTTTCACCATGAAAACATGTTTGGGTAGTGAAAGATTCCCGATATTAAAATCATATTCTTTTTACAAATAAACAAACAATGCTTTAGAGTGCAGTGAGGCCTTTGTCCAGGAATGGGATAGATCAGGCTTATAGAAATCCTCCAAAGGCCTCTTCTGCCTCCCAATAGCCACCAACAATGACTCTTCTGGCATTTATTTACACCAGAAAATACATACAGTATAGCAAAATAATCAATTTAACTTATCGCTTTCTGCGATCTCTTCCAGGCAACATTGGAATGGACAGTTAGAGCGTGGACCCAAAAATGTGGTTGTCATTGGTGCAAAATAATAATCGCCTAATAATAATAACAATTACCTAACTGGTGCCTAATCCTATAGTAACTCAAGGGTAGCACTTACAAAAACCGTAGACTCAGGGAAGTACTGGAATCATAAGTACTTATGATTCCAGTAGATACTTCTCAAGCTAAACACTTTCGTACCCATCTATACTAAGACATGATAATTTTGTTGGATGACCAAGGGCTATCGAGTTTCAGGTTCAGTAAACCGATAATTTTAGAATGTTGACCAAGTATACGAACTTATGCACGTTAGATGAATTAATTACATTTGCACTGAGTTTAGAGAAACTGCTAACACTACCTATAAATTATTCTTATGAATTTAACTCGTAGGTAAGGCACTGTTGTTAAGTAGGTACATAGGTTAGTAAATAAGGGTAAGCTTTTATTTGTACAAATTAAAAGCAGCATTTACTTCAGTGCAACCAAGCGGAACCAGGGGCTGCGTTACCACTTGATTGACAGCTGCCCTTGTCCAATAGCAATGGCGAGACCTGACGTACACGTCAATCAAACACGAACCAACCCCACCTTATCAACAAAACCAACACCACATAATAACTCTTATCGCTTCGAACATAAGAGTCACAAACAGTGCACAGATGACATCGCGAGCCCCGCGGCCGGGCCATCACGCGAACGCGATCGCCCCATTATTCGCCGCCCTTTTGTAATTTGAATTTCGAATTCCAATTCGTATTTTGTGGTAAAATAAAAAGAACACCGTTTCGACACAATGGCGTCAAGGGCGGTGTTCTGACATGCGATCAAGTTATTACATTAAAGGAAAGCGTACCCGCGAGCCCGGCCCGCCTCACAACCATGTTATTGAAAGCTTCCAGGAATAGCATTCTATAACATTAATTTGAAATCGGACGTTCATATTTTATAGAACTAAGTTAAAGCCGTAAACCGTTAATGGAATAGATTTAAGGCACACTTTCAAGCAATTATTAAGTTCGATTGTTTTTATTACAGAGAATGGACTGCCCCGACGACTACGCACTGCTTACACGAACACGCAACTGCTAGAATTGGAGAAAGAGTTTCATTTCAACAAGTACCTGTGCCGACCGAGAAGAATTGAGATCGCAGCTTCATTAGATCTTACTGAGAGACAGGTACGTATGAAAATACAAAGAATACCATCTTCCCTTAAATCTAATCCTCCTCCTCCTAAAACTTCCACATAACATAAAGACATCCCAATATTAAATGAGGTCTGATGATAGATTATTATTTGATAGCGAAATTTTATAATCTACTGGTAGTTAATCGAATGTTAACCACCAATAATCATGACGTCATTGAAGTCATATGCGTAGTTGATACAGTTTGGTAATTTTGAGAGAGCCAACGCCAATATCCACTACCTACGTTGAATACACCGGTTCTCGTCCGATCACCGAAATTAAGCAACATCGGGCGCGGTCAGTACTTGGATGGGTAACCGCCCGGGAACACCGCGTGACGTTGGCTTATTGCTTTTTAAAAAACCTGATGGTGGTCCACGTTTCCTTGCTTCCCCCTAATTTATTTAGGTATTGTTATTTTTAGCTTTTTAAAAGAATTTGCCGTAAGTTGTTTTTTTTTAACAGCTGATCCACCTTATCTCTGAATAGATGAATTTCAAAATCGGATTATACAGAGTTTTAAGTACCATTGTTTATAAAACATGACGTCATAGGCATTGACCTGATGCAATACAATTTAGGAATTTCGAATAAGGTATCGTCAACGTCCATACTACGTTGAATACACCGGTTCTCGTCCGATCACCGAAGTTAAGCAACATCGGGCGCGGTCAGTACTTGGATGGGTGACCGCCTGGGAACACCGCGTGACGTTGGCTTTTTGCTTTTCACATATTTATTTTTGGTTTAAAAAGGTATTTTTCTTTTATTTTACCTGGACCACCGTCTATTTTTTTGTTATTGACTGCCCATAATCAGAACTAAAATGAAATAGCCACATTCCCGCCTTCCTTTTACTACTCCTTAGCATAAAAAATCTAAATAAGTACTAACTTTAATTTTTTACTCTTGTTACAGGTAAAGGTTTGGTTCCAAAATAGGCGTATGAAGCACAAGCGACAAACACTCAGCAAGACTGAAGATGGTGACGACAAAGACTCCACCACATCAGAAGGTGGCAAGAGCTCTAAGACGGGCCTTGACAAATTTTTGGACGACGACGGTCCGCTGTCCGGCAAAAAGAGTTGCCAAGGTTGCGAGTTACCGCCCGGCGCACTTTGTTCACCTGCTGAGGACCTACCAGAACTAGCGTCACGCACACGGAATAATAATACTCCGAGTGCCACCAACAACAATAGCTTTGCGAGCGATGGAGCCTCCAGCGTGGCGTCCTCGTCCTCCCTGGACAAACTTGCCGAAGACGACTCACGAGACGGACACCCTCCCCTTACAGCAATGACCGCCGCTCCTAGGAACTTGACCAAGAGAATCAAGCAAGAATCGAGGAAGAGATCACCTTCACTAGATGCCACATGTAAGGTGTCGCCATCGTCCTCTAAAGACGGACTTGGCCCAGTAGTTGGTCTTTCGGATAATGGAAAATTCTCGTCAGTCAACTTGACACCGTCTTCGACACCAGGCACTCCATCGAGTATGCATCCAAGTCCACTGGGCCATTATCCTAGACCGTCGCCTCCAAACGCGCCGCCGGGCCCGCCGCACCCTCAAGCCGTGCCCAACGCAATGCCTGCCTACGTCATCAGAGGTAACGCGCCTCCTGGACAGTTCGTACCGCACCCAGATTTCCGCATGGACTCCAAACAGTTCATTGGAAAGCTTACGCAGTACCCCCAAGGTAACAGAAACTATGAAGGATACGGAACCGCAATTCAGTCTGCTGCTGAACAACATGGATATGTGCGAAATCAGCAGCATACACGACAGGAGGGATCCCCCTCCACGAGAGCGGCAAACGGCGTAGCATCACGGCAAACGTACCCTCACGAAATGTATCAAAACTATGGATATCCCGCGTATGGAAAAGATCAGGTAGGCTACGGGCACCCGGGATATGACCAATCGCAAAGTTACAGTGGGGAGCATATGGGGTATGCAAACAGCCACTATGGGTACCACTATCATGAAGGTGCGCAACATGATCACGGACACAACTACTATGCTGCTGACGGACAAAAAACTGCACATGGGACGGACTATTCGAAGAATTACTATGATGGGAATGCTTACTCGCAGCAGGCAGCTGGGTACGCGGCGGCAGGCGCGCAAACAGGCGCGGCGGGCGCGGCGGGCGAGGCCTACAGCGGCGCCGAGTGCGCCGACGGCTACGGCTCCTTCCAGCAGTTCTACGAGGCCACGCACGCCGCGCCTGCCGGAGACAACTCCAACTCCTCCTCAGACTTCCACTTCCTCAGCAATCTCGCTAATGACTTCGCACCAGAATATTACACCATTTGAGATAAGGACTTCGCCGAGCAGGCGAGTGATCTGTTCGTGTAAGCTTACTTAATTTAATACTGTGTATGGAACATTTAATATAATAAGGGTTATGGTGTTGACACTCCAGTGTTCGCCCAAGGCGATGACGTACAAGATTGCTATCCACGGCTAATCCTAATCCAATTAAGTTTGTTATATTATAATTGCTATAAGAAATGATAATGTAATAAATTGTAAATAAATACTTATTTCTTAATATTATTGTAATAGCTAATTAAACTAAATTTTTACTCTGATGCGTAAATAAAGAATAGATATTGAAATTGATTACTTGCAGACATTTAAAGAAATGCCCAGTTGCGACACTTATTCGAGAAAATATGTTAAAGTTATTGTAAATGAAATATAGCAGTTTAAACAATCTACAAGCCATTGTTTGATACATACGCGGATTACCAATAAATATCTACTGTTGATATAATTTTTAAATAAATTGTAATTAAAACTGGTATCAATGTAAATTTCTACAAAAATAATATTTAAAAAGTTTATCTTGTATCCAAACACCTTTTCACGTGTTCATGATAAGAGATATTTGAATAAAAAAATCATTTTACGACACTTAATAATAGAAATTGTTTACAAACTTAAGGAATAGTCGTTGCCTTATTTAGTTAATATTGTTTTGTGACTATAAGACATACTGTAGATACATTATAAGATAGTTTATTGTAAGTCATTATTATTGTAGATATCATCAGCTCTATCATTTTGGCCTATTAAAAAAATAAATCATTTGGTGTCACGTTTTCTGCTTTTACTCCTACTCCTACACATGAATCCACTATCCTGTCCTCCCTAAATTATTTATAGACCAATCTTACAATCAACACTATTCTATTCTATGATATATAAAGCACCACATGTATGAATAAGAGACATATTTAAGAGCCAGTATACTAATGTGCAAACAATGAATACTTCACAAGATCTCAAGCTCTTCTGCTCTATCATGAATAATGTGCTATAAAGCATGGAGCAGTCTACATGAATATGGAATTATACTAATCCAGGACCACTACAAAAAGTATTTAAAACTTGTTTTACTGAGGAATTTGTAATAAAGGTCTATGAAACCAGAGTCTAAGCAGGTAGGGTGATAAATATTATTTGAGTAAAATAATAACAAATACTGATATTAATTTATTATCAAACTAGATCATGCAAAATAGAGAGAGATTAACAAAGTTGTGATCATTGAACTAAACAAATGTTATACACTTTTTATTATAAATATATTTTATCAATTATTCAGAAACAGACATGCATTATTATTTGAAACAAAGACAAATTATTGGAAATGAAGGCATTAGAATCTGGTTACTTTCATAAAATTAGGTTACAATTTACACTGAAACTCGAGGTATATGTTTAGCTCTCAAAATTTCCTATCTACTGGTGAACATTAGATATTCCATATAAAATTTGTGATCAGCACATCCCTATATAGTCACTGCTCAGTAGAGTAGTGGAGATACCAAGACTCTAATGCATACTTCAATAAAGCCTTGTCACAAGAAAAAATGTAGTAAAGCAATTGTTACTTAAACAGTATTCAAATATTTTTAAGAAGTAGACGGTTTCGCCGCTTGCATCTGGGCTTGCAGCTTCATTTCAATCATCATGCAAATAGCTTTGTGAACCTTTGATTTCTCTATGCCTAACATTTTTATTTTGTCCATTTGTTCCGTTACAAAAGTCACTTTCCTCTGGAAGTAGTCCTTAGCACCAGGAATATCCTGAAAAGACAAAGATTGTTTAAAACACCGGTAAAATGAGCTTACTGAAAATCAATGAAGAATAGGCATTTGTTTCTTTACCAAACAAAAGGAATCAAAATTAAACAGTGTCATAGGATAAACAAAAACAAAATATTGCTGTATGGAGGAGAAAAATGTTGTCACAAAAATGATTATTCCGCAAGTAATTATAAACTTTCGACTTTCTTATCACACACAACTTACTTTCTGTGCATAATATCCAGTTCCTATATCAATCAGCACATGATCTGTATCTGATATTTCGCCGGGGATGTACATAGATCCAGTCAGCGGTACCAGTATGCTTTTGCCTTTACACTCAGGAGTCATTTTCTCAACACATTCACCTGATTCCATAAACTTTCCTTGAGCTATCTTCAATGTTTGTAAAGAGTCTTGAAATACGGTCATTTCCTGAAAAATATAAACGTTAAATTAAAATATCTCTTTGAAACAAATAAGTAATTGTAATTAGACATAACCTAAGTATATCTGACGATAATAAACTGCATAAAAAAAATATCGAAATGATGGAATATTATGTAATAAATAATCAAACTGAGACATATATCCCGAAGGCATTCATTTGCAATTGTATATTTTAACTTACTTGATCCAATTGCTGTTTGAGTTGGGCCAACTGCTGTAAATTGAGCTTGGATAAATCGATTTGATGCATTCCTGGCGCTGGTGCACTTGATACAGTAGCCATTGTTAATAAAGTTTATATTTCACACCTAGTTTAATAAGAATAGTGACTAATTTAAATAAATGCAAGATTTCTCAGCATAATTCGCAGGAGGTAACCTCAAATATTTGCCCAACAGCAAAAAAGACAGTTCTAATTTTGACATAGACTAGATAAGCTGTCAGTGTCAAATTAGAATAAGGATGTCCTTTCAAATTCAAATTCAAATTCAAATCATTTATTGTGGATCACAGGTTCATAAGATGTTGTTAGTTACAGGTAAGTCTGCTATGTCCCGCCATTGAGGCATACAAAATTTGTATTATCAGTTAAAATTAGATTACATACATTATATCATTAGTATCATGCAAAACATTATAATTAAATTAGTATAATATTTAGGAATGTCAAATTACAAATTAGTTGTTACAAAATTATTTACCTACTGTGTTGTCATTTAGAAAGTCACTTATTGAATAATAACATTTACTTATTAAAAATTCATGTAGTTTTTTTTAAAGGTCTTTATATCACTTGTAGTTCGGAAAAATGTTGGAAGTTTATTGAGGATACGTGGGCCCATACAAAAGATGCTTTGGTCTAAAAGCTTTGTATTACTGGCTACGGTGCGCAGCTTGTCTTTGTGTCTGGCCCTAGTGCAACATTCAAATAAGCTTGGATTTGATTTTATGAACATTACAGTTTCATATATGTATACACTAGGTAGCGTTAATATTTTTAAATTTGTAAAATGTTGTCTGCATGAATCCACTGGGTGTATATTGCACATCGATCTAATACAACGTTTTTGAGCTCTAAAAGTACGCTCTTTTTCTACAGAGTTGCCCCAGAAAATGATGCCGTATCGTATGATTGAAGCAACATATCCATGATAGGCAGTTAGTAGTGCAGACTGACTGACAGTGTTCCTCAATCTGTAAAGAGCATAAGAGCTCTGACTAAGCCTTTTGCATACTTGCTCTATATGTGACTTCCAATTTACTTTGCTGTCAATATTAAGACCCAGAAATTTAGTAACTTTGATTTCTTCTATGCTGGTTTGAAAGTAGCTTATATTTAAATTGGTCCTTTGGTAATCCTTTATTCTAAGCAACCGAGTTGCTTAGAATAAAGAAACTACGCTAAGCTGAGTTGACATCGACAGTCGAACTTCTACTATACAGTATTTCAGCACCCTATTTGCATAACACACTGTGACTTGTTTTCTACGGAACCCTAAAAACAAGAACCAGAAAGTCAATTCTCGTACTTAAAAACGTTCAATTTAGAGTCGCTATCTCATGCCAACAGCGACAATCAAAAATTGACAAAAATGTCGATAAACTATTTTTGACAGATTGAGACTGAGATGAGATTGCGAACGTTGTTAAAAAAAAATACGGAAATTGTCCCTCTGTTCCACGAACTCGATCTTGATCTTGAGCAAGCATAGTCGATTTTAATCTTCAGCTCATACGCTATTGTTTAGTTTGTTCTGGTAACAACACTACCAAACTTCATACTTCAATAAAAAAAACTGAGATTATTGAGAATTTATTTGCGATTCGAGGCCGGAGAAGGAAGCCAAATAGAATATTTTAGAATTTCTGTTAAAATAATAGCACGAAATAACGTAGTCTTGTGACGTTTCATAAAAGTGCCGCCTAAACAGTTTCAATTTATTATATTTTGTTCTAAGGTGAAACTTAACCCCAATCCAACCTCGTCATGTCTGTCACCAATTTGGATACAATCGAGAATTTTCAAAATTTTATTAGGTAAGAAAATTATTTTCAATTAATATTTCCATTACATTTTATCAGAAGATTAAAGTCCTTTCAGTAGAAACATTGAATGTGACATAACTTTTGTTTTTTAATTCAAACATTCACAACTTCTGCAGTTTATAATAATATTGTGGTTTACTTGAATTCAATTAAAACTTAATAGAATTAAAGTCCATTGACAACTCCGATTTGCAAGGAAATTGTTACTTATTTAGTATTGTAAAGATAAAATATCTGTTAATAAATTTATTGTTTACAATGGTAATTATTATCAAATGTGTTTCACCTTTTCCTAAGGTCACCAAAGATAACAAAATGCTATTAATTTTTCCATGCCTACCTCATGGCTTTGGTGTGACATGCTTTGTTTATTCTGACATAACCAGATTATCCATCTAAACAAAACACTGATATGTATAGATAAAAATTTGTGATAACAGCAATCGGCCTACCCTACTACCTAACTACTGATATCTAGAAGTTTTGTGTTCCAAGTCCAATGATTAACATAAAAATACTGGTATTTTTAGGACACCTGTGCTAACAGTAGTTCATTTTTCTGCTGAGTGGGCAGAACAATGCAAGCAGGTCACAGAGGTGCTAAAAGAACTGGTAAAGTTACCGGAAGTACAATCTGGTGGAAGCAAAATAGCTTTATGTGATGCTGAAAAGTTATCTGAAATCTCATTGCAGTTTAAGGTAAAAATAATTCTCACTTTGAAAAACTATACACAAAAGCAAATTAGAATGATACTTAATGTAAACTGTAAATAAAAGAAACAGTTGTGCAAATAATGTAAGCACTTCCTTAAAAAATATTTAATGAGTATACAATTAAAAATAGAACAATGATGTAGCAGAATCCAAAACATATATTTGAGTGGAAACAAGTAAATTAATAAATAACTTATTTAATTTCCAGGTGGACTCCGTACCAACTGTCATTTTATTCAAGAATGGTACACAATTAGACAGAGTAGATGGTGCTGATGCTGCACAAATATCTTCCAAAGTTAAGGCCCATAGTACAAATAAGACTGCCCTGGGGGATTTAGCTCCTTTGAAACTAGAAGATAGACTGAAAGCCTTGATAAATAGACATGATGTTATGGTGTTCATGAAAGGCAACCGAGAGCAACCTAGATGTGGTTTCAGCAAAACTTTAATTCAAATTCTTAATGGAACTGGGTAAGGACTATGCTGGAGTTTGTTTTATTGTAAAATAAGGGATACCATGCATTTACATTCAATTAAGCCATAATGATATTATTATGGCAGGAAAATAAAAAAGTAGAGACAGATATTTTTCTATTACGCAATCTGTCTAGTCTTTTCCCAACTATGTTGGGGCCGGCTTCCAGTCTTAACCGGATGCAGCTGAATACCAGTATTTTACATGGAGCGACTGCCTATCTGACCTCCACAACCCAGTGACTGGGTAATACAATACCCCTTGGTAAGACTGGTTGTCAGACTTTCGGGCTTCTGACTACCTGTAACAACTGTCAAAGGTCTACGAATGACAGCCGGGACCAACGGCTTAACGTGCTTTCCGAGGCACGGAGGAGTCTCGGTATGTAAAGATGGTCACCCATCCACGGACAACCCCGGCAAGCGTAGCTTAACCTGATGCGTTGACCCGTGCAGCTGTTATTACTTAGCCACAAGCTTCCCATTACAGGCACAATATTACACATGGGAGGTAAAATGAGACTGACTCTTAATACTGTACTTAAAAACTACTGACTGCCTGGCACTTACTCTTTTGGGAATGTTTTTATAGAATAGTATATGTAGATAGTTATTATACAGTGTGTCCGGACATGGACTAGCGAAATTTAAGGGGGTGGTACAGACGATCAAACTGAACAACTTTCTCCCGGGGACCAACATCGTAATCGTGAAAAAAAAATTAGTCATCCCATACAAAACTTCAATACCTACTCGGCCAAATGTATGGGACGACTGATTTTTTTTTCACGATTACGATGTTGGTCCCCGGGAGAAAGTTGTTCAGTTTGATCGTCTGTACCACCCCCTTAATTTTCGCTAGTCCATGTCCGGACACACTGTATAATCGTAATACAATGGCATACTGTATGCCACAAGTGTACCTAATATAAATGTTTTCAATAACATTGCTCTTGATTGTTTTCTAGGGTGCCGTATGATACGTTTGATATATTGACTGATGAAGAAGTACGTCAAGGCCTTAAGGAATATTCAGACTGGCCTACCTACCCCCAGCTTTATGTTAAAGGAGAACTAGTTGGAGGCTTAGACATCATCAAGGAACTACAATCTAGTGGGGAACTAGATGCTACACTGAAGCCTTAATAAATGGTTCATGCCATTGTAGATACTTTAATTTATTGCAATAAATGAATGATTTTACTAAATAATTGTTATCATTTCATTGTTTTTATCTGACGAAAAAAAAGGAGGTTCTCAAGTCGACGCGTATATATATTTTTTTTTTTTTTGTATGACCACGCATATCTTTTTACAGAATTTTCCGATTTAAAAGATTCTTGTTTTATTCGGGTTGGTTCTCGAAGTTGGTCCCATGTAAAATTTAATAACTTTGCTTGGGTAGTTTTTAAGTTACCTAAGCTAAGCGAAAGTTTCAGATCCACTCACATTTCGAAAATGGCCAAAAATGAAACGACCTTCAGAGCCGTTGACTTTCATATTATTGTGTGTGGCCTAACCCATAATGACTTACATCGGCAAATCTGATGAAGAAATTGTGGGCTTCCCTAAATCTGACGACTGAAAACTCAGATTTGAACAATTTTTAAAAGGATATTCAAGGCGAATGAAAGTTATTCTGTGCGACAGTGTTACATGCCCTGATAGTGAATTATAAATAATATCTGACGGATTGATGGAGCTTTTTGGGCATTATAACGAAATTTCATTGATTTAGGAAAGTACCTACCCAAAAGTGGCAATAATTTTGCATTTATCTTTAAATCAACGAATCGAATAGCTGTGACTGCTATTTGAATTTGAAAATTTGTCGGTATTCAGACATTTGAAAATATCAAACACTTGAAAGTAATGTTCAAAAGTAGCAAAATTAAAACATCGTCAGGAACTCAGGATCAGGATACCTACACTATAAACATGGTCGATTATTTAATGAAAAAAATTACTATGACACTACGTAAACAAATTATTTGAAAAACATCCTCATTCTAAGGCTATTCCGCTGGATATTGATGTTTAAAAAATATTCAAAGGTGCCCGTCATTTTTGTGATATAGCTGGAAAAGATGGAAAACTACAATTACTAAAATTAACGAATACGTTAAACTAACGCCTTGTTTATGTTGTAACACTTTTCTGTTGAAGGTTTTATTGTAACTACTAGCCGTTGCCCGCGGCTTTGCCCGCGTGGATGTTGGAAATAATCCCATGGGAACCTACTACGGGGATAAAAAGTATCCTGTGTTAATCCAGGTTATAAACTATCTGTGTGCCAAATTTCACCAAAATCCGTTCAGCCGTTTTTGCGTGATTGAGTAACAAACATCTTCACAAACTTTCACATTTATAATATTAGTAGGATAATACGAACCTCTATATACTCGATATCTTTATTGATATTGCTAGCAGTAATATCTTTAGTGTCGCTTATCATATTTTGATCAAGATACAACCTGACACGGACCTACAAATTGCAAAAACGCAAGAAAATTTGAATTTCGCGGGCTACCAAAGCGCATCACCAAGAATGCTTCTTGATGATTGATCTTGGGACTTGGACTTACTAAACTGTTTAGTTCACAAAATCTTAGTTGTGTGTACCTATATTTCGATTCAAACATAATGGCGGCTAGGAAGCTCGGTGTGTCAGTGCCAATGACTATAAAACCTCGTCAGTGCAGACCATACACATCAAGCTATAAATTTCCAGTTTACACTGACCTGTCATTGTAAGGAAATCTTATACAATGCGAGATCAGCTTATACTGGAAATGTATAGCTTGATCTGTTCAGCCGTGCGTACAAAGATTTCATGGAGAGACTCGATTGGACATATTCAAGGCAAGTAGGTTTAAAGACAGGAATGCTATACTCACTCTTTATTATTCGTTAGTACGTAGCAAACTTGAATACAATGCGCTGGTATGGGATCCACAAGAGCAAAAGTATAATCATTATAGAAAGGGTTCAACGAAAATTTGCTCGCTACCTGTATAAAAAAATATATGGGTATTATCCCTATTTATATCCGTCTCTGTTTGTTGCGGGAATGGTAGGCATCAATACGTTGGAACTGAGACGCAAGTGTGCGCTTTTGATGCACTACCTACTACTTATTGCTAAATAATAAGATCGATGACGCGACTACTCTAGCTCGCTGTTCACTTCACTGTTTGCTCCGGACCGGCTTCGACGGTCGCGCGCCTGTGCCTCGCGGTGCCTTTTCGCGGCTCCACCAGCGCGTACCCATACTGCTCGATATGCTCCCACAACACAGGCGATCAATCTGCTGAACGCCCTGATTTCTCAGGAGCCAGATGTTGACATATTTATGTATAGCAGTAAACTTATGTATAATATTTGCATGAAGTTTTTTAGTTAAATGCTATGTTGTTGGCTCGCTGCGCGCTTTGGTGTCAACTGTAAGTGCAGCAAGCAATTGTTATATAAATAAATAAATAAATTCGAATAATAGTTCTTTTAAACCCCTAATTTATACATCAATGTCTAAACTAAACTTAGAGTTGTGTTAAATGTAGGGGGTTCCACTGTGGTAGCCCGCGAAATTCAAATTTTCTTGCTTTTTTTGAAATTTGCAGGTAAGTGTCAGGTTGTATCTTAATCAAAATATGATTCGCCACAATAAGAACAATAAAAATCATAACTAAAAATCTAACTTAGAAAGATGTAGGTATTGATGATTTTTATGGCTAAAATTATATACCTACATAGTTCTTATTGTCACGAATCATATTTTGATTAAGATACCACCTGACCTGCAAATTGCAAAAACGCAAGAAAATTTGAATTTTACGGGCTACCACAGTGGATCCCCCTACATTTAACACAACTCCTAAGTTTAGACATTGATGTATAAATTAATTCAAATATGTCAAATAGAGTCTCCATGAAATCTTTGTACGCACGACTACAGATCTAAGCTATAATTTCCAGTATAAGCTGATCTCGCATTGTATAGGATTTCCTTACAATGAGAGGTCAGTGTAAACTGGAAATGTATAGCTTGATGTGTAGCCCTATGTTCAGCCAACAAAAGAGATATCTAGGCAGGGTATACTGACATAATTTTGTATGTGAATTACTTCATGTTCAATTTCGTGAAAATATACAATTTTGTGTTGGTGTGTTACAATGTAGGAGTATTGCAAAAACAAAGTAATATACATGAAATTGAACATGAAGCAATTCATAATACAAATATGTTAGTATAGGTACCCTGCCTAGATATCTCTTTTGTTGACTGTAGGTACATCTTTGACAGTTGAGGCTGGCTTTTGAACAAAAAATCCTTAGCCCTTAAAAGGGATACACTGTTTATCTACAAAATCGGCCTGGGAAGGGATCAAGGGACGCGGCTTTGGCCAATAGTAGAAAACTGAAAGTGAAGAGGATTTAGGAAAAATAAATCGACTAAAAAGCACACAAAGGACGTGTAGTGTATTTCTCGTGGAATAGTGATATTTTGTGTCAGTTGGTTTTTGCTGACGTCTGTTATGACAGGTGATAGTGCTGCAGACACTGACAGTTATTTATGATTATAATCGAAGACCAGACCAACCAAAACTTTGCGAACAGTAAAGCAAAACGAAAAGGGATATTATTATAATTTAATAGAAACTTGGTAGATGCTGTATTTATGATTATATGATCTGATTTTCCTGACTTTCTTTCTCGTAGATATGGATAAATTATATACTTATAACCCAAGTATGCACATCGTTTAATCAACCTATTTCTTACTGCATTCGTGTACATTATTTATGTATCTTACTGATTGTGTATCTACTAACTTTACTGATTATTATAATAATGTAATTAACTTTTCTATTGTAGAAATAATGAGTAAAACGAGGACGGCAGGCGATGGAATGGAATCGGACGAAAACACGTCAGAAAGGGTTCAAAATGTGGATTCTAAGATTACCGCTAGCCCAACCAGAAAAGATAGCTTGTTACCCGCCCGTTTAGTGCAAGTGTACGCCACTAAAGTGTTCAGATCAGAGAAGACGAAGTCATTAAGCGGGAAGACAACGAAGTTTGTGCCTTACGAGCCCTATCCAGCAGCTGTAAAGCCAATGACACCTACTCTTGTTACAAAAGACTTGAAAAAATCGAAGAACAACATGGATATTAACACCTTGATAACTCAGATGTCTCAGATGAGTACAAACTTGAATGAATTCAAACCTCGTCCAAAACTGAACTCCACAAGTGATAAGACTGGTCCAGATGTTGATAGACCCAGTCCAGAGGCTGTAGAGATGAAAAAAAAGATTGATAGTTTGACACATGAAAATGAATCTCTAAAAGAACAGTTAAAGCAACAAGTTCAAGTATGAATATTTATATGAACTTTCTATTATCATACAAAACAATAAGTTGTTTTGCTTGTGAAATATGTTTATGCTACTGTATACATAAATGAAAGAGCATCATAGGATAGAAATTAAAACTAGTCTAACTAACTAGTCTCTAACGTGGCAATGCCGCCAGTCTCTTGGGTACTTTACCAGTCGACAGCGATGCGGAGGAATTTTTCGATGCCATATTTTAGTTTTTTAATAGTTTTAGTAAACTAGTCTTGTTATTTCTGTTAACTTCTACATTACAAGACAGTAAACAGATTATCACTACATATTATTATGAATCAAAGTCCCCCCGCTGCATCTGTCTATCTGAACATGATAAACTCGAAAACCGGAATGGATTTTCACCTACACCAATGGACAGAGTGATTCATGAGAAAGATTTAGGTGTATAATTCATTTAGGTTTTGTGTAAATTGGCTGAAAGATGACAAAGTAAAATACTCCCAAGTAGGATGGCCATTTTTCATTTGATTTTAATCTAACCTCACATGCTCGATGCAACAGGCTGATACACTATGACAGCAGAAAATGTAGGCATATTATACTCTGCTAACCGTGTGAAGCCGGGGCGGGTTGCTAGTATACATTATTTCTCTCTTTTTTTTTTTACTTTGTGAAAACTTCAACATAAATTATATTGTTACTATTGAACACTGCCCTGAAGTGCCCTGTTTATAAATTAAAATAATAGTTGGGCATCATCAGAATGATTATAAAACTTGACACAAGCTCCAACAGTTTAATTTAGAGTGCTTTAAACTTATTATCTTCCTTCCTCCTATCTCAGCAGCAGAATTGCATCATAGTATGATTTAAAATTTGGTGTTATGCACAGGTCAACAAAGAACTTAAAACAATGCTGGTGGCATCAATGGGTGAGGACCTTGAAACACAAGTACAATCTCTGAATGAAGATAAAAAGCATTTGGCGAGTGCTTTGCTAAGTTCTGCACAACATTTGTCTACTCATCAGGTATGTTGAGCTATAATAACTGAATTTCTGAGGAGTTGGGAAACAACTTGCCAAGATATTGGATACCAGGATCTATGGTTGAGCTTTTGAGAGGTCCAGTAGTGAAACTTAACTTCACATTAAAATTTCTGTTGTAGACAAAAATTTAATGAAATTGATTATCTTGTAAATAGGATATCGGAATCACTTTTACGTCATACTTATTAAAAAAAAAAAATATTAAAAAATAAGCTAGGTGGAGTCGACATTTCCTATCTGCTCCTGAGAAGAAATGGCGAAATAAACTCAGGGGTCAGTCTCTTTTAAAGTCCAGACATAATCTTGGTCAGATCATGTGAGGACAATGTATATCAATGTCTGAAATGGTCTTTTGAGGAAAGAACCATACAAATTTGAGTGGACCTGTCCAGATATTATTTTAAACAAGACATGATTTTGGTACAAAACTCTCTTTATTATTATTTATTTTCCTATACTTAACTGTCACACTGCAATGCAAGACTCGCTTGATGAGGAAAAAAGTATTATTATTAGCAATGTGCAAAGTTCATGTTCATGTCTGGTATTCAAAAGTCCAAGCTCCTTTTAATATCTTTTTCTTTTTAGGAACAAACTGAATGGCTAGCAGGGCAGTGTGAAGTATGGAGGAGTAAATTCCTTGCAAGCAGGTAAAATAATACATCCAATTCAATGAAGTTTTATGTAGGTTCAAAACATATTGTTGTTGACTCATAAATTAATAGTAAACTAATGACTAAGATTGTTTTCAGCTTGATGGTAGAAGAACTAGCTCAATGTAAGAAGTTATTAAACGAAAAGACTGAAAATTTACAACAAGCAATAAAACAATTACTTGACGAGCGATGCAGGGCTCGGGACATGATGATATGTACTTATAAAAACTTGTACAGTCTCCACGAAAAATGGCTTGAAAATATCGCCATAACAGAATATGTGGGCAATAGTAAGATGTACAACCGTCCTATTGGTAACCTCAACTTTAACGCTACTATTCCACATTCAACAAATATACTAGACATGACATCAGTCAATCTGAAACTGTCGGATAATATCAGCAGTTCTGTCGAAAAGCAAGATATCAGCCATTTGAATAACTTGCCCACTATCACTGAAGGGGAAAAGAATGCTGAAAATGTAAGTATAATTTGTGAATACTTAAATGTTTGTGTGACCTGACATGACCTCAACTCATTAATCTTAACTTGGATATGCAAATCAAACAAATACATTACAATAAGTAGCGTAATAATAACTATTGCCGGTGTGTTCATAAAACATGTTTAACAACAATTTTTGCTGTACTGCATCGCAAAATGCTGCATTTTTTTTTGCAGCTCACCATCACGTCCCTACGAATTTTATTGGACTTATTGTTTTCGTTACGGTTGCAACACATTTATTTCTAAAATATCTTCTAACAGATAATGGCGACGCCTATAGACGTCAGGAAGATGAGCGAAGAACCAGTGAACGCGTTAGTCCACCACGCTTACAGCAGCAGCGGCAACATGCCGCGACCAATCGCCTCCTGCGTACACTGCCACGGCAAGGTTCAGCTACTCTAATTGGTTGGAACGCAACAATGGCGAGGGAAGCTTTACGGTAGCGGATGCAGCACAATACTAGGTATACATTTTACAGAAATGATAGGTTCCCTTAGCGGTATGTGTGACATGGCCTTTACGGCACTGTTTTAGTTTTATTAGGTTGTAATAGGTAGATTGTTAGTGATATTTTGCAATAAATAAAGCGATTGGTTGTAGATGTAAATAAATATCCAGAACTTTGTTAATCATTAGATAAACAACATTTCAACATTGTAAAATTGTAACAGTAATTTAAATGGTGTGCATAATAAAGAGTATTCTATTCTATTCTATTCTATTCTAAACATACAGGCAAGCAGATAACTGGCGAAATGTGGGTAGTGCGCCTACCCCTTCCTGTGTACAGGCGTAATGTTATAAATAGACAGTCCATAAAAGTTACATGGGTCGACACTTAGCTTTGGACCTACCCAAAAGCCGTGTTAATTATTGCAATTTAAACCTTATGAATTAACGATATAAAGGCTTCAAGACACAACTTCGTGAAATAGTTTAACTATACAAAGTTTGGATTTGGAAGGAACAGTCGTCAGATTATCATCTCCATCAAAACATCCTTTTCTATGTGGTGCAGAAAGAGGCTAGTGGTACATTAATCTAAAGTTATGTTAATTCTATTTAATATTTATAGGTATTATGGTGCTCTGTATTATTAGTAATATTATAAATTGACTAGTTAAGTTATTTAAATTATAAAAAGACTCAAACGCGACATCATAAGTGTAACAACTACGGGGTAACTGCTGTAGTTATTGGCCACACTTTAATAACTGGCCATTCATTAAAAAAAGAGGTAGAAACAAGGAGAAGAAGCAACCTCATGAATGAAAAGGACGAAAAATATATTTTTGTCCTTTTCATTAATGAGCTTGCTTACATTACTACAGCAGTTACCCTATCTCATAAATTAATAAATAAACTATTTCGAAATTTATTCGGATTTTCTGTATGGGTTTATCTTCCTTAGAAATCGATCCACGTCGGGGTATATTTATTGTGTATTATTATGTATTTGACTACTGTAACTTTTATAAATATTATTTACATATTTTACTCTTTTAGTTATTATCAAGTGAAGCAAGGTTCGTTTTTATTATTATTAAGTATTGTACAGTAGGTAAGTATTTCCGGAAGTTTAACGTTGACCTTATTGATACATTCACATGTATAGACCGTGGTATCGACCTACTAGTTAGCGGAAATGTGCAAAAATGGCTAATTACCAGTGGTAATTGGTAATTTTTTTACATGTTTCATAATATTGTAAACATGTAAAAAAGTCTTATTATTTTAACCGTGACGTCGATTTTTTTTTAAATTATTTTACTTCTTTTTTAAAGTAATAAAATCTTTTTTTTTTAATAATATGGGAGTGAGTTGAATCATTCCAAAAAAAGCATTTTTGTGTAAAAATGTATATAATCCTGATAATAAAACTATTTATTGTTACTGTTATGTTTTTATTTCGTAATAATAACAAAGTTTGCTAAGATTATGATATAATGTTAAGTATATGATAAAAAATAGTATTGTTTTCTTCGCTTATATCACAGGTTTGTTATTACTATTTTATCATTACATCATAAAGATTATACTGTTTATTCTTATCAAAACATAAAAAAGCACAGGCCTTACTATCAGGTTGCCGGTGAGAATTCTTTGTGCTAAACAGGATGTGAAAAACTCGCAGCAAAAAATTTACTACAAAAACAATTACGTACTTTTCACCAGTAGAAAGCAGTCTAGCTAGGGTCTTCTATACATAATTATATAGATACTTATTTTTGTTATCTACACTATATTTTAGGCAACTGTAAAGACCTTCACACACCATCAACTTTGCTTGACTTGATCCATAATATAAGCAGCCTAAGTATCAAAACAAAAGCATCGTCCGTCGCGCTCAGTGTGTGAAGCTCCTTTATTCGCTATTTTATGGTAAAACTGCTTTATGTAAACGTTGATTGTGGTACTGCAACATTTCTGTGCCAGTGTAGTTGTACGCTAGGTAATCGCGGACAGGGATGTACTTGGCGCCGCCAAACCAGTCAATCATTGCTATTTGAGCGATCTTCAGCTTAGCTACGAACCAGTTGTGGTCTGAAAATAGAAGAAGGAAAGTAATTAGGGTTATTACATTGGGTATGTTACAGAAATGCGAAATTATTTCGGTGGTATGGGGAGATGTTTTAACAACACTGTAAGTACCTACACTTCTGTTAAACCCTTCGAGGAATTCAGGCGTGATCGGTAGAAATACATAGTTTAGAGAATCGGTCTTACACTAATCCAAAATAAGAAGCAGTAGAATATTTAGATTTCTAGATATAGGTAAGAAAGATAGATTCAAATACATACCCGGAGGGAAGTCAGCCATAGAGGGATGTCTTTCAAACAAAGCTGCCTTTGCGAACTCATACTCTGGTGTTTGCTCCTTAACCTAAAGAGACAAGTAGATAATTATGGAAACACAACAATCATTGTCAAGTAGGTACTTAGATTCTGTTGTTTCGATAAAACAAGCACTTTATTATGAAAGCTTATCTAACGTAAGTGCATAGATTATCGATATCAAAATGTTTTGCTAACACTTGTCCAATATATATATTGGTAAAATACGTTTATAAGCTTTTTCAGTAAGCTAATAAAGTTGGCTGTTTACCGAAAGAAAGCCCTTTCCGGTCGTTAGATTTAGATCGGTGACAGCTTCGTACTTCTGTTAGTAGGTTAATTTTAGAACAGATACATTCGTGTAGCTTCCTCTCTCGGCATTTCTATTTGGAGATCAAAATACGTTTAACAAACGCCAAACAAATCAGTTGCCTACTTTATTTAGAACTTTTGCGTGTCTACCGACATCCATAATATAGGTACTTACATAAAAAAAAAAAGTTTATCGAAGCCTCTTTCTCCTATTATATTCTAATACCTACCTACTACATACAGTTTTGCGATTTCAATTGGTCATAAACATTAAATATCTTATAGCATTTACTTACTCATCTTGTATTTTAAATGAAAGACGATTAAATGCTGTAAGATATCAGCAAAAATGCAGCATGTCACATGTTCCGACAGCCAACAAACGGCGAAATAAGTAATCAATAGATTCCAACTTATCACTCCGCCAGCCATAGGGCTAGGAATATGGCCTGATGACGGCTACCGTCATCGTCCAGCTCTAAACTAAAAAAAGATGGTTGCTCGACTTCATACCTTCTTCATTTTTCCTGATAGCATCAACCTGGTGCATCGTGGGTCTTCAGGGTCAATCTTCTGATTCTCACAGTACCTCGTCTCTTCGAGCGACACGAGAACAGTAGCGCGGCTGTTTTTCTGTTGATAACGAATTTGTTTTAGTTGGGTTTTAAACAAGTTATGATTAACAGGCATAAGGAGGAAAACTTGGTATGGTGTTATCAGCTTTCGGGAAAAGTGCTTCTAAACACGACAAAATAAAACATATTTGACGATTTTTTTTTTTTTGAAAGGGTATGGACTGTACATTTACCCATATTTTATTATAACATACAGTGTACAATAAAATACGTGTACGTACGTGTAAGTACGTGTGTGTTTTTCCCAAATCAAATAAAATAAAATATTCTTCAAAGCTGCCAAATTACCATATTCCATAGTTTTAATTAGTCTTCGGAACTATTTTGTTCGTTGGTGATGGTGGGTGAGTACTGCATGTCGTATGCAATGCAATGACCGGCACCTACTCGTTAGGAAAGGTGAGAATACAATGCTGCAGAGAATAATGGTCTTCTTCTTGTCACGTCAATCAATCTGCCTAGGCTTTTCACATCATGTTGGGGTCAGCTTCTACTCTAACCGAATGCAGCTGAATACCAATATTTTACTTGGAGCGACTGCCTATCTGACCTCCACAACCCAGTGACTGGGTAATACGATACCCCTTGGTAAGACTGGTTGTCAGACTTTCGGGCTTCCACGAATGACAGTCGGGACCAACGGCTTAACGTGCTTTCCGAGGCATGGAGGAGTCTCGCTATGTAAAGACGGTCACCCATCCACGGACCAACCCCGGAAAGCGTAGCATCACCTGATGGATCGACCCATGCAGCTGTCATTACTTCTTGTCACGTGTCAGCACGAATTGTATGATATAGCTGACGCCGTATTAACAGGCTGAGCCACACTATAGAATAGAAGAGAGACACAATAGAAGTTTTATGTTACGAGTATGACGTCTATGGACGTTTAGTGTCCTTCAAAGTGTTAAAACATAGAGCAGCAAGGTGGCCCAGAATGCAGACTTACATTTAAGGCGACGATAACCGACTTTAAACTAAAAATTACGTCTAAACAAGTAGTGCTAATGATTTGGAAAAAAAAAATATATGTTAAATTACAGCATTTTCTTAATAACTTAGTTTGTGAATATTTTAGGTTACCTATGTTTAATATTACATAGTGTAATTAATTTGCAAAGTTATGTCTAACTCGGATAAAAAACTGGGTATCACGCAGCTTATTTTTATGAAACCTGCTCCATTTTAAAGATAATGTAATTAATTATATATATAATACCTTCGTCTAATTTGGGTCAGCGCTTCTTGATGGGCGAGTCCTATTACTGGGTGGACGCACGACGCGTTTCGTGAGCTCAGCACAGAACAAGCAAGCTGACTACTCATTACCGTTGGCATATATCTGCGTCTTAAGTAGGTACTCGAGGAGACTACTATCCAGGATGATGATAACTTTCGAAAACTTACCGATAAATCCCGAGCACTGAAGTCCAGCGGTGACATGTAGAAGTAAGGCACGCCAGTGGAGTTAGCAAGGGAGCCATCTACTATAGACTTCACGTTAGAGAACGGGAACCCTTCGATGGCTGGTAGAATTGATATTGTGGCCAATGACGCCCAGTCTGTTGGATATAAACAAATATAGGAGGTAGGGTAAAATTATGTAAGTAGGTAGGTATACGTATGAGAACTACGTGATAAAATACACGTAGGCCTACCAAGCGCATGCTTACGTGTATTTTAAATTCATCATAATACCTTATGATGAATTTCAAGACTTATTGCTAATTGTAATTTACATAATATCTACCTCTATTTTCCTATAGCTTAGATAGAATAGGTGGGTACCCACCTACTAATGGAAGACTCAAGAAAAGATGGATGGACTGTGTGAGGAATAAAGAAGACTTTCATAGCATCCCTCGGTGACGGCTGAATGCAAGAAAAAACGTGATGCGCTGACCCCAAGTAACATGGCACAAGAGTAAGAAGAAGACTACTTAACTAACTTTTAACATTGAACTTCATCCTGAGTTACAAAGGGCACCATAATAAGCAGTCAGCCTCATTCGTCATAATCATCCGAGACGTCCACTGCGAGTGATGCATGCATCACTCGCAGTGGACGACTTCGGCACCACAAGTATCGCCAGTAATCGTCCACCTACACCGCTTCTGGCGCCTGGAACACGATGCCGAATCCAAGTACAGGCACAGTGTAGGTACCTACTTAATAATATAATTTGAGGAATATACGCTTAATTTAAATGTAGATCAAATCAAATCTGCCTAGCCTATTCCCAACTATGTTGGGGTCAACGTCCAGTCTAACCGGATGCAGCTGAATACCAGTATTTTACATGAAGCGACTGCCTATCTGACCTCCACAACCCAGTAACTGGATAATACGATACCCCTTGGTAAGACTGGTTGTCAGACTTTCGGGCTTCTGACGACCCGTAACGACTGTCAAAGATCCACGAATGACATCCGGGACCAACGGCTTAACGTGCTTTCCGAGGCACGGAGGAGTCTTGGTATGTAAAGATGGTCACCCATCCACAGACCAACCCCGGCAAGCGTAGCTTAACCTGATGCCTCGACCCTTGCGGCTGTTATTACTTAGCCACGAGCTGCTCCTTAATTTAAATGTAGATATAACATTTAAATTAAGTGTATATTCCCCGAATTATAAAGTAGGGGGAATCCACTGTGGGTAGGAATCATGCTATCTCTCAGGATAATACTGGAGTGAAGTTTTATTTACTAATAGTACTTAGTACAATATTGCTTTAAATAAATAACACTTTACCTGCATTGTGCAAGACGTATCTGGCCATAGGAATTATCTTCGTATGGTCAGGGGGGTCTTGCCTATAGTTTGCCTTTGTGGTCATCTCATTGGCATTTTCCCGCCAATGGTTTTCCCGACGCTCATGTTTCCACTTACACTCCGCGTAGGAATTTAATAAACACAAGCAAGCAAATAAAATAACTTCCCACTTCATTTTGCTGCCCTAAAAGAAAATTATTACTGATATAGAAGCACACAGAAATAACAAAAGAAAATATTTAAAACAAAATATTCCGAGCAATACCATCTAAAAAAAGTAAAACTGAATTTATTCACGTCGATGTAATATTTGAATACAGTGCCAAAAACACAAGTCACGCGTAACCTAATATATGTTTATTTATAACCAAAGCAGGCGGAATATGCGCAAATTATAAGTAAACACGTACGAAACAAGTTGACACGTTCGTCTTCTATCGTCGCCGAACCGCGACTGAACTGAATGAGTGTGCACGAAATAAGTATTATTTTAATTAGGTACCTAACAAATGGAGGATAAGCTCCGAAAAGGAAACGCGCGTTTTTTTTTTACCTTATCTAAACCAATATTTTTAATTAATTCAATACGTCGTAAGTACGCACAAAAAGAAGAAAGTCATTCCTGTTTATTGTCTATCACTAACATGAAGTGATTCAGCAATCAGACAGATGTTTGACATTAAGATTCTCATTATAGTCCAAGAGACGGGTACGCGACGACTACCTAACGTAGTTGCAACTTGCACTTCATAAAAAAAGAAATAAGTATGTAACGTATTTAGGTACGCTCTTTACATTATTTTATGGATATTCTTTTACTTATTTTCGCACTGTACATGTTAATATTAGTTCGGGAGTCAAGACTGATTTTGCTGCAGTAAACATTAGTTTGATATTGCTGGAACTTTTGAATGTTTTTTTCTTTTTTCTGGTGATTAAGGAGTGTAAAAAATGCCTACCTAACGTGCACTGACCAACAGCAAGCAACCAAATGGCTTAGTAGACAGCCAGCAAAAATCATCTTTATCAACAAAATTAATTATTTTAGGTAGGTACGATAAAAACATCACGTACGCGATAAGAGGCCGATTGATTTGACCTAAGTACCTACGTGATTTAGCAGAACGCTTTATACAAGTTGGAGTAATATTGTTTTATCTTACATAAGAGATTATAAATGTCCTGGTAAGGTGGATTTTAAGATAAGGTTATCTAAAAAAAAATAAACACAATTTATTGAAATATATTTATTTAACCCAATTTTTGACGATAATACAAAGTAATTAACGTTAAGTTGGATGTCACTTTAATGCTTAGGGTATACCAATCTATGAGAGTAAGTCTTAGTGCACAAGCACTGATCGCGAGTCAAAGTGGCATTCAAATTGATTGTCTTTGAAAAATCTAATTACTTAAAACATAAATTACCGCAAATTGGATCAGTAAATTGAATGACATTATGATATGACTGTATACTCAATCACATCTAAAATTGGAAAAATAGAACTAAACATGTAGGTACGTCAAATTCATCCATCCTTTCAAAAATGCATAACACAAGTTTGATCTTATACTAAGAATATCTTAAAATATACGTTAACGCTGCTGAGTGCTCTTTGCGATTTGCTCCTTGAGCATCAGAATACTGGCTCGTTGTTCCGGTGGTAACAGAGCGATTTGCTCGTCCGAAAGTTGCAGTACTTGCATGATGAGAGCGGCCTGTGACAGAGAAATAAGGATTTTAACATTTACATTTAAAATGTCGCAACTGGGTTTTCCTTGTTGCAGGAAACACATAAAAAAGTTTTGAGATAACAGTAAGTAACTACTGATTATAATATAGCCAAAATAACATTGGAAGTTTCCTGGTTACTAGCTCTTATACTACAAACTATTTGACGGGACGTTACAAACTACTATTTCTGGAAATTCCGATCTTTGTAATAAATGTGGAAGTAATAAACTAAACATAATTTATGTTGCCTTTAATCGAAAGGACAAGACTTTAGCGGTAAATGCTAAGCGCCGGCGATAACAGTCAATCTTCCTTTCCCAACTACGTTGGGGTCGGCTTCCAGTCTAACCGGATGCAGCTGAATACCAGTATGCTACATGGAGCGACTGCCTATCTGACCTCCACAACCCAGTTCTGAGTAACACGATACCCCTTGGTAAGACTGGTTGTCAGTCTTTCCGGCTTCTGACGACCCGAAAGACTGTCAAAGATCCAGCTTTCCGAGGCACGGAGAGGTCTCCTCGGTATGTAAAGATGGTCACGGAACGACCGCGGCAAGCGTAGCTTAACCTATCGATGACCCGTGCGGCTGTTATTACTTAGCCACGAGCCCCTTCTTCTTCTTCGATAACCGTTCAACATTGGTCGGTATCGGTAGTAATGTAGGTGAACAAGCGCTAGTTGTAACTACCCATGAGTTCTACTTCCTTTTCGTAAGACACCTATAATCAACAGAAGAAAAAGATGGGCTGGAAATAAATATGAAACTGACCTTCTCTTGATCCGAAGCGCCTGAAGGAATACCCTGGATAGTCCTAGCCTGCGCTGCGCTCGGCATACCAGGCGGCATTTGTTCTGGAAACAAGTATAAATTTAACATCAAAAGGAAATTGTCATAGTAAAGTTCGCGTTGCTTAAGTTTCCCGCTCTGAAACCAAGCTTTCCGATGCGCATGGCACAGCGCGCTGCTGTTTTACTATAGATATTGACTACTGCGCAATAATTTGTAGCCTACTTCAGAGCGGCAAACTTACATAACGCGAACTATAACAGCAGACTTTTCGATGATGCTTGATCATCTTGTTTTTAGAAATCCGATGTGACTAGACTTTCCTTGAAATAAACTAGTTTCCTAGTCCTACTCCTAGATACGTTTATTAGGTTTTGCAGGAAAGACAATCATCATCATCATGGACAAAATACCTAAGTGAATCAATCTGCCTAGCCTTTTCGCACTATGTTGGGTTCGGCTTCCAGAATACCAGTATATTCCATGGAGCGACTGCCTATCTGACCTCCACAACCCACTTACTCGGTAATACGATGCCCCTTGGCAAGACTGGTTGTGTTTCGGGCTTCTGATGTCCCGTAACGACAGTCAAATATCGACGAATGACAGTCAACGGCATAACGTGCTTTTCGAGGCACGGAGGAATCTCGGTATGTAAAGATGGTCACCCATCCACGAACCGACCGCGGCAAGCGTAACTTAACCTGATCGATCGACTCGTGCTACTGTTATTATTTAGTTACGAGCCCTTAAAATAACCAACGTGAATAATGTAGGTAAACTGTTTTTGAATATTTATTTTGGTATTTACTGTGACGTCCCAAAGAGGTAATTAACCTAACTATGACTCAGACTTGATTGGCATCAATTTATGAACATAATTCACTACCATTTTGAAAGCTCTATTCAATGTCAAAAATAAGTTAATCACAATCTTTATCTTTGAAATTTTAAGCTTTACAGCAGAATAATAAATTGTAAAATACATTTGAGCCCTTATCTAATAGCTTTTAAAACAAAATGATGAGTAGATATAGGTACGAGGTGCATTCAATAAGTACGTAGCCTCATCGCCAGAGGGCGCTGTAGTTTCAAAAGAGTTTTACCACAGTGTAGCACATTCTTTTTTAATTCTTTTTTCAAATTTTCATTCCAATCCCTTCATTTGTTTTAATTTGACAACTTATGGAAGCGAACGTGTCGATCGGTTTTACAAAAATAGAAAAAGAGCAATATCGTTCGGTGATTCGATTCCTATTTTTGGAAGGGAAAACGCGCATCGAAATCAAAGAGCGCTTGGATGCTGTGTACGGTGACTCTTCTCCATCGATGGCCACCGTCAAGAATTGGTTCAACGAGTTTGCACGTGGCCGTACGTCGGTTTTTGATGAACCACGTCCAGGTGCACCGAAAACAGCTGCTACGGAGGAAAACATTAAAAAAATCCATGATCTCGTATTGGCAGATCGCCGATTGAAGGTTCGGGAGCTAGCTGAGACTGTAGGCATTTCAGAAGGAACAGTGCATCATATTCTTCACGAGGAACTCGACATGAGAAAGCTGTCGGCGCGATGGGTGCCGCGTTTACTCACACCAGAAAACAAGCGCAACCGTGAGACCACATCGGAGACGTGTTTGGCGCTGTTTAAGCGGAATCCAGCGGAGTTTTTGCGTCGTTTTGTGACCGTCGATGAAACCTGGATCCACTGGTACACACCAGAGACCAAGGAGCAATCAAAACAATGGATCCAGACCGGGGAACGTGCTCCAAAGAAGGCGAAAACTGTAAAATCGGCCGGAAAAGTTATGGCCACCGTTTTCTGGGATTCACAAGGTGTGATCTACATCGATTACCTCGAGAAGGGTAAAACAATTACAGGGCTTTACTATGCCGATTTATTGGGCCGATTCGACGCCGAATTAAAGAAAAAACGACCCCATCTGGCGAAGAAAAAAGTGCTGTTTCACCACGACAACGCACCGGTTCACACGTCTGCCGTTGCCATGGCCAAATTGGTCGAATTACGCTACGAATTGCTGCCCCATCCACCGTATTCTCCAGATTTGGCCCCTTGTGACTTCTTTCTGTTTCCTAATCTGAAAAAAATCACTCGCCGGGAATAGATATGGATCGAATGAGGAGGTCATCGCCGCCACGGAGGCCTATTTTGCAGAGTTTGACAAAAACTATTTTTCGGACGGCTTAAAAAAGTTGGAGCATCGCTGGGCTAAGTGTATCGAACTAAAAGGAGACTATGTTGAAAAATAAATTGCCACTTTTCCAAAATTTTCGTTTACTTTTTGTAGGCTAAGTATTTATTGAATGACCCTCGTATATATGTATCTATATTTCAGTACGTTACACGTTTACATCATACACGAAGCAATAAAAAAATAATTAGTTAATTAATTAAAATACGCCATGAAGTCATCGATCGACTGCAGTCTATTCCCTGAAATAGCATGAAATATACATACGCATATTCGGGTCATTACTGACATCGGTGAAGGACAAACGTCGTGAAAAAAACTGGCCTTACAGTAATTAATACTGGCTTCGGCCCGCGACTTTGTTCGCGTGGAGGTAGGAAATTAACCCAAGGAAATGTACTACCGGGATAAAAAGTATCCTATGTGTTAGTTAATCCAGGTTATCTGTGTACCATAATTCTTCCCAATCCTATTCGTGGGATAATACTAATGATTAAAATACTATCGTGAAGTCGTGAATTCATGCAAGCCTAGTGCTTTTTGCTAGGTTTACTGCTCAGACATTGTGCACAACATGTTTTGAACAGAGTACCGTCTTGTATGCATGCAACGTACTACCGAGATAAAAAGTATCCTATGTATTAATCCAGGTTACAAACTATCTGTGTGCCAAATTTCATCCAAATCGGTTCAGCCGTTTTTGCGTGATTGAGTAACAAACTTTCACACTTATATTATTAGTAGGATAAGTCTGAAATCGCCGACCCGTCTTGTGCAAGCGAGGTGATCAATGCTCGTCCCTTCTTTGTATGAGAAGAAGCCTTTGCGCTGCAGTGGAACAATATAATTATTTATACATACGCTGCTGTATTTTCTGCTGGGTGCGCGGGTCGTTGGAGCGCACGCGCGGGTCCGAGTTGAATGATTGCGTCTGCATGGCTAGCCGCGGGTCGCGAGGGAAACCACTGTTACAAACCAACATTATTTAAATATCTCCTGTAATATTGTACAACCGCGAACATTGGCAGTCGACCACTTTTCACCATTATTTCCTTAGTTATTAGGTTGAAAAGTGGTTGAAAATCAACGTTCACCTATGAGCATACATTTTTGTTTTTGTTGTGAAATGGTAGAAAGGTGTTGATTACACAGCCAAGGTGTTCTCAGATCCACAATTTGTTCTAATCTTCTCATGATTAACAATTCTTTACTTAATCATTTTGATTGAGAGTAATTCTATATTAATAACGAATTAGTGAGGAGTACTCTCAATCAAAATTCATTGAGTCAATACAACATTATCTACCATTGCCTAATAAAAACTTGATTTCACAAAATAAACATTCAGACTAATATCATTATAGAAAATTAAATAATAATATTGAAGATGACAAACATTTTTTTTTTGTCAGTTATGTAGTTTATTCAAAAATATTGGACACGTATTTTTTCTTTTTTTACGTAATCAAAAGATTACGGCGACACATTGAGTTAAAATATGGTATGACGTCACGTCTAGCTAAATTTTATACGTTGAAGTGACGTAGCGAGCCCACACTCTCCAACTTTAATGCGTGTTATCTAAGTATTTTTTTATTAATATGACAAAGCAAAAAACACGTGTCTAATATTTTTTTATTATCTGACTGACGGACTAAATAGAAATTCTTTTTTTTTTACATAATGCATCATCCCAATTGTATAAAAACTGTGCCTACATTATTAAAATAAATAATGCTAATCTACAATGAAGAACAAAAACATAACAGTAAGGTGTGTAACACAACAGACAAGCCAGAACAAAAACTAAAGAATGGACCTCTTAGTTATATCATAAAAACATCACTTACATAATTTCTGTTGGTTTCTCCACTGGGGGAGCAATACTTGAGAGAAAAAGCGTAATTTATCAACAATATGTACCATCGCGGACATTTGCGATGAACCACTTTTGAATCTTATTACCATGGTAATAAGGTTCAAAAGTGGTTTACCACTAATGTCAGCAATGGTACAGTATCTAATTAATTTGAAACAGCTAAGTATAAGGCTCTGTCCTTATGTACAAAGCTGCTTTTACTACTGCTGCACGGGCGATTATAATTTAATTCTAGAATCTCCAAGAGTTTTGGTGGAAACACCAATATGAGGCTACAATATTATCGTCTTTGTTTGCAAAAGATTACTTCGTTGTGCCCAGCAATTATCGACACTTTTGAACTCTATAATATCCTGATTATTTGCCATTCGAAATAACACAAAAACTCGTGTTGCCAGACCATCCAAGTTCTATAAACGCAAGTTATACATATCTGTATTCCGTTAAGCATCATTTACACGATGCAAGTTTATTGCCTGTGGCATACCATCAAATTTAAAGGCAATTAACTGGCACCGTCTAAACAACACGTACAATATTGTTGCACGATACAGGCAAATTAGTTGCCATTCAAAACTGGTATAGGTGTAAAGACCACGTAAGTACAATAAATTTTGCACGTACAATAAAATCACATGTACTATAAAATCGCATTCAATTGGCATGAGCGAAGCAAACAAGACGTTCAATAAAAATGAATTAAATATTTGACAATAAAATTGAACATGCTTTATGGCATACGATTATTGCTCTTGAATGTTCCAGAAACTTGCACCGTATAAATGGAGCTTTATTACCTGTCAGTACGTTATGTGATTTTTATTTTAATACATAGATTATGGTCTCTCGGTTCGGCTCTAGTATATGTAACTTAGTAAGACGCAAAAGTAGCCAGGGCAGTTCGTCTTGGCGTTACGTTTGGTGTAGCTATACCGAACGTAACGCCAAGACTAGTAGCAGACGTGGTCTTAAAACATCCTAGTAGGACGGTCATAATCTTATCTTAGTTACTGTTAGCCCGCATCATCCCACACCAGGAGCTGAAATCGCGACATAGACAGCGATAGCTTTTTGACCAAATTCGGTCATAAAGTCCTAAAGGGTCGAGATTGCTTGACAAGCACGAAAAAATCACGAGTTGTCAAGGAATTTTGACCGTCTAGGGACCCAATTAGGACTGCGACCGAATTTGGTCGTAAAGCGACCGCTATCTATGTCGAAACTGCAGCCCCTGGGCAAAGTCCTCTTTCCATGACTTTTTTCGAACCACGGATGATGTGGGCCACTGGACGTTTCTTATACGGAGTCTGCCACGACGCCTTCTAGCTGTCTCAGGACTCCACACAGTGGCTATTTTGGCTCAATGCTCATTGAGCATGCGGCAGATGTGGCCAGCCCAGTCCCACTTCAACTTTGAGGCTTTTTGAGCAACGTCAGTAATCTGTGTTACTCATTATCTGTGTAGCTCTTAACTTAGCACGGGATTTAAATCTAAGGTCGAGTGTCATGTCTAAAGTTTTATGCCATGAACGTAGGAGTATAGTAAACAAGTACATACGAATCCTGCGCGTGGTGCGGCGGCGGCACGGGGTGCGGCGGCAGGCTGCGCATGTCCTGGTCTTGCGCACCACCCGGCCCGCGCGAGCGCAGGTCCACGTCGCCCTGCGCGGGGCGAGCTGGAAACACAAGTATACATTATTTATTTATGAACACACAGTAAAATAGATGGCGACTCGACATATAGATTTTGACTGCAAAGGTATTGCTTATTTCTTAAAAATTTCTTCCAGCAGACCTGCGAAAGGAGATCAAATGTGAGAACAAGAAGAGAAAAATATGATTATGTGACGTCTTAAACTTAGAGCGGGAACACACATGCCTGTAGCTTGTACAAAACTATGCAAGTAGCAGACATGCCATTGTGACATTCACCAATCAAGTTTTTAAGGCACACGGCATACTTTTGTGCAAGTTACGGGCATGTGTATTCTCGCCCTTAAAATATACCTATCACGCGACATTCGTGTTAATTCGGAAACACGAAGATTACCGAAGCGCATACCTTTTCTGGTTTACATAATACCATTGTGTAACTTACTGTGCTTTAATAATGTATATTCTAGTCTGCAACTTATCCGAAAGAGGAGAAACAAGTCACACGAAAGGTAAATAGTGGCAAAAGTAAAACTCACGCGTATATTGTGCTGGTGGAGGCACGGGCGCTGCAAGCAGGGGCGGCATTTGTGGTGGTTGTTCTGCAGAAACAAAACAATATGATTAATTAAATATTGACAGAACATCGAGATTTATTTTCTATATTTAAGTATTATATTAATTTATTATACACATAAGGCTTCTGGATTGAATTCTCTAAATGATGGTGAAAACTGCATCAAAATCCGTTGCGTAGTTTAGAAGAACAACGCAGTCACAGACAGACACGAAATGCGACTTTAATTTAAAATATGTATAGATTTATAATACACAACCATGACAAATTCCAACTGACCATTTGCCTGTCATTAGTATTGAGAATTTTTAACCTCATACAAGTGAACAAAATAACTTACCACGAGGTGGTGGATTGTTTGGAATATAATGATTTGTAGGTGGCATCTTGTCTCCTGGCTGAATCAATGGTGGCAGAGGGTTACTGGGATGTAACATACTCTGCAATATTCATATAAATTATAATTAGTTATACATTTTCTTAGCAATTTAGATATTTATGTGTATAATATGGGTCCAATTAAGGTGATTATGTAAAAAGCGAACTGGGCGGGAATAAGAAAGTGACAGAGTCAATTGCCTCCACATGCGAAAAAAAGAGAGAGCAACAATGCGCAGGAACCAAAATAAAAGCGAAAACAAAAATTGTTTAAAAATAAATTAAGCTATCTATCAAAAATGTTTTCAGCCAGTTTTCAAATACCTAATACGCACATTTTGAATGCAATTTTGCAAGGAAATTACTTATGATTTTAGAATTACAGAAAAAAAGAAAAAAAAGTACAGGTCTTTTCGGAATTAAATTCTATCGAGGATATTTAACCCAATTGCGTTTTCCTTCAGTCAGAGTATTAATCAAATAGTCAAAAATCATATATCCAAAAACTAAATCCATACACGCTGTAATAGTGAAATAAATGGTAACAAAAAGCCCCCAATTTATTTTGGTAGCGCCTTAAGAGCGCTATCACAATTTCTCTTGTATTTGAGCGTTTGACTCGAGTTTTGATATGTTATTGTGGTTTTGTTAGAGCCACAAAATAAAAAAAAACATATGCCCAAGAAAGCTTGATTATTTCTCTTGGGAGTGTTCTAAATAAATATTTCAATTTGTTTGCAAAAATCAGTAAAAACCTTGTCTCTGCAAAGGATGTTTCATAAAATTTTACTTTTGGACATGTTTTGATGCTTTGTTACATCGAAGATATAATAATTTAATCATTTAAAAAAATGTCCTTGGAACAACTGTATCTTCAACTTTGGAGTGCTCAATTCAGTTTTTTATGTTTCATACAGTAATACACCAAAAATAATTCCGTAAACCAGAGAGTTACTGACAATTTTTCGTCCGAAATTATATTTTTTATCTACGGATGTATAATCCAAATTCATAGAAAATGTATTTAATAAATAAGGTTACTATGTTACCTTGCTCGATAAAAAAAAATAGTCTATTTAAAAGTAAAATAATATGTTTAATTAATTATTGTATGCAGTGCTAAAAATCAATGTAAATCTCGGGACACGCGGTCTTTAGCTTTAGACGCCGACGCATCGCATTATGTAGCAATTTAGCAGTTGTGATTACGTTTATTTTGAGTCATATAATAATTATTTTTTTGTTTATAGTGTGTAATTTATGAAAAAATCACGGTCAAATGTAATAGCGCCCTTAATACATATTTTCACTATTATAACTTTGTCAAAGCTTTCATACTAGTAAAAAAGTAGTGTTAATATTATTACAATAATAGGCATTATGCAAGATTGATGTATTGTTAAAGTTCTTAGTACAATATTGAAATTGTTAGGTTTTAACTTTAATGTTTTAACTGTAAGCGCTACTGCTGAGCTTGTGGATGAGATCGTGAGTTTGATTCCCAGGTCAGACAAAGTGTTATAGGGTTTTTCCATCTGGAAATTCTTAGTTGCAGCCTGGATTTATGCTTGGTTGATGGCAATAGTCTCGCCCCTTATTACATGGGACTTAAACATAAATCGCGAAATGTGGTATACTACAGATGTACAGGTACACCTCTGCCCAACCCTTCAGGGAAACAATTCTTGATGTTATGATGTTTTAAATGGGTGATCACAATACTTACAACTGCAGTGGCTGGGTCCACAATCCTCATGATAACTTGCGCCTGCAGTAATGCATAGGCCAGTTGTGGATTTTGTAACATCATGTTCCTGGCTTCATTTGGATTGTTCTGTAAAAGTAACATAACAAAAAAAGAATGTTTAACAGGTTTGAATATACCAGAAGTGGGCATAGCAAGCACCAAGTCTTCTGTTCTGATTTGGTATCTTCAGATACAAAACATCCTAAGTGTAAGTAGTTTGATAAAGTATTGTTTTTTCAAAAGCATTCATAAATAAAATAACTTGAAGCTTGCATAAACAGTGGTGCCGATTCTCTTGTGAACGCACTTAACTAAAATTAGAGAATCGCTATCTTTTACTAACAGGCAGCGCGAGAAAAGGACGGCTATAGCTATGAACTAAGTTGGAGATGTCAAACTAGTTCACGCCTTGCGCTTCACTGTGTTTTTTAGTCGACATGTTTTTACGTGTCGTCTAAATGTCTATGGAAAAATTAGTTCTAACTAATTTGACAGCTCTAATTTACTTTACTTACTTTCTTGTCATAATAGAGAGAAAAAGTTAGCAATAGCCTAAATTAAGTTTAGTTTGTGCACAACAGAATCGGCACCATTGTCACTTATAATCTTTCCAACTAACTAACTTGAGCGTCCATGAAGTATTAAATTTTTTCATCTATCATCATAAAATAAGGAACTTCATAGGCGTGCTATGTCAAAAGTAAAATAAACGGTTGGAAAGAGTATGAATGGTGCGCCTTACACCAGGTTGTACAATCTTAGAACATTTTACCAAGCAAGTAGGGGAAAATAATGATACCAAATTGAAAGAGTGCTGTATGATACTAACAGGTCCTTTCCCATAATGCCATTTTAATTTAGACGTATATTAAAACCATGTATTTATGGTTTATAAACATAGATGTCGCTGGTTAGCGTTAACCACCTAAATTGAATATAGGCTAAGATACACTACATCGTCAGTGACGTAGTGACTATTTATTTTTGTAGCATTATAATACATCGGGTGGGTACCAAATGTTACCATTATTAAAATAAATATTCCATGTAGAAGTTTATTAAATTGTCATAAGCTACCAAAGTTTTAGAACAAATACGAAATACGCAGAATTTATATAATAAAACTATAAAATGTATTTTCAGCAAATAGTAATTTCTATTGGCATAATTTTGAATGCAAGTGATATTCTCAAATCTTTAATAAACACTATGGACGTTCGTGTCTTAGTAGTTATTTTGTATTCTTTACTGGCAGCAAGAAAATATTAACATTGGCTAAATACTCTACGACAATGGCATCGTCTGTCATTATTGCCGGTCGTTTTTTTTAAATACCTGGTGCTTTTCCGTAATTTGTCGAGTTGAGTCCCTGCTCCTCGAACTTACGTCGAGTGTTTTCATCAACCTAGTGCTTTTCCGTAAATCCGTTGAGTTGAGGCCGTCCTCCTCCGGTTAGCGTTGAGTGTTATCACTAGCATTGTTCAAGATAGAGACTCTTTTAAACTTTATAGTGCTCCTGAGTGACTTCACCAATATTTACCATGTCTAGTAAACGGTGCTGTGTTCCTCAGTGTGTGGAAATTGAAGGTACACATGTAATTTTAAGTTACCACTTAAGTTTTACATTGTGGAATGCAAGTAAATTATTGAAATTTTATGGCCCGCTCCCTATCACCGAGAGGAGGCCTGTGTCCCAGCAGTGGGAACATTATAGGCTGATTCAAACGATCTGCCTAGCCTTTTCCCAATTATGTTGGGATCGGCTTCCAGTCTAACCGATGCAGCTGAATACCAGTATTTTACATGGAGCGACTGCCTATCTGACCTCCACAACCCAATTACTGGGTAATAAGATACCCCCTAGTAAGACTGGTTGTCAGAGTTTCGGGCTTCTAACGACCCGTAACGACTGTCAAAAATCCACGAATGACAACCGGGACCAACGACTTAACGTGCTTTCCGAGGCACGGAGGAGTCTCGGTATGTAAAGATGGTCACCCATCCACGGACCAACCCCGGCAAGCGTAGCTTAACCTGATGGATCGATCCGTGCAGCTGTTATTACTTAGCCACGAGCTCCTCCGGCTCGTACATTGTAGGCTGATTATGCGAGTAATATTAGATTTACACTTTAATCAATAACAACTCCTTTTTTGCAGGTTCCCGGAGAGTTCTTCATTGGTTTCCAAACCCTAAAAAGGACATTGCTCGTTTTCGAACATGGATCCATGCTATTGGTGGAGAGATTATCGGTCTGAGTAACGAAGATATTTATAAACTTCGTCGAGTATGTCACGCTCATTTTGAAGAGAAATATTGTTGCCGTAACAATAAAATTTCTAACATAGCAGTACCAACACTACTTATGCCAGGTTAGTGCTCTTTGTAGCTATACTTACAATTTACAAAATTTATAACTAGCGAAACTCAATCAATCAATCTGCCTAGCCTTTTCCCAACTATGTTGGGGTCGGCTTCCAGTCTAACCGGATGCAGTTGAATACCAGTATTTTACATGGAGCGACTGCCTATCTGACCTCCACAACCCAGTAACTGGGTAATACTGGTAAGACTGGTTGTCGGACTTTCGGGCTTCTGACGACCCGTAACGACTGTCAAACATCCACAAATGACAGCCGGGACCAACGGCTTAGCGTGCTTTCCGAGGCACAGAGAAGTCTCGGTATGTAAAGATGGTCACCCATCCACGGACCAACCCCGGCAAGCGTAGCTTAACCTGATGGATCGACCCGTGCGGCTGTTATTGCTTAGCCACGAGCTCCTCTATATTATAATTAGCGAAACTATGTTGGCTTATTCAGCCACACAGAATTTATGAGTATGCAGCTCGGCAAGCTTTTGTGGTCAGCCACATATTGACTGACCACAAACGCATGCCGTGCAACAAGGTCATACTGACTGACGAAGCATTTGTTAAGCGAGGCTACTTGGAGTCAGTATGTGACTACATTTATAGGATATTTATTTGCTATGAATGACGGCACTACTTTATCTTACTTTTTACTTTATCTTGTTGCAGGACCACTATCCATATCAAAATTTACCTACTCCCATAGAATACCATTTAGAGAAGTTGAAAGTTTACCATCAACATCAAAAGGTTAGTTCACTTAATCAGATATTATGTTCCATTCTGTTTCTTGCACTCATAGTTTGACAGTTGTGCCACAGACCATAGTAACAGGATTACAGCAATGATGCTCAGCCAAAGCATGTACTAAGTAGTGTAGTATATTTTGTGCAAAACTACAACATTGTAGGCAACAGTAACACCTATAATAATATTGCTCTATTATTCTTGTTTCAGGACCAATATCTCTACCAGAATTTTCAAAATCTCGAGAACCATTATCAGAAATAGAAAATGTGCCATCACAAGGTTGGTTTATTAATAATACTTATTATTACTGGCTGTTTTTTAGGGTTCTGTACCTCAAAAGGAAAAAACGGAACCCTTATAGGATCACTTCGTTGTCCGTCTGTCTGTCTGTCTGTCAGTCTGTCAAGACCCTTTTTCTCAGGAACGCGTGGAGGTATCAAGTTGAAATTAATATCAAATATGTAAGTCTATGGTCTGAGTCCTAAAAAACTCAAGCTTCTAAGTCAACGTAATAAAAACATACGGCCATTTATGCGACATATTTTGATACTCGCAAGTAAATCAAAACCTATAGGGTACTTCCCGTTGTGCTAGAATCACGATTTTTTTTTTTGGCAAGAAGCAAGCTCTCACAGCACAAATAAAAGAAAAAGTCTGAAAATTGTTAATTTGTAGTTTTATAACATATTTTTTTTTTCTTGTGATCTTTTGTTTAGTTTGTTTTTGGGATAAATTCTTTTCAACTACGGAACGCTTCATTGTGCGTGTTCCGACACGCACTTGGTCGGTTTTTTTTCTAATAACTCCGGGTTCTATGCCTTGTATTTGAAAATACAGTGACAACTTTTCTCTATTCTCATAGTCTCAGTTTTGGCCGGAATCCTATCAAAAAATATCATCCTGTTTATGCAAAACTACAACATTGTAGGCAACAGTAACACCTATATTAATATTGCTCTATTATTCTTGTTTCAGGACCAATATCTCTACCAGAATTTTCAAAATCTCGAGAACCATTATCAGAAATAGAAAATGTGCCATCACAAGGTTGGTTTATTAATAATACTTATTATTACTGGCTGTTTTTTAGGGTTCTGTACCTCAAAAGGAAAAAACGGAACCCTTATAGGATCACTTCGTTGTCCATCTGTCTGTCTGTCTGTCAGTCTGTCAAGACCCTTTTTCTCAGGAACGCGTGGAGGTATCAAGTTGAAATTAATATCAAATATGTAAGTCTATGGTCTGAGTCCTAAAAAACTCAAGCTTCTAAGTCAACGTAATAAAAACATACGGCCATTTATGCGACATATTTTGATACTCGCAAGTAAATCAAAACCTATAGGGTACTTGCCGTTGTGCTAGAATCACGATTTTTTTTTTTGGCAAGAAGCAAGCTCTCACAGCACAAATTTGTTAATTTGTAGTTTTATAACATATTATTTTTTTTTTTTGTGATCCATTGTTTAGTTTGTTTTTGGGATAAATTCTTTTCAACTACGGAACGCTTCATTGTGCGTGTTCCGACACGCACTTGGCCGGTTTTTTTTCTAATAACTCCGGGTTCTATGCCTTTATTTGAAAATACAGTGACAACTTTTCCCTATTCTCATAGTCTCAGTTTTGGGCGGAATCCTATCAAAAAATATCATCCTGTTTATGTATTATGCCTGTAATTGTTTATCGAAAATGTTAATAATTTATTGTTACTGCACATATATTTTATGTCTTTTTGCGAATTCGCCCAGATGAATAGAGTGCCTAACTGTAGTGGGAGACAATTGGACTTAGTGTTGTGCTCGGAATGGTTGTGTGAGGACGTGCAGGTGTGCGAGGCGGACGAGCCCCTGGTGCCTGTAGACGCGTATCACCCGCCGCTCGAGATAACCCTGCAGCTCAACGTGAGAGAGATACGTGTTCCATCATCGGCCGCCGTGGCTGTATCTCCGGACTGTAAGGTAGGCGACCCACAATGGAACTTTTATAAAGCGGACTATAGTTTATTGTATTCCTCTCTAGCATCTGCCGATTGGAGTAGTATAACTAATATTCAGGAACCAGATGAAGCGTTGGAGTGTTTTTACACTATATTAAATGGTATTTTAGATAATTGTGTACCTAGAAAACGGCCCAAGCGCACGCACAGCCGTAGGTATTGCTATCCAGAATGGTATACTAAAGAAATCATTTCGGATATTCAATTAAAAGCGAAACTACATAAGAAGTATAAATCAACTGGTTCGCTCGCTGATTACAATGTTTTTTCCGCATGCAGGGCGCGTATTAAGGAATGCATTGACCGGGAATACCAAAACCAGCAGGATAGAGTGCAAAGTATGTTAGCGAAGGATCCTAAGTCGTTTTGGGATTATATTAGGACTCAAAATAAATCCAACACTCGAAGCAAAATAATTAAAAACGGGTCAGAGCTATCGGATTCAGAGTGCGCGACGGAATTCGCAAAGTATTTCTTTTCGGTATACACTGAGGAGCCAGCTCGGCTTGACGTGAACGAAGCGGTGGTGGCCGGCGGCGCAAGCAACGCGCGCATGCACGTACCACAGCTGACACTCGAGCTGGTGCAAGCGGCACTGGCTCGTCTCAAGCCCAAGCGCTCAGCAGGCCCGGACGGGATACCTGCATTTGTAATGCGTGATTGTCGATCGGTACTCGCGGAGCCACTAGTACACATTTTCAACAAGTGCCTGGAGGCTTCCTACTTTCCGGAATGTTGGAAGGTCACCCGCGTAATTCCTATACCAAAAGGGGGAGATGGAACAGCAGTCGAGTCTTTTAGACCAGTAGCGATTCTGTCGGCGCCAGCAAAGGTATTTGAATCTGCCATACAACGGGATGTTCAGGAACAGGTGGCTTCGCAATTGTCAGACGCACAACATGGTTTCCGACCAGCGCGTAGTACAACCAGCAATCTTTTAAACGCCATGACATACCTGGTTCCTCATGTAGATGCAGGAGTGCAAGTGGACGCCGCCTACTTTGATTTTAAGAAAGCGTTTGACTTGGTGGATAATGATATCTTGTTATCGAAGTTGGCGAGGGTTGGCTGCACACCAAAATTGCTCCACTTCTTTGCAAGCTATATGCGGAACAGACGTCAATACGTAGAGTTCAGTGGTTGTCGGTCTGAACCTTATTTCACCAGGTCGGGCGTGAATCAAGGCAGCAATGTTGGGCCGTTACAATTTATTATCATGATCAATGACCTGCCTGACGTAATACGTGATGCCAGGTGTCTGCTATTTGCGGACGACCTCAAGTTGCTCCTCGCCATCGAAAACAAGGAAGATTGTCACCGCCTTCAGCGGGACATTGATCGTGTGGTTGAATGGAGTCGGGAAAACAAGCTGCAGTTCAATGTTTCGAAATGTTTGATTATGACATTCAGCCGTGCTAAAATACCACTTCTTTATGACTACAAATTGGACGACGCGCCTATGAAAAGAGAGGAAGCAGTGCGAGACCTGGGCGTCCGTATGGATGCGCAGCTGAGATTCCGCGAGCATATCGTGAACGTTTGTAAAAAGGCATACAAACGGTTGGGTTTCGTACTTCGCAGAGCAGCACCATTCACGAATATTAAGGCCATCTCGGCATTGTACGACGCGCTAATTAGGAGTCAGTTGGAGGGAAACGCAGCTGTGTGGGCCCCACATGAGGCGAAATATAGTCTCATGCTGGAGCGAATACAAAATAAATTTACGCGTTACATGTACCTCCGACTGTATGGGGTATACCCCCTGTATCCCTTGATGTATCCTACCTTGTTTGTTTTAGGCATGGTGGGATACAACAAGTTGGAGACGAGAAGGGATCTAGCGTTGGCATCGTATGTCCTTGGAGTGTTCCGAGGTAACACCAACAATCCGGGGGTGTTACAGGAGATAGGTTTGTACGTGCCCAATGGGTACGTACAGCGTCGTAGACGGCCCGATTTGTTCGCACTGCCACGCGGTCGCACCAATCTAATGGCCAAGGCCCCGCTCTCGCGGACATTGCGCACACTGAACCTGGTTGCTCATAAAATAGATGTACTCTCTTGTTCACTGAGCGAGTTCGCAAAAGTTACATTACACGTTTTATGTTATGGTGAAATGAGTTGAATGTATAAAATTGATAAATGTATTGTATTGTTTTGTTTTTTTATTGACGTTAATTTGAATTGAATTTATTGTATAATTTTTTAATTGAAATGTATTTGTAATTATCTTATTATTTTTTTCCTACACTATCGCATTGGGTTACTGTAATGATAGCTGTATGTATGACTTTAAATAAATAAATAAATAAAAATAAATAAATAAAATGCCAGTTGTAAAACTGGTAACATTGGTAAGTTGTATTTCATAAAGTGATTTGTAATCTGTTCAGTGGCGAGCACTTGAAGAGGCCTATGTTCAGCAGTGGACTACAATAGGCTGATGATGATGATGATAACATACATACACATATAAACTCAGTCCTTCTTCCTAGGGTAGGCAGAAACTACCGATGATGATAACATGGCATAATATACATGAAATTTTGATAAAAATTGTTGAAAAAATTTTCAGTGTAATTAAATAAGCATATATTTAAATGTGTCTTAAGAAATTTCCAAGAATTTATAATTTATACTTCTTAGAACAAATTGATGCTGCCTAGTTTGGTTTTCTAATAGTTTAATTTTTTTGCAGGTTCAAACCGTGATTCAAACACTACAAAGAAAATAGTAAAACGTATAAAAATGTCTAACTATGAGCATAATTTATACCAGAAATTGGTTACGGCTAGAATTAAACTGTCAAAATGTCGAAATAGAGTGCAGAAGCAATCTTTACAGTTAAAAGCAGCCAAACATTTTATGAAGAGTAGCAAATTTATAGCTACTGTAAACAATTTGCCAAGTGCAGCAAAAGTTTTAACCATGTTACAGTTCAGAGAACATAGAAAGAAAGAAAAAGGCAGAAGATTTTCTACAGAAGAAAAAATATTAGCTTTGGCAATGCTGAAACAAAGTCCCAAAGGTTATCGCTTTCTGCGAAGAATGTTAGTATTACCTTCTCAGCAAATACTGATTAAATTTTTGAACCAAGCTAATATAAAGCCCGGTATTAATAATAATGTATTTGCCCAACTTAAAGAAAGAGCAAATAAAATGAAACCAGCGGACAAACTCTGCGTTTTAATGTTCGATGAAATGTCGCTAAAACCGAATGTAACATACAATGAGAGAAAAGATTTGGTGATAGGTTTTGTCAATAATGGACGCGAGACAAAACAAGAATTTGCAGACCACGCACAGGTGTTTATGATCAGAGGTCTCATTAGAAATTATAAGCAACCTGTTGCTTATACATTTTCACAGTCTGCAACCAAAGGCCCAGAGCTGGCTGTGCAAATTAAAACTATTATAAAACATCTCCAAGAAACTGGCCTCAATGTAGTGGCAACTATATGTGACCAAGGCACTAATAATAGATATGCCTTAAATCTTTTATTAAAAGAAACTAGGGGACATATGTTGAGGAGTGGACAAGAAGTCAAAGAAGACAATATTATAATAATTAATGACAAGAAAATTGTTCCTCTGTATGATCCCCCACATTTATTAAAAGGGATTCGTAACAATCTTTTAGATAAGAATTTAAAGTACACAATTGACAATGAAGAAAAGACGGCAAAGTGGGAACATATCAAACAATTGTACAATGAAAATCCTGCTTACAAAGGTATAAGATTAATGCCCAAGCTCACAGAGAACCATGTTGATCCAACAAAGTCAAAAATGAAAGTTAAATTTGCCAGCCAAGTGTTCAGTAGGACTGTTTCATCCACTATGGGATACCTTGCAGGTAAGGTTAAATTTCATGTTTTTAAAAAAGCATATTAGGGTGTCCACAAAATATAGTAGCTTATTTTTGATAAGCTAAAGTATGGAAGAATCCTATAATAAAGTTTTCTGAACTTCAAAATAATAACTAGCTTTTCCCCTCGACTTCGTCTGCGTAAATCGGAAACAAAAGAAGGTCAAAAATATCCCACAGGAACATACTCAATCTGCCTAGCCTTTTCCCAACTATGTTGGGGTCGGCTTTCCAGTCTAACCGGATGCAGCTGAATACCAGTATTTTACATGGAGCAACTGCCTATCTGACCTCCACAACCCATTAACTGGGTAATACGATAAGTACCCCTTGGTAAGACTGATTGTCAGACTTTCGGGCTTCTGACAACCCGTAACGACTATCAAAGATCCACGAATCCGGGACCAACGACTTAACGTGCTTTCCTAGGCACGGAGGAGTCTCAGTATGTAAAGATGGTCACCCATCCACGGACCGACCCCGGCAAGCGTAGCTTAACCTGATGGATCGACCCGTGCGGTTGTTAGCCACGAGCTCCTCCCCACAGGAACATACTACTAGAGTAAAAAGTATCCTACACTTCTGGACACATCTATTGGCCCACCTTAGAGTTTAGGTTTCGATGGCCCCTACCGAAATATGATTGCTAGATTGAATAAAAACTGTTGATGCAGTTTTAAACCTGATACATTTTACCATCTTTTTCGATCGTATTGTTTTAAATTTGAATTCAGAATACCATACGACATGGAGCTACGCCTAACAAGTCGGATATGCGCCTTGTTAAAGGCAATTGATTTTTGAATAAAAAACATGTTTTATCAAATAAAGGTTTAATTTAATAACGCGTGTTGCCTACATGGGCATCTACCACAGCTCTCATACGATTAGGCATAGAGTTTATCAACCGCTCTATGAAATTTTGAGGGATCATCTCCCATTCCTCTTCTATGGCAGTTTTCAACTCCTGCATCGTCTGGGCAACTGGCTGACGAGCCCTAACACGTCTTTTTAGCTCGTCCCACATGTGCTCAATGGGGTTCATGTCTGGGCTTCTGGCTGGCCAGTCCATAACTGTGATGTTCACATCCCGAAGATATTCCCTGACGATGCCGGCCGCATGGGCTCTTGCATTATCATGCATAAAAAGGAAATTTGGGCCCACATAGTCCGCGTATGGTATCACGTGAGGTTCTAAGCACTCACTAATGTACCTTTCAGCATTTAATGTTGGCAGCCGTGGTCCTGTAACAACCTCAAGTTGAGTTTTGCCGCTCGCGGATATACCGCCCCAGACAGTCCATGAGCCACCGCCATAAGCAACCCTCTCTTCAAAGCAGCATTGTGCGAAACGCTCTCCCTTACGTCGGTAGACCTTCTTCCTTCCATCATTGTCATGTAACACAATTTTAGACTCATCAGAAAAGAGTACACGGCTCCAATCTTGCTGTGTCCAATTTAAATGACTGCGTGCGAAATGAAGGCGCGCTGTTCGGTGGGCTCGCGTTAGTTTGGGGCCATTAGCTGGCTTGTGTGGTACCATATCGCGTTCTTTTAACCTTCTCCGAACAGTTCGAGCGCTCACAGATACTCCGTGGAAGTCGCGAAGTTGGTTTTGTATCTCAATGCGGGTAAGGTGACGATTTCTCAAGCTGGTCGTCACGATGAATCGATCCTGCCTTTCAGTTGTGACCCGAGATCGTGGCCTTCCTTGGCGACGAACAAAGCCGCCAGTCTCTAGGTACCTCCGATAAACATTTCGGACCGCAGATCGACTTAAATTAAGTTGAGCACTCACGTTTCTTTGGCTGTGTCCGGCCTGAATAAGTGCCACAGCTTGGGCGGCGACTTCAGGTGAAGTATCCATAGATTATTGATAGAACCTCACCTTAATGTTAAGAATAAGTAATGTTTGTTTCAAAACCAAAGATATCAATCACTTTTTCAAGAATTAAATCCAAGTAAACCAATAAAACCAAGTTTTCTTAGTATTCGATTGTTTGATATCAACAAACAGGCTCCAAATTGTCTTTTGTTTCTTTAAATTCTGTGTTCGAAATTCAAAAAAAGACTATTGAATGAAATTGTGAATGTGCCAGGTTCAAAACTGCATAAAAACTTTTTGCTCGACCTAATATAAAATTTTAGCTAGGACCAAACGAAACTGAAAATACAAGGTGGGCCAAAAGATGTGTCCAGAAGTGTATATTCTAATTACAACAGGTTATTGTTGACCTGTGTGCCAAATTCCATCCAAATCCGTTTAACTGTTAAAGTGTGATTGAGTAACAAACATCCAAACTCACAATCTTTCACATTTATGTAACATTGAATTGAATTAATATTATTTTACAGATAATGGAATCCTTCCAGAAGAATGCAAAGAGACTGCAGATATCCTGCTGTTTTTTGACAATTTATTTGATTCCGTCAATGGCAGTTTTACAAAAAAAAGGTATTCAAAACCTCTTTTGGGACCAGTAACCCCTAATTCGAAACACCACGACAATTGGGCAAAATCTAAAAAAGTGTTAAAATCAATGAAATTTATTACTGTACAAAATAAAATTGCAAGTGTACCTAGTCTTAATAACTGGATATGGACACTGGAAGGCATAGAAAGATTAGTTAAAATATTAGCTATTGATCATAATGTTACGTCTTTATGGATGCGGCACCTAAACCAACACCCGATTGAGAATTTCTTTGGGGCCATAAGAAGCCATGGGTGCCGCAACACAAATCCAACGCCCGAGAGATTTGAATCGGCGTTAACAACCTTATTGGTCAATAGCCTGTCCAGTGTCCATGCCCCTGGAGCAAATTGTGAAGAAGACCAATGCAATGCACTACATGCCCTCGTCGTTACGAAGAGTAGTGAAGCTGCGACGACTGGTGATATGGACTTAGATATTATCAATGAGATAACCTTTACACCTTTAGAGGAAAATAGTCAGCCCCAAATAATGGGACCCCTACAGTACGTATCAGGATATTTCTTAAAAAAAACTAAAAATAAAGTGTTTAGATCCTGCGAAATTTGTAAAGGTAATCTTTACAGTGAAATAGAAAATGATTTTATAAAAAGCAGAGATTATGCCAGTCGTCGTTGGCTTTCTAGCCCTAGCCCAGATTTTGTGACATGCATATCAAACATGCAAGATATTATAAATAAAATATTAATTTATAATTTAGAAAGAAAAGTCCTCAAGGAATTTATAAAAACAATTATTTTATTTTTTCTCGATTTTAATTTTATAACATGCTCAGTACATAGAGAAAAGTTAATAGAATTTTTAATTAATTTAGTGTGTAGATTTTTTATATTTACATATTGCAAAAATGTAAATAAAATAATAACTGGAAAAAAGGATATCGATAGCGATGAGGATGTGCTGCAATGCAAAGCAAAAAAGTATTTTAAACGATGTTTTAAAAGAAAAATTAAATGATTTTATGAATTAAAGTTATGGCTGCTAGAAAAACGATTTTGCTATGTGTGAGTTTTCTCTTGGTCCGTGGACTTACTATTTTGCCCTATCTACTTAGGCCCACTAGGGTATGTTATATCTATTGGTTCTACTAGTGTTGAAATAAAAAAAATACCTATGTATAAAAGAAATAATTACTATTATTTATTAAGAAAATATATAAATCAAGATGATTATGTTCTAAATAATCAATAAGAATTAATTCATGGTAATATGAAAGTCCGTAATTGTAGTAAGTAGATTTAAAATATGAAAGAAAAGGATAATTTTTTTAAAATTAATCAATGAGTTACAATACACTGAGGTAAATACCCCATACTAGGTCTAATTTCTTCATACACGTTATGTATTAAGTAATTTTTTATTGCGACACTAACAAAACCAAAGAACCAAAGAAGTATGTCCACGAGAATACATCCATTTTTATGTTTGCACAACAAACTTCTGGCTATGTGTAACGTTTCCTAATACATAGCTAGATATTTAGAGACCTACATTGTACTTGTAATTTAGAAATTGTATCAATACTTATTGCGAAATAAATGTTATGATTCTGATTATAAGGGTTTTCTTTTCTGTAGCTAAATATTTAAAAACTTATAAAACAGGTCAGGTCAGGTCAGGTTATATATATATATATATATATATATATATATATAAAGGGAAAGTTTTCGGTTTGTAGTTACAGAGGGCGCCACCAATCGCTTTCCTTCTGAAGCCGTCGAGTAAAGCCTCTATACCTATATAAAAAAAAGTACTCTGTGCCTTACACTGGCGAGTCAGCCCTGCTACCACATAGCTGACTAGATTGACTACATAATATTCTTACTAGGACACAAGCTATTCATACACATCATCATCTGCCTAGCCTTTTTTCAACTATGATGCAACTGAATACCCATATTTTACATGGAGCAACTGCCTATCTGACCTCCATAACCCAATTACTGGGTAACAATACTTCTTGGTAACAATGGTTACCAATGATAATATATGTGTCATAAAGAGAGTAGGTTTCAATATTTATTTATACCTGAATACACAGCTTCATTTGCTTCATCAGTTCAAACATTTGTTCCGGAGGTAAAGTGGCCACTGCTTTGCTGATAGCCTCCGGAGCTTTCTCTGGCTCAACCGGTTCTCCATACGGATTCTCTATCTGAAATATTTGACAAATGGGTCATCTTAACATTGCATACCTTTTGCCAAACTGAATCGGATGGTGCAGTCTTTAACATTAAGTAGCTTTACAGTCTATGTGGGATTTTTTAATTACTTCTTCACTAAAATAGTATTTTATTTTATTTTATTTGATAGGAATAACAACACAACACAGTAGGCATACAATATATAACTTGCAATAAAAGTAACAAATACACTACTCAAGACGTTATCCACAGATTACCATACAGAATAGCTAGCCGTTAGCAGAGCAAGTTAAAAAAGCACTTATATTACTTATTAACTATATATTAGGGCTATGATCTCTTAAAATAGTCATAATTTCACTCTTAAATATAGCTTGGCTGAGAAACATAATATCAGTAGAGCCAAACTGTTTATTATAGGTGTCAACCAAACGATGTAACGGCGAGCGAACGCCTGAGTTAGTTCAACAAAATGAAGTAGCAAATAGGTGTCTTGAACGAACCTCACGACCAATTACAGTACGAGGGATCAGGTAGCACAGACTGTTCACAAGATCAGTACAATCAAATTTATTGCGGCATATACTAAACAGAGTCATCATTCATCGTCAGTATATGGGTGATTAGAAAAATAAATTATATTATCACAGTAAGGGCGATTTATTTTGGTGAGTCCAAACTTCATGCAGACAGCTGTGCTGTAACATTTTTTAAGAACCAAATGGTGACATAAGGCGAGTCTGAGTGAGAGAACAAACGTGAAAGTTTCCAGTGCCAGTGTACCATGTCGTAGTGTATCTTTGCACTTTAGTTTAAACTTTACTAGTAACATTAAAATAAGATTAAAAGTGCTTATATAGTAGTTACCACATCTACAAATTAATAAGGTTTTTAAGATTTCTAAAGACGTTATTGAATATGCCTCACTGTTAGGCAACACACTACACAAACTAGTTGATTGGTTACCTGAGGTCCCTGCATCAGTGCTTGCATTTCCATCCTAGACTTCTCAGTACAAGCATTATCAACACGAAGGGATCGCCCACCGATTTCATACCCGTTAAGGTTTCGCATAGCGCTGAGCGCAGTCTCCTGATCCTTATATTCACAGAATCCATAGCCTTTCGGTTTGCCGGTCTCTCTGTCAAATACCAGCTTGAAGGAAAGCACAGGACCGACCTCACTGAAAATATCTTTCAGTTTCTCTTCTGTAGCCTCGTAAGGTATGTTACCAACTAAAATAGAAACACAAAATAAATACAATAATTTCTGTTGATAAATTACAATTATTATGGATTTGACAATTTTGTTTCGCTTTCATCTTACCGAAGACAGATCTCATGGATTTGTCCATGATACTTTGTTCCTCCTTTTCTTTGCTTTTATCCATGGTTGATACCTTTCGTACACTGCAGTAATAAAATACACAGAAAAAGCCTCAGTAAGTTAGAAAATCTAACCTGACTTTCCAACTTTCCGAATTTTGAATGATAGTTATTTGACAGCAAAGTCACAGACAAAACAAAATGAACGCAACGCAAACGCAAAAACCACAGGTTAGTAATTTAGTACCAATAGACAACACAATCATAGTGTTGTAAGGGAGTGAATCATCGATATGTCTATCGACAGAACTACTGCAACAGGGTGAATTTCAACAAATGCCATTTTTCTTATCATATCGGTGAACTTTTTCATTTATATATATTTTTTATTTTTTTCATGTTTAATGTAATATTTAGGATACTAAATACTCCCTTATTGGTAACCATCAACGTATCTTTTAAGACTATGGAGAAAATTCAGTTTGAATTCTGGTTTCCACCGATGTGACAATCCGGCACCGATTATCTTTTCTGTACACCGATATGATAAATTTATTCACCGATGTGATATACATATACAGCGATATGATAATCTATCCACCTTTGAACATCAAAAAAGAAATAGTAGGCTTATACATTTTTGAAGGAGTGACTAAGAACTGAATATCTGAACTAAGGGTATTATTTTCTTAGAATAAAAAATAATGTTTTTTTTTATTATCATTGTGTTTATTTAAAAGAAGTATAAAAAACAAAAATTTCTTGTACGTTATTGTACAATACACATTTATTAATGTGGCGATCAAGCTAATTGTTTTGCCATGTGTACACTTAAAACATTGTGGCGTTCTAGGTTCAACAATACTAAGAATAGAAACTTTATATAAGAAAACTTTATATACCTAATTAATCAGCCTTTTAAGTTTAACCTTAATCATAACAACACTACAATAATCACAGCTTTAATTATCACTTAATTTAATATTTTTAAAATCTTTGTTCTCAGTGCGTAAGTATCATAGATTACATAGAGATCGCTTATATCTTACATCTAGCAAATAATCTTTACCCTTAAAAAAAAAACTTAAATTAAATCTGTCAGTATAATTTGGTTATTATGTTAATCAGCCTTTAAGTTCAACATAAATCACTACAGAACTTGAACCGTCTTCGTACTCCACTTTTATTAAATTGCACCATAATTAGACTTTTAAGTCATAGAAGACTATGTAGTATACCTATAGTTAATCACAGCACTTAATTACGTACTTTTATAATTATTATCTGTTACAACAATTAAACCTTTTTTTTTCAATTAAAACTAAAAACAATAAAAATAAAAATTTTAAAAACAAATCAGCCCAGATCAAAATAAGTCATCATCAGTGTCACTGCAACCAAAATAATTAAATCTCTGTTTGATGTCAGGAGTTGGTTTACGTGGCTCATTTTTTTCTTTTTTAAAGTTAATTTTAGATTTTACTCTAAATATTTCCTCATCGGTGTCACTGTCTTCCACGGTAGGACTTGAAAATCTATTAGATGCTTTTACCGTATCCTCTTTATTTACGAATTGAGTTGATTCCTCTAAACCAACTAAAATGTTCGTGTCAATTTTCTCTAAAAATGAACAGGCAGGAGTACTTTGATCAAGATCTACATAGTTCAATAGCAAATTTTCAGACATTTTTGTCGAAGAGGATGATCTGGGTGCCGCATTTTCCGAGATTTTTAATGTATTTGATGGTGTAAAATACTTTGAATGTGATGGCTGTGGGAACAAAATTAATTTGTCAGTTAACTTTACTGGTCGCATTTTAGTGATATCTATTTTGGATTTAGTTCTGGATTTTTTATTACTCGAAGTAGAAAGTTGAGGTTTAGACTTAATTTCGTGTTCGGTTGACAAATTGTGGAAGTCTAGATGTTTGCCATGTGGACATTTAACAACATATTTCATACATTCATCTTCTATACAAGAAAGTCGACGTAAAACTATACGATTTTTAGCTTCTTTAGTCCAAATGACTTGTTTGACTTGCAATGTTCCACGAAATGTGTTCAAATTTGTAGGGAGAAGCCAGTCCTTTTCTTCAACTTCATATTCTTCTACAGTACTAATTTTCACGCCTTGGACAGCAGATTTTAAATAGTTTACAAAAGAGTCTATATTATTCATATCACCATCGTGTGCAACAAATCGATCCGCCGTTCGCTTCAGTAGCCCACCTACTCCATCTGGCGCACCTTTTCCATGACCACATTCACTATAGTTCCATATTATGTTAGTCAGAGAAGAGCAGTAAATACTGAGTTGGGACATAATATAAAAAATTTTCTTATTCCGATACTGGCCTGATGGAGAATCAGAAATAATAATAAGATTCTGAACAATTGGAGCTTCCTGTTTAATTTCTTCTAATATTGGAACAAGGTGAGCCCAAACGGCGGCAGCATCATGGCGCAGTGAAGAACTAATAGTGCAGAAACATTGAGTTGTTATATTCTCTTCCTTATTTTTATAGTAAATTACAGCAGTGTGTAATGTGAATTGTTGACGACTGCCACCAAAGTGCATAGATTGTATTTCGGACCCGTACTTGGAGCTATAGTTCTCACTAAAGTCAATGTGAACGACACAATCCTTTTCAGTCATGTTTTGTTTGTAGTGCTTAAAAGCTTGACTTTGATTTCGTATATTACTACAATGTGTTAAGAACGGTTTCAGATTGTTTTCAAATATTTTGATTAGTTGTAATGGTTTAACGGTTATTTTTACTTTTTCTACATTAACGGCTATTTTATCGACTCCATTTTTTTTGTAATTCTTTTTTATCTTCTTCCAATTCCAATAAATAACATCTTTGGAGTTATCAAATTCTTGATAATTTAAATGACGATTCTTACAGACAGGACATGTTCTTTGCAGGCATTCTACCTTAAAAATATCACAGCAAATACTACTTAGAATTTCAGTCGTGGTGTTTTCTTTTATGATACGATTTCTTTTTAAAGATGATATAACAAGATCCATGTTCTCATGTTTCTCACATAGGCATGTATTTCTCAAGTTTAATTTTGGCTGCGTGACCCAAAACGGCCTCATTCTTGTAAAAGTGACGTAACTGATTGGAGGGTAGCCCGAAGTCAAATACTTTTTGTGTAAATTTTTAATTATGTCTTTCATCAGCCTTTTCTGTTTTTTTACTCCATTTTGTGTGACAGTATCCTTTTTACCTGGGCAAAGATTTGAATTTTCATCATCCTCAAAAAACTGAACAACAATCTTACGGATACGTTTTTGCAGGTCTATATTTTTTGGCTTCGTTGGGATTCGTCTCACTTCTAAATTACTCTGTTTTAATTTCTTAAATTCTTGATGTAGTCTCATGTATCTCTTTTTGTACATTAGTTTCTCTTTATTAGCCTTTGCCAATTGTTTTCTTAAATCGTGTATTTGCTGAGTTTTAACGTTTTGATATTTACGAAATTTCATTTTAATGTCTTGTTTGAATTTAACAGTATTAAAGGATGTGTCTAAGTTAGGACTATTTGGGCGTAATGTTGATTCTTCTGAATTTATAGAACTAATACTTGGCGTTCGTAAAGGAGATGCTATTGATAAATCTAGGGGACTGCTTGTACGTAAATAGTGGGAACTACTCGCTACTATGGCATCAATACGCAAATTAGGACTATTACATCGAACATTCTGTCGCAATAGCCGTGGGCTATGAGGTCCTATTACACTTCTGGACACATCTTTTGGCCCACCTTGTATTTTCAGTTTCGTTTGGTCCTAGCTAAAATTTTATCTTAGGTCGAGCAAAAAGTTTTTATGCAGTTTTGAACCTGGCACATTCACAATTTCATTCAATAGTCTTTTTTTGAATTTCGAACACAGAATTTAAAGAAACAAAAGACAATTTGGAGCCTGTTTGTTGATATCAAACAATCGAATACTAAGAAAACTTGGTTTTATTGGTTTACTTGGATTTAATTCTTGAAAAAGTGATTGATATCTTTGGTTTTGCAACAAACATTACTTATTCTTAACATTAAGGTGAGGAACTATCAATAATCTATGGATACTTCACCTGAAGTCGCCGCCCAAGCTGTGGCACTTATTCAGGCCGGACACAGCCAAAGAAACGTGAGTGCTCAACTTAATTTAAGTCGATCTGCGGTCCGAAATGGTTATCGGAGGTACCTAGAGACTGGCGGCTTTGTTCGTCGCCAAGGAAGGCCACGATCTCGGGTCACAACTGAAAGGCAGGATCGATTCATCGTGACGACCAGCTTGAGAAATCGTCACCTTACCTCCATTGAGATACAAAACCAACTTCGCGACTTCCACGGAGTATCTGTGAGCGCTCGAACTGTTCGGAGAAGGTTAAAAGAACGCGATATGGTACCACACAAGCCAGCTAATGGCCCCAAACTAACGCGAGCCCACCGAACAGCGCGCCTTAATTTCGCACGCAGTCATTTAAATTGGACACAGCAAGATTGGAGTCGTGTACTCTTTTCTGATGAGTCTAAAATTGTGTTACATGGCAATGATGGAAGGAAGAAGGTCTACCGACGTAAGGGAGAGCGTTTAGCACAATGCTGCTTTGAAGAGAGGGTTGCTTATGGCGGTGGCTCATGGACTGTCTGGGGCGGTATATCCGCGAGCGGCAAAACTCAACTTGAGGTTGTTACAGGACCACGGCTGCCAACATTAAATGCTGAAAGGTACATTCGTGAGTGCTTAGAACCTCACGTGATACCATACGCGGACTATGTGGGCCCAAATTTCCTTTTTATGCATGATAATGCAAGAGCCCATGCGGCCGGCATCGTCAGGGAATATCTTCGGGATGTGAACATCACAGTTATGGACTGGCCAGCCAGAAGCCCAGACATGAACCCCATTGAGCACATGTGGGACGAGCTAAAAAGACGTGTTAGGGCTCGTCAGCCAGTTGCCCAGACGATGCAGGAGTTTAAAACTGCCATAGAAGAGGAATGGGAGATGATCCCTCAAAATTTCATAGAGCGGTTGATAAACTCTATGCCTAATCGTATGAGAGCTGTGGTAGATGCCCATGGAGGCAACACGCGTTATTAAATTAAACCTTTATTTGATAAAACATGTTTTTTATTCAAAAATCAATTGCCTTTAACAAGGCGCATATCCGACTTGTTAGGCGTAGCTCCATGTCGTATGGTATTCTGAATTCAAATTTAAAACAATACGATCGAAAAAGATGGTAAAATGTATCAGGTTTAAAACTGCATCAACAGTTTTTGTTCAATCTAGCAATCATATTTCGGTAGGGGCCATCGAAACCTAAACTCTAAGGTGGGCCAATAGATGTGTCCAGAAGTGTAGTTCTTGAGAAATACCGGGCTCATTATCTTGATTTTTCGGTAGCGATTCTGCGTCATTGGTCTCTGAAACACTTGTTGGGTTGTTGCGGGCACCATTTGCCTTATTTTTTTTCCGCTGATAATATGCACGGGCACTGATTCGGTTTTTCTTTTGTGCATTGCGACGTGCATGTGCAGTCATTTGGCTTCGGGTTAGGATAAGTCCAGCTGCCTTTCTTTTAGCTAAGCGTTCTCTGTCTTTTCTTAAATGCTGCTCTCTTAACACAGGATCACTTTTGATTTTAGCTTTTCTTATTCTTTCCATCAACCTCTTTCTCTCTTTTTTCTCCTCCTCGTTTAGTTTTGATTTCAGCATTCTTAAACAAAATTAATCTTAAACAAAATTACTCGAACGAATTGTGTGCGGCACGAGCTGCACACAAGTTAATATTTATGAAAGTTAAAAAATATAATATGTGTATATGTATGTATATAATGTATGGTTGTAGGTATGCTCCATTGTTTTTTTGTTTACTTTAATGAAATGACACTATGTCTACCAATATGATAAAATTACACCGAGGTGATAATATGATCTACCGATGTGATAAAACAATCCACCGATGTGACAAAACTATGCGTCGATCATGAATCAAAACACCGATATGATATTTAAGACACCGATTGATTTTTCTTATCACATCGGTGTAAATTATCACATCGGTGGTAAAAAAGACCACCGATTACAGCGATATGAGAACAGCGACGTGAGAAATTATCGACTTTTTTGAAAATTATGAAAAATGTATAATATTTAGGCTAAATTCAAGTACCTATAATGATGCTAATTTACTTACTATGTCTGTTAGAACCAAACAATCGTAATAAAACTTCACATTACACTAGAAAAATGCAACCACCGATAATATAAAATAATTGCTTGGAAGTAACTGAAATGTCGTACTTACGTAATTGGCGGGAATATGCAGCGATTTGACACACGTCCGTCCTGACTGCGCACTAGCACACACTAACGAGGGAAATAAAATTGGGGTGGGGACACTGTCGGACTCATCGATGCAAAGTTAGGTTTAAATTACTTTTGTGCAGCGATATGACAAAATTTTGCGAGACAAGTACATTTATGCCTCTCAGTAATAAATATTATGAATTACGTAATAAAATATGCTACATATTAATAATAAAACTAATATTCTATGAAATAGAATAAGTTATATTCTTAAGTTACTTATTTTTATAACGATATAAGCGTTTTTGCTTGTAAAAAAAGTAGAGGGACAGCACCGATGTGACAAAAATAGAGGTTTATGTATTTATTTCTACCTTTGTAAATAGACTTAGACAAATAATATTTTATGCCACAACCCAATAAATACCTAATGAATACAAAAAAAAATAGTACAGAACAATATTCCTTTTTTCAAATACTAATTTCAATGAAGACAAAAAAAAAAGTCGTTTGGGAAATTCACCCAACACCAAAAGCTACGGTCACGGAACATGTCAACTTTAGCTACGGTTTCAGAGAAGAGTAGCTTGCTACATATTACGAATCTGTGGAGAAGAGTGGAGGTGACAGCGCGGTTAGCCCCCGAAATTATTATTTTTTTGCCTTTTTTGGAATGTGCAGGTGTCAGATTGTATCTTAATCAAAATATGGTTCGCGAAATAACAAATATGTATTTACGTAATGATAATCATAAGAATCATCTATACATCTCCCTAAGTTAGATTTGCCCCGGATTGGTCTGTAATCCGCACCAAATCTAACTTAGATTTTAATTATGTAAGCGCTAGGGTAGGGTAGCCCGTAAAAATCAATTTTTCTAACGTTTAAAAAAAAACTGAGCCAAGTGCGTGTCGAACCACGCACAATGAAGGGTTCCGTAGTTGAAAAGAATTTAACCCAAAAACCAACTTAATATTGCAAGATTGCAACCCCAAAAAAAAAATATGTGATACAATTTTGAACTTTTTCTTTTACTTGTTCTGTGAGACCTTGCTTCTTGCCAAATTTCATGATTCTAGGATAGCGGGAAGTACCCTATAGGTTTTGATTTACTTGCGAGTATCAAAATATGTCACATAAATGGCCGTATTTTTTATAGCGTTGACTTAGAAACTTCATTTTTTTAGAACTATAGGGGACCATAGACCTACGTATACGCGTTCCTGAGAAAAAGGGTCTTGACAGACAGACATACAGTCAGACGGACAACGAAGTGATCCTATAAGGGTTCCTTTTTTTCCTTTTGAGGTACGGAACCCTAAAAACGTATAGATATACGAGAAATATTAGGTTGGGGAAAAAGTCTTTTCGCATTTTATTATGTATGAACTTAAAATAAAATCTCTTTTGCTATACTATTTGTATCTGGCTGGTTTTGGTATCATTGAAAGTTTAAATTCTAAAGAAATCCAAATTCAAATTAGGAAAACGTGTGATTTTCATTTGTTTTTCGTACAGTCAAGATGAGTGAATCTAATGAAGAAATTCGATACATTTTAAAATTTTACTACAAAAAAGGTAAAAATGCAACGCAAGCCGCGAAAAAAAATTGCGATGTTTATGGACCCAGTGCTGTGTCTGTGAGAGTAGCACAAATTTGGTTTAGGCGTTTTCAATCCGGAAATTTTGATGTCAAAGATGCACGTCGCTCTGGTCGCCCTCTTACGGATAAAATGGATGCCATTTTTGAAAAAGTGGAGCAAGATCGGCATATCAGTAGTTACGACGTAGCTGAAGAACTGGGAATTGACCACAAAACAGTTTTGGCGCATTTGAAAAAAACTGAGTACACAAAAAAGCTCGGTATTTGGGTACCTCACGAATTCACTGAAAGAAACCTAAAGAACCGTGTACTCGATCATTTGTGATTCTTTATTACGACGTAATGAAACCGAATCATTTTTGAAGAAGCTGATAACTAGTGATGAAAAGTGGATCACGTACGACACGAACGTGCGAAAAAGGTCGTGGTCAAAGGCCGGTCAGGCTTCACAGACTGTGGCGAAACCCGGGTTAACTCGCAACAAGCTGATGCTGTGTGTGTGGTGGGATTGGAAGGGCATTATTCATTATGAGCTGTTACCACCAGGCAGGACCATCGATTCTGAACTCTATTGCGAACAACTGATGAGATTAAAGCAAGAAGTTGAGAGATAGCGGCCGGAGTTAATCAACAGAAGGGGTGTGGTTTTTCATCATGATAACGTTAGACCTCACATATCTTTAGCCACTCAGCAAAAATTAAGAGAGTTTGGCTGGGAGGTGTTAATGCATCCGCCGTATAGTCCTGACCTTGCACCTTCAGATTTCCACCTGTTTCGGTCTCTTCAGAATTCTTTGGGCAGTGTCAGGTTAACATCACGAGAGGACTACCAAAACCACTTGTCGCGGTATTTTGATCAGAAGTCCCAAAATTTCTGTAGCAATGGGATCATGTCCCTACCGACAAGATGGCAAAAAGTTATCGAACAAAATGGTACCTACATACGAGGTGCATTCAATAAGTACCTAGCCTCATCGCCAGAGGGCGCTGTAGTTTCAAAAGAGTTTTACCACAGTGTAGCACATTCTTTTTTAATTCTTTTTTCAAATTTTCATTCCAATCCCTTCATTTGTTTTAATTTGACAACTTATGGAAGCGAACGTGTCGATCGGTTTTACAAAAATGGAAAAAGAGCAATATCGTTCGGTGATTCGATTCCTATTTTTGGAAGGGAAAACGCGCATCGAAATCAAAGAGCGCTTGGATGCTGTGTACGGTGACTCTTCTCCTTCGATGGCCACCGTCAAGAATTGGTTCAACGAGTTTGCACGTGGCCGTACGTCGGTTTTTGATGAACCACGTCCAGGTGCACCGAAAACAGCTGCTACGGAGGAAAACATTAAAAAAATCCATGATCTCGTATTGGCAGATCGCCGATTGAAGGTGGGAGCTAGCTGAGACTGTAGGCATTTCAGAAGGAACAGTGCATCATATTCTTCACGAGGAACTCGGCATGAGAAAGCTGTCGGCGCGATGGGTGCCGCGTTTACTCACACCAGAAAACAAGCGCAACCGTGAGACCACATCGGAGACGTGGTTGGCGCTGTTTAAGCGGAATCCAGCGGAGTTTTTGCGTCGTTTTGTGACCGTCGATGAAACCTGGATCCACTGGTACACACCAGAGACCAAGGAGCAATCAAAACAATGGATCCAGACCGGGGAACGTGCTCCAAAGAAGGCGAAAACTGTAAAATCGGCCGGAAAAGTTATGGCCACCGTTTTCTGGGATTCACAAGGTGTGATCTACATCGATTACCTCGAGAAGGGTAAAACAATTACAGGGCTTTACTATGCCGATTTATTGGGCCGATTCGACGCCGAATTAAAGAAAAAACGACCCCATCTGGCGAAGAAAAAAGTGCTGTTTCACCACGACAACGCACCGGTTCACACGTCTGCCGTTGCCATGGCCAAATTGGTCGAATTACGCTACGAATTGTTGCCCCATCCACCGTATTCTCCAGATTTGGCCCCTTGTGACTTCTTTCTGTTTCCTAATCTGAAAAAATCACTCGCCGGGAATAGATATGGATCGAATGAGGAGGTCATCGCCGCCACGGAGGCCTATTTTGCACAGTTTGACAAAAACTATTTTTCGGACGGGTTAAAAAAGTTGGAGCATCGCTGGGCTAAGTGTATCGAACTAAAAGGAGACTATGTTGAAAAATAAATTGCCACTTTTCCAAAATTTTCGTTTACTTTTTGTAGGCTAAGTATTTATTGAATGACCCTCGTACCTACTTTAGATAAATGTAAATAATGTATATTAAAAAATGTTTTGAATTTTCTTAAAAATGCGAAGAATCTTTTTCCCCAACCTATTATGATTTTCGACCATAACCAGAATAATTCTCAATCTGTCTATATATTTAAAATGATAAACTGACTGACTGACTGGGTGATATATTAACACACAGCCCGAACCGCTGGGTCTAGAGATTCCAAAGTTGGCACGTAGGTTCTCTGTGAGGTCTAGGGGTGCACTAAGAAAGGATTTCTAAAAATTCACCCCCTGAAGGGGTGAAACAGGGGTCCAAAGTTTGTATGAAAAATCTTATTCCTTGAGTTAATAGACTTGAAACTTGGCATGAATATTTATCTAAGTAAATTACAAAGTTTCTTTTTTTTAGTTTTCCTAAACTACCCCCTCAGGAGGGATTGGGGGGTGTCAAAGTTTGTATGGAGGAATTTTAACGCGCGGTCCGATTAACTGGAAACTTACTATTTATACTTGAAACCAAAAATAAAGAAAAAGGTGTATCAGGGTTTTACGAAAATCTACCCCTAAAGGGGTGAAAAGGGGTGTCAATTTTACAGGGCAGGATTTACTGCGGGGCTTGATTAACTTGAAAATTGGTGTAAATAATCTTTCAGTCAAGTTACGGAAATATCCCAAACGATTTTTTAAAAATTCCATGCCTGTGGTGAAAACAGGGAATATAGTTTATATGAAAAATCTTATTCATTTGGTTAAATAGCTTGAAACTTGGCACAAATACTTGCCTAAGCAAGTAAAAAAGTTTGTCATTAATAGTTTCTCCCCCAGAGGGAAGGGTAGAGGGGAGGAAGGAAGGGGAGGGTGTGGTGAGGACGGAGAGAGGGAGGATGATGAAGGGAGAGGGAGAGGGATAGGAGGGCGTAGTGAGGAGGGAGGGTGTGGAGAAGGGAAAAGTGGGGAGGGAAAAGCGGTAAAGGGGGTGTGAGAGGTGGTGAGGGGGAGCGGGAGGTTAGCGGGAAAGGGATGTGGTGAGAGGGGTGATAGGGAGAGGGGGCGGTGAGGGGGATGATGGGGAAGGTGAGAGGAATGGGAAGAGGGGTTAGAGGGAGAGGAAGGGTAAGAGGTGGGGTAAGAGGGGACGACGACGAGTGTCTTTACACCTTAAAGTTGCTTTTTGTATAGCACTGATTCATTGAAGATACCCAGCCCGACAGAAATGACCGAAAAATAAAAAGTCTGAAACTCGGTACGGCACAAAAAACAGCGAGTAAACTCCAGTCGTGCGTCGGAGCTGACATACACACTTTTTTTTGTTTGTTTGAACGCACTAATCTCTGGTACTACCAGTCGGACTTTAATAATTATTATTGCATTTGATAGTCCAATTCCTAAGGTTTACTACATATTTAACATCACTCTAAAACTCTTAGGTGCTGTGCAAAACGAAAAAACTCAGAAAGAACGCTAAGCGAAAATTAAGTTTCTATTATAAAGCGTGAGCAGGCAGTGCTATGTGACGGGGTGGGTCGGGGGAACAAGAAATTTCACGCGGACGAAGTCGCGGGCAGAAGCTACCTCAATACATAAAAAGAAAATTCTTGACTGACTGACTCATCAACGCACAGCCCAAACCCTTGGACCTATAAAGCAGAAATTTTGCACAGAGGTTCCTTTTATAATGTGGACTAGGTATAAGGATGGATTTTTGCTCCCGTGGGATATGTTCCGGCATCCACGCGGGCGAAGCCGCGGGAAAAAGCTAGTCTAAATATATAAATTAAGAAACTGACTGAGTGACAGACATATCAACGCACAGCCCAAACCGCTGGGTCTAGAGATTCCAAATTTGGCACGTAGGTTCCTTATGAGGTCTAAGAGTGCACTAAGAAATAATTTTTCAAAATTTACCCTCTAAGGGGGTGAAATGGTGGTTTGAAGATTTTTCATACAAACGTATGAAAAATCTTATTCTTTGAGTTAATAGACTTGAAAACTTGGCCCGAATATTTATGTAATTATATTATAATTTTTTTATTAAAATATTTTTCATTTTTAGTTTTCCTAAACAACCCGCTAAGGAGGGATTTTTAAAATTCCACCCCTGGGAGAAAACAGGGAATTTAGTTTATATGAAATGTCTTATTAATTTGGTTAATTAAAACTTGGCACAAATACTTGCTGGATTTTTGTTCCCGTGGGATATTTTCCGAGATCTACGCGGGCGAAGCCGCGGGCAAAAGCTAGTAATCTATACAACTCTAAGTTCAAACCTTAGCGCCACTTCTGCGATAAGTTACATTTTCTTTTGACCATTCATACAGAAACAGGTGTTACTATGTCGAGAATGCAGGAAAGAGCGAAATGAGCTGGAAAACGTTTGGAACCCCGTCTTGGATTAGTCAGATTTTTTCACATCAATTTGTGATCATAATAATTATGCAGAAAAGAAAAATTTCTTCTACTAATTGAAAGCTCATACAATTTTCTACAACTTTTATTCTATAGGTACACTTTTTCCAGATTTCCGAAAATTTTTACTTTTCGGAGCGTGTAGCTCGAAAACGTTTTGTAAATTGGAAAAAGTGTACCTAGTACCTACAGAATAAAAGTTGTAGAAAATTATATGAGCTTTTATTTGGTAGAAGATTTTTTTTTCTCCCTACAACGTATTGTTTTTGAGATTTTAGCGAAAAACCCAAAAGCGGGAACTTTCCCCCCTCCCTACACTCCGGCTCGCCTCCTAGATGTCATGATTTTTAGTACGTTCACTCCCGAAGTACCCTGAACACAAGTCTCTGAAGGAATCGCTTAAGTCCCAGCTCACGCACTCTACACCACCTTTTGGGCCATTCGGTGGTCCGATCGTAGAAATAGCCATATCGTGACGAAAGCAACCTATTTATCGATATTCCCAGCTGAAAACTGGGCATATCGCAAAGTAATAGTTGCATTTGACGCCCCTAGCGGCACTCCGACCAAATGTTTAGGTTGCAACTGTGACCAACCGCTGTGAGCTGTGGCAGGGGCCCGGCGAGCGTTACATCCAAGTTGGTCGCAGTTACTTGATAGTTATTTAGTATTTTTAGGACCGATGCACAACAAAAACAAAGCGACATCAACGCCTCTACCAGCGCATAATCAAACGAATTTACAATGTATGTTTAGGATCACTAATGTATTACCACATCATGAAGGTGTCGTGCGATTAACTGTTCATATCGTCAAACGTTGAGTATTCAATAATCTGGTCAGACTCCATCATGAATAATCATGATGTGACCAGCGGCCGAATATTTCATGAAATACAACCATTTCATGAAATGGTTGAACACTTCATGAAATATCAATTCTAAGATCTGGCTACGACTGTAATATTACCTAAAATAATCAAATTTTTATTTGCTACACAATTTTAACTTTATGATTTTTTTAGGTGTATAGTAATCACAATAAAAAACTCAATAAAGTTAAAATTGAATCGAAATCTTTCTTCACCAGCGAGTTAAAGTTAGGACGATGTTGAACTATTTTAAGTTATTTATCTTATTATTTATTGGATTTATATCAAAATGCTTGATGACGAACAATGATGAAGAAGGATGTAAGAGTTTCTATGATGGATCTCAGTGGTGCAGTAAGTTTTTTTTTACGAGTTTTTAAGAGACATACTTTTAGAGGTATGAGGAACAGGGTATAAACTTCACACATCCACCATAGAAAAGGGAGGATCCTCCGATCAGACGGGTGTTGTGTCTGATAGGCTACTGCCCGACGGTTGATGTTAGAATGTTTATTTATTTATTTATTTATCCAATCTTACATTATCTTAACAGGTCCACACCCAATGCGATAATGTGATTACAGATTATCACTTATTACTTAATAAATAATGTTGTAATTATATGCTAGTCGTGCGTTAAACTCTGCTTGTGCGATGCACGATTTGTGTAACGTCAGGTCTCTGATACGTAGGTATTTCGCATGTGGCGTTGTAGATGCCGCCACAAGGCAAAGGGATTTAAAATAGCCTCCGCTTATCGCGAGTGACTAAAGTCAGCAACAAAAGTTCATTCTTCTTGTCATATCTATTAAAATGAACACACACTTTTCTTGCTAATACTTTATGTACTCTTTCTCGTGACCAATTTTCTTTTATTGGCTTACATTCCCTTCAACTTAGGTTACATACTTTTTTTTTTTTTTGTGGATGGGAAATCATCAAATGACTTCTCCCGCTCCGGGCAGAGCGGGAGGGCGTGTCAGACTTTTACTGACTAAAACCCACCCGTGTTCCTTCAGTTGCCCGTGCCAGGGCCACGGTATCTCTTTCGAACTACCCGCGACCCCGGCGGCTTCGGCCCTATTGGACCCCGTCACTGCTGACATCTCTTTGAGGCGCGCGTGGAACACAACGCGCCGTCGACCCGGGCCTGGTCCTTACCGGACGGCGAGCTGCCCATTACTCGTCGTCCGCAAGCCCGCGCCTACGGTGGCCGGGAATCGGCGATAGATTCCCGCCGCCCAGGGCGTCTCCTGCGGCGGCTAGGGGCGCGAGGGCGCGGCTGTTGCCTCTCCCTCTCGCGTTCCGCCTCCTCCTTTGCGAGCATTATAGGTTACATACCTACAGTGCAAGTTTCATCAAAATCGGTTCAGTAGATTTCAAGATATGGACTAATTCGTGTAAGTGTGACGGTTTGGCTTATTGATACGAGTTACGGGTGTGGGCAATACTCAATGGTAAAGTAGATGGAGTTGTAGCAGTAGGCTTGTTACGTAAACGCAGCATTTCTTGGTATGCTCGTATATCGTGAAGTTGTTTCAAAAGTTTGTTGGATCTAACTCATCTAACAGCAAGGCCATCAAGCGTTTTAACCCTACTCAAAGCAATACTTGACCTTTTGAGTATAAATGTTCCAGTTTTTACATAAAACTAGAAATTACGAAATAAAAAAATCTACTCCAACAAAAAGAAATCAAATTTTGTAAACAAAAGTAAGCAACAAAACGAAATCATTAATTAATTTCGTGTAAGTAGGTATACATTCAATCAAAAATGTATCGGGAATGGATGATTTGTTTATGGTTCCAAATTAAATTTTTTGTTTTTTTTTTTGTTGTTAGATTGGCAGAGCTGTTTTTCATTTTGTTTTGGCGCCGAGTTTGAGTTGCAGGCAGTGCTGTTTTTAGAACATGTCTAGTGTGTATAGTGTATAGCGAATTTCTTATTGGACAAAAACATCGAACAAAGAGTTTGTCTTAAATTTTGCATCGCCAATGGAATTTCGTTCGGAGCCCCTGAAAATGTTACAGAAGGCTTACGGTGAATCGAATGGCTGTGGTACAAAGCGTTCAAAAGCGGGCGAGATGAGATATGATGGAAGATTTGCCTCGCTCTGGTAGGCCACCAACATTTTCAACTGAAGTTAACATCGCAAATGTGAAGCAAATGGTGACTAAAAATCCTCATTCAAGTTTGAGAGAGATAGTCGCTGAACTTTCTGTGTCTCACGAGTCGATCCGTAGGTACCATTTAAATAATCACTTGGGTATGAAACATGTTGCCGCTCGGCTAATCCCAATTTGGGACTCCCAAAAGGCCTGAATTTTCTCCAAAAACTCAATCGCATTCGCTGAGGACTTGCTAGAAGAGTCAATTCCGAGTCCGACCATAAAGTAATAATTCCGACCCAACCGTCATGAAACCAACGCATTGTTACTTGTTACTGGTGACGAGACGTGGGTACACGAGGTCGAGTTTGGCATGCGAACAACAACAACAACAACAACAACAACATAGTCGACAAGCTTCGGAGTGGCGCGGATGGCGCCTTCCAAATGAACCGAAACCCGCAACCGAGAAAACTACGCCCAAAGAGTATAACTACGCCAGTCGATCAAAACTCAAAGTCATGTTGACCGTTTTCTTTGACTATCGCGGTGTTGTGCACTCGGAATTCTTTCCGGAAGGTCAAACAGTAAATAGGTAATAAATAGTCCGTGCCTCGGAAAGCACGTTAAGCCGTTGGTCCCGGCTGTTATTCGTGGATTTTTCGACTGTCGTTACGGGTCGTCAGAAGCCCGAAAGTGACAACCAGTCTTACCAAGGGGTATCATATTACCCAGTTACTTGGTTGTGGAGGTCAGATAGTCAGTCGCTCCATGTAAAATACTGGTATTCAGCTGCATACGGTTAGACTGGAAGCCAACCCCAACATAGTTGGGAAAAGGCTAGGCAGATTGATTGATTGAGGTCAAACAGTAAATAAAGAATATTACCTATTTGAGCGTTAGAGAGCAAATTCGACAAAAAAGGCCAGATTCGTGGAACTGGAAAGAAAATTCTTGGATTTTGCACCACGATAATGTGCCTTCGCATAAGGTTATCATAGTGAACGAATTTTTGACCAAAAACTCAACAAATACCATCGAGCAACTACCGTAATAGATATGGCTCCAGCAGACTTCTTTCTTTTTCCTAAACTCAAATTACCACTTCATGGCACCCGTTTTCATTTGGTAGAATACATACAGTCCTACCAACTTATCCGTGAACTGAAAGAGGACGGCACCGTCGATGCGTCGACCATGGACGACACAATCGAATGACATGCATCGGCACAATCAAATGACATTTCAACATGACGGCCGTAGTTCCAATTTTCGCCATTTCACAGATAAGTTGGTAGGAGTGTAAAGGAGAATTTGGTTTTTTTTGGTCCCTAAAAGCACCACTTGGTGAAGTGGAACTGATGAGGAAGACCAGAGATGACCATCGGAACTACTCAATAATACGTATTTCACGGGTTGCGATTCGATTATTGCTAAGCAATTTATGCTCGTCACAATACCTATGTTGAAGTGGAGCTGATGTTGACTTCACCATCAGTTCCAGTTCTCCTGGTTCCTTACTGGGAGAACTCCTCAACAATTAACGTCCTTGAATCGGGAAAAGCAATATTTTGTAAAAGGTGATGAGCAGTTGACATTAGGCTATTGTAACTTAGATAAATTTCAGACTGACTCACTAAAAAGTGAAAAATAAAAACTTTTTTACAAAAAAAGACAACCGACTCCAAAAAAATACTACAAAGTGAAAAATAACTTTAATTTCGGAAGTCGGTGGCAAAAAGCTAAAATACAGATATGTACCTACAGACACCGACTTCCGAAATTAAAGTTATTTTTCACTTTGTAGTATTTTTTTGGAGTTGGTTGTCTTTTTATGTAAAAAAGTTTTTTTTAAAACATATCTCCAATGTTATGATACCTACCTTAGTAAGAACTTGCCGTTTTATAATAAGCCAAAGTTAAAGTTAGGAAATTAATCACCGGCATGAACTACTATCAGATGGAACAATTGCTACGTACAGTTACCTAAAGAGTAAGCTAAACACTCTCACTAAATTTTATCACACACGACACACATAACACACATCACACATAATACTCTCTCAAACACTTATTTACCTACACATTTCACACTCATATACATACAACACACTCGCACTTTAACTTCATGAGAACGATATGCAGATTTAATTTATTTAACTATTATTAGAGTAATCGTTTTTGTTTGATAGCCACGATTCAGGCTCTGCCTAGTGTGGTTTCACTGTTATTTTTGTAAATTATAAGTTGAGTTGCTAATAAAGTTATTATTATTATTTAAATTGTCTTTGACATATCTCGGGACCCTGGGGTCCCGGACCTTTGGAAGGCGTACGAGGAGCCGAAGCCAACTCGCAGAGGCCTCTTAGACAATTTTAAATGAAAAGAAGGCACCAGCCGACGATTATCCCTGTATGCACTATGCAATTGCACCCAAGGACAACCCCCGGTTGGTGCAGAACTATTGCAGAACATGGAAACAAAACACATTGGGTCTATGGGTTTGGGTGGCTATAATGGATTGGGTACCTTGAACTATGGAAGAACTATGTCCCCTGCCTGACCAATGTTATATAATATACACAGATAAATTGGCAGGGGGTGACTTGCACACTCAATAATGGGCCCCTGGAAACGGTCGCTAGCACATAGTGACTTAGCGACAAGGGGCAACATGTCCTGAGGTGCTTGAGGAGTGGAGAGGTATTCCAAGGCTCTCAGAACAATCCCAGAGCCCGGAAGATGGTCAAGATCCCTACAAGCACTTACTAGAATACTTCCTTCCTCCGAGCACGTTTGCTCTTGCGAATCTCCACTCAAGCCGCCCAATAAAGGCAAGAATGAGGTGGGAGCTCTGTTCCCGTCAGTGTTCACTCCAGCCGGTCAATAAAGGCAAGCCAGAGGTGAAGAACAAGACTTCTCCCGGGAAATAGGGTCCGTGGGGTCGCTACTGCCCAACAGCTCGCCACAAGCTGCCCTGCGGGTTCACGTATCTCTCTTGGTCTGGCTCCTCACCCTAGACCTGTTTCGGCAAAGTAAACTCCATCGGCACAGACCCAGAGTTCGGAGCGCGCAAGCACCACCACGACGTCAACGTAGAGATACAGCGGTGGGGTTATTATTATTATTATTAATAATGACTATTTTCTATTCTTTAGGTGAACAAAAAAATAAAGTGTCTTTTCGGAAGGACTACACTTATATAGAAGCAGGAGAGAGTTTCTACAAGTACCACAGTACATTGGAGAATTGGCATGTTGCTAAGCAAGTTTGTGCTCTAGAAGGAACCAGTTTGTTCTACCCAAAAAACATTGATGAGACCAATGCTGTGATATCGTTTTGGACACTGTATCAAAAAGACAGCATGCGTAACGAGACATGGGTGTTTGTGGGCATATCAGACTTAGTAAATGAAGGTGTATTCGAGACCATTGACGGTAAGTGTATATTTTAATATTTATTTTGTGCCAACCAATCCCAAATAAATTGGGATAAGGGTAGGAGGTTGACATAAAGCTGTCCAGTGTAACAAACATACCAGTTTATTTGATTCAGCTATAAGGGCGCCCCATTGATGTATAAAATAGGAAGATAAGGTGCACACTCTTCAATGTGGAACGCATAAATTAGGCCCACGGGCCTAATTGACCTTAGTCACAATCGAAATGGCGGTTTTGTAGCACATTAAGTAAAATTAACGTGATCGTCTAAATAAGCACCAACAATGCCTTCCTGTGTTTTCAAAATGAGCACAAATAGTTCAAAAACCAATAACCTAATCGTTTAAAAAAACACCAACAATGCCTTCCTGTGTTTTCAAAATGTGCACAAATAGTTCAAAAACCAATATCAACTTTCACCGGATTACTTTTCACTCGTAAGTACAGACAACAGCACATCATCATCAGCAAATTTCTCCAAATGGTTTTAAACCTTAAAATGTTGATGGTTAAGTTCAAAATCAATATGCGAGAATGTGTAGGGAAGTTAATAGCTATAGTGATGTTGTTGATCTTCATCTTGACTCTTTAGCTAAACTTAAATCCGTCCTCAAATGTTTACCTATCGAGCAGCTCCTAGTCTCTATCGATATTAATTCATTGTTTTACGCATTTTCATCAACTTTTACTTATTTAGTTTTTTTTTTTAATTTTTTATTAATGTTTACAATTTTTATCAAAAGCATGTATATTTTCTAATTGTTTTTATTTTGTTAATTTTGTCAATTTCATTAATTTATTCAATTATTTAATTTTATCAATGTTATCCTTTTATCAATTTTATCATTGTATCAATTTTTTCATCTTTATTTTATAAATTTTTTGTTTTAAACAATACTTAATATCCAATTATATAAATAATTAGCGCTTATTACTATGTAAGTTAGCTTATTGATTTCTTGAATTGTGAATGTGGTGTTTGCCTATAAGTAATTGTTGCACTCTAAGACTGTTTTAAGCATGTAATTTTTGTTATAACTAGGTGTAAACAATTGTTGGTGAACCTAATAAAATAAAATAAAAATAAATCGGTAGAGAAAATTTTACAGTTTGAAGTAACTTCACCTGCTGCTATGTGTACACTGTACACACGGCTTGTGTAGGCCAGTGTAATGAAATCCTATAAAATGCAAGATCAGCTTATACTGGAAATGTATAGCTTGATCTGTAGCCGTGCGTAAGTACATCAAAACTTAATTTTCTTTAAAATTCTCCCGTTTAATATTTCTGCGAGATCACCGTTTGCAGAATGGGATACAAATAGGTGATTCGTAAGAGTGTGAAGAGGCAAGTGGCAGCGCAAGCGGCGTATTAAGAGAGCTGTTATGAGTATGTAACAGTGACAATTATTGCTGTCTCGTTCCCGCTACAACCCGCGCAATATGTCTCTCTATTTCGGTTGTTGATGCACATCGCATAATATCGGAAAATGTAGTTATGTGTGTTTACATGTACTTAATTCTATTATAGTCTATTATTATTATTATATTATTGTATTATTTGTTCTATTATAGTCCCATGAATGTTTGCGTGATATTAGCGAGTACCATATCTTCCTATTTTATACATCAATGGGGCTAACTAAGGCTTTCAACTTTGATTATGCATACTAATATTATAAAGAGGAAAGATTTTTTTTGTTTGTTTGCTTGTATGCACCAAATAAGCTCCGAAACTACGGGACCGATTTTAATCATTTTTTCACCAATAGAAAGCTAAATTAACAGGAAGTAACATAGGCTATAATTTATTTTCAAAAAAATTAGAGATCTTTAAGAAAATTTCAGTAATGTAACCCAAAGTTGCAAAATTTTGCCTATAAAATTCATTATTTAGCGTGCGCTAAGAAAACTATTGTAGTTGTAGTCCAGGAATATTAGGGGTTTCACCTCGGAATGAGAGATAGTCAGCTATAAACTTGTTTAAACCTTTATTTTGACACCCTAATACTTGTCTCAAAACCTACTTATCGTAGGGTGTCCGCGTCTACAGATATTCCAAGGTCAAAGGTCAAAAAAACGTTTTTTTACACATTTATTGCAAATTTCTCGTTTCCTATGGGTTTTATGCTATTTGTATTTATAATAAATGTTGTAGAGGATTAAATTCTATACAACTTTTTTTAGACATTTTTTTTTTATATTGAACCATTTTCGAGATAGAGGTCAGAGCGCGCGCAGTGTCATTCGAGATAAGCCTAGTACCGATTAAAAACACGCCCTATAAAGTTTATAAATTATTGTAAATATTAGGTTGGGGAAAAAGTTTTTTCGCATTATAGTATGTATGAACTTAACGGGAGGTTATCCGAATTTTACCTGTTTTAGAATCAATTTTAAATGGTCAAATTATTGTATTAAGGTTCTGAAAAAAATATATGCCATAGATACATCCTTGCTTGAGGAAAATTAACGGTTCAAAACACGATAAGTTGTAATTTCCTCGATGAAAAAAAAATCCAAAACATGGTCGATTTCAAAACCATTTTCCGTTTCATTTCCTAATTACAGCATAAAATTATATGAAAATTGCATGTACCATGAGGTAATCGTATTTCAGAGGGAATTTAACGGTTGGATTTTTGAGTTTAATAGATTTTTTTTAAATAAACTCAAAATTAGTCAATTTGGCATAATCCGCTCGCGGTCAGAGTCCTGCGGGACGTCATCGAGGTTGGACCTGTGTCAAAATTTTTAAAAATTCGCTCTCCCTGCTGTTGTTCAAAAAAATTCAAACAAAAGACGAACACATTATATATGAAATTGCGACAGCTCAGAAAAAATATCTCGTAATTATATTATAGTTTTAATTCATAATATTGTTTTCGAAAATGTGATTATTTATATGTGGTATGATGACGTTTAATTGTCATCTTACGATAGTGCTAAGACACATTGCAAATTATTATCGATAAAATTATAGTCAAGCGCGAGTAGTTTATAATTTTTTATCGTGGTCCTTTATGAAGAAGTTTTAAAACACATTTTTCTAAGATTTTTCATCAGATTCATCCACATTAGTATTTTCACTCTCCATCGAACTGTCTTCACTACTAGTCTACTACCATATCCTACATAAATTACACATAATATAAATACAATGTGTCCGGTTGTCGGTTGGATACTAATAATAATCAACTTTCACTCTGGCAACAACAGTGAAAATTAGAAAAAAATAAAAATGTGCGGTCGGGGACCACCGTCAGGAATGAAGTTCCTTATAACGTATGATTTAAAACACAAACACAAAATTTTCACATCCACCATCTTGAATTTTCATTTTGACTTCACTACCGGCTTTGGCTCCCTCGAAAACCATAAAAACGACACCCCATGATCAGTTTTGAGTACAAAAAGTCACAGTATACGATAAAATATCGTGTTCTATACATTCGAAAAATAGCGCTTTGTGAACGTAGCCATGGCTAGGCGGTAACCGTATCACTCAGTGCCCATGTTCGAAAGCAAGTTCGTCGATGACGTATCCTATTGTCGGTTTGAAACTTTTAACATATTGACACTTGCACTTTTGTTTAGGTAAATAGTCCTATGGGACGCCAATCCCACATGAGCGGGGCCGGTTAGACAATATACTAAATTAATTTTGATGTCGTAGAATAGTAGATTCGATAAATTATAGCTGTAGCAGTAGGTACATCCCTTGATAATAAAGTACGGCAATTGTTCCTTCATATGTAGTTGTCAATAATTACTGATCTTCATGAGCAGTGGTCAACATCAAAAACAAAAGAATATGTTTGCAGCATAAGCAAAACAGTACGACCATTTTTAGCCCATTCTAAAAAAAAAATTTTTTTTATTCAGTCACTAAAGGGGTTATAGGGGATGCAAGTTAGACACACAATATACTAAAACAACAACCACATTTTATAAAACTTTCCTTTACAGTACGTTTGTAGTTGTGGTCTCTCTCAGTAGCCAAAATACACAGAGAGTTAGGACTGGTGACGCGGGAGCAAGCGATCGACGACGAAGCAGCTTGTCCTGAGGCCGAAACGCGCAGCCTTCAGTAGCAATTTCCCACTGCTTGCGAAGTTTTTCGTTTTTAGTGGATAAATAAACAAACGCAAAATCAAATGGCATAACACGAATACACTGAGTGATTCTTACAAATTATTTCTGACGAACCCGGCTATCGCTAAAAAATATAACAGTAGATTGTACACACGGGATTTCTCATTAACTGTCAGCTAACCATTAATAATAGGTCTTTACCTATGAAATTGCCGTTTTGTATGAAAAAATTTAAACGAATTTTTTTCATGCATTTTTATTTGTATTAATCGAAGTAATCACCCATGCAATCAATGCATCTTTGCCAACGCAGTGGCAGTTTATTGATGCCCTTCTTAAAGAAATCAGCTGGACGGGAGGCAACAAATTCTTCAAAGGAATTTTGTACTGCCTTTCGGGTATTGAATTTTTTTCCCGCCAAGAAGTTATCCAAATTCTGGAAAAAGTAGTAGTCTGTAGGCGCAAGGTCTGGTGATTAGGGCGGATGACGGAGAGCTTCCAACCCCAGTTCTTGCAACTTGGAGACCGTCTGCTGTGCAGTATGAGGTCGCGTGTTGTCGTGCAGGAGCAGCGGAGACGAGCGATTGACCAATGCTGGTTGGAGATGTGCCAGCTTCTCCATCATTGTGTTCAGTTCTTCACAGTACACATCTGAAGTAATGCTCACCCCGTTTGGTAAGAAGCTGTGATGAATCACACCGGCGCTAGACCACCAAACAGTGACCATCACTTTTCTAGGGGTAAGTTTTCGTTTAGGGCATTGTTTAGGTGCTGAACCAGGATCCAACCAACTTGCTGATTGCGGTTATCAAACAGAATCCATTTTTTATCGCAGGTAACGATGCGGTTCAAAATTCCTTCATTTGTGTGTCTGTTGAGCAGTGCAAGGCACGTCTCGACGCGTACTTCGCGCTGGCGATCATTGAGTTCGTGGGGCACCCATTTGTCAAGCTTTTTTACCTTGCCAATTTGACGCAAATGGACCAATATTGTTTTGACGCTAATGTCGAAAGCTGCTGCTAATTCAGCCGTAGATTGTGTATCATCAGCTTCCACAATCGCCTTTAATTCGTCATTGTCGACCAAAGTCTTCGGACGACCGCGAGGTTCATTTTTCAGGTCGAAATTTCCAGAACGGAAGCGAGCAAACCAATAACAAGTGGTGCGTTGGTTTGTAGTGTTAGCTCCGTAAACGTCGTTGATGTTGCGTGCCGCTTGTGCCGCGTTGCTGCCACGACGGTACTCATATTCCATAATTACTCGATTTTTTAACGTATCCATGATGACGAAAAAGATTGAAATGCGATGAAAATGTAACACTAATCAATAAACAAATGACTACTTTTGGAAAAAAAAACCATGTTTTTAAAATAAAATTAATTTGAAATTAGAATTCTTAGCCAAACAAAAATTATTTTGATTTGAAATGGCCAGTACTGCAGAACGGCAATTTCATAGGTAAAGACCTAATATTTATTTTTATTATAGATATAGATGGTATAAGAGGCCTAAACTTTATGTTTTCTGTGAACGTTATGCGAACAATCAAATAACAGTAGGTATATAACAAAATATAAAAAAAATAATCGAAAAAAATATAACAGTTGAGAATCAAACTTTTAACAACGGGTTTGCAAAGCAGTCGTCGAACCGTTAAGCTATTTGGTTTGATGAAAGTTTACTAAAATAGCCGTTTAAAGGTTCAATCTGTAACTATCTGCTATATTCGTTTCCTACTCAGCCCAATGAATTAATGGAATAATTCGCTTTTACATTGTGTTTTAATGTCACTTATATCGTCGTAGACAACGACCGATACCGATTATCAGCATTCTCCTGCCCTTATCCCAATTTTTTTTGGGGTCGATGCAACTTGTTTTTATCTTCCATACTTCTCTATTAGTCGTCATCTCGATAGTCATTCCCTTTCTAGCCACATCATCTTTCACACAGATCATCCATCGTTTCTTTGGTATTCCCTTACTCGTATAGTCATCCAGATTCATAATCAAAACATTCCAGACGACATTTTCTGCATTTCTCCGCATCACATGCCCATACCATGATAACCGATTTCCACACACGCCGATACCGATATCGGCACGATATCTACCGGCGAAGACAGTGCGGGGTGAGAGTAGCGGGCATTCTTTCAATTGAACAAACTTATTCAAACTGCCGCCGACTTAGTAGTGTGGTTGTTTGTCGTGTCGCGATGGTTATCGATATTCACCAATATCATGGGGCTGATAATAATTGTACCTATTGTTATCGAATCGTGTTGGTGTAGTTATCTGATAATGTGAAAACAAAACGACATTTTATGTAATAATCTTAGTTCACTCCACCGTAGACACCATAAAATGTAAACCTAAGGAAAAAAAATCGACCTAAGAAAAACTAATTAAGTTGATCAACTGCAAATATTTTACACTGTAGCATAGATTTTCCGCAAAATCGTCGGCAGCGCGTCGTAAATAAACACGTCGCGCTACATTTGGGGGAGGCGGAGGTAGCGTTTCAAAGGCCGACAGGCCCGAACAACCTGCCGTTAAAATAAAATCTCTTTGGCTATACTATTTGTATCTGGCTGGTTTTGGTATCATTGAAAGTTTAAATTTTAAAGAACATAATTCCAAATTCTAATTAGGAAAACGTGTGATTTTCATTTGTTTTTCGTACTGTCAAGATGAGTGAATCTAATGAAGAAATTCGATACATTTTAAAGTTTTACTACAAAAAAGGTAAAAATGCAACGCAAGCCGCGAAAAAAAATTGCGATGTTTATGGACCCAGTTCAGTGTCTGTGAGAGTAGCACAAATTTGGTTTAAGCGTTTTCAATCCGGAAATTTTGATGTCAAAGATGCACGTCGCTCTGGTCGCCCTATTACGGATAAAATGGATGCCATTTTTGAAAAAGTAGAGCAAGATCGGCATATCAGTAGTTACGACGTAGCTGAAGAACTGGGAATTGACCACAAAACAGTTTTGGCGCATTTGAATAAAACTGGGTACACAAAAAAGCTCGATACTTGGGTACCTCACGAGCGCACTGAAAGAAACCTAATGAACCGTGTACTCATTTGTGATTCTTTATTACGACGTAATGAAACCGAACCATTTTTGAAGAAGCTAATAACTGGTGATGAAAAGTGGATCACGTACGACAAGAACGTGCGAAAAAGGTCGTGGTCAAAGGCCGGTCAGGCTTCACAGACTGTAGCGAAACCTGGGTTAACTCTCAACAAGGTGATGCTGTGTGTGTGGTGGGATTGGAAGGGCATTATTCATTATGAGCTGTTACCACCAGGCAGGACCATCGATTCTGAACTCAACTGCGAACAACTGATGAGATTAAAGAAAGAAGTTGAGAGAAAGCGGCCGGAATTAATCAACAGAAGGGGTGTGGTTTTTCATCATGATAACGCTAGACCTCACACATCTTTAGCCACTCAGCAAAATTTAAGAGAGTTTGGCTGAGAGGTGTTAATGCATCCGCCGTATAGTCCTGACCTTGCACCTTCAGATTTCCACCTGTTTCGGTCTCTTCAGAATTCTTTAGGCAGTGTCAGGTTAACATCACGAGAGGACTGCCAAAACCACTAGTCGCGGTATTTTGATCAGAAGTCCCAAAATTTCTATAGCAATGGGATCATGTCCCTACCTACAAGATGGCAAAAAGTTATCGAACAAAATGATACCTACATACTGTAGATAAATGTAAATAATGTATATTCAAAAATGTTTTGAATTTTCTTAAAAAATGCGAAGAAACTTTTTCCCCAACCTATTATATAATTAATTCTAAATTGCATTTTTTATTAACTATTACGTTATCTAAATATATAAAAGAAGAAACTGACTGACTGACTGACTGACTGACATATCAACGCACAGCCCAAACTGCTGGGTCTAGAGATCCCAAATTTGGCACGTAGGTTCCTTATGAGGTCTAAGGGTGCACTAAGAAAGGATTTTTCAAAATTCACCCTCTAAAGGGGTGTAACGGGGGTCCAAAGTTTGTATGAAAAATCTTCCTCTTCTTCCTTGAGTAAATAGACTTGTAACTTGGCACGAATATTTTTCTAACTAAATTATAAAGTTTATAATTTGAAGTTTTCCTAAACTACCCCCTAAAAAGGGATATAGGGGGTGCCAAAGTTTGTATGGAGTCATTTTAACGCGCGGTCCGATTTACTCGAAATTCAGTATTTATACTTGAGATCAAAAATGAAGAATAACGTGTATCAGGGTTTTTCGAAAATCTACCCCTAAGTGGGTGAAGATGGGTAGTCAATTTTACAGGGCAAGTTTTACTGTGGAGCTTGATTAACTCGAAAATTGGTGGTAATAATCTTTCAGGCAAGTTACGGAAATATCCCAAGCGGTTTTTTTTTAATTCCACCCTTGTGGGGGTGAAAACATCGAATATGGTGTATATGAAATCTCTTATTCATTTAGATTAACTTGAATCTTGGCACAAATATTACTTGCCTAAGCAAGTAATAAAATTTGTCATTCATTACGGTGCGGGAGGGGGAGTAAGGTAAGCGCGGCTCAGACGGGTGGTCGAGTCCTTACGCGGACGCGAGCGATATTGCCTTGGAATTTTAACATTTGAAATACCTAAAGTTCTTTTAAGGATTGTTTAATAAAGCTGAAGAGTTTGTTTGAACGCGCTAATCTCTAGAACTGCCAGTCGGATTTGAAAATTTATATTTGCATTTGATGGCCCAATCCTTGAGAAAGGTCATAGGCTATTTAACATCACGCAACAACCCTTAGGAGCCGAGCAAAACGAAGAAAGGTCAGAAAGAACGCTATGCGAAAACGATGTAATAGCGCGGGCGGGCGGTGTGATGCGACAGGGTGGGACGGGGGAATAAGCAATTTCACGCGGACGAAGTCGCGGGCAGAAGCTAGTATATAATATACCTATCTAGATAGTGTCGCGCTGCAAGAGAAACTGAATCAAACCGGCCTTTGTTATGCTGGTGCGCGTGATACCTACATCTTCGCGCCACGCCCGCGCCATTCTGGTTTTCTAGTGTGCGTACAAAAAGCGGCCGACAGTTGGAAGCTATTTTTTTCGACGAGTTCACAGCTTTGACTGTCTATCTAGAATTCTAGACATATTTATATCTTTGGCTTGTAACTTACGTTTCATATTCTAGGTAAGCCAATATCTGAGGTGTACCACAACTGGCGTCCAAATCTGCCAAACAATACGGACGATGATGATGACTGTGTGCACATGAACCAAGAAGGCGATTATAATGTTAGAAAATGTGACGAAAGGTACAGCTTTATTTGCAAGAAGAGCCTTTCGTTACTAGAACGGAACTGTAGCATCAATAGTGAACACTTGCGTTCACTGAGCAGCAATAACAGCAGTAAGTTTTTACCACTGGTCTTGCTCCATTGGAAAACAGTTGGTATATTGAACAACTTTTACTATGAGAGCAAACCTGAAATCGCGAAAAAAAACCAGCTGATTCATACATTTTGGTTGAGTAAGTATTGAACTTTTGTGTGAAACAGCAGATTTTTTTTTTGCGATTTCTGGTTTGGTCCCATATAGTTAAAGTTGTTCATAATGATGAGTACAATGACCCCTTTCTTAAGGGGTCAGGGGTAACTCTTGGGTTTGCGGTAATTACGGAACATGTTGTTTAAGGTCTATCTATTAATACACGAAATCTCTTAAGGGGTCATTGTACTCATCATTATGAACAACTTTTACTATGGGCACAAATATGAAATCGCGAAAAAAAAACAGCTGTTCCCTAATTTTTTTTCTTCGCATAGCTGTCAAAATGTAGCGGTATCTGATATTTTATTTCCATAGTAAAAGTTGTTCGTAAAAATGAGTACAATGACCCCTTAAGAGAATAAATAAACCTATAATGAAATGCTATTTTTAATACAGTTACAGAGCTAAGGCTCTAAGGTTTTATTTAAAAAAAAATACATTCACTCAGTGAGACATCCAATTACGTAGGTTTAAAAACGCTCTTAACAGCTTTTCAGCTAAAATGGTTTTCTGTAATGATGAAAAATATTGACGCAAACAAATAAAGCAAACAGTTGTGTAATACGAATATCTTCAATTATGTATCTGGATACCTCAAGAAGTGGAAGACATTTTTTTAAACATTCACGAGATATTAATTTTTAACAGTAGTTGTTCCATTGGACATTTGTAACGGCTCCTATTTTCCTAGTCACATAGATTTACAATTATTATTAAAATAAAAAATACTGAACTTTTTGTCCACAAATCGTCATTGACGTCTCATAATGGAGATTTCTGGACAAATAGTTCACAAATCCCCAATTCCCTATTGATGGGGATTGTCAATGGGAATTTGTGGAATAAGCCCTTTTTTCGCGCGAAAAAAAGAACAATATTCTTTTTTTTTCAGTGATCAGTCTGAAAATGTTTGTGGTTTGGCCAAACGCAACCGTGCCGTTTTACATAAATCCTGATCATTTCGGTAAGTACTTATTGATTCTTGCCTTTACACACTATAATATTATTTTACCGACTGTACGGTCATAAGAAAACAGCATGCCTGCATTCCCAGAAGGTACAGCACAGAATAGATAAATCTGTACGAATCTAATAGGAGTCTATTGCCATCAATCGGTCACAATAGCATAATTCCTATTCCAGACTCCTGCCGATCTATTCTGTAGAAATCTCATCGTGAAAACTTAGGTGAGTGAGGTGAGCTGTCAATAGTGTCAATCCCTAGCATCTGCAGTGCTATTCTGTACAAATCTCACCGTGAAAACCTAGGTGAAGTGAGTTGTCATTCTACCTTATGCTAGGGATTGACACTACTGACAGCTAACTCCACGCTCACTTCACCTAAGTTTTCACGGTGAGATTTGTACAGAATAGCACTGCTGGTAGAATTTATAGCTCACTTCATGTGTCCGTTATGCTAGAGTACACGTGATTTAATTCAGGGTTTCTGTTATACCCAATAAATAGTGCATAAATAGTGCTTAATTAGTGCAATGGTAAAAAAAATATTGCCTAGAACATTTTTACTGGGTACGCTGGCATAACGTTATGCTAGCGTACTCATGACAGTACGTGAAAACGGCTCATATTAAAGCAACGGAATTTGTTGCGAATTTACGTAAAGTATTTGTACTGGCAGGGTCCAAATGACACGCACTATTTATACATATAGCGTTTATAAAAAGAAAAGTCCGCTTTATAAATGCACTAATTTGTGTACACTGGCATAACGCCTGTCGGAAAAGTCTTGTTCAATATCTTCGTTCCTATAAGAGCAATCATTATGAAATTTTACGTAGCGGGCGCACTATTTTTGTGTGTAAATTCCGTTGCTTTAATATGAGCCATTTTCACGTACTGTCATGGATATGCTAGCAGAACGTTATGCCAGCGTACCCAGTAAAAATGGTCTCTAATTTTTAAACTACAGTTTACCATTGCACTAATTAAGCACTAATTTATGCACTATTTATTAGGTCTAACAGAGTCTAACAGAAACCCTGAATTACATCACGTGTACGCTAGCATAACGGACACTCACTTCATCTAAGTTTTAACGATGAGATTTTTACAGAATAGATCGGCACGAGTCTGGAATAGGGATTATGTTTACTGGGTAAATAAAAAAATATATTTATTCCGTCAGATAATAAAAAAAAAAAAAAAAAAAAATATTACACATATTTTTTTTATAATAGGCTATATTATGCTGAGTTATTCCGAACGAATAACCCAATAACACTTACTTGACCTGAGGATTGAACTCAAGACCGACAAGACGCCAACGGCAACTTCAGCAAACAGGTTCAAAGAAGGATATCGAGTTTTAAAAAAAACTCCCTTGTAGGGCGTCGCGCGTCAGCTCTGACACATATCTTATTTAGATATTCTGTTATCGAGTTACCCAGTAACTGGGTTGTGGTCAGATAAGCAGTCGCTTCATATACATTATAATACTGTATTCAGCTGCATCGTACTTAATAGCGGAAGGCGACCCCAACGTACCTATACATAGAAAAGGCTCGGCAGATGATGATTCGTGTCTGATTAATGGTTATGATGTTCTGGAATTTGATGAACCAAATTAACTAAAAAAGACTGTGACCTTTGAGTTTGTTTTGGCGTTTCTTCTCAGAGTAGTCGGATAGCAAACGCTGACCTCATCTAGTTTTAAAAATATTATTTACTTATTATAAAACTACATACATAAATAAATATAATTTATCATAATCTTGGGGACTGCATTTTTTTTCAGACAGCGAGCAAGCAACGGCTATAAAGAAATCATTAAAAATGTTTGCTTTCAAAACTTGTATTGAATTCGCACCAGTAATGTCGGCTCCTAGTGAGGATCAGCATGTGATGACGTTTATCAACCCTGAGGGCGTCAGGAGATGCAGAATTGAGATGAAGGAGCACTCGAATTATAATTCTCATGTAAGTTTTTTCCGCCACTCCCACTTCAGCCTGGCTGTTTTTTTTTTTTTCTTCAACATCCGCTAGCCTACTTGAAATTGCTTGGAGCGCAGGCTGGTGTTTCATGTCAGTAATTGTTTTTTTGTAAAATAGGAAGAAAGAAAATACTAATAAGAAAATAAAGAGGAGCTTGTGGCTAAGTAATAACAGCCGTACGGGTCGATCCATCAGGTTAAGCTACGCTTGCCGGGGTTGGTCCGTGGATGGGTGACCATCTTTACATACCGCGACTCCTCCGTGCCTCGGAAAGCACGCTGTCATTTGTGGATCTTTGACAGTCGTTACGGGTCGTCAGAAGCCAGAAAGTCTGACAACCAGTCTTACCAAGGGGTATCGTATTACCCAGTAATTGGGTTGTGGAGGTCAGATAGGCAGTCGTGTGGCGGCATCTACATCGCCACATACGAACTACGCATCCAATGACATGACGTCACGCAATCCTGCATCGCGCAATTAGAGTTTACCGCGCGACTAGCATATATACAACGTCCCGACATCAACCGTCGGCTCCGAAGGATAACGGGCGCCCCTTGGTTCGTTCGGAACGCGGACCTCCACCTTGACCTCAGGATCCCCACGATCCATCAATTTTTGAAGCGCGGCTCGAAGCGTTTCTTTGATGCCGCCGCGAAGCATCGCAACCCGTTGGTTGTCGAGGCCGCGCGTTATACCCCCTCTCAAATTAGTAAGACTCGCCGTCCGCGTCATATTCTCACCGACCCTGATGACCCCATAACCCTCCTTCAGGAGAGTAGCAAGGCCACCAGTACGGTTTATAAACGTAGACCACCCCGGAATACATTCCGACCTCGCCGCCGAGGTCGCAATCGTAACCGCCCCCCCCCCCTATCCCCTACTCGGTGAAGCTGTGCCAGCTGGGGGCACAGCTGAGCCTGTAGCACTTGTCCCCCCCGTCATGATCCAGCCTGCCCCGTCTGGCTGTCATATTATTATTAGCGACGCTCAGTCGACTAATAATTTACCTTAGTTTTAGGCCTGGCCGGGGGCTTTAAGTTCGCTTAAAGAACCCACAGGAAACGCCCGGTTGAGCAGTCTCGACCCTTAGTGGTCAACTGCGAGATGCCATTTATAAATAACTAACTAATAACTCAACCGTCGGGCAGTTGCCCACCAGACACGACACCCGTCTGGTCGGAGGATCCTCCCTTTTCAATGGAGGATGAGTGAACTTTACACCCTGTTCCTCATACCTCTATAGTCGCTCCATATAAAATACTGGTATTCAGCTGCATCCGGTAAGACTGGAAGCCGATCCCAACATAGTTGGGAAAAGGCTAGGCAGATTCATTGATATTGAGAAAATGAAAATACATTTATTTAGCACAGACTAAGCCGACGTTCGCACGGACGTAAAGATAGCGGCAGGATTTTACCGCGCACTGGATTTTCAACTCTCTTTGTTGAGCCAATCGTAGAGAATCCAAATTAACAATAGTAGAGTACATTCTAGCGCGTCGAAAACACACTGTTGGATTTTGAACTCTCGGCGCTAAGCAGAGCGTTGATATTCCAGAGCGCGAAAAAAAATCGCCGCGATTCTTTTACGTCAGTGCGTACGTCGACTTATGGTCGCGAATTATACTTTATTCAACATACAACCTAATACGCAAATATTGACTTGCAAATTGCAAAAAAACCTAAGAAAATTTGAATCTCGCGTGATACCCTGGCGCTTCTCCCATAAATTAGTCTCCACTTAGGTATATTTAAGTCCCATGTAATAGGGGGCGAGCCTATTGCCATGACCCGGACACAAATCCAGACTCCGTGCTGCTACTGAGAAATTCCTGACTATGCCCGAACTGGGAATCGAACTCAGGACCTCGTGCTCAGGAGTAGAGAGCGCTTGCGACCGCTAGACCATTAAGGCAGTACTAAGTTTAATGTGTCATGTTTTCTTCCCACAGTTAATTATACTGGGGTACGAGTGTATTAACACGCCACAACTCGACATGATCATCATGAGGGCTCTCGGATTACCTTTCGAACATAATCGGATGAGCAGAGACCTCTATATCGATGTTTTGATCGAGAACATTGAACCAAGTAAGTGTACTTACTACTTACACTTAGCAATAGTTAGAAAAGTATTAGGGCGGAATTATCTTTTGCAGATGTTGTAAAGTGAACAGACTGGGAGACCTTATCTACTTCTGGAGGGTGCTGGGTGGTGGACTGGTTGTAATGACCAGTGACAGCCGCCATAGCCCACGTACAATGGTCCACTTAAAGGACTGAGCGCGGAAACCAATCCCAGTAACATTATAGAACATACTGAGCGTACTTAGCATTAGGGCCATGCAAGGGCTGCTATCCTATCCTAACTAAAACTATTAACAAAAAAAAAAAAAAAAAAAAATGCTAAGTAACTATAAAATTAAGAAATCGTCCGCCGCGTACAGAACATACTTAACACTTATTAACTACATATCACACAGCACACGAACACACCACTCATAACACCACATAACACTAATCTCACTTATCATTAATCACACTGACTCACATTCTGACAATACTACACTACACAGGTAGCCGTAGAACTTAATTTTGTTATACCCACCTACTTTTTTATTTTATTTTTTTGTTATTTTTCTTTTGGTATTTTAATATTTTTTTGTTTGCTGCATGCATCCCTTACTTTTATTGTATTAATTAAGCATATATAATGAGAGAGCGCCTTGACTTCCATAATACAAGTCCTACTTAGTTTGGAAGTCAAGAGTTCATTTCCGTGTACGTTTTTTAATATGCAATAAACTTTTCTTTTTTTTTTTTTTATAACGTCTTTCTTAGTCACTTTAAAGTTAAGGGTAAGACACAAGTGTGGTGTGTGGTGTGTGTGGTTAATCAAGATTAACCGTGATTCACGTGGTCTCAAAACACTTAACTAACTCAAAAGATACTTATTAACTTTTTTAGTCTTCGCAATTACCATTAGGTAATTCAGTGTTGTAATTGTAAAGGGAAAACAACGAAAATTTTGTGTTTTTAAAAACACATAACTAGACAGCCATAATGCCATTTCACTTACACACCGAGCTAAACCACGCTTCAATATATCCCTCGACATTCACGTGATGATGGAGTCTGCGTTCATGTGCTTCTGCATTTTATGTAATAGGTACATTTTAACTATGTTTACGACAGTCGCTGTTTCTAATGTACCAGGGCGCGTTGACTATATACCTTAGTACTTTGTTTTGAGTGTGTGATAGTTATACGCTAATTAGAGCATTAAACTCTGCCGTTGACGCGTACCGCTCGTGAGCAGTTGAGCACTTACGCTACGCGATCGTCTCCGCCTGAGGAAAAGGAAAAGCACCAAAAGTAGCAGTGGTATCTAGTGCTTCTTCCACAAAATCCTTAAATGATCAAACTGCTCGTTTATGGCCGTCCTTAAGAAATAACGATGTCCCCTTCAGTAGTGCTATTGTGTAAAGTTCACTTGGAACCTCACTCAAGTGAGCGCACACAATTCGAAAGCGAACTCATCTTTAGCTATCTATACTATACTAATCTATATAGTACACATTATGGTAAAGCAATAAAGATATTGAGTTAGTATTGAGTATCTATGCCAATAATAAAGCTGAAGAGTTTGTTTCAACGCGCTAATCTCTGGAACTACCCAGTCGGATTTGAAAAAATATTTTTGAATTTGTTAGCCAATTCTTGAGGAAGGCTGTAGGCTATTTAATGCTATCACGCTAGGACCCTTAGGAGCCGAGCAAAGAGAAAGAAAGAACGCTAAGACAAAACGAAGTTATAGCACGGGCAGGTGATCTGATGCGACGGGCTGGGTCGGGGCAACAAGAAATTTCACGCGGACGAAGTTGCGGGCAGATGTTAGTATGTTTATAAAGTAGATAAATCATCGCGAATTCACAACGAGACACCGTTCGAATTTCGAAGTGACGTTTAGAGGATCGATAACTGCTGTCAAATCGAATGTTAGGTAGCTGTTTTGATTGCTTGATCAAAATATTACCATCAATAAGTAGAAAAGGTAGGCAGAACCGTTGCCAATTTTTTTTTACCTTTACGTATTTATAATCAGCCTATAATGTTCCAACTGCTGGGACACAGGCCTTCTCTCTTCGAGATCCCAGTTTACGTAGGTATTACAATGAAGAAAACATCGTGCGGTATGAATGCACCGCATGATGTTTTTCTTCAAGACTCGGAAGAGTCTGAACTCTGAATGTTCAGACTCAAAATTAGCCAATGCGTAATGAGAAAACGTGGTGGTCGACGCTCGTTCCTTCACTGTATGAGAAGAATCCTTTGGCCTAAGCAATTCAAACATAATATAACAAATAACTACCACCAATAAAGAAAACAAGTGATAAAAATAATTTACAATACATACGTCATTAATAAAAATTAACTAATGATAGCACAACAATATCTTCATAAATTACGCTGATAATAACAGACTTCACAATACATAGATAAACAAACTATGTAATTCTCTGATAACTACATTACAACAAAATTATCAGTATTGTGACGACTGCAGTCTAAACAAGATGTCTGCTACCGACTTAAAGTTATACGATAACGTATTTATAGAAACTAATATACAATCAATTGATTATGATGCAGTGATCCTCATTCTGTATCCAGAAGACCAAAAAGTGCCCTTACCGAGACATATTGGCAGCTTCATCGATAAAATTTCTAAAGTTGATAAGCATGTACATAAAGTAGCTACGGTGTGGAATTGTGATTATGTTTCTGGTGGACGATTAGTGCTGTCCCCAACAGGGAAGATTTCTCCTTATCATGATGCAAGAGTGGTGAAAGATGCAGCTTATAAAGGCATGGTAAGGGCTCTAGAGGCTGGTGCGAATAAACCTCTGCTGGTCGTACAAAATGTTGTTAACTTCCCCGATGGACAATTGGTCTGCATCCTTGGTGCTCTGGAAGCGCTCTACATACCTCTACAGACGAGAGAAAGGGATAGCACGAAGAATTTCCTAAAAATCGGATTCCATTCCGAAGAAAAATTAAGTGAAAAGTTTGAGAAGACCGTCCGTAACGCTATCGCTTTGGAAAAGTCTAGAGTGTTTGCAAGAGACATCGCTGGAGGTGACCCGGAACGGATGACTCCGGCAAATATCGTAAGTTACGTCCAATCAGAGTTTGCTGGCGACAGCAATATCTTCATCAAAATAATTGACGATCAGAACATTATTTTAGAAGATTATCCTTTGTTAGCAGCTGTATCTAGAGCTGCTAGTCAAATTGACAGACACAAGGCTAGAGTGGTAGAAATTGAATACAGGCCTTCGGATAACGCTAGAGTGACCCAAACTTTATTGTTAGTTGGTAAGGGAGTGACTTATGACACTGGTGGTGCAGATTTGAAGATCTCAGGCAAAATGGCAGGCATGTGTCGCGACAAAAGTGGTGCAGCGGCCGTAGCTGGCTTTTTAAAAGCTTGTTCATTATTAAAACCCCCACATTTGAAGGTTATAGGAGTCCTATGCCTCTGTAGAAATTCCATCGGAGAAGATTCGTACGTTCCAGACGAATTATTAGTCTCCAAAAGCGGGAAGACTGTTAGAGTTAGTAACACCGATGCTGAAGGGCGATTCGCAATGGCAGATGCGTTGTTCAAAATGGGAGAAATGGCTGATCACGAACTAAACCCTCATTTATACACTATAGCTACATTGACAGGCCATGCTAGACTATGCTATGGTAACTACACAGCAGCTTTAGATAACTACAGCGCTCGAGGCACAAGTCATGCAAGCGCCTTACAATTTAGCGGGGCTAGAGTAGGTGAAGGCTTTGAAGTGTCATTCATGCGTCCTGAAGACTTAGCTGTCAACAATGGGAAATGCAGAGGAGACGACTTAATTCAAGTTGATATGGACGCTAAAGCTCGTCATCATCAGTTAGCTGGAGGGTTCTTGATCAAAGTTGGGGGCTTAGAAGACAAAAATGTCAAATATACTCACTTAGATATTGCCGGAGGGGCCGGATCGCCACCCTGTGAGCCTACAGCTACGCCAATTTTGACTCTATGCCATGTGCATAAGGTTTTAATGTGATTGAGTGATTAAGATTAGGATTTTGGGGATTATGTTTGATAACAATAATAATAGTATTAAGAATATAATTAGCTGATAATGTCGTTTGTTGCTATAGGTAAAGGTGTGTAATCGTTTAGAAGCTAGAGTTTTTAAATGAAAATATTCACGACTTTTTCCTGTTATCCAGCTATATCACTAGGGATATAACTATAACACGACTTCAACCATCTTACTGCGACATAATATATTATAAGTATCTATTTTAAAATTAGAAAATCATTTAAGTTTTCACTTTTCTAACGTGTGGTTATGGTCATTTAAAGCACAAATCCTCATTTTTTGCTTATTTTATTTGGAAGCACTTTAGAAAAGCAGTGAATTACATTTACAACTAATATAACTTAGGTATAACGTAAATAAGTTATTTTAATTTGATTGAAGTAAAATAGTTTTATAATATTCAGTACACCCCTGGTTATTTTTAAAAATAGGTCTGGATTTTATTGTATTTTGTTTTATTTTACTTAATTAATTATGTTTTTTCAACAAACTATTTCACTGTTTTTGGGTATTGTAGTCCATTATTAAACAATAAAAATATGTAAGTAAAGTATTCGTTTTTAATTCATCTTTTATTCTAATACCCAATCATAATAAAATATTCAAACATGGCATTAATAATAATGTCATACATAAAACACAAGCTGTTTTGTTCTTTTTTATAATCAGAGAACGTTTGGGGAAAAAATGCTGTTTTAAAACTAGAACAATATTTTAATTTATGCAATGTTTGCTTAACAACGTTATCGATATAAGTATAGATATATATCTATACTTATATCTTGCGTTGTTAGGTATTTAGCAGCATATATATGCTGCTAAATACCTAACTAAGATAATAATATCATTATTAATCTCTACTGCGGTTCAATGACCCTGCTAATCCTGTAGCAACAATTGTATTTATTTCAAATAATCAACGGATTAAGAATTAATTCGTTGCTAATACCTATTAGAGTAACAATGACATTTACCCTCGTACCCATGGCCGATTTTTTTTTATCGCGCACTGGATTTTCAACGCACTGCTTAGAGCCAATACTTGAAATCCAATTGTATCTTTTTGAAGAGACACGCACACTGGCAATCTAATTGCGTAACACATCATCAATCGGAGTTGGTTTCATTTTAACAGTTCAACAACATTCATTGCGTTATTTACGTTGTCGAGCAGACAAATTTTTCGAACATATAAAGCAATGGATTAGCAATTTGTTTCAAAATGAAACCAACTCCGATCGATGTGTTACGCAATTAGGGTGCTGAATTTAAACGCGCTTCGTTTAAATGTAGATTTATGACAAAATGCTATTACATAAATAAAGTTTTAGCTTAGTAAGTTCTTAACTTATTTAAATACCTTTGATTTAAAGCAAATTTTACTGGACAATAAGGAACTGTTTTGCGTATAATCGTACAAAACAGAAAATAGACAGTGCTACTTTTTTTGTATCGAAAAAATTTCAAGAAGCTAATTATGTTTCGGTTTTAGTACAACAGTAGACAAATTAGTCAAATAACACATTGGAAAATCCAAATGATTTAACCATATACATTTGGTTTTATAGTAATTTTAAAAACAAAATTATCGATGTATCCCCCGAATTACGCCCGACGCATCTTCCGTCAGATTACTTAATGTGCGACCACTCGACCAGTGCGACCACCCAAATCATATTACTTAGTCTTTTTACAATAACTGATATTCATTGAACTAATAGATATATTATATTACCTATATATATATAATTATATATCTATCTACCTATACCAATAATAAAGCTGAACGTAAAGTTACATCTAAACATATATAACTCAAAGGTGACTGACTGACATAGTGATCTATCAACGCACAGCCCAAACCACTAGAGGGATCGGGCTGAAATTTGGCATGCAGGTAGATGTTATGACGTAGGCATCCGCTAAGAAAGGATTTTGATAAGTTCTACCCCCAAGGGGATAAAATAGGGGATGAAAGTTTGTATGAAACTTTGTCAATTTTAAACCGATCGGGCTGAAATTTGGCATGCAGGTAGATGTTATAACGTAGGCATCTGCTAAGAATGGATTTTGTTAATTTCTACCCCCAAGGGGATAAAATAGGGGATGAAAGTTTGTATGAAGCTTCGTCAATTTTAAACCGATCGGGCTGAAATTTGGCATGCAGGTAGATGTTATGACGTAGGCATCTGCTAAGAATGGATTTTGTTAATTTCTACCCCCAAGGGGATAAAATAGGGGATGAAAGTTTGTATGAAGCTTTGTCAATTTTAAACCGATCGGGATGAAATTTGGCATGCAGGTAGATGTTATGACGTAGGCATCCACTAAGAATGGATTTTGTTAATTTCTACCCCCAAGGGGATAAAATAGGGGATGAAAGTTTGTATGAAGCTTTGTCAATTTTAAACCGATCGGGCTGAAATTTGGCATGCAGGTAGATGTTATAACGTAGGCATCCACCAAGAATGAATTTTGTTAATTTCTACCCCCAAGGGGATAAAATAGGGGATGAAAGTTTGTATGAAGCTTTGTCAATTTTAAACCGATCGGGCTGAAATTTGGCATGTAGGTAGATGTTATAACGTAGGCATCCACTCAGAAAGGATTTTGATAAATTCTAGCCCCAAGGGGATAAAATAGGGGATGAAAGTTTGTATGAAACGTTGTAAATTTTAAACCGATCGGGCTGGGACTTTGCATGCATATAGCTACTATGACGTAAGCATACCCTAAGAAAGGATTTTGATAAATTCTACCCCCAAGGGGATAAAATAGGGGATGAAAGTTTGTATAAATCTTCTTAGATTTTCGACTGATTGAACTGAAATTAAAGATTGGAGCTACTATGATGAAGACGTCCGCTTAAATACTCGTAGGATTTTGATAAATTCAATTCGAAAGTAACTCTGTCTTAAGTTACCTTTTCACGCCTAAACCATTGAGCGGATTTCAATATTTGCCAAAAAGATAGATGGCATCCTAGGATGCCATCTATCTTTTTGGCAAATTTTAAAAAGAAAAAGAAAAAAGTAGGAAAAAGAAAGTAAAAAAAGAAAAAAGAAAAAAAAAAAGAAAGTAAAAGAAGAAAGTAGGAAAAAGTAGTCTTTTCCTAGGAAAAGACTACTTTTTGTTTTAAAAATAATCCTAGAGGGGGTGATATAGGGGCTAAAAGTTTGTACGCGTTTGTTTGTGTTGTGTGTGTGTGTGTGTGTGTTGTTTGTTACGCGTTTCAGCGTTTTTTCAAGGGGGTAAAACAGGGAATGATTTTAAAATTCACATGTAATATTGATATTTTTATGTACTTATTTTTAAGAGATTTAAAGGTTATAAATACAGTAATAGTCATATTAAAATTGGTCTACTCGGTCAAAGTTATTACAATTTATAGTCACAAAAAAAAACTTTGTTAACACGTTGTACGTGTGTTGAATGTGTCATTCACTTACGGGCTACGGGGTCAGTGGTAGTCAATCACAAAAATTAATGGTGATCACATTAAAATGAATAAGTATTATTCTTATGTTAAACATTTAGGCCCACTAGCACCACAAATCACAAAATACGTTGAGCGCTAAACGAATTGAAAATATTGTTCTATTTCTGTTAATTTTGAAGTTGTCAGAGATGGAATGATGTTTTAAAAATGTTCAGCGCTAACTGTATTTATGGTTTTTGGTGCAAGCGGGCCTTGGAATCATACAAACCTGTTTTATGTATAAAAAAGATTATTTGAATTTATTATTTGTCTGTCTGTCTATTTGTTACCTTTTCACACCTTAACGGATAGATAGGCCTTGACCTGGGTACGAGCATAGGATAATTTTTATTCCGGCAGTACGTTCCCCGGGGATAATTTCCGAGTTACACGCGAGCGAAGCCGCGGGCAAAAGCTAGTTACCGTATAAGTTTGTTTGTTTGAACGCGCTAATCTCTGGAACTAAAAGTCGGATTTGAAAAAATCGTAGTACACCATCATTTCTCCGGGGGAAAGCCAATATTGCCATCAACCGGGCACAAATCCAGACTTCGGGCTGCTACTGAGAGGTTTCAGATGGAAATACCCACAGAACAGATAAAAGAGGTATCTGTTCTGTGGAAACACCTAATATCACTTTGCCTGACCCCGGAATCGAACCCAGGACCTCATGCTCAGCAGTAGTGCTTGCGACCAACGAGTTCTAGTTATTATTCTTAATATAAAACTGCTTAGCAAAGTAGGTAACTTCCAGTTTTTTTAATTAATCGAAAGAAGAACACTCCTGACTACAAAATCTTACATATCACAACATAGCGCCTGTAATCCTCGCAGGGTTGGGCAGAGGTGTACCTACCCACGCAAAAAAAAAACCGAAACCAAAAATAAAAATTCTAAACTAAAACTCCAAAAAATAAACTTTCTGCATAATTTTAATGCCTAAGTATATTTTTCTTCCACCAGGTTACTTACAATTGTTCACAAAAGACTGTACCCTACCGGAACCGTTACGTAAGATACCGTACGATCAAAACAGTGTCATGCACTTCGGCGAACGAGATTACAGCAAGAATGGACATAGAACTATCAAATTTAAGGTAAATAACGCTGTAGCTAATATCTTTACATTCACATATATAAACTCACGCGTTCTTCCCATGGGGGTAGGCAGAAACTACAGAACGCCACCTACCGCGGCTGAAGGATGATGTGATAAGGCAACGTGCGGTTTAAAAGTTGTAGTGACAAAAATTTAAAAGAGTATGACACACTCTATTGTTTTAAAACATTATTTTCATTTTTTTTTTCTTTTGTGTTTGTGTTTCACGAAGTGTGTCCAAATAAACGTTTTTCTTTCTTTCTTTATGCTGAGATTGTTTGGTCATGTTGAGGGGATGAGTGAAAGGCGACTAACAAAAGGTACAAGGCAGAGTGAGTGGAAACGCTGGGACACCCTAGAAGGACATAAATTATAGTGAACTTATTGGTGTCGATGTTCTTCAGAAAGATCAGGTGCGTAGTACTTAACACTATATGCACCTGTCCTTTTCCTCGTACAATTTGTTAGACTGAGAAGGCATTAACGGGCGATTACGTCACATAAAAAACATGAGGGGTTTGTGGCACTAAGTAACAGCCTCACGGGTCGAACGATCAAGGTAAAGCTATGCTAAGAGACACCTCAGCGCCGGCTATCATTCGTAGATCTTTAGCAGTCGTTACGAGTACTCAGAATCCCGAAAGTCTGACACCAGTCTTACTCCATTCTCATTTGCTAGTCTCATCTCATCCACGATTGCAACTATATCCCTCTCACCCATTTTGCCACCAAGACAACCGAAGCTCCAATCCAAGCAATGTTTTGGACGCGTCTTAAGTACCTGTCCCACCGCACGAGGAAGCGATTGGCTAGCGCTCAAGAAACATACAAAAGATTAGTCCAAGGTTCAGTGTAAGTAAAAGAGATACATTACCTATAATAATAGTTAATCGCTGATTGTTCACACCGCGCGCTGGCGAATACTCGTTTGTCACAGCGACAAGATTTATCAAAGAGAGTACTCGCCCAACGACGCTCGCTTTGCGGGCAGAACGCTCGCTGAGAGATACCCGCTTGGTACATGCGCTTACCAGCGGCGCACTCGCTACTCGTTGCTCGCCAACTCGTTTTTAGTTGCTAACTCGACTACTCGTCGCTTCTCGTTAATCGCCGGCGGTGGTACACGTGCCTTACTAGCGTTACATCAACTGTGCTCATCACGCCTTGCCAAGTACTAAGTTATTAATAATAATAATATTAACATTTATCTTCCAGAATCATACCTTTCGCCAAGACACAAAGGGCCTAACAGACAGTGATATAAAAAGAATCGCACTGATATACGGTCCCGAATGTCGGACCCGAGATAGAGCTAAAAAGGTCGCTATCTATCGTCAGTCTTACCCTGGATTAAGCAGACGAAAGAGGGAGATCATAGAACCTCCTGCAAACATGAGCTTAAGGGTCAATCCTAATATCACTCCGCCCCCACACATAATAGCTGGAATTGCTAAAGATGCAAATACTGAAAAACCTCAAGAAATAGTTGCAGAAATTGATGGTACTGATGACACAACTGAGAATATAAATACTTTAGGCACTGTCAAAGAAACAGACAGAATAATAGAACTTGTTTACCAACTTTCTGCTCTAGCACTAAAGAACGCTAGAGAAAAATATTGCAATGTAACTAGCAATACGACATCTGAATTCAAAAATTATGAGAAAGCTGAAAATAAAACCAAAGCTTCCGATGTACTAGGAATCCACAAAATCATAGCCGATTTTGCTACATCCATAGTTGATGACGCTGCTAGTAATTTGACGAAGTTCTGTCAAAATTCAAAGACTGTAGAAGCTTACCAAAGTCAATGTAAATTAGACAACGATGCTCGATGTCCTAAAAGTTCTAAATCTGGAGTAGTAAAGCTCTCTGGTAAACATATACTTGTTGACAAAGATCCAGACAGTGTAAATGACAAAACGAAAACTAACGGTGAAGTTCCTACATCAACTTTAAAGCCAAACAGAAGGAAGAGAGAAGCAACCAATACAGTTACCACACCTAAATCTACAGAAGAAATTAAAGAGAAACAAGCAAAGGAAGAGACAAAAATAAAGAATGAAGGAAAGAAAGAAAATAATCTTAAGGAAAGACTGGAAGCGATAAGGAAGGAAAGGTTAAAGGAGATTCAGAAAGATAAATCTATGACAAAATCGGAGGTGGTAACGTCTGCGACTGATTCTAAAGTTAAAGATGATAAGAAAGACCCTTCTAGAAGAAAGTTGAGGGAAAAACGGTTTAAGTAAGCTGTTTTTTTTTTTAATGTTATTTGTTGGCAGCTCACCTTATTCGGCTTACCTTATTGGGCTTCAATTCATACCGACGCCTATAGACTAATAGACCGTTTATATCTACTGGCCCATGAATTGAAAATGGTTACACAGGACAGGTCACCCTCCATGTGGGAACAATACTTTACATCTTTACAATAAAATGCAGATATTTATTCATAAAAATATCCTTTTCCTTTTACTATTAAATGAGCAATATTATATATAGATATATTACAGAATAACTATTAAAACAGGAAAAATTCACAAAAAAAAATATGAAGAAAATTAATTTTCTCATACATGAAATTTGGACAGGGCAACGTCTGTCGGGTCAGCTAGTTTATTCTATATTTGTAATCACGTTCTCGAAAACAGCTCTAACGATTTCTATGGAACTTGCAATATAGGGGTTTAAGGACGCGAAAAATCGATCTAGCTAGGTCTCATATCTGAGAAAATACAAAAAAAAGAATTATAAAATTGTATGTCTCTATTGTATCGATCTATTTTAATAGTAATAGTTTTGAGTGCGTCTGAACGTTTTATGAAGTTGATGTCAAAATAATCTACTCCACAACTTAAGATTCTCCTAAATTGTCATTAGGTTCTCTTATTTCGTAAGGTTTTATGTATTGTATTTCTGCATTAAAACAAACTATGATTTACACATAATGAGCATTAGGGAGTAAAATGAAAAAAAATACAAGTATATAGGTCCCATTAAAATTAACACAGCGTTCAGTACGTCTAAGCAAAAATATCCAAGTAAAAAAAAAAAAAACACTGATTAAAGAGATTTAATTTGGGCCTAAAATAATTTTATAAAAACGCGGTGGGCGCGGGCGGTGACGTGGTCACGTGCGCCTGCACATTTGTAGTATCAGAATGAGATACTCGTAACAAAGACATGAATGTTTTTATGCATTGGGTAACGAACATTTTTAGTGTACTTTCGTTAGCTGATTTTCCTTATATGTATCTAATGCGTTTTTTTTATTATTTGTTTTTACCATTGTCCTTATTTTGGGGGTCTGAATTATTTCTAAAAGTTTGTAATGGGACCTTATATACCTAGGGGAGATAAATAATTAAAAACAAAATAATAATCACGATTTCTTTGGTTCAGACATCGATTTTGTAATTAAACACGTTTTTGGTCGTTACTTGGTATTGGCATACATTTATTGCCTCCTGTCCATCACAATTAACTATTATTTATAAATTATTTCAATTTTAAATTCTCGTATATTCTCCGTCGAAAAGAATATTGCAGAATATTCTCTCGACCCATCACTAATTGTTTCCAAGTCAATAAATGGCTATAAGAAAGCATGGATGGATTGTATGGAAGATGATATGGCTTTTCAGAATTCACATCTTTCATGGATGTGAATTCTGAAAAGGCAGTTGATAGAGGAATTGTACGTCATGGTCAGGTACTACATGCTGCGCTGACACCAAAAGAACTGCGATAGGGACAAGAGAATGATGCTTGTATCCCAGTCAAGTAAATGTAACGAAGGACAAAATAAACAATAATAATAATAGGAAATAGATTTATAGTACGTCCTATTTTGTTCATTAACAAGTTAAGGCGAGTAGTGCCACCAACTAGCGCCACTATTGAGAAAAAAATCGTAAGTATGGAGATGTGGAACATTTTGAAATTTCTTAAGCTCACATTTTTTGGCAGATGAGGCAGATTTTTTTGACCTCACCTGAAATACCTAATCTGAAAAAAAAATGTGAGCATATTAGATTTCAAAATGTTCCATATCTCCAGACTTATGGTTTTTTTCTCAATGGTGGCTCTAGTTGGCGGCACTACTCGCCTTAAGCAGAATAATTTGTACCCGGAAACACATATGAAAGAAGCGAGTTAGTACAAAGCTTAATTAATACAGAAATCTTTAAAAAAAAATACAACTTAATCATTGTCACCAGAGTACGGAAATCTCGCGACGATCCCTCAGATTTGGAAGAGAAAGATGTGTCGGACGCATCTTTAGACAAACAAATTGAACCAGGAAAGACACTTATTAATAAAGAATTACTTAAAAAAGTGTTAAAACTAGAAGCTGGCTCAATATTTGGAACTGCTAAAGCTAAGAAAGAATCTGTTGTAGAAGTAAATAATGTTAAAAGGGATGCAAAAACAGCAGATTCCTCAGTGGAAAGTACAAACACGAAAGAAGACCATGAAACAACTGGAGAAGAAGGAGAAACGGTAGTAACTACAACTAGAACCGAAAATAAAAAAGATGACGAATCATCTTTAGAAGAAATAGAACCAGATGAAATGGAAAAAACGTAAGTAATAGAGACCATGTTGGTAAGACCACTAGTAAAAAAGAAAGAAAATGGCATAAATACAAATAAAACATCTTAAAAGTAATTTAAACCAAAATACTTATGCCAAAAGGGCCTCAGCACAAAATAAAGTCAGATGGCAACACTGCACTGGTACCATCTGACGCAGATTATAGTTTGATCGAAAATACCGAAACCGCTGTACTGTACCACGCATTATGTGCGCGGCAAGACGGGGGGGGGGGGGCAGTGCGGCAGCGGCCGCAGTGCAGGTCGCTCATTCGTAACGCGGCCGGGTGCCGTGGTACAGCGGTTTCGGTCAAACAACAACTAAAGTTTATTATGCTTCGGTGCGAATTATCACACAACGACCCCAACAGGGTTGGGAAAAGGCTAGGCATATCGTCTTCCAGACTACATATTCGGATGCAGCTGAATACCAGTATTTTACATGGACTGCTTACCTGACCTCACACAACTCATTTAGTCACTCAGAAGCTGGGTAACACGACACCCCTTAGTAAGGCTGTTTGTCAGACTTTTGGACTTCGTTTCAAAGTTCGCTTCCGACTACGGATATGGTACATACTATTATGACTAGCTTTTGCCCGCGGCTTCGCTCGCGTGTAACTCGGAAATTATCCCCGGGGAACGTACTGCCGGAATAAAAATTATCCTATGCTCGTACCCAGGTCAAGGCCTATCTATCCGTTAAGGTGTGAAAAGGTAACAAATAGACAGACAGACAAATAATAAATTCAAATAATCTTTTTTATACATAAAACAGGTTTGTATGATTCCAAGGCCCGCTTGCACCAAAAACCATAAATACAGTTAGCGCTGAACATTTTTAAAACATCATTCCATCTCTGACAACTTCAAAATTAACAGAAATAGAACAATATTTTCAATTCGTTTAGCGCTCAACGTATTTTGTGATTTGTGGTGCTAGTGGGCCTAAATGTTTAACATAAGAATAATACTTATTCATTTTAATGTGATCACCATTAATTTTTGTGATTGACTACCACTGACCCCGTAGCCCGTAAGTGAATGACACATTCAACACACGTACAACGTGTTAACAAAGTTTTTTTTTGTGACTATAAATTGTAATAACTTTGACCGAGTAGACCAATTTTAATATGACTATTACTGTATTTATAACCTTTAAATCTCTTAAAAATAAGTACATAAAAATATCAATATTACATGTGAATTTTAAAATCATTCCCTGTTTTACCCCCTTGAAAAAACGCTGAAACGCGTAACAAACAACACACACACACACACACAACACAAACAAACGCGTACAAACTTTTAGCCCCTATATCACCCCCTCTAGGATTATTTTTAAAACAAAAAGTAGTCTTTTCCTAGGAAAAGACTACTTTTTCCTACTTTCTTCTTTTACTTTCTTTTTTTTTTTCTTTTTTCTTTTTTTACTTTCTTTTTCCTACTTTTTTCTTTTTCTTTTTAAAATTTGCCAAAAAGATAGATGGCATCCTAGGATGCCATCTATCTTTTTGGCAAATATTGAAATCCGCTCAATGGTTTAGGCGTGAAAAGGTAACTTAAGACAGAGTTACTTTCGAATTGAATTTATCAAAATCCTACGAGTATTTAAGCGGACGTCTTCATCATAGTAGCTCCAATCTTTAATTTCAGTTCAATCAGTCGAAAATCTAAGAAGATTTATACAAACTTTCATCCCCTATTTTATCCCCTTGGGGGTAGAATTTATCAAAATCCTTTCTTAGGGTATGCTTACGTCATAGTAGCTATATGCATGCAAAGTCCCAGCCCGATCGGTTTAAAATTTACAACGTTTCATACAAACTTTCATCCCCTATTTTATCCCCTTGGGGCTAGAATTTATCAAAATCCTTTCTGAGTGGATGCCTACGTTATAACATCTACCTACATGCCAAATTTCAGCCCGATCGGTTTAAAATTGACAAAGCTTCATACAAACTTTCATCCCCTATTTTATCCCCTTGGGGGTAGAAATTAACAAAATTCATTCTTGGTGGATGCCTACGTTATAACATCTACCTGCATGCCAAATTTCAGCCCGATCGGTTTAAAATTGACAAAGCTTCATACAAACTTTCATCCCCTATTTTATCCCCTTGGGGGTAGAAATTAACAAAATCCATTCTTAGTGGATGCCTACGTCATAACATCTACCTGCATGCCAAATTTCATCCCGATCGGTTTAAAATTGACAAAGCTTCATACAAACTTTCATCCCCTATTTTATCCCCTTGGGGGTAGAAATTAACAAAATCCATTCTTAGCAGATGCCTACGTCATAACATCTACCTGCATGCCAAATTTCAGCCCGATCGGTTTAAAATTGACGAAGCTTCATACAAACTTTCATCCCCTATTTTATCCCCTTGGGGGTAGAAATTAACAAAATCCATTCTTAGCAGATGCCTACGTTATAACATCTACCTGCATGCCAAATTTCAGCCCGATCGGTTTAAAATTGACAAAGTTTCATACAAACTTTCATCCCCTATTTTATCCCCTTGGGGGTAGAACTTATCAAAATCCTTTCTTAGCGGATGCCTACGTCATAACATCTACCTGCATGCCAAATTTCAGCCCGATCCCTCTAGTGGTTTGGGCTGTGCGTTGATAGATCACTATGTCAGTCAGTCACCTTTGAGTTATATATGTTTAGATATTCTCAAGCATGTGGTATGCCTGAGAATATTAAAAATATAATAAAATAATTAAATTTAGCACATAAGATCTCAAAGATTCTGGTACAATTATTTTAGAACCAACAAATACTAATCCTAAAAATATCATCCTCAAGATTATAATAATTATGGTTTACATTCCGAGGAAACCCTAGATTCATCAGACCATCCACCTTAGTAATCTCTGTCAAAATTTTGTCCTTAGGTACTAGTAGATAATCGAAATTTAATTTTCCCTTTTGAACTCATAAGTAATGTCATCATTTCAGCCGAAAGACATCCACTTCCTGGACATAGGTCTCCCCCAAGCACCACCACTTCGACCGGTTCCGTGCTTCCCGCATCCAGTGGATTCCCGCGGCCTCCACAAGGTCATCGGTTTACCTTGTGGGAGGTTTTCCAAAGCTACGTCTTCCGGTACGCGGTCGCCACTCCAGAACCTTTCGGCCCCATCGGCCATCTGTTCTGCGAGCAATGTGCCCTGCCCACTGCTCCTTAAGTTTGGCAATTCTTCGGGCTACGTCGGTTACCTTGGTTCTCCTTTTTTTTTTGTGGATGGGAAATCATCAAATGACTTCTCCCGCTCTGGGCGGAGCGGGAGGGCGTGTCAGACTTTTACTGACTAAAACTCACCAGTGTTCGTTCAGTTGCCTGTGCCAGGGCCGCGATATCTCTTTTGAACAACCCGCGATCCCGGCGGCTACCTTGGTTCTCCTGCGGTTCTCTTCATTTCTGATTCGATCACGATGTCATGTCTTCAACTATTTTTTTTTAAGACCGCCAAGCAAAAGCAAGAGAACACATAAACGCGGAATGCTACCAACGACCGTGGGGCTCAGCAAGTTAAATAAAGAGTTCTATAAAGAAAGGAAATGGCCGAATGGTATCGTCATATATGTCGTTGCGAAATTACCGGATTGTAAGTACTTGCACATTTCTCATTTCTTGTTCCCCCGACCCACCCCGTCGTTGTCGTCGGCGCAACGCACCGGCTAACGGCGGCCCGCGCTATTACTTCGTTTTCGGTTAGCTTTCTTTCTGACTTTCATTTCTCTTTGCTCGGCTCCTAAGGGTCCTAGCGTGATGTTAAATAGCCTATAGCCTTCCTCAAGAATTGGGCTATCAAATTCAAAAAGAATTTTTCTAATCCGACTGGCATTTCCAGAGATTAGCGCGTTCAAACCAACAAACAAACTCTTTAGCTTTATTAATAGTGTAGACAGATATAGATAGATAGATAGATTGTAGATGTCCATAGACAATCGTGGCTACTTACCATCAGGAGGGCCGACAGCTGGATTGCTAAGGTTAAAAAAGCTGCCAGAAAAAGTATCTTACCTACCATCCAATCCGTTTATAATATATTAATGTGCTAGCTTGCGATGGTCAGGCACTGGAGTGCAGCTACTCGCAGCGTATTACCGCATCTTTTAACCCCTTCCAGCACTCTAATTGCGGAACATACCTACTATCAATCGCCATCGGTTTAATTATGACAGTTCAAAAACATTCATTGCGTTATTTACGGCATTGAAAAGACAAATTTTTCGAACATATGAAGCAATGGATTACAAATTTGCTTCAAAATTATTCAGATTCCGATCGATAGTTACGCAATTAGGGTGCGGGCCACTGAACGAGTCACAATAAAACCTTTATTGTTATAACTAACGCCTACGCAAAGTGATAAAGGGTGATCCAAGTCGAGGTTCTATATTGGCAACACTGTAATTTTGACAGCTGTTAGTAATGGCGCGTGTTTCAAACGTCAAATGTTAGTTTGTAACAATACATTTACAAAATTAATCGCTTTACCGTTGCTCAACGCACTAAACTTGCCACACAGCGCGTGAAACGCTACATGTTATGAGTGAAACTTCCAAAGGTCGCATTATTTCACGTTACGGTGACGTCAACTGGCCGCGAAGATCGTGCAATTCAACGCTGTTGGATATTTATTTGTGGGATTTTCTTAAGAGTCGTTTCTATACCAACACACCTGCTACGTTGGAGCACCTGAAAACTAACATCCGCCAAGTTATTGCCGAGATAACCCACGAAATTTGCGAAAAACCATCGAAAATTACCTCGAAAGAATCAATTGCTGCAGAAGATCCAGAGGAGGCCATTTGCCCGGCATAGTTTTCCTTAATTAATGAATAACACTAGATATTCGATTAAAGAAAAAAGAATTAAGATGTTGTTACATTTTTTGTATTTTTTTAAATAAAAGTTAGGAACCTCGAATTGGATCACCCTTTATTATGAGTTATAGTTTTATTGACTAACACGATCCAGCGAGCTAGTCAGTAGTTTTTTAGTCGCCATTTATCCCGCCACGCCGCTGCATGGTATCTCTGCACAATACACGTGCAAACCGCACGGCGCACGCGCACGTAAGTAGCTAGTGCCAGTGTAGTGTTATGATGGCAGCTAACTCTTACCGTGAGACTGGTCGGGGCGAGCCAAGCTACTGCTGTTCAAGTACCTAGACAGTGGCAATAGCTTTCTGCTAACAGGTCAGCAGCTCGTAATGTGTAACCAGGCATCTAAGTGTCCATCATTGTCCTCAGATGACCTTGTAGATCTTCGCAACAGGTTGGCTGCTGTGAACAGCATCTTGATGGAGAAGACCTGTGTTAAACTTCGAGAGATTGACGCCGAGGAAGCGCCGGGTTTTGACGATTATATGATCCTGGATGCCAGTCCAGATTATGTGACTGGCAGGGTCGGAGGAAAGCAGGTGAGTCTACGAAGTTTTATAACGTTTTTCTTTTTATTTTGGTGCGGTCAGGACTCAGGACGAATTAGCTATTCTCATATACCTATTTAGTTCGTGCTGGACTGCTGGATCAGCAAGAATACAAGGTCAAATAAAATATGATAAAACAACAAAAATATTTGATGATTTTGTTTGGACTTAACGACCGCAGTATTGGAAATAAATTAAGAAGTAGTTTAGATGTTTAGATATCGATCACGACCATCCCATCACCCATCACGTCTGTGGAATTTCGCTAGGTTATTAATTTTGACCATGTATAGCTAATATCGTCGGTGAAAACATCGTAAATATGGGAAAAAGGCAACTATACAGGAGGAAGGAAAAAGGAGAGTTGTTGTCTTTTGTTGACTGTACATAGCAAGTTAGTAGTGGTATACGAATTAGTGTGGGGTAACTAAAAAGTACCTAGTGAATAAAAAGAAAAAAAAAACAACCGACTTCCAAAAAAAGCACTCTCTTCTTCTCAATCGCTCTCTTACTGCTTCAAATTGATAACGGTCTTTCTTCATCTGTTACGATCTGTGGCCTGGTGGAGTGTGCCGCTGATAGGTACCTCCAGTTGCTCCATCACCTTTTGGGCTTCGGCCTCTAGGTCTTTTGCCCTCTATCTTTCCTGTCACCATTAGACGTTCCATGTTGTTGGTACCTCTGCGGGCAATGTGGCCGAAGTATCTCACGGTCACGACACGTTGTAGGTAGGTTGAATAAGACAGTGTTTGTGCTTTATCTAGTTTGAGTTGATTAGGGATCGAGACATTTGTGCGGTGGGCTGTTCATGGTATCGTTAATAGGCGGCGCCGGTACCTACCACATTTTGAAAGAGTCAATTATTTGCCTGTCGGTAGCTTTGGTCGTCAAAGTCTCTGTCCCGTAGAAAAAGATGGAGAAGTCAAGCTGTGCGGACGTTTCTTTGTCCGATTATGCTGATTGGTGATATTTTGTCTCTCCATATTTTGTTAAGTCATCGCTGTTTTAGCCAGCTAATTAGTCTTCGGATTTCTAGTTCGCAGCTACCCTTATTAGTAGTTACTAATTACTCTATTATTACTATTTACTCTACAAAGTGAATAAAAACCGGTCAAGAGCGAGTCGGACTCGCGCACCGAGAGTTACCATCATTTATACCTATGTAATTTTTGTTGATGATTTCTAAAAAACTGTGCTATTTTAGAGACATCGTTTTATTTTTCCTGTAATCTAATAATAATTAAATTAATTAATTAAATTTTAGATTTTTTTCTATGCAAACATCGGAGATAAGGGGGGAACGGTATTTTTTAAAGCAAAGCCGCGAGTTAATATTGGGTGACTGGTAATCAGTGACCGATACCTAAACACATGATTGTGCTCATGATAACAAACAACTTTTACTATGGGACGAAACCTGAAATCGCGAAAAAAAAAATCAGCTGCTCCCTACATTTTGACGAGTTATGCGAACATTAATGTATGGGGCAGCTGATTGTTTTTTCTCGATTTCAGGTTCGGTCCCATAGTAAAAGTTGTTTGTTATAATGAGTACAAACATGTGTTTATGTAATTACCAGTCACCCTACATAGCTATTACTCGCAGCTTTGCTTGCATGCAGCCGATAATTGGGAATAATTTCTAAAATCGCGCCTCAGATGTGAGCCAAACATTTCTCTCCAAACCTACCCAAAATACATACCAACATGACACATACATCCATACATATAATATAATAATTACGTGGCTCTGTAAATACTTTATCACGAAATTATAACCCCAAAATAATTTAAATAAAAAGTAAGTTTAAAAACTAAAACCCGACTACTGAAAAATCACACTCTAAAAAGTATGAAATAAGAAAATATTCTCATCAGAAATTAGAAAAAGACCGACTAATTAAAAATCCGGAGTCACATGTCATGTAAGGGCATCATAAATCGACAGATCTTTTTTTCTGTCTTTTTCTAATTTCTGATGAGAATATTTTCTTGTTTCATACTTTTTAGAGTGTGATTTTTCAGTAGTCGGGTTTTAGTTTTTAAACTTACTTTTTATTAATTTTGTTTGTTGTCTACATTATATTTTTTGAATTGTCCCGCTATCGCCAGTTTGATTTGATACGTAAAACTCACGGAACAAAGATAATTACTTAGGTACTTATCTACTTTCACGAAGAAAACAAATGAACAGGAGGCCAGCTTTTTAATGCTTGCCTCTCTCTTGCAAATTAGGATCAGGCAGGACTCAGAAGATTACGAGAAACTTGATCTTATTTCGGCATTTTTTTTTCATTATCTAGCTACTCAATACCTAGTATGCAATGTAAACTTAGGCATGACCATTGTGGACCCTGTCGGGGCTGTCGGGCACAGCAGAGAAGGAGAGAGGAAGACTGAGGGCTTTAATTTCATAGTTCTCGCAAAAGCAAAGGGGCAATTTCCGTATTTTTAACAACTTTCGCATTCTCATCTCAGTCTCAATCTGTCAAAAATTTAATAGCGTTTACCTACATTTTTGACATTTGATTGTCGCTGACATGACATTGCGACTTGACTTTGAACGTTTTTAGGTACTTATACACGGCTACACATTAAGCTATACATTTCTACTTTGTAAGGAAGTTTGTTTCTCATTGTAAGGAAATCCTATACAATGCGAGATCAGCTTATACTGGAACTGTATAGCTTGATACTCGTAGCTTGTAGCCGTGCGTACGAGAATTGGCCTTCTGAACGCAAAGCGATAGTAGGTATTCCACGATAATAATCTAATGCAAGCCTCTGGTGCCGATTCTCTTGTCACAAATGCCTCTAAACTAGACTAAAAATCACTAAAATTTAGTTTATTCCTGTCAAACGACGATTTCCAATTCTGAAATTGACTAAAGTGACACAACTTAACTAGATTTTAGTTTGACAGCACTAATATTGTATCGAGTTATTAATTTAGTGAAAATGGCAATTTTGCTATTCTGAATTTCACTGTTTTCACCTAAAATTTTAATTGTGAAACTAAATCAGACTATTTTTAATCGCGATTAAAAAGGTGTAGAATAAAATTAGTTATCATGAACTAGAATTCACACCAACACCTTGACTTTAAGTTCAAAAACAGTACTGTATTTTGTTTTTCTTTTGCTTATATCTCGAAAACGGTGTGTCCTGTCGCAAAAATAATGAAAATTTGGCCCCCCTTCATAAAACCCTTAAACCTCAACACGTAGGTACCTACCAAAAAATAAATCCAAAAAAACACGTTGAAGCTGCCCCCTCCCTGCCCCCCTCCAGCTCTAAAAAATATAATCTGACACGGTAACGGCGGCGATGTCAGATTGTCGGTAAACAAAACATGACAAGCCTTCTCACTTTTCATAAAATTCAAAAAAAATTCAAAATTCATTTATTTTGTGAACACAGGGTACAGTGATCTTATGTATACTGTTTGGTCCAACCTATGTTCCGCCAACAGGCATACAAAATAGTGATGCTATGATCAAAATTAAATTTAAAGAAAAAACAATGTCAGCAAATAAAATTGAAAAAAAATTAAAAAATAGTACAAAAGATAAATCAATGTCAACAATATTACAGTCATCAAAATTAATTAAATTAAAATAGTCTAAATGTCATAAAAGAAAAAATATAATGTCAACAGAGATTATTATTATTAAAACTTACAATTGCATTATAGTAAAATATAATTAAATAATAACACAATAATAATCCCAAAATTATGATTAATTAAATTTATCATTCAGAAACTGGTCTAATGTGTAATAGCATTTTTCAAGTAGCAGCTTCTGTAGAATGTTTCTGAATTTTTGTAACGGCATACATTTAATTGCATCGGGTACTTTATTAAAAACTTGGGGAGCAATACCAAAGAAACTTTTCTTCATCAATGCAGTTTTACATTTAACATGGCATAATGTGTTCATATATTGAGCACGTATGGGTAATTTCTTGACTGTAGCCATTTTTTTAAATAAGTTGGGATTATTTTTTACAAACAAACAAGTTTCCAAGATGTACAAAGCAGGAAAAGTTAAAATATTGTATTTTTTAAAATACGGGATGCAACTGTCAGTCCTTCTTAAACCAAACATCGACCGTATGCATCTCTTTTGCATTTTAAAAACAAGTTCTCGGTTTGTTGACTGTCCCCAAAAAACAACACCGTAACGCAAAACCGAGGCTACCAATCCATGATAAGCCGTTAAGAGTGTTTCAGGACTAACTTTTTTTGACAGTTGAAATAGAAGATACGCTGATCTGCTTAATCTTTTGCAAACTTCTTCCAGATGTGGTTTCCAGGTTAGTTTGCTGTCTATAGAGATACCCAAGAATTTTGCAATGCTAGCCTCTTCAATTCTAGACTGATTATAGGTGACATTAACTGGAATATTTACAAGCCGCTGGTGGAAATGCATAACTTTGGTTTTATTTAGATTTATCACAAGATTATTGTCCTTAAGCCAATTAATTATTTTCGAGAGAGTGTCATTAATGTCAAGTTCGTAATTATTAGGATTGTTGCATTTTATAATAACCGTGCTATCATCAGCAAAAAGTACCATTTCGTGCCCTGTTATTTTCGGCAGGTCATTAATATATATTAAAAATAACAGGGGTCCCAATACGCTACCCTGAGGAACTCCATATTTGATCAGCCTTGCTGCCGAGGTATATGTTTTTTGCAACTTAGTTACTGGACATATTCTTGTGATTTCTGTGCATTGCAATCTATCACTTAGGTAAGATTCTAGAAGTTTAAGAATATTTCCTCTAATGCCATAACTATATAGTTTTTGTAGTAAAATTTTATGATCCACAAAATCAAATGCCTTTGTCATATCTGTGTAGATAGCGCAGACCCTGTTTTTCTTATCGACAGATGTTAGGACACTGGATAGTAGGTCAAATAGCGCCATGTTTATATTAATATTTTTCCTAAATCCCTTTTGTTCATTACAAAATAGTTTAAATTTTTCAAAATAGGCATATATACTATTATAGATCACTTTCTCAATGATTTTTGAAAATATAGGAATTTTTGCAATTGGCCTATAATTTTTTAATTTAGTTCTATCGTCTTTTTTGAATAGGGGCTTAGTTACTACTTTTTTAAGACAAGTTGGAAATATACCATCGGAAATACAGAGATTTATTATATGCGAAAGTAACGGCGCTATTATCTCCTTAACTTCTTTAATAACCTTTGTTGATATGTTATCAAATCCAACGGTATTTGTATTTTTGAGGCTGTTAATAATTTTGATTATATCATCGCATGTGACTGGTAGCATAAATAAGGATTGACATGAAACATTGTCTTTTAGGTGTTGCTTATTATTCGATACATTATTTGTTTGCCTATTATTTTCAATAACTTCAATAAAATATTTATTAAATTCATTAGCAATGTCAAGTGGGTGTGAAAATGTCAAATTATTATTATTAATACATAAAATTGGCTCTTGTGGTAAATTATATTTCGATTTGTTTATTACTTGCCATGCAGCTTTTGATTTATTTTGGGCAGTATTTACGTGATAATTATTTTGTGTTTTTTGCGTTAGTTTTATAATACGCCTGTAAAGTTTTGAATATTTTTTAAAAATAGTTTTATTTTCCAAATTAGGCTTCAGCCTATAGTTCCAAAGTAGTTGTCTCTGCTTTTTACTGCAAAGTTTTACACCACGGGACAACCATTTCGTTTTCTTATTGGTATTAATCTTCACGATTTTAACTGGAAAACATAAGTGGTAGAAAAGTAAAAATTCATCTATAAAATTGTCATATGCTTCGTTACCGTCCTTTGCTTTATAAACTTGCGAAAAAGATAGACACTTCAAGCAATCCTTAAACTTAGCCAAGTTAGACGCTGAAAAGTCAAGTTTTTTAGTTTTCCAGTATTTTAGAGTGCATTTTTTATTAGTAGGTATTTTTAATAATTGTGCTGTATGGTCCGAAAGAACCAAATCCATTACATCCGCTTTACATCCACGTCTAAATGAGTGTGCAAAATTATCAATGCAAGATTTACTGCTTAATCTAGTTGGTTCAAAGAGTGATAGTTTAAGATTGTATTGTTGAAGAAAATATTCAAATTCGTATGTAATTTTATTTCTTTTCAGGATATCGATATTGAAATCGCCGGTCAAAATTACGTTTTTATTCGAGTATGAACAGGCTTTGCGTAATACGTCATCTAGTTTATCATAGAAGATGTTATAATTATGTTTAGGTATTCTGTACACACATATTATTATGACATTATGAGAAATTAGTTCTATGCCGCAGCATTCGATAACACCTGACACTGAATGTTTTGAGATGTCTGTTAATTCTCTATAGTGTAATCCTGCTCGAACAAAGATACACGCTCCTCCTCGTTTAGCGTCTCTTGAAAAGAAGGCAGCGAGGCAATAATTAGGTATATGCATGAAATTTTCATAACCAGTTTCGACAAAGTGTTCAGTTATACAGACAATATCTATGTTAATCCCAGTATTAGAAAGCTCTTCTAGTTTAACCGTCAATAAGTCTGATTTATTAATAAGTCCCGCTATGTTTTGGTGAAGAATATACAAATAATAACTAAAGAAAAAACTGAGAATTTTCCTGAAGTTGAACTTCAGTTGGCGTATTATTTATTTGGGGACAGCCAGCATCCGAAGACGTGTTTGCTGAGTTTAATTGCATAGTGATTTCATTAGTTCCAATTAAAGCCACCGGGTTAAATATACTACGAGCACTATACCACGCGGAGTCACGATTGTCAAACTCGATTTTAGTTGTGTCAAAAATGTTTCTAAATTTAGAGGTTTTTTTTTTGCAGAATAGCTCTAAGATTCTCATAGCCAAAAGTAAGGAATTTTAGTGATAGTTTAGTTAGTTTAGTTCGGTGTACAAGAGAATCGTCACCTCTATATTTTAAAATTAACTCGAGATTTCGAGAATTCACTTGGTTGACGTAAACATTGAAAAGAGACAGTGCTATAAAAGTTCCGAAGTGCAAGGTCAGAAATAACATTGAAAGAGATGGTATACCGGTCTACAAGTGTGTGAAGGACAGAGAAATGGCGCGATAGTGACAACGTCAACGGGTTTATGAATAGGGTGGCCAGGAAAAGAGAGTTTGCTTTTTTAAGGGTGGTCTCTAAAGTATCAATTTAACCTAAATGGTTACAGTAAGGGTTGTTTATTATTTGTATAGATCTCGGATTACGAATAAAGATGCTCAATTTTCAGTATTTTTTTCAATTTAAATAATAACGTCTCTTAATGATAATTTATTCATAAAGCAGTTTGAGATACATTTTTAACCGTGTTCAAAAAGGAGGAGGTTCTCAATTCGTCGGAACCTTTAACCTTAATTTTTTTTTTTTTATGTATGTTCCCCGATTACTCGAAGATGGCTCGATTATTTTTGTTTTATTCGAGAGGGTATGTACATCACAGTTGGTCCCATATAAAATTGATTAACTTTGCTTTGGTAGTTTTTGAGTTAGCTTTGAAGCTAACTCAAAATCTACCGAAGCAAAGAAAAAAAAAATGAAAAAAAAACGGATTATTGATAATACGTTTTTTTTTTCCCCACTTTTATATGGATGATGTTCTAGTTTGTTTTGCAGGTAGTGGTATTAGAATTTGTGTGGGGTAGCTACTACAACTAAAAAGTGAAAAATAAAAACTTTTTTACAAAAAAATATAACCGACTTCCAAAAACAACACTACAAAGTGAAAAATAACTTTAATTTCGGAAGTCGGTGGCAAAAAACGAAAATACATTTAACTAGACACCGACTTCCGAAATTAAAGTTATTTTTCACTTTGTAGTGTTGTTTTTGGAAGTCGGTTGTATTTTTTTGTAAAAAAGTTTTTTAACCCGTCGCGCGCTAATTAGCAGACACAATTGAAATTCTATTGTTATCTGTACACATGGTGTGCAATCGACATTTTAAGAGTTAATACATTATTGCTCATTATCCTTCAATGTTTTTCATCTAAGTATAACACAAATAATGCATTTATTCCACCTATTTACTATCTACCTATTTATTGCTTTATAAAGTTTAGTGGAGGTCAGCTAGGCAGTCGCTCCATGTAAAACACTGGTATCCAGCTGCATCTGGTAAGACTGGAAGCCGACCCCAAAATATTTGGGAAAAGGCTAGGCAGATGATGATGAACGTTTAAATTTAAACTAATATGTACAAGTGGATAAAATAAACCGCTTATCTCACTCAATATAAAATTAATTTTCTGGTCATTATAAAACACAAGAAATTAAAAACTAAATTATTATTTCAACAGGGGTAATTCTCATTTGAAGCGCTGGTCACCCCATTCCGGAACATTCTCTCGCTTTCGCGTTTTGATTGGTCGAGACCGTCGAAAATTCTGGACACCCATTGGCCGAGCGTATAAATACAACCGAAAGCGCGGCAAAGGTAGTACTTTCAAAATTCGTCACCCGTTTGTATTTTTTTCAAATTAATGCTTTTAAAATGGTTGCAGTTGGTATTGATTTGGGCACATCGTATTCTTGTGTGGCTGTTTGGCGACATGGAAGTATTGAAGTGATAGCAAATGGACAAGGAAACAGGACAACGCCATCTTTCGTCGCGTTCACACCTACCGAGCGTCTCATCGGCGAAGAGGCGCGAAATCAAGCCGCGTTCAATCCCTGGAACACAATTTTCGGCGCGAAACGTCTAATCGGCCGACGATATGACGATTGCGTGCAAATGGATTTATGTCATTGGCCCTTTCAAGTTTCGAATCTAAATGGTAAGCCAATGATTTTAGTTGATTACAGAGGTCAGAAGAAGTCTTTCGCACCCGAGGAAATTAGTAGTATGGTGCTTTTTAGGTTGAAAGAGATAGCTGAGAGATACCTTGGTGCTAAAGTTAATAAGGCTGTGATTACTGTTCCTGCTTATTTCAATGATTCTCAGCGGCAAGCCACTAGAACAGCTGGATCTATAGCCGGGTTGGAAGTTCTTCGAATCACGAATGAACCATCTGCAGCTGCTCTTGCATATAGTTTAGATCGCATAGGGGACAAAAATGTCCTAATTTACGATCTAGGTGGTGGAACTTTTGATGTTTCAGTTCTCTCCATCAATGGTTCTGTTTACGAAGTAAAAGCGACTGCTGGGAATACCAGACTCGGAGGTGACGACTTCGATAACCGTCTGGTCGCGTATTTTACTGAGGACTTTCGTAAAAAGTATCATAAGGACATTTTAGGGAATGCTAAAGCTTTACGGAGGTTGAAGACCGCTGCAGAACGAGCAAAGAAGTTTCTCACTTCGTACACTGAAGCTACAGTCGAAGTTGAAACTCTCTGCGATGGTATAGACTTTTTAGGAAGAATCTCAAGAGCTCTTTTCGAAGATTTATGCTCAGATCTATTCAGGGACACCCTGGGACCAGTAGAAAAGGCATTAACCGATGCAAAACTTAAAAAGACAGATATTCAAAAGATTATTTTAGTTGGAGGTAGCACTAGGATACCAAAGATACAGAGTATGTTAAAAGAGTTCTTTGGAGGGAAGAAGTTGACAACTAGTTTGAACCCTGATGAGGCTGTGGCTTGCGGAGCAGCTATACAAGCTGCCATATTGAGTGGTCAACGCCATGAAAAATTCAAAGACCTATTACTAGTTGACGTTGTACCTCTTTCTCTAGGAGTAGAAACAGCCAGAGGAATGATGTTCAAAGTGATAGAAAGAAACACTCCGATCCCTTGCAAGAAAACCAAAGAAATCACTACTTTAGACGACTACCAAAACAGAATGACAATTGAAATATTTGAAGGAGAAAGGAGTTTAACTAAAGACAACAATTTACTAGGAGTTTTCGAGCTCACTGGGATACCGCCAGTTCCAAGAGGTATAGCTAAAATTGACGTCACATTTGACATAGATGCTAACGGTATTTTGAGCGTCTCAGCTAAAGATAGGAGTACAGGTAATACAAAGCGTGTTACCATAAGAAATGAGCACAGACTTAACCAGCTCGAGATAAGACAAATGATAGTCAATGCTACTATCTACCGCGAAGACGATATCGAAAGTAAAAGACGTTTAGAAGTAAGAAACCAATTAGAATCATACGTTTACGAAGTGAAAAGAAACGTTGCAGAAAAAAGTGAAGTTCTTACTGAAAAAGAACAGGAATTCATGAAAGAAGAATGGAAAACTGCGATAGAATGGTTGGACTCAAATATGGATTGTTTAAGAGAAGAGTCTGAGAGACAAATGACAGAGTTGATGAAGAGATGGTCAGGGGTCTTGAGGAAGATTTATGATCAGCCGTGGATGCATAGAGCGAAGCGTCAGAGAAGTGAGAATTATCAAGAGTTAGAAGAACATAAGATTACTATTAGTGAAGAGGTTCATGACTGAAATACCAAAGCATTCCTTTTCCCACACAACAACAACACACACACAATAACATTATTCCCTTTTTGTCTGTACGTGTGTGTGTTATGTGAAGTTTTTAAATGAGCACATTATTTTGGTTAAGTAAGTAGGAACCTAGCTGTAGGAGCACATTTTTGTAATATCAATTTATGTCAACAAATATGACATTGTTATTTAATTATTGTTGTGCTTTCAAATAAATGGCGAACAATTATTTGAAAAGGCACTTTTATTTTCAAAACCTTGCCTCCCGCTTTATCCATCCAAGACCGTCGTCGTGCAGTTTTTGTAAGATAAATGCGTATAAGCGTATAGCATGATCAGACATGCATGTATGACGATCATAGAGTCTATCTAATCGTCCCCTCAAGATACGAATCGTCTACCAGATGTGCCTGGTTGATGGAAATAGATAACTGGCGAAAAGTAAGTGTAGGTACACCTCTGCCTAACCCTTGGGGGAATACAGGCGTGATCCGCGTGATCCGCGAGATGTTATGTTTGTGGTAAATCGGTGGTGTTTGTGGTAATCGCAAATTCGACGCGTTTGTTTGTTTTTTTTTACTCTCGTGTGGTGAAGTTTTTACGCACATTTTTCGTGCACCAGAGAAATATGTTCTTATGAACAGTCAAGTGTAGGCTCCATCAGCCACACCGCCTGCCTTTCACCCTTGCACCCAATTTGTGGGGAAGAACCCGTTTTTAAATGATAGAAAAATGTAATTTGCATGGATGGAAAACTTAGTTGCACCTGACAAAAAATTGCCTAAAAAACAGAGCTACACACATTACACACACACACACACACACACACTCACACTCACACACACACACACACACACACACACACACACACACACACATACCCAGAGACACACACACACATTGAGTTGATTTGTTGAGTACATAGTAACTCAATGTTACCTACTAATATTTTTGCTTCTCTCGTTTCAGAACTTCGGCTGCATAGAGCTCTTTGAAGGAGGTTATCACAAGCAGCATACCGCCATGGTGGTGATGGCAATGCTGGGATTCTACTTTGAAGTCTCTCGCCATGACAGGGACAAGCATATTAGAGTGCATAATCGGCATATTAGGGCAGGTAGGAAATCAGAGGACAATTCCCATATTTTTAAGAACGTTCGCGTTCTATTCTGTCTCAATCTGCCAAAAATAAACAATTGTTTTCCTACATTTTTGTAAATTTTTGACATTGTACAAACTGATTTTTAAGGACGCTGTTACAAATGAGTAGTCAAATCATTACTTTTATACACAAAAGTATGTTTACTAAATAAAATGCTTTACATTCTTAAAATGTTTTTGGCCAAATTGTTGATAGATCTGCATGGTACGATTCTGAACTATAAATATAATTTTAGATAGGTACAGTTTCTCAATAAATGTAACGACGTGAAAATTTGTAACAGCGTCCTTAATTTGCTAGACCAAAATGACTGCTGCGATCGACCTATTTTTGTCATTTTGACATTTTAGTCATGGTAAGTAATGTCAATTCAGTCTAAATCAGAGTTTTGATTTTGATCGGATTTGATACAATCACACGGACCTGCAAGTTGCATGAAGTTGTGCGTCCATTGGGTCGGAATCGGAGTGTGTGTACGCACCGTACGGAGCGTCTGGATTTACAAAATGCCGACAGGGTGCGTCCACTGCTTTCGGATTTTGAATCGGCAATATCAACCAGTGTTTCCACCTTTAGGGATTTCTACCTTTTTTACGGTAAAATTACCAATATTATGCATGGCTTACGATTATTTTATTTTGACAGGGCTTTTAAGTACCTAGAGTTGTCTGCATTGCGACAGTCGCGGAATAATAGCGATAAAATATTTTTAAATATTCTATTAGGGTCGTTTTCTTGGTTTTTTTTTTTTGTTTTTTTTTTTATTAGTTAACTCCACCAATAGTTAAAAATAGTAACTAAGTAATTATTAAATTTTGGCAAAATATGAACCAAATTTAACCATTAGTTCCCTACTATTTTTAACTGTTGGTTGAGTTAACTACGGACCAAAAAACCGGCCCTTATAGTTATTCGTTGCAAGTAATTTTAATTAAAAATGTTTTTGTTTGTTATTCAATTCAATTTGCGCATAAATGTGCATCAATCACATACAAATTGACAATTGCAATTGATTGTTTCGGTACCTGGTAACACAGGCGCATTCACTGCGGATGATGTCATCGGCAGAAATTCCGGTCTCTGCCGCAGATTTGCCAATCCAGTGCACGCAGTACCAATTACAGCATAGAAATTACAAAGCAACAAATTCGTACGGTGCGGATGGACCGATTACGATCCGGTGGACGCGCAACTTAAAACGTAAGAAAATTTGAATTTCGCGGGCTACCTTTACGCATCCGCCTCAATATTGCGATAATTTTCGTTCGAGAAACAGGCCCTTAGTAGAAGCATAGAGTCTAGAATTGGTGGTAATAAGCTCACCACCACTGGGACTTTTGTTATTGGCGAAATGTGGGTGTCAACAATCCGCCTACTCCTTCGAGGAACAGACATGATGTTAAGAAGATACAAAATGATGGTACGAAATCTCCAAAATCAAAAGTCATTGAAACTACACTGAAAATCAGCACTTTTCGAACGTTACAATTACATAAGACAGTCCCCCAAAACGCCCGAAGTTCCCCACGTCCTTATGCTTTATCTGTGAAGAAGAAGTGGCGCAACAAACTCCCCAGCAGCACAGCTGTCTGTTATGTTAAAAGAACTTACGACACAACTTTGATGTAGCATCGGCAAAATTCGTAAAACCGATCACCATCCGAACTGAGCGCGCCTTCAAAATCACCAATCTTTATTACTGCTTTAGGCGAAAATGATCTTTATGCAAACGCAATTTGTAAAGTCATATAACCAAATACATTCGTAAAGTTGGAAATAATGAATCCTAATTTTCAAGTTTATGCTACATCTAAGTTCTGTCGTACTGTACCCAGCACCCTAATTGCGTAAGGTACTACCAATCGGAATTTGAATCATTTTGAAACAAATTGCATAACCATTGCTTCATTGTTCCAAAAATGTGTCTGCTCAACAACGTAAATGTGTTGTTGAACCATGTTGATCTGTCAAAATGAAACCGATTCGAATCGATAGTGTGTTACGCACACGGAGTAGAGAAAGAAGGTTACGCAATTAGGGTGCTGGTGTAAATTTAACACATCGAGCTTTACAATCAGACTGTAACAAAGTTCTTCTTATTTTCGCCCAGATACTGAAGGGTGAACTATAACATTGACTTTTTATACCCAGATAAGCTCCACCACTTTGAGAAGATTCACGAAGAAGCTACGTTAGATTTACCTTATGACTATAAGAGTGCCACCCACCCCGCTTGGCAGTTCTGGAGAAGAGTTGGAAAGAAAGGCATTTCAACCGTTGCCACTTATAAAGAACAGGTACCTGTCTATATCTTCTTTATCTATAGGTCATCGTATAATTATGTACTTCGTTAGTTTATAATCTAACTCGTGAGATTGTAAACTATCTATAAATTGTGACTGTACACATGGCTACACATCAAGCTATACATTTCCAGTTTACACTGACCTCTCACTGTAAGGTAAGCAGGTACTGTAAGGTACCTAAGTAATAAGCTGATCTCGCATTGTACAATGCGAGATCAGCATATACTGAAATGTATAGCTTGATCTGTAGCCGTGCGTACCATACTTCATCTGTGACCATACTGCTGTTTTTTTATATAACGTACTAGTTGCTGCCCGCGACTTCGTCTGCGTGAAAGTTTTGTACCCCCGATCAACCCCGTCGCATCGCATTGCCTGCCCGCGCTATTACTTCGTTTTCGCTTAGCGTTCTTTCCGACTTTTTTTCGTTTAGCTCGCCACGTAAAGGTCCTAGAGTGATGCTAAATATGCCTATAGCCTTTCTTTAGATTTGGGATATAAAATGCAGAAAGATTTTTTAAATTCCGACTGGTAGTTCCAAAGATTAGCACGTTCGTTCACCGCATCCCCTTCCCGCTAACCTCTCCCGCCTCCCCTCACCCACCCTCACACCCCCTTCACTACATCCCCTTCCCCCTCTCCCTCACCACCCCGTCCCCTCCCCCTCACCCCTCACCTACCCTTCCTCTCCTCACTAAACCCTGCCTATATCCTCCTCCCCTCTCCCTCCTCACCACCCATCACCTCCCTCTCCCCTTCACCCACCCCTCGCCCACCCCCTCGCATTCCCCCTCCCCTCTGACCCTCCCTCCAGGGTAGTTTTGAAAAACTATTAATGACAAACTTTATTACTTACTCAAGCAAGAATCTGTGCCAAGTTTCAGTTTAATTAACCAAATGATTAAGATTTTTCAAATAAACTGTATTCCCTGATTTCATGAACACAGGAGTGGAATTTAAAAAAATAGTATCGGATGTTTCCATAACTTGACTGAAAGATTATTTTTACCAATTTTCGAGTTAATCAAGCCCCGCAGTAAAATACTCCCTGAAAAATATACTACCCCTTTTCACCCCCTTATGGGTAGATTTTCGAAAAACCCTGATACACTTTATTCATCATTTTTGGTCTCAAGAATAAAAATACTGAGTTTCTACTTCTAGTTAATCGCGGCGCGACAGCGCGTCGTCGAACGGAACGTGTATGGCATTTTTATACTCGTTGTAACTTCGAAATTAAATTCCGATTCGAATGAATTAATAAGTATTTTACTCCTACATAAATACCCTTGATGATAAAACTATTTATTTGAATAAGAATTAATACTACGATACGAATGTAACCAACTTTTGGCGGCGCGCGGCGATCTAATTAAATTTTAGAACACATTGGTGCCGATTCTCTTGTCACAAAGACTAAAAATCACTAAAATTTAGTTTATTCCTGTTAAACGACGATTTCCCATTCTGAAATTGACTAGAGTGACACAACTTAACTATAAGTATTTTAGTTTGACTGCACTAATATTGTATCGAGTTATTAATTTAGTGAAAATGGCAATTTTGCTATTCTGAATTTCACTGTTTTCACTTAAAATTTTAATTGTGAAACTAAATCAGACTATTTTTAATCGCGATTAAAAAGGTGTAGAATAAAATTAGTTATCATGAATAGAATTCACACCAACGCCTTGACTTTAAGTGCAAAAACAGTACTGTATTTTTTTCTTTTGCTAATATCTCGAAAAAAATCGCAAAAATAATGAAAATTTGGCCCCCCTTTAAAAAACCCTTAAACCGCTATACCTCAACATAGAGGTACCAAAAAAAAAATCAATAAAAAACACGTTGAGCTACCCCCTCCCTGCTCGTTGAGGAAAATATGACAAGCCTTGTCACTTTTGATAGTGATTTCGTTACTTAGTTCCAATTAAAGCCACCGGGTCATATTATACTACGGACACTATACCACGCGGAGTCACGATTGTCAAACTCGATTATAGTTGTCAAAATTGTTTTTTAATTTAGAGGTTTTTTTTTGCAGAATAGCTCTAAGATTCACATAGCCAAAAGGAATTTTAGTGATAGTTTAGTTAGTTTAGTTCGGTGTACAAGAGAATCGGCACCAATAGCTGCTATGATAGTTAGATTATATTGCCTCGCAGACTTTTTTGAAGGTAATAATGAGTACTTTAGTCATGTGGTACATACTTTTTATGTATCATCAATAGTTTTCTTAGCGCACGCCAAATAATGAATTTTATAGGCCAAATTTTGCTACTTTGGGTTACATTAATTTTCTTAAAGATCTCTACATTTTTTGAAAATAAATTATAGCCTATGTTACTTCCTGATAATTTAGCTTTCTATTGGCGAAAAAATGGTTAAAATCGGTCCCGTAGTTTCGGAGCTTATTCGGTAGGTACAAACAAACAAACAAAAAATCTTTCCTCTTTATAATATTAGTATAGATTAATTTTCGATAGTTTATAATCTATCCATGTCAAACCGTGAAATTGTAAACGAATCCTGCTCTGGGTGTACATGTAGGTACAGCTCGACCTGACGATTCGGGATTTACAGGCGTGAAGCTTAAACATTATTTTTCTTTCTTTGTGAATGTGAGGACTATGTGAGTCATTAATATTATTTTCTTTTTTTATCTCATGGTCTGACAGTTTGAGTACTTTATACGGCCTACCCGAATATCCCTTCTTTGGTGTTGTTCTTCGAGTCGTTGAGCTCCTTAAATCTTGAGTTAAACTACGCGGTTACTGACAAATGCTTGCGGTGATTGGACATCTGGTCCACTCAAATCTCTTTGGACTTTAAAAGAAACCCCTGAGTTTGTTTCGCTATTTCTTCCCAGGGGTAATCAGATAGGAAATGTTGACTCCATCTAGCTTTTTTAGGGATCTGTAGTCAACAAGGAACCCTTATAGTTTCGCTATGTCCGTCCGTCTGTCCTTCCGCAGCTTAGCTCAAATACTCTTAGTACTAGAAAGCTATAGTTTGGCATGGATATACATCACGCCGACAGTGGTAAAATAAAATCACGAAAAAAAATTTTTTTTATGGTACCTTCTGTACACGTTAAATGGGGATATTTTTTTTCCTTGTCCACCCCATGTTGTGCGGTGTTGTTAGGTCTTTCAAAAATATTGTGGGTTTGTTAAAACAATTTTTCGATTTCGAAGCTTTAAAGTGCTAATTTTTGTCAAGGGGGGGTCACTCCCCTGCCAGCTAAACGGTTAGTTTTGGATGGGTGAAAAAATTCACGGTAGTAGTATATATAACGAAGTTAAAAGGAAAACTATCACAGCTAAGTAGGTTTTTCAAGTTTACGAGTAATAGTCAACCAACTTAAGTTGGAATGTATGGGAGACCATGTTTTTCAACTACAGTGTTAAGTTTGTTCTTGGGATAAATTCATCCCAACTACGGAACCCTTCATTGTGCGTGGTCCGACACGCACTTAGCCGGTTTTTTAATAAGACTTGTAAAAGTAATCACTTTTCCGTTATCCAATAGGATAATAATCAGAAAAACAATTTCATTATAGTTTGGTGATCACAGATTGTTGCATTTCCTTCCTGATTCACTACAGTCAATAAATTATTATTCAATATATTTCCAGGACCCGGACGGCTCAATAATGCGCACGTTAGGCCAGAACCCCGAACTCCTTTCAAAAACTGATATCATTAAAATTAACAGTTTGTACGGAGTCGAATGCTTTCAAAGTAATCGCGTTTCAAACAAGAAGAAAAGTGCACGTATGCTGGAAGAAGAGGATAATGTTTTTATACAATAAATTATAATTAGGTAATAAAAAAGTTTTTTTTTGTCGTTTTCAGTTTTCTTTTCAATCAAAGTCATTGACGGCTTGAAGCAGTCACCTTAAAATCAGTCCGTTCACTTAAAAAGCCGTATACGAAATTTTGCCGATTGTGCAGATTTAAGTAACTACTTACGTGATTTTACAAACGTAACATTTCTTTAAGTTTTCAAGCACAACATGATAATTATATCATTTCAATTATGATCAATAAAATTATGATCTGAATGAGTCACTTTTTAGGGTTCTTTACCCAAAGGGAACGGAACCCTATTACTAAGCCTCCGCTGTCCGTCCATCCGTCCGTCATGTCTGTCACAGGGCTGTACGAGTTAATAGGAAGACAGTTGAAATATTCACAGATTGTGCCTATTACGGCTATAATAACAAATAATGTAAATAAAATAAACTTAAAAAATTAAACTCTAATCGATGAGTTCTAGGAGTAGTTTTTTTTTTTTTATTTTCAATATAAGAAAATCTTTGATCAAGCTATTGGACTAATTTGAACTCGATTGTCTTCTAAACTAAGACTTGACGACGAAAACTTGCGACTAATTAGCGACTAAATTTGGGAGGAAAACAGATCTTCGCTAGGTGGCTTCGTTTTTGAGATATAAATGTGGCTAAGCTGTGGAGATGCTTCCCAGATCGGCCACCTATGAACCCTTATACTTGATTACTTTTGTTGAATTTCCACTTAAACTTACATACATACATACGTACATACACACACACACACACACACACATTTAATTAGTTAGTCTTTTATTTTATTTTGTACCTTGCTGTGAAAGAGCGGAGTCTTCTAATACAGGCATTGTTTGCTTACAAGGAGGCTCCAATCACTAATTAAACGTATTTTCTTTCTTTCTTTCTTTCTAATTGTGTTTTTTTATTTATTATGGTTACGAAATTAATTTTTTTTTTTTTTTTTTGTTATTTATTATAACTTTTGAACCAATGACCGACAAATTCTGATATTTGGCGGCAAATTTCGACTAATTAATAAAGACTATTTTTTGTGCTATCAAAATTAAAATCCCTGATGGTGGCAATGCCACTGTCAGTCCACTGATATTTTTACAGAGTAGACTGCGACCTGCGTGTGGCGTACGCATAGAGTAAAGTAGGCATACGCATTGCACGCCTGGTTCCGGCGGGCTTGGGTCCCATTTTTATGTATTTGGGACCTTCACCAATAAAGTCAGTCACACTGATATTTTTTTACAGAGCAGACTGCGACCTGCGTGTGGCGTACGCATAGGGTAAAGTAGGCGTACGCGTTGCACGCCTGGTTCCGGCGGGCTTGGGTCCCAATTTCATGTATTTGGGACCTTCACCAATAAAGTCAGTCACACTGATATTTTTTTACAGAGCAGACTGCGACTTGCGTGTGGCGTACGCATAGAGTAAAGTAGGCGTACGCATTGCACGCCTGGTTCCGGCGGGCTTGGGTCCCATTTTTATGTATTTGGGACCTTCACCAATAAAGTCAGTCACACTGATATTTTTTTACAGAGCAGACTGCGACCTGCGTGTGGCGTACGCATAGAGTAAAGTAGGCGTACGCATTGCACGCCTGGTTCCGGCGGGCTTGGGTCCCATTTTTATGTATTTGGGACCTTCACCAATAAAGTCAGTCACACTGATATTTTTTTACAGAGCAGACTGCGACCTGCGTGTGGCGTACGCATATAGTAAAGTAGGCGTACGCATTGCACGCCTGGTTCCGGCGGGCTTGGGTCCCATTTTTATCTATAGACCTTCACCAATAAAGTCATGACCATGTGAATAATTCAACCAATGGAGTTTCTCTAAAATATTTTTTGAAGTGAAAACTTCTTTAGGCGCGTAGGGAAAAATCTTGTGCGTTCGCGCGAGCATGGAGTTCGCGTCACCGACATGCTAATGTTGACAGTAGGATATCTGAGGCCAATCCCCGTATTTTTAACAACGTTAGCAATCTCATCTCTGTCTCAATCTATCAAAAATTGTTTACAAGGGAATTTCTTACATCAATGGTCTACATAGATTTTTGACATTAGATTGTTGCCGACATGAGATTGCGACTTGAATTTGAACATTTATAAGTACGAGAATTGGCGTTAATTAATCATTAGCTACAGTTCTGTAGCTATGACTTATGTTATGAGTAGGTACGTGTTGCGCTTAGCTAGTAGATTTTAAGTTTTCACTTTAGTCGGCTGTCCATGACTGCCTAAGTTTTTGAAGTGAAAACTTCTATAAGGCGCGTTGAGCGATTTTTGGTATGGGGAAATCTTACGGGTTCGCGGCACCGTAACACCTCGCCACCGCGACATGCTATGCATAGTTTTACGTTTAAGTTTTCACTTTAGTCGGCTGTCCATGACTGCCTAAGTTTTTGAAGTAAAAACTTCTATAAGGCGCGTTGAGCGATTTTTGGTATGGGGAAATCTTACGGGTTCGCGGCACCGTAACACCTCGCCACCGCGACATGCTATACATAGTTTTACGTTTAAGTTTTCACTTTAGTCGACTGTCCATGACTGCCTAAGTTTTTGAAGTGAAAACTTCTATAAGGCGCGTTGAGCGATTTTTGGTATGGGGAAATCTTACGGGTTCGCGGCACCGTAACACCTCGACACCGCAACATGGTATGCATAGTTTTACGTTTAAGTTTTCACTTCTGTCGGCAGTCCCCATGACTGCCAATTTTTTTATATTACTCTTTCTCGGGACCATGGGGTCCAAGACCTTTGAGAAGGCGTGTACACACGTATACATATCAAGCTATACATTTCCAGTATAAGCTGACCTTTCATTGTACGGAAATCCTGTACAATGCAAAATCAGCTTATACTGGAAATGCTTGACATGTAACAGTGGTACAGTCGATTGCAGATCAGTAGTAACACTGACCTGGAGCTGGAGGTTCAATAGAATACGAGGCCGGAAATCCTTTACAATGCAAAATCAGCTTATACTGGAAATGCTTGACATGTAAAAGTGGTACAGTCGATCGCAGATCAGTAGTAACACGGAGCTGGAGCTGGAGTTTCAATAGAATACGAGGCCGGATTATATTGGTTTTGTGACGAAGCCAACTCGTGAAGTCCCGTTATTAGGGTTCCGTACCAAAATGGTAAAAAGGAACCCTTAAGGTGTGACTCAGTCTGTCTGTCTGTCTGTCCGTCTCAAGAACTACTAATGCTATCATCAATATTTGAAGATCTACTAATGCTATCAACTTGAAATTTGTAACAGTTTTAGATGACGTTTGCCCAACCATTGGAAGCACTGTACTTATAACCCGTCGATTTATTATAGTAGTATTTTTTTGGTATAATATATCCTATTTAGTGTAATTTTGGTATCCCTGAAATACGGAAATAGAGAAAAAAAAATTTCACCAAAAACCATCGCCTAATCAAGCCTTCGGGACCCGGTGGGATGTGGGAGTAATAGGGCGGGGAACACCATGGGATACCTCAAGAACATTGACCTTGACCTCAGGGTCATTGACCTTGACTTCAAGGTCAATGACCTTTAGCTAAAGGTTAGTAACCTTTAGCTAAAGGTCAGTAACCTTAGAAAAATCGCTTATTTTGATCTCAGGGTTATTGACTTTCAAAATGTCCTTGACCTCAGAGGTATGAAGCGTCTATTCTACCCAAAAAAAAGTTGATACTGTAAAAAAGCGACATTTTTCTTTTTTTTTTTTCGAGCTCAAGGTAAATTTTTCATCGTCTAATATGTATTGTACGAGTCATTCACCGCCTCATCTAACCCAAATGATTCACCAACCTTATGAGAATCACGGATCTTACCTGTTACTGCTCCTGAGCATCGCGGATCTTGATTTTTGGAATTTTGATCTTAACCCGAAGGTCAATGACCTTGAGGTGTCCCATAGTGTTCCCCACCCTATTACTCTCACATCCCACCGGATCTCGAAGGCTTGATTATGCGATGGTTTTTATTTTTTTTCTTGATTTCCGTATTTAAATTACACTAAAAAGGATATATTATACCAAAAAAAAAATTACTAGTATACTAAATCGACGGGTTATAAAGTAAAGTGGAGCCCAACCATTTTGCAAATAAGATTTCATCTTCCTGCCCTTATCCCATATTCGTTGGGGTCGGCGCAACACGTTTTCTTCTTCCATTCTCCCATGTCAACCGTCTTCTCTTTCATATCATTCCTCACACAATCCATCCATCTTTTCTTTGGCCTTGCTCTGCCTCTCCAACCATCAACATGTATAGGGGAAGGTGCTGTACCTTGACACCCTTCGTACCTTGAGCTACTTAAATTTTTGAAATGTTCCCGCCAATTTCTCGGATGTTTATCTATGTTAGAATGACAGTTTGTCAAGACCAACTGACATGAAGTTAGTTGCTGTCATTAATTTTACTTCGTTTCAACGTGAGACTACATTGAAAGTTTTTGCTGGTGAAAAGTGAGTTTTTATAATTTTTTGTTTTCTATTTAATTATGTTTTGGATTTTTTTTTTTTGTATCTTACTACTTTGGAGGCAGTTTAGTACCTAATGTTTACGAATCATTTTGTCGTTTTTAGTTAAAGATAATCTCCAAAATTTTACGAACCATTAAATATCGACAGGTAGGGGTGTCGTACCTTGATCCAAGGAATCCCGCTGTACCTTGATCATGATCAAGGTACGCACAGCAGCGGGTCAAGTTGTCAAAGTGTCAAAATTTTTCATTCGATTTTGAACTTAAGCATCAATATTTTAAGTTTTAAAATCATTTGGAGAAATTTGACAGTTTGGTATTACCTGATGTGCTGTGTCTATACAGTGGTATTCCTTAAATAGAAAATTTGTTATTTCTAGTCACCAATTAAATAAAAAAAAATTGAAAAAGAAAATAAGAAAGCACTGTGACACAGATCACATCTGAGAAGTTCATAATTTAGGTTTTAAAGATAATTGATACTACTTATTTAAATATTATTAGTTTTCTTTCAGATCTCACTCAGACACTACATGAATGTGATTCACAAAATAACTACTAGTTGCTAAGATTTATTGATTGTTATAGCAAAGAATAAATACATTTCAATTATGCAAAATAATTAAAAGAAAGAAGACTGCAAAGAAGACTTTTTTTGACATTCGTGTTGTGATTTTTATTTCCGGAATACTTGGTGTTTTCTTTAGAATTCTAGTTGATTACAGACATATTAAGAATTGTGAACCAAAAAACTTTAATTATATTAATAATTAGTCAATAAATTGCTTCTTATTTCAATGGATTTCCGCCCATGACCAAGGTACAGCCCATACGGATCAAGGGACATAGGCAATGCTGTACCTTGAACCAAGAACTACTTTTTTTTAAACCCAATAAATACTTAGAAAACATTTTTTTATGCTTTTGTAAAATTCATATTACGTGTAATATTAGTTAGCCTTTCAGATTCTGTTAATTTTATTAATTTATGTATCATAATATAAATTTAAAACAATATTGAACCGAAACGGTATCGAGGTACAGCACCTTCCCCTATTCATCACTCTTTTAGTCACATGCGTTTCGTCTCTCCTCATCACATGCCCATACCAAGACAAACGATTTCAACTTTTCTGTCACTGGCGCCATTTTCAAACTTCCTCTTTTAGACTAATTTCTTACTTTATCCATTCTCGTCACTCCACATATCCATCTTAACATTCTTATCTCCGCTGCATGCAATTTTTTTTCATCACTCTTCTTCACTGCCCAGCATTCCGATCCATAAAGTACGACAGGCCTTATCACGGACTTGTAAATTTTCCCCTTTAACTTGAGGGGCATCCGTGGGTCGGAAGTTGTTCCTGTAACCTGTCGCCATTTCATCCATCCTGAGTTGATCCGGTGCGTTATGTCTCGGTCTAGTTCGCCATCCCCTTGGACCGAAAGTCGGAGCAGTTCGGTAATGGCGTTCCGGCAAGAGATATGGGCACAGAACCGGAGAGACCGCCAAAATCACAAAACAAATACTCTGTTTTGGTCCGACTTACTCTCAGGTCAACGGTCTCCAGTCTTTTCCACTACACCTCCAATCTACTCTGGACCTTTTATCCACTCGGCACCCAGCACAATGTCATCGGCGAACAGCATACACCAGGGAGCCTCGAGATATGGGCACAGGACCGGAGAGATCGCCAAAATCACAAAACAAATACTCTGTCTTTTCCACCACACCTCCAATCTGCTCTGGACCTCTAAGCCACTCTCGGCAACCAGCACAATGTCATCGGCGAACAGCATACACCAGGGACCCTCTTCCTATTTTTCAAATAAGAAAGTTATAAATGTTCTTATACATTTTTGGAACGAAGTTCCTTATCGCGCGTTGTGAAAGGGGGCTAGACGGAAAAAATTCTCACGAAAAGTTGTAACGACACTTTTTGCTATAGTAAGCTATTGTAAGCTGTACGACGTGCGCATGTTTCTCTGTTTGTCTCTCTCTCTCTCTTATAGAAAGATTAAGTTTATATTACATTATATTTGTTAATAATAAAAAAAATAATTTTATAACTTAAAAAAAAAAAAATATTACAATTCCTTCACTAATTAATCGAAAGGAACTTCGTTCCATCCGAGTGTCCCTTGACACCTCTCAACTTTATTTTTTCTTTTTCTTAGGCAGCATAGTTTTCGACTTTTGATGAAAAATAAAAAAATACCGTTCGTCCCAAAATTCGTCGAAAAATCTGAAATTATTCTATGTGATAGAAGTTTACGTACGCACGGCTACAGATCAAGAGCTATACATTTCCAGTAGAAGCTGATCTCGCATTGTATAGGATTTCCTTATACTGAAAGATCAGTGTAAACTGGAATGTATAGCTTGATGTGTAGCCGTGTCTACCTATAGATTACAGGAAAAATAAAATGACGTCTCTAAATAGCACAGTTTTTCCGAAAACATCAACAAAAATTACATATAAATGATGGTACGGAACACTCAGTGGCGAGTCCGACTCGCTTTTGACTGGTTATTATTATATTATTCTACTAATCAATTTTATCGATTTTTTTTTGGGTAGTTTTATCAAGTTTGTCTTGTTTTAGGTCAACCTTGCTTGAAAAGAAATCTGTCTGACGGAATTCCTCGGAATTCCATTCCTCTATGGTATATTTATGTTCTGTGATTCCAAATCTATGGATCCATTTCCATTCCATTTTTGCTTGACTTGCGTCTGTTTTCGAGAAAATCATTATTTTTCTGCACATTGAGTGCTTTTGTGGAAATATAAGCCAAGAATTCAATTTAAAGTTTTATTGTTAGGGAAAAGTGCTATTTATATGCTCGTGTTATTGTGGATGAATGCAGGAAGTCGTTCATTTCATACCACTGAATAGGGTATTGATTTGTGTCTAATACGGTGAGATGACAAAACCATGTCAAGTGTGTTTTAGTAAATAATCCAGAGAAGGTACATATTCAAAACTTATTGTCAGCGATTAGAAAAGAACGGTATGAATCTCGATAATTCATCGAGAGAAACTCCTGAAGCACTGGATTCTGTCGGTACCGTAAGCCCGAAGGAAAAATATCAAAGCATGAGAGAAAAGAAGTTGTCTACTGCGTCGCTGACCAACGCTGAAGGTGCACGTCCGAAAGTCGTGACAGTCAAGCACCCGGAGTCCAATAAGCCTAAACCAACTGCCAAGAAGAATAAACCCATACAGGCTGACTTAGATATCATCAAAGAATTCCAAAGATGCCGTGACGAAGGATTTAAGCGCCTGGATTTGAGCAAATCTTCCATAACATGTCTCCCACCGAATGTTCGAGATCTAACACACTTAGTGGAATTTTATTTATATGGAAATAAGCTTGCATTACTGCCTGCTGAGTTTGGATGCCTGGTGAATCTGCAAACATTAGCATTGAATGAAAATTCACTAACAAGTTTACCACAGTCCCTCGCCAACCTGGGGAGCTTAAAAGTGTTAGACCTGCGACACAACAAACTCAATGACATACCGGACGTGGTATATAAACTGACATCACTGACAACATTATTTTTAAGATTCAATAGAATCAGAGTTGTTGGTAATGGAATATCACATCTGACTAATTTGACAATGTTAAGCTTGAGAGAAAATAAAATTAAAGAATTGTCATCTGGAATTGGCAAACTGGTGAACTTAGTAACATTTGATGTTTCACACAATCATTTAGAGCATTTACCTGAAGAGATCGGAAATTGTGTTAATTTGTCAACACTAGACCTGCAGCACAATGAACTACTAGATATTCCAGAGACTATTGGCAACCTTCAAGCTATAACTCGTCTTGGCCTCCGATACAACAGACTGACTGCTATCCCAGCTACACTCAGTAATTGCAAGCATATGGATGAATTCAATGTTGAAGGGAACTCAATATCTCAGCTCCCTGATGGTCTCTTAGCCAGTTTGAATGAACTGACCAGCATCACTCTTTCTCGTAACTCATTTGGCAGCTACCCATCTGGTGGTCCAGCCCAGTTCACTAATGTCTTCTCTATTAACCTGGAACATAATCAAATTGATAAAATTCCATATGGGATATTCTCCAGAGCAAAGAATGTAACAAAACTGAATATGAAGGAAAACCTACTTACATCTCTTCCACTGGATATTGGAACTTGGGTAAATATGGTGGAACTCAACTTAGGAACAAATCAGTTGGCAAAATTACCTGATGACATACAATGCCTGCAAAATTTGGAAGTGCTTATATTGTCTAACAACTGCTTGAAGCGCATACCACCCAGTATTGGAAGCCTGAGGAAACTGAGGGTCTTGGATCTAGAGGAAAATAAGTTAGAAGTTTTGCCAAATGAAATTGGATTCTTACATGATTTACAGAAACTGATAGTACAATCCAATCAGATAACATCTCTGCCTCGTTCTATTGGTCATCTGACTAATCTTACAACCCTCAGCGTTGGTGAAAACAACCTGCAATATGTACCTGAGGAAATTGGCACATTGGAGAATTTAGAATCATTATACCTAAATGATAACCCCAACTTATGCAATCTGCCATTTGAGCTGGCTCTATGTGTGAGCTTACAGATTATGAGCATTGAGAATTGTCCATTGACAGCGATTCCACCAGAAGTAGTTTCATCAGGGCCATCACTAGTAATTCAATACTTGAAATCCCAAGGGCCATATAGAGCTATGTGATATCAGGAAGACGATTATTTACCAGCCAGTGAAGGCTAGTAAATTTTATAGATGCTTGAAATGGCAAGCTTTTCAAAAAATGTATACTCAAAGGTTTGTTGTGAAAGAAAACAAACATACTATACCCATTGTATGCTACAAGTAAATTTTGAATATGTAGGAATTTTCCTAATTGTGGGTTATAATGTTTTGTATGATTCTTTCTATCAATTTGTTTCAAAATAACTTTGTGTCCAGTTTGTTAGATATATAAATCCCAATATATACTATTTAATGTTTTCATTATATAGATGTTTAAGATTTAAGCAATTGTTTTATTGGTATCACAAAAATTATAAAAACACAAAAACAAACTGATTAGTGATAGTAGGTAAAACTATATTGTAAAATGCTGTATATAAAATGCACAATAATTATACTATCCATGTTTTCCAGTCCATCAATGGATTTTTTAAATAAATAGTAAATAATGTTCTTTCAATATCAAGTGTCAAAAAAGCTTCTAATTTCTGATTGTTAAATATATGTATTTTATGAAGATGATCAAAAAATGATGTGCAATCTATAGAGCTTAGTGTCTCAAGATACCAGTTAAATATGAAAATTATTAATTAATTAATATGTAAATTATTTGGTTAAAATCATTTTCACCGAAACTGTTTGTTTGGACAATATCTAGTGGTCTTGTTGAATCTACCTATATTGCTTTTAGTATGCGGATTTAAATCGTTTATATCACAAAAGTTTGTAATCAGTATTTTATGTGTAATTTAGATTTTGATGTTTTATAGATGAGTTAAATGTGTACTTTAACATAATTACATAATATGTAATAGAGATTGAAAACCTATAAAAAGATCTCATAATAACATTATTGGAGCTGTAGAAGTGTGTATGTTGCTGTTGATTCTGAGGAAGTTCCTCATTTGTCATGACTAATTTACATTATTTGCTATAGGTTTCCTATCAGTTGCATTTAATATTTTCTGTACCTATTTATAAGTATATGTTATTTAGAAGTTAGATACCTACTATTGTATTCTTTTGGGTTTTAGTCATGTGCAGAATTGTGTGTAATCATTATATACTTAATAATTTTTTCGACGTTTTAATGTGCGCAATTCAGTTCATTACGATCTACGGATCTTTTATGTATCTATAACATCTTTACAATTTTATAATCCTAGTTCTAAAAGAAAATCGATGTTAATATTTTATACGATAAAACTTAGTTGTCTAGTCACAGTAAATTGATTTCTTAATGGCGATTTAATGTATTCGATGTATTCCATGACATTTAACTTACCTACAATAATGAATATGAACCTACATGGAACCTACCAATATAATTCTTAAAGAGATTGCTGTTTTTGCAACTTGTGCTAAGCGCTCTGGTAAAACGTATCCTAATTTTAATGTTGATCCGTGTGTAGGTATTTGTTTAAAATCAATGTTTCAGTGACATGTAAACGTGTTATATGAAATAAATAAAATTTAAAGTAGTACCTATATTATTTAGAGCATGTTCAAAAGTTCTTCACTTCCAGCTATCAGTATACAAGGTTCTCACTGAATCAGTATAATTATAGCAAGTTCCTAGTCCGAGTCAGGAATCGGAAGAAAGAAATACACTTCTGGACACATCTATTGGCCCACCTTAGAGTTTAGGGTTCGATGGCCCCTACCGAAATATTATTGCTAGATTGAACAAAAACTGTTGATGCAGTTTTAAACCTGATACATTTTATCATCTTTTTCGATCGTATTGTTTTAAATTTGAATTCAGAATACCATACGACATGGAGCTACGCCTAACAAGTCGGATATGCGCCTTGTTAAAGGCAATTGATTTTTGAATAAAAAACATGTTTTATCAAATAAAGGTTTAATTTAATAACGCGTGTTGCCTCCATGGGCATCTACCACAGCTCTCATACGATTAGGCATAGAGTTTATCAACCGCTCTATGAAATTTTGAGGGATCATCTCCCATTCCTCTTCTATGGCAGTTTTCAACTCCTGCATCGTCTGGGCAACTGGCTGACGAGCCGTAACACGTCTTTTTAGCTCGTCCCACATGTGCTCAATGGGGTTCATGTCTGGGCTTCTGGCTGGCCAGTCCATAACTGTGATGTTCACATCCCGAAGATATTCCCTGACGATGCCGGCCGCATGGGCTCTTGCATTATCATGCATAAAAAGGAAATTTGGGCCCACATATTCCGCGTATGGTATCACGTGAGGTTCTAAGCACTCACGAATGTACCTTTCAGCATTTAATGTTGGCAGCCGTGGTCCTGTAACAACCTCAAGTTGAGTTTTGCCGCACGCGGATATACCGCCCCAGACAGTCCATGAGCCACCGCCATAAGCAACCCTCTCTTCAAAGCAGCATTGTGCGAAATGCTCTCCCTTACGTCGGTAGACCTTCTTCCTTCCATCATTGCCATGTAACACAATTTTAGACTCATCAGAAAAGAGTACACGGCTCCAATCTTGCTGTGTCCAATTTAAATGACTGCGTGCGAAATGAAGGCGCGCTGTTCGGTGGGCTCGCGTTAGTTTGGGGCCATTAGCTGGCTTGTGTGGTACCATATCGCGTTCTTTTAACCTTCTCCGAACAGTTCGAGCGCTCACAGATACTCCGTGGAAGTCGCGAAGTTGGTTTTGTATCTCAATGGAGGTAAGGTGACGATTTCTCAAGCTGGTCGTCACGATGAATCGATCCTGCCTTTCAGTTGTGACCCGAGATCGTGGCCTTCCTTGGCGACGAACAAAGCCGCCAGTCTCTAGGTACCTCCGATAAACATTTCGGACCGCAGATCGACTTAAATTAAGTTGAGCACTCACGTTTCTTTGGCTGTGTCCGGCCTGAATAAGTGCCACAGCTTGGGCGGCGACTTCAGGTCTTCACCTGAAGTCGCCAAGTGAAGAAGTGTGTGTGTGTGTGTGTGTGTGTGCGTGTGTGTGTGTGTGTGTGTGTGTGTGTGTGTGTGTGTGAGTGAAGTGAGTCGGTGAGGTTCTATCAATAATTTATGGATACTTCTATCCATAAATTATTGATAGAACCTCACCTTAATGTTAAGAATAAGTAATGTTTGTTGCAAAACCAAAGATATCAATCACTTTTTCAAGAATTAAATCCAAGTAAACCAATAAAACCAAGTTTTCTTAGTATTCGATTGTTTGATATCAACAAACAGGCTCCAAATTGTCTTTTGTTTCTTTAAATTCTGTGTTCGAAATTCAAAAAAAGACTTTTGAATGAAATTGTGAATGTGCCAGGTTCAAAACTGCATAAAAACTTTTTGCTCGACCTAATATAAAATTTTAGCTAGGACCAAACGAAACTGAAAATACAAGGTGGGCCAAAAGATGTGTCCAGAAGTGTATATTCAGAAATAACTAATAAATAGGGGACAACTTACACCCACATTTTTCTTGTTCTTTTACTCGACTACGGCGAAGCAAAAAAGAGGGTTATGATTTTGACCGGTATGTTTCTATGTATGTGCATCTGTTCCCTCATAACTTCTAAACTACTTATCATAATTTGACAAATGTGGTATCGTTGGAAGCGTCTTGATCACAGAACACTATCACTCCTAGCGAAGGTCTGGATCGTCCGCTGGTTATAAGCAGTTATAGGTTATGAGTAGCGTTGCAAAACTTCGGAAGTATTCGCAAATATTCAAAAGAATACTTCAATTTGATAGAATACTACTAATAAAACTTATTAGGTAAGTATTTATCTAAGTAGATGAAAAGAAATATTCGGAAGTATTCAGAAGTTTTCAAATCGAATAATACTCAGATTTATGAATGAACGCATAGTGCGTTCATTCATAAATCTTTTTTTTTTGGTACCTACATGTTGAGGTTTAGGGGTTTATGAGTTTTATAAAACTCATAAACCCCTAACCCCCCCATCCCCCCCTCTATTAAAATTATGATAATTTGGTCCCCCTTTATAAAGGGGGGCCAAATTATCATTATTTTTGCAATAGGACATAGGTACCGTTTTCGAGTTATAAGCAAAAGAAAAAAAAACTATTTTATAAACTCAGTAATCTACTTAATTATGTAATTACCTCTCTTATCACTTTCACACCTAAACCGCATACAAAAGTTTATTACGTAAGTACTAATCTAAGTAGATGAAAAGAAATATTCGGAAGTATTCCGAAATTTTCAAATCGATTACTACTCAGATTTATGAATGAACGCGTAGTAACAGTCTCTGGTATTAACGCCATCTAGCGGTGAATATTAAACTTTAATAGATAAGTACTCTATGCGTGACCGAACATGTACTTAGCTCGGCGAATATTGCGAATACTACTCAACACTTCCGAATACTTCCGTGAATAATACGACGGGAATACTTCGGAATATTACTCTCCGTCAACGTTAGGAGTTTATGAGACGTCACATTAAATTGAATATAGCGCCCTCTAGAGGACAAGAATTCAAAATCATGAACTTAATTTTTTTATTAATGGTCGGCAACATTAAAAAAAAATTAGTTTTTCATGATGTTTGGTTTCAAATGAAAGGGCTTAATTAGCACATTTCAAAAATATGTATATTGTTAGCTATTGCTCGCGGCTTTGCTTGCATGCACCCGATAATTGGGAATAATTTCTATAAACACGAATCAGCTGTGAGCCAAACATGTCTCTCCAAACCTACCCAAAATACATATAATATAATAATTAAGTGGGCCTGCAAATACTTTATCACGAAATTATAACCCCAAAATAATTTAAATAAAAAGTAGGTACCTAAGTTAAACTAAAATCCGACTACAGAAAAATCATACTCTAAAAAGTATGAAAGAAGAAAATATTCTCATCTGAAATTAGAAAAAGACAGACAAATTAAAAATCCGGAGTCAAACGTAGGTAATCTGTTCGATTTATGCCCTTTACATGACGTATGACTCCGGATTTTTAATTTGTCTGTCTTTTTCTAATTTTAGATGAGAATATTTTCTTGTTTCATACTTTTTAGAGCCTGATTTTTCAGTAGTCGGGTTTTAGTTTTTAAACTTACTTTTTTAGCGAAATAGCAGTCCATTTCGTCACTCTCTGTAAAAATGTCTAAGATCTTATCTGTAATTTGTATAGTGTACCTACATAATAAAGAGTATCCTATTCTAACAGGGGGCGAGACTAATGCCGCAGTGTGCGTACTCCCAGCGGAAAAGTGGCGAATTGCATTTCAGTAGATCTTTAGTATATGACGTCGTGTACATGTGTCGTGCCAACAACCGGTCACGAATCCAGACTCCGGGCTGCTATTCAGCAATTCCAGATGGAAAACCCAATAACACCTTGCCCAACCTGGGAATCGAACCCAAGACCTCATGCTCAGCAGTAGCGCTTGCGACCACAATCCCATTTTAGCTTGGCAGGCGTTTTTCTTACGTTTATGATCCCCGTTTTGGAGAACAGCGTGGTGTTTCGCATTCGATCTGATCTTTGCTGCTAGATGCTGCGCTCTATTGCTCTTTGATATGTAGCTTAGTACTTAAAATATAAAAAAATGGTAAAGTTTAAATAAAAAGCCAATGATAAAGTTCAATAATTTATGAAGTGCATAATACACAAGTTTCATTTAGCTCTTACATAAATAGGTATATACACGAATTATTTTTAAGCTTTACATGCAAATCAAAGCAGTCTACAAAATAATATCAATAATTGAAGGTGCATATATCAACACGCACGCCGTTTCCTTCCCTGTGCAATCCCAGTTTTTATCCTCATTTATGAGTACCTACTTGAGTGTCGACAACACCAGCTTTTACACTACTTCCTTGTTCAAGAACGCATGAGACACTATGTAAGTTGTTGTGCTTGACATTCGTTGCGAAATTAGTATTTTTTAAATGCATTATATTCCTTAAATCTAAGATTTCCACATACAAAAATATTTCGCCCTAATAAATCACTATAAACACACTTTGTATCTAATCACAAACATTATTCGAAATAAAATAATTAAATTAGTAATAATAGAGAATTGAAAAGAATCAGTAAAATATTGGCTATAAGACTAAAGCTTACAACAGTCATGTCAGCTGCCGATACGGTATAAGTATTTGTCAGATTTATATTACTTACGTAATAAATGGCTACAAAAATGTCGCAAAGTTATTGCCTTTAGAAATTATTAGCTTATGAGAAACCAGCATCAATTAATAACATTTTATCCAACCAGAATAGAGCAAACCTACTAATTATTATAAGCATGGATATGAATAATATATCTAAATAAAATACCGCTTAACAAATACGTCATTCACTGGTTAATAAATGCTTTAACATCTGCAACTAATTCAAGTTTAAATTGAGTATGTTATAAACTAGCATCTACAGTCAGTCATTATTCACAAGTTGCATAAGAATATATTTCAAAACTTCGAATATTGAGGTCCAGTTGCATATACAAAAATAACATTTTAGTCATTTTACAAAACAGTAACAATTTGTTTCTAACCATTGAAGATTTCTTTACAAAAACATACTAAATAATATACTGAGTCTTACATCTATATATAAAATCTTTGGCATTTTCATATGCTTAAATATAAGCAGAAAATATAACTAAAATAGTTGTGTGATGATGATCCAGATACAGTTAACATAATTATAAGGTATCACTATGCAGTATGAAGAATGTGTTTTATGGCACTTATTGGCATGCAATGACTGTAATTTTGTTCAACATTGTCAATAAAAATTAGTGCTATCTTGGAAGAGCATACTGGTATAGAAACACATTATTACTGTCGTCGAGAGTTTTCTGCATGCATGCACATAATTATGCACATAATTGTCGAATTTGTCATGGAGATTTTCTTATTTACATAATTAAACACTTCCTCTGATGTCTCTTCTGAGGTTCCGGTCTTAATACTGCGCGTACAGCTTCATCAAACACCTGTGTAACAATGAAAAGAGAATGTTAGTATATTGTACTACCAGCGACCCTCCCTTCTTGCTACGCACATTTTTTACAACTTGACATAATAGATATTTTGAATAGTAAGTCAGTATTTAGTTTAGATGTCATTAATTTGTGAAGGAAACAAGATCTAAAGTACTTTTCTACGATTGCTGAGGCTTCGTACTGTATGAATCGGAATGCTGGGCCTTGAAGAAGACGGATGAAGAAATTTTGCATGCGGCGGAGATGAGAATGTTGAGATGGATCTCATTCGTTTTATGTAATCATACTAACAGCCTTAAAAAATAATAATATGTACAAGTATATAAAAAACCGGCCAAGTGCGTGTCGGACCACGCACAATGAAGGGTTCCGTAGTTGAATAGAATTTATCCCAAAAACAAACTTAACATTGTAATCACAAAACAATTTTTTTTATGTGATGAAATTAAAAATTGTCAATTTTCGGAGTTTTTCCTTTACTTGTGCTGTGAGAACTTCCTTCTTGCCAAATTTCATTATTCTAGGTCAACGGGAAGTACCCTATAGGTTTTGATTTACTTGCGAGAATCAAAATGTGTTGCATAAATGGCCGTATTTTTTATTGCGTTAACTTAGAAGCTTGACTTTTTTTAGAACTCCTAGGGGCCATAGACCTACGTATTTGATAATAATTTCAACTTGATACCTCCACGTGTTCCTGAGAAAAAGGGTCTTGACAGACTGACAGACAGACAACGAAGTGATCCGATCCTATAAGGGTTCCGTTTTTTCCTTTCGAGATACGGAACCCTAAAAAGTAGGGCAAATAATCATAGGGCATCAAAAAATTCGTCCGCATCGCTGTCGACAGGAAAAGTGCCCAAAAGGCTGGTAGCATTGCCACGTTGTATGGCAATGCTAATTCTTTGGCCAAAAAATAGGCTAGCCGTTTGATCACGTGTAGATCAACCGTTTGGCGATGTCCCGAAAAACTAAGAGGGCACTCGGACCCCATGGCCCATGGATAAATTTAGAAATTAGTACCTATATAAGGAGAAGTTTGAAAGTGGCCAGTGACAGAAAAGTTGAAAGAAAATGGTTTGGCTTGCTATGGGCATGTGATGAGGAGAAAGGAAACGCATGTGACTAAAAGAGTGATGAATATAAATGTTAATGTATGGAGAGGGAGTGGAAGGTCAAAGAAAAGATGGATGGATTGTGTGAGGAATGATATGAAAAAGAAGGAAGTGAATGATAGTGCGACAGTTGACAGGGGAGAATGGAAAGAGAAAACGTGTTGCGCCGACCCCAAGTAACATGAGACAGGGCAAGAAAATGATGATGGTAATTGTAGGTCAATTTGCTATCCATCAAGATTCCCAGATCCCGGATAGTATCAACTTCGATGAGTATGTTGTCCGAAATAAGAGTATTTTGTATTAAAAACCTTTTTAACCGACTTCAAAAAGAAGGAGGTTCTCAATTCGTCGGAACCTTTTTTTTTTTTTTTTTTTTTTATGTATGTTCCCCGATTACTCGAAGATGGCTGGACCGATTTGGATTTTTTTTGTTTTGTTCGAGAGTGTATACATCACAGTTAGTCCCATATAAAATTGATTAACTTTGCTTCGGTAGTTTTTGAGTTAGCTTCAATAATACGTATTTTTTCCCCACTTTTATATGGATGATGTTCTAGTTTGTTTTGCAGGTAGTGGTATTTGAATTTGTGTGGGGTAGATACACAACTAAAAAGTGAAAAATAAAAACTTTTTTACAAAAAAATACAACCAACTTCCAAAAACAAACTTCCTACAAAGTGAAAAATAACTTTAATTTCGGAAGTCGGTGGCATGAAACGAAAATACATTTAACTAGACACCGACTTCCGAAATTAAAGTTATTTTTCACTTTGTAGTGTTGTTTTTGGAAGTCGGTTGTATTTTTTTGTAAAAAATTTTTTTTATTGCGACAAAATGTTAAAATTTTTGTAAATTTAAGCTGATCCTATTTTCTTTGCACCACTCAACTAATCTATCCAAGTTAGCCAGAAGCAAATAAGGATCCGCTATAGATTTTAAAAGCAGGCCAACTTGAAATCGCAAATAAATAAGATTCTGCGTGATGGATGTATGGATATACTGAAAAGCAAAGGTCCTAGGTGGGAGCCTTGTGGTACCACAGACGTCACGTGAAAATCCTCAGAACGACCTAGTTGCGAAAAGGCTAGGCAGATTGACTTTTGATAAGGAACATGTTGCTTATGGCACCCATTACCTTTTCGTAAAATATGTCAACCATTTTATCTATGGTCCCACAGTTTTGTAATGTTGTAGACCAGTCTTCTCTTCAAAATCTTGTGTTAGAGCTTGATAATCAGCCTTAACTTAGATCTTAATCAACTTAGAACTTAATCAGCCTTAACTTAGAGCTTGATAATCTGTCGTAAAAGGTAGATTACACACTGCAGTTCAGTGTTCTTTCAGTAAGTAAATCTAAATTGATCAGTAGGGGATGTGAGTCTGCTTTAGAGATAGGATCATTGCATTTATTTACCTACAATCGTTAGATTAGCTAAAACAAAGTCTAAGAACTTTGATTTATCATTCTTGATATTTTAAACTGTTCTAAACCATTCAAAACAAATATCTTGGTAAAAGGTGGTTCACTGAATAATTAGTGGGCTCAGGGATTAAGAAGCTACTGTTAACGCTGTTGAGCCAGTTGATGTTAGTCAGAGAAGTTAAACAAAAGGTGGTGAATAGATTAATTTTCTTTCATATTTTAGGTTCCAGTTAAGCATAGGATTAACACTGGATGGATGAAATGGCGGCAGGTCACGGGGACAATCTGCGACTCCCGCATTCCCCTTAAACTTAAGGGGAAGATATATAAAACAATGGTTAGACCTGCTGTCTTGTATGGATCAGAATGTTGGGCCACAAAAGGGATGAATGAAAAGCAGTTGCATGCAGCTGAGATGAGAATGCTAAGAGGGATGTGTGGTGTTACACGAATGGATAGAATAAGAAATGAGTACATAAGAGGAAGTCTAAAAGTGGCACCGGTGACTGAAAAGTTGTGCAGAAATCGGCTGTCATGGTATGGGCATGTGATGCGGAGGAGTGAGGAAAATGTTGTGAGGAAAGTTTTGAGTATGAATGTCGATGGCTATAAGAGTAGGGGAAGACCAAAGAAACGATGGATGGATTGTGTGAAAGATGACATGGCTAGAAAGGGGGTGACTACCGAGATGACGAATAATAGAGAAGTATGGAAAAAAAGGACATGTTGCGCCGACCCCAAATACATTGGGATAAGGGCAGGAGAATGATGATTTTAGGTTCCAGTTTTTCATCTAGAATAGCTTCCTCAATCAATTCCTCAGGATAAAAGATTATGGCTATTCAGTGTGAAGGAAAACATTGTTAGGTAACACAGTCCTTTATAGATTGATGATAGCTGAAGCATGTGTGTTTTGTACAACATAAAGGTATTCACAACAATGAATGACATTCAAGTTTCTACTTGAGTAGCATGTAGCACAACAAAATATTTTCCTGTAGTCTATATTTATGTAGGAGACACATCTATGCAGCTTGTTTTGAAATACCAACAGTACTTGTATGAAATGAAATGCTTATTTCTGTAAGTAGATCTTTTGTCTTAAAAGATCTACTTACAGAACATTACACACACATATTTTGGTAAATATTTTAAAACTAGATAGCCTAGCTGACTGATCCCTAAGAAGAAATGCCAGAACAAACTCAGAGGTCATTGTCTCTTTTAAAGTCCAAACATTATATTATTAGGATTTCATGTGAGTCTAACAATGATAATGCAGGGCCATGGAAGGAAGGGCTTTTTGAAGAAAGAGCCATTGCAGCTTTGAGTTGACCACTACCAACAGACGGCATGCATGCATCAGCTATTGTATAGCTCAACCCTATTTTAAGGAGCTCAACAACCCATCACACAACACTACCAGATCTGCAGGACATTTGCCATATACAACAGGGATATTCTGCTTTTTGTGCAAATGGAAAGTTTGAATGAATCCTTTGTTCAAAACTACATGTTAAGTCATTTCTTAAGATGGTATTATGTATAATTATGTCATTTGTATGCAGCCAAACAAGACGAAATAAAAAATAATGTAGAATAAATTTAGCATACCTGTTTGAGTCCACGCTGAGTCAATGCAGAGCATTCCATATATTTTACAGCTCTAATTTTGTTTGCCAGTTTTTGTCCTTGTTCTCTCTTCAAGGGAGACATTCCTTGTTCAGATAGCAAACTGAGGGTTTCACGGTCATCCCTCAAGTCAATCTTTGTACCTGTAATTTGAAACAGAGGTTTTAAGTTAAATTAACAACTGTATACCTGTAGTTCTCAATATAATTATTGCTCCTATCTTTTGGTCCATACAAAGGTTGTCTGTAGAAGTTTACTTTGTGCGATAAGACTTCCTATTTTACATTTTATTTAAAAGCCCATTTAAATAACCAAACACAGCTCTATTATAAAATAACAATATTATGTGTCATAATAGGATAAGGTTTAATGAATTCTATGTATAGTAAATTAAATATAATTAAGATGATAATTAACACTAATTAAAGATGGTAATGATGACACCATCATTACCATTCTTTTTCCCTTATCCCTATTTATTTGGGGTTGGTGCAACATGAAAGAAAATGACTTCCATAATAATTAGTGTAAAAATAATTAACATAAAATAATGCAAACAATGTTTTGATATTAAGGAATGATATGAACGAGAAGGGAGAGAATGACAGCGTGAAGGTTGACATTAGAGAATGGAAGAAGAAAATGTGTTGCACCAACCCCAAGTAACATGGGATATGGGCAGGAAGATGATGAATGTAAATCATGTTTTATAATGTTTAATTGTTGGTACTCACCAACCAATATAATAGGTGCATCAGGACAGTGGTGCTTTATCTCAGGGTACCACTTTGAAGTTACATTTTCATAAGACGATGGGCTAAAAACAATAAAAGATTTCATTAGTAACTTAATATATTCTACTGATAAAAATATTGTATGTAGAGAAAAATACACCTTTAATAGGTATATTTTTCTAGTGATTTGTAGAGCAAATAAGTCTATGTTTAGTAGTGAACATTAACAGGATAAATACACAAATAATGTGGGATTGCGAGATTAAGTGGGAATGAAGACAATCATGAGCAAGAACTGGATGTAACCAGTTAAAAACTTGTATTCATGATGAAGCACAATTTATTATAATAAAGTTGTGATTACAAACTTACTGGGGCTAGCTAAGACAGCCTGATTAATGTTAATTTATACAGTAATTAAAGACATTTAGCATTGTATTTGTACTGTACATACAGAGAAATAGATTGTAAATGACTACATACCTTGTCACACTGAAGCATATAAGGAAGACATCTGTTTGTGGATAACTTAATGGTCTAAGTCTGTCATAATCCTCCTGTCCTGCAGTATCCCACAGACCCAGAGACACTGCTACTCCATCCACAACCATAGGCGCAGAATAATTGTCGAATCTGCAATCATTACAGTCGCCATAACACTATGTGAAACATTCCAACTTTACAAACACTTGCTACTTTCATTCAAGCAATATTTACAGTTCACAGTAAATTGTGAACACAACTTACACTGTAGGCACATATTCTCCTGGAAAACTGTCTGTGGTGTAAGATATTAACATACAAGTTTTACCGACAGTACCGTCGCCGACGACCACACATTTGATCGGCCTTCCTGATGACATCTATGGAACAGAATATTATTGATAAATAAAGGCAAACCTATGACTCATTGTAAAACCAAAACGTATGTTGAAAACAATCAGTTAATTTTACCGTATAAAAGTCTGTGTCACTCCCTTTGAATTACAAACACTATATGAACAACAAAGAATGAAGCACTGACAAACTATTTATAGAAGGAGCAAGTTTTTCAAAATTTTACATCGAATTAGAATAGGAAACGCATTGAAAGATGGATGAGGACATTACGGAAGGGATACAGATTAAAAATGTAACTGAGTTGACGGATGATGTTGCGTTCGTTTATACGCATTATTTTTAGTGTCGCTATTCATCTCATACATAAAAAAAAAAAAAAAAAAAAAAACAAGTACTAGGATACTAATGTGAAAATTCGTAGATCAATTATTTTCTTAATGCTTTTACTATATTTTTTTGGTAATATCCAAAAATATCGATAATTTTTACTATCGTCGAACTTACAGCGCTGCCTTGTGATACTGTCACGTACGTCATGATGTCATGATTATATTTTTTATCTATAGCTATGTTCACAAAGTACCTACTTTTATTTATCTCGTTTCCTTCAATAAAGTTGGTTTGAGTGTTTTATTTAAATATTAATCAGAACTTCACAAGCTAGTACATTCATGTAATACAATAAGAAAGTTTACAAAAAGTGCGATGTCTAAGTTTCCAGACAAAAAGGTAATTTGAAAAGTTTGAAACTTTGACTTTGTGTTTACGCGATAACTAACTTTTGTACATTGTGATAAATAATTGATAACATAAAATATGTCCCTTTCAGATGAGTGGTTCGTGTGTGGAGACTCCAGAAGCACCGGCTTGGCTTTCAAAGTTAGAAAGTCAAAGAGAAAAGTTAAGCAAAGCTCGGCTTGGCCATGATAGCGGCGCCGGTGCACCGTGTAACTCTTGCGGTAAATAATAATAAAACCATTCAATTAGTGTTGATTAGATTAAGTTTTTTTCTATGGATAGGTATATATTTTTTAGTTTCATATTGTCCAGATGGTTAAGTACTAGAATTTACATATCATGGGAACATTCAAGCTATAATCATTATAATGACGTCATTAACAACAATGCAATCGTTATCATTGTTAGGAATGGTACAATAGTAAGTATTCTGCATAAAATGTTTTAGTTTATTATTCCATCTGGAATTTTATGAATGAAAATATTATTATTTCTGGGAAGTCATTAAATGTTTAATATTTATTTAATTTAATATAATATTTGATTTGTGATTCATCTCTTGCAGTTTTCTATTGTTATAAATAACTGTCCATTTGTCATAATAATTTGTAGTAGGATTCCCGGAAGCTATAATGAATTTATTAATAATTTTCCTGGGTGATTCATTTGCCGTAGTATTTCTAGGTGAGGAAATATCCCTAATGACTAACTAATTGTATTCTATTATTCCAGTTTTACTTGATAATGAGTACACATAAGTGAATTTGTTAAATTCCTTACCAAATTAAAATACTTCTAAGAATTTGTGAAATGTGAGTCATATGCCATTTCCATGTATGATTTTAATATTAATCATTGATAGATATATTTGCGTACAATGTTTTAGGCAGCTTATCACAATCCTCTGTGCCCAACTGCCCACCCATACAAAAAGTACCCTGTAATCCATACTTCCATACTAATATTATAAATTAGAAAGTAACTCTGTCTGTCTGTCTATCTGTTACCTTTTCACACCTAAACCACTGAACGATTTTGATAAAATCCATACTATTATTATAAAATCGAAAGGAACTCTGTCTGTCTGTCTATCTGTTACCTTTTCACGCCTAAACTGGAATGGATTTCGATAAAATTTGGTAAGGCTGAAGGCATGTAGGATGTAGCTACTTTTTTTCTCAAAAATAATCCAACAGGGGGTGATATATAGGGGATGAAAGTTTGTATGGGAAACCCAGCATTTTTTAAGTTAGGGATATGAAAATTCTTTATGCTTTTGGTAGAAAATAAAGAAATGCGGTTCAGCGTTTTTGAAAAATCATCCCCAAAGTAGGTAAAATAGGGGTTGCTTTTAAAATTCAGAAAACTGCATGGGTTTCATTTGGCAAGGCTATAGATAGCATCCTAGGGAAGGACATAGGCTACTTTTTGTCTTAAAAAGTAATCATACTGGGAGTGAATAGGGGATGAAAGTTAGTATGGAAAACCCAGCATTTTTAAGTTAGGGATATGAAAATTCTTTTGGTAGGATATAAAGAAACATGTGGTACAGAGTTTTTGAAAAATCATTACATAAGGGGTTGATTTTAAAATTCACTAATAATACACACACTAATGTTTGAATACCTACCTCATTTTAAGGGATTGGAAATTTAGTCACATAGTTCGTATCTTGAGGGAACATTTAGTCTTTATTTCATTCGACGCTTTTACGACGAAATTATTACAATAATTAACTTTTGAATGAGTGGACACTCGGGCAAAAGTTGTTTGTTATTAGAGTGTGACTCGCGTAATAAATTTTAACTAAACAAAGTCCCCCGCCGCGTATGTCTGTCTGTTTGAATGCGATAAAGTGACAAAGTACCGAACGGATTTTCATATGGTTTTCACCAATGGACGGAGTGATTCAGTGTATAATATAAATTGGCTGAAATATGACGATGTTTGTTGAAGAGGTCGGAAAAAATCATGCGGACTGGAAGCTTTAAGCCCACCATACACGGCAAGGATATATCGTAGCAATTTGAGTTTGTACAGTTATATTGGACGACCCTATGTTTTCCACAAGAACATTTTCATGGGATATTTTCCGACATCCATGCGTTCCAAGCTGCGGGAAAAGCTAGTCTACTATAGGTACTAAAATTATCAAGTTTCCTCATTGCCAAATTAAGCTCTAAATTATATTCAGACACTTTTTTTGCTAGCCTAGTCTGATTTACTCCAGGAGAAAAACCTTTATTGAATATCCCCAGGGAATCCATCCTTCCTTTCTTTAATAAAACTTTGTTTTTCAGGACCTACGTGTCCTGGCTTGGACTTACACTTCTGGAGGAAGGTGTGCCGATCATGCCATTGCAGTAAAGATGTCCATGATGTTCAAGATGACGACCTATCAGGATGGGCTCAGTTTGAGCTACTGGGCACTGCCAGACCTAAGAAGGCTTCAAGTGAGTATTTTTTTTGTCATCTACAACAAAACAAAAAAAAAAAGGTAAAACAAATACTTAAAAAAAAGTAAAAAAAAATAGTAGGCAAATAGGTGAACCATAAAGAATTAGGTGAACCTTACGTGATTAAGTTTAAATTTGATAAAAATTATGCAGGAGGTCACTTACATTACGCTTTTAATTTTTTAGTGCCCCTGATCAAAATTCGAGGAGTAACTGATAAGCCTGTCAAACTTGATTGGGTACCTCCAAATGCTTCAACAGAGCTGGTAAGTACCACTTTAAAACTTATTCCTATTAATCTAATTAGCATTGTAGCAAATATTAAACAGAGTGGATACGACAATACAACAATTAATTAAACTTCGTATACCTAATCACGTACGCAATCTGCGTACAAAAATTCAATTCAATTTAACTAATAGTTTATTCACAGGACAATATTTTTCATTTTCAAGATTTTCAACATGATGTATCTGATAATACAGTTATTAGACCAGCCCTGTCTAAAAAAATAAAGGTTAAAGACATTGCAATATTCTTCACGCACATGTTGCCAGCTACTTCATTATGGGAATTAATGCATGTTGTACCTTATACCAGAGGCATAAGAGTCATAAAGCGTGTCATCAGAATTAGATAAGAAAATAATGCATGCGGAAGTTACATCTACTCACTCTTGTCAATCGAAAATTTTGGATGTGTGAAAGAGATACGTATACAGGGTGTTCGGCGCATGGACCGACACAATTTTTTGGGGGATTGAGGGGATCAATTGCTAGGTTTCACCCAAAGACTACAATGTCTTAAGTGTGACGGTAATTGAGATATTTTTTTTCTTTGAATTACCCGAATTCTCGCCTTTAAATCATTATATTTTTTTTTGTTTATGGTGGTAATAGAACAAAATAACTTTTATTATAGTCTGCAATATATTTTTATTTTAAATAAATTATTATTTATTCTAATTGTTTTGTAGAAAATGACCTATGTGCTTCCAAAGTCTTAAAAATGTTTAAATATATGAAAAATTACAACTTCTAAATTCATTATAAAAAAAACTAAAAGGTATTTTGAACTTAGTTATATTTTAAAAAGTTTTTTAGTTTATACCCCTTGTAATGGTATGCTATAAGCCATAGAAAACAATTAATTATGTAGTCAAAATACTAGTTAAAGTCAGTTAGGGAGTGTTTTAAGAACAGACTTACGAGTATTACAATAATTAATTAATTATGTTTAAATTTTTTATATTTTTTTATATTGTAAACTATAATAAAAATTATTTTGTTTTTTTCAACCATAAACAAAAATAATATAACGATTCAAAGGCGAGATTTTGGTTAATTCAAAGAAAAAACTAAAAAAGCTTATCTCAATTACTGTAATACTTAGGACATGGAGTCTTTGGGTGAAACCTAGCAAACGAGCCTCCCAATCTCCCAATAAATTGTGTCGGTCCATGCGCCGAACACCCTGTATAGACGATAGTTCGTTTATTTCTACGTTGCTTTCTCGCCGAAACAATAACAACCCAAACCTGCAAAAAATCATCACAAACAATGGTGTGTTGGGTCGGTCAGTGCCCCAGTCGCAAGCTGTGTTAAAATATTTAAAAATGGTGTTCTATTTTGTTTACATTTTTAAGCTATTTAGTTTGTTAGAAAAAGTCACTTTTTTAATTTCAATGTTAGGATTTATTTGATAATTCCTATAAACTGCATACATTAGTTCTGCTCGTATTTTCATTTATTGTCGTATTGTCGTATCTACTTTGTAGATTTCATAATAATTAGTGATAAGATAAAACATAAATGTTGCAGAAAATCTAATTACTTAACTAAAATAGTTAAGTAATTCTAAGACCTTGATAATTCATTCATATCATGTAAATTATTTATGAGTCTATACTTATAATAGAACAGCTAGGTTAACCTTTGCATGCTACTAAATAATATATCACACCTCACTGTATCTATTATGGTTTAAGTAAGCCACTAGGAACACAGCAAGTCCTTGCCATAAAGGGGGTACAAATCGAAACTCTGGACTGCTACTAAAAATTTCCCTCTGGAAACAACCTAATGTAACAATCCAAGATTCAATAAGATTCGCATTAATGTTACAGATTGTATCTTGGTTTCTCCCACTTACTACTGTTACATTACAGGCGAATGGTCCCGGTGAATGTAATGTTACAAATTGTATCATTACAGGTTGCGCACTGGAACTGTTACATTACAGGCGAATGCTCCCGGTGAATGTAATGTTACAAATTGTATCATTACAGGTTGCGCACTGGAACTGTTACATTACAGGCGAATGCTCCCGGTGAATGTAATGTTACAAATTGTATCATTACAGGTTGCGCACTGGAACTGTTACATTACAGGCGAATGCTCCCGGTGATTGTAATGTTACAAATTGTATCATTACAGGTTGCGCACTGGAACTGTTACATTACAGGCGAATGCTCCCGGTGAATGTAATGTTACAAATTGTATCATTACAGGTTGCGCACTGGAACTGTTACATTACAGGCGAATGCTCCCGGTGAATGTAATGTTACAAATTGTATCATTACAGGTTGCGCACTGGAACTGTTACATTACAGGCGAATGCTCCCGGTGAATGTAATGTTACAAATTGTATCATTACAGGTTGCGCACTGGAACTGTTACATTACAGGCAAATGCTCCCGGTGAATGTAATGTTACAAATTGTATCATTACAGGTTGCGCACTGGAACTGTTACATTACAGGCGAATGCTCCCGGTGAATGTAATGTTACAAATTGTATCATTACAGGTTGCGCACTGGAACTGTTACATTACAGGCGAATGCTCCCGGTGAGGGATCGCTTTAAGGATTATTTTGCCTGACTTGAACTCACACTCAAGCCCCAAGCTCTACTACTCTTGCTTGCTTGTGGTTACTAGATCCACGAGGCTAAACAATAATAATGTAAAACCGTCTACTTCAGCTTTATTTTAAGTTAATTTTTGTGTGACCATTTGTAACACGAAGGGGCTTGTGACGCACGGGTTGATCGATCAGGTTATGCTACTCTTGCCGCGGTCGCTCTGTGGATGGGTGATCATCTTTACATGAGACCCCTCCGTGCCTCGGAAAGCTCGTTAAGCCGCGCGTTGGTCCCGGCTGTCATTGGCAGAAGCCTGAGTCTGACAACCAGTCTTATCAAGGGGTATCATGTTACCCAGTAACTGGGTTGTGGACTCGCACCATGTAAAATAAGTACTGGTATTCAGCTGCATCCAGTTAGACTGTAAGCCGACCCCAACATAGTTGGGAAAAGGTTAGGCAGATTGATTTGTGACAAAAAAGTCTTAAAACTAATTTGAATGTTGTCATAATGCCATTTAGTTTTTGTTCCAAAACAAGTTCAACAAACAAACAACAACATCATCATCAATCATCTCAGATTCTGAATTTTAAAATACCTACATTATAATCTCATAATTTTCCACCAGGTATCAGAGTACATGTCCTGCCTGGGCCCCTTGGCGCCGGTATCCGGTTCGGACGCGGCCCGTCGCCGGCGCGCTCAGCTCCGGACGCAGCTGCCTCCGCACGACGTGGCGCCGGCCGTCCGGCAACACGCCAGCGACTTCGAGAAGTCTGAACATACTGTAAGTACCAATACTCTCTCATGTTTTTACTGAACCAGATCTATAGAACAGAATAGCATTTTTCGATACCCAAAGATGCTGGTGTTATTGAAAAATCTTCATAGACGGTTTTAATACAAACATGCTCCTGCCCGCCGCTTCGCGAGGAGGTCGGAATAAGAAAACCTATACAATTATATAAGGTGTAACTTAAATAACGCACATTCTCTACAACAACTTTTACTATGGGACCAAATCAGAAATCGCGAAAAAAAAATTAGCAGTTCCCTACATTTATGTTCGCACACCTCGTCAAAATGTAAAGAAAAGCAGATTTTTTATTCGCGATTTTTGTTGTAAGTTGTTCATAATGTTGAGTACAATGACCCCTTAAGAGATTTCGTGTATGAATAGATAGACCCTTTCTCCATGAAAAATATGTACCTACAGCTATGTATGCCAACTTTCACGGTGATCGGTCAAACGGTGTAGCAATCTCTAATATTCCAAAATCCATTTTTATGTACAGGGTCAAATTAAATTAGCTAGCGAAACTCCATGACGTCCATAGACGTGATGGGTATCGATATCTAAACATGATAAAACAAAAAAGAATACTTAATGATGATTTTTTTTTTTTTTAATTTGTCTCAGTAAATGCAATACTGTAGTAAGAACAGCTGCAGCTTGCATACAGCCATTTAGCCAGTCAGCAAGGTCATAAGACTTTTGTATATAATATCTTTGTATAAAAGACGAGAAAGTTAAAAAAACTTTTTTACAAAAAAATACAACCGACTTCCACAAATAACACTACAAAGTGAAAAATAACTTTAATTTCGGAAGTCGGTGGCAAAAAAATGAAAATACATTTAACTAGACACACACAAAAAGTTTTTATTTTTCACTTTTTAGTTGTGTACCTACCCCACACAAATTCTAATACCACTATCTGCAAAACAAACTAGAACATCATCCATATAAAAGTGGGGGAAAAATACGTATTATTGAAGCTAACTCAAAAACTACCAAAGCAAAGTTAATCAATTTTATATGGGACCAACTGTGATGTATACCCTCTCGAATAAAACAAAAAAAAATCCAAATCGGTCTAGCCATTTTCGAGTAATCGGGGAACATACATAAAAAAAAAAAAAAGGTTCCGACGAATTGAGAACTTCCTCCTTTTTGAAGTCGGTTAAAAAAGAGGCACATTTATAAAAGCGTACACCATTACAAAGTCAATAAGTTTTTAGAGGATCACTTAAATAATTCCCAATCTGCCTAAACACTACTAGCACTTTCAGTGATTTTTGACATAAGTACATGCTACACAATAAAGATAACCACAAAAACCTGTTTGATCACTAGTAAAGGACATGCATGTTACAATGAATTACGTAATTTAGTTTAGGTCAGTCTGCCGGTGATAACGGCAGTGATAGTGCGCCTTACTTACCCTTTACATATAATGCATATATACATCACTACATATTATAAAACAAAATCCCCCGCCTCGTCTGCCTGTATGTATGTATGTTCACGATGATCTCAAAAACTACTGAACGGATTTTCATACTGTTATCATTTATTATCACCTTTGGCCGGAGTGATGCATGAGGAAGGTTTAGGTGCATAATTCATTACGGTTTTTCGTAAATTGGCTGAAATATGTCGAATGATTGTTGGAAGATGTCGAACAAAATATTACCGAGTGGGTGCGTTACTGGAGTGGCGTTACGATGTACGTTTCCGTGGGATTATTTCCGGCCTCCACGCGGGCGAAGCCGCGGGCAAAAGCTAGTACATATTATAAATTGAAGTCGCTTTTCGTGTGTCTGTTTGACCGCTTAGATCTTCTAAACTACACAATAGTTGATGTGGGGTTTACCAGTATCTATAGCACGGCAATGACATGTCGCCATTGCACCCTTGCGAAGTAGGGGCTGGTTGCCAGTGTACTAACTAAGTATAATTGACTAACGTAATTAATTTTGTTTTCCAGGAATACATTACACGCATCAAAGACCATGTCGTGGGTATGGGTAATGTCGTCAGAGTTGGACCTCTACAAAATGGAGATGTCTTTTCAGTCGAGAGCAGCAAAACACATTCCGCCCCTAAATCCTACGCCCTGCCGCTGAAAATATCCAACGTATCCAGAGGAGTCAAGTACAATATTGTCCCGAAAAATGCCTCCGATAAGAAGTTGGTCTTAGATACGCAAGGAAATGTCGTAAGCAGCGCAGCGAACCTCCCAGACTACAAGTCCAGCCCTATTCTAAGTCGCATCGTCAAAGACAAACTTCATATCATGCGTATTGAATCCGACAGAATCAAGAGCGCCGTTGAACACGGCCCTGTCTACGATAAACTGTTCAAAAACTTAGAGGACTTGAACATGCCCGTTGAACATGATGTTTATTTGCAACCAATCAAACTCTTCCGTGAGGAGTACAATCACAATCCTCAGTTCAAGGACGAAACTAACGAGTTCTCCAGCAAATCCCTTGGAGCTCAAATAATGCCAGATTTGTGGTCTAACAGCAACAACAATGTCATGGGCACAGCTAAAATGATGGACAGCAGAATACAGAAAGGAACCATATTCGCTCCAAATGGAGAGATATGGAGCTGGAAACATGAGCCAGTAACTCCTGAGCACAGTGGCACTCTATGCTCTACAAAGATCAACCCTCAGTACTCCACTGTGACAAAGCCTATTAATCAGGTGGAACCTCAACAGACTGCGCCTTTGAGGGAGTACCTCAGAAGTCACTCTGAGGATGACCTGCCACCTCCGCCACTGCCAAACTACAGCACATACCCCGGCGGTGTTCCACCACCTCCTGGCTCTATTCCACCTCCTCCTGGCACAGATTGGAACAACCAACCTCTTGATAATATGCATCCAGTTGGCGAAAATGCTGATTACCTAGCTCTTGCACAGAACTATGCTGAAAATCCTGATCAGATTATTGACCAGCTTGCAGACTTGTCGCTGAGTCCTGCTGAGGTGGAGTTCAACAGAAAGCTTTATAATGAGGGAGTGCCGTGCCAGCGTTGTACTAAGTCGATGTTCGCAGGCGAAGTCGCCGTGAAAGCTGAGAGAGCTGGCCACGAGGCAATTTGGCATCCACAGTGCTTCACATGCAGCAAATGTAATGAGCTGTTGGCTGACCTTGTGTACTTCTTCTACAAAGGCGAGATTTACTGCGCCAGAGATTTGGCCGATGTGTTGGAGATCCCGCGTTGCGCAGGATGTGACGAACTGATATTTACGCGTCCTTACACAGCTGCAGAAGGAAGGGCCTTCCACGTGCAACATTTCTGTTGCTATCACTGCGACGCACCGCTTGGCGGCAAGAAGTATGTCCCGGATGATAAGACTGGTCTCCCAATATGTCTGCAGTGTTACGATCAGTTCTATGCAGAACGTTGTCGCGCCTGCAGTGGTGTGATTGGACCGGAGCAACAAGGAGTTTCGTGGGGCAACATGCACTGGCATGCAGAATGCTTCATTTGCTCTGGTCGAATGTGCGGGAAAAGTTTACTAAGCGGACGATTTGTCGTCAAACAGGAGATGCCATTTTGTAGTGTGCCATGTGTTCAGAGCAGAATTAAGTAAAGGGGCATCTGATATGAAATCTTAGAAAAGTTAGGATAATCAAGCTAGGTACAACATTGAAGAGATGGTAGTGTTCTACTGTATATTTTTGGTAGCAAAGAGTAAAAATTTTATTCCATTTACATAAAATGCCATTATATTTTTGATATTAAGTATTTTATATACGAAGTACAGTTTACACAGTTTGGTAGCCTTATGGATTAGATAGTAGTACAAGTTTTGGGATGATTAAAGTCTCTCTACATGGGTTGATAGTAATAATGTTGTTGTTAAAGATTTGGTAATAGTCAGCTTATGTATAGTGATTTACGACATTGATGTTCCTTCACTTAGGGACCAATAGCATAGGAAGGTATAATTATGATAGTTTTTCAGTGCTTTATTTTCATTATGTTGCTATTTCTATATTTATGTTTATTTAAGTTTTATGATAAACTTATGGTTTATCAGCTAATAATTTCTTCATTAATAATTTATTTTCATGTTATTTCAATGCAAAATTTAAGATTTTTCTTTAGAAAGTAAGAACAGATTGTAAGTTAGTCCTATTCATTAAAATGTGATAATTTGTAAACGAAAATGGCGCTCTGCAAGACAATTATTTTTAGATTAAAATGATTGTGGAGATAGAAATATATTTAGTATTATTGGGTGCAACAGGAATAAAGTGCCATCTGTATTATTTTTGGATGATATACAAATAAAGATTCCATAAAATATTCTTGTTTGAATTAGATGAACCTTCACCCATTTGCTTGACACACACAAACATTGAAACAGCTGATTTGGTTCTGTTGTGATATAATGTGATGAGAATCCCAAAAATGCATGTTTTGAAGTAAATTTAACAACAGGAATTTATTTATACATAATGAATAACATCTGTTTAACCATATATTTTTTCTTTTAAACATCATCCACCAACCCATGCTGGGCCCGTATCACAGCATGTACCTTTAGCCCGCATGCTTGATTATTGCCTGCTCCCTCTCACAAAGAGGCCTCTGTCTCAGCGGTGGCAATTGTTAAGCTATGCTGTCTTTTAACTTTAACATTTATAAATAAACCCTATAAGTGCGTCACGTAAGTTTGCCGCTCTGAAACCAGGCTTTCCAATGCACATGGCATGGAGCACTGCTGTTTTAGAATAGTTAGACTACTTCAGACCGGCAAACAGTTTACATGGTGCAAACTGTAACAGTCAGTTACAACATGTTTTAAGGCAAACACCTCTGTCCTCTTCATCACATAATCTTGAGTGGTTATCAGACCGAAAAAATAGAAAAAACATTTGATTAGATTATATGATTAAATCTTCTCTCCTCTCTTATTTTTCTTGTAGTTTTTCTCTAGAGATTACACCATGGAATCTCATACACTATGATCATCAGATCACTGTTCCAATTATACACAGATGCAGGTCTAACTTTTCGCTCAAGGGTGGCCAAACTTCGTCACCTTTTTTCCATGAACTCGACAATGTACCCCGCTTTTCGAGGATGACTAATTGAATATACTGTGTACCAAGTAAAATACAAGTTATAAAACTTATGTTTACCTGATAATACAGTTTAGGGACTATCAGTCCTCCCTAAACCTACTTCAAATGTGAAAGATATTACAGTAGTTTCTCTCTAATTGTAAGCAACTAGATGCGTGTTGCATATTATCTATTGGGTTCTAGTTCTAACCTGTAACGGAAGCTACACAAATGTATAAATAAATAATATGCAACACACATCTAGTTGCTTACAGTGAGAGAGAAACCACTGTAATAATCATCTTTCTCATTTGAAATAGGTTTAGGGAGGATTGATAGATAATTATTATTTATTACCTAGATGTTAACATTCTAATTATATTTGGGATAAATATATTAAAAAACTGTGATAGTTATTAAAAGTATAATTAGTTAAATACACATAATGCAAATGTAATATTAATAATTGCAAACTGAAGCATTTCCTGGAGGTACCTACACAAAGAAGTTTCCTCAAGCCTTTATTTTGAGTTTGTTAAGATCATTCTTTAGCTTATTCAGGTTCTCCTGTAGGGCTTCCTGTTTGTTCTCTAACGCGGATATGTGATCATCCGCTCTTTTGATCTCTTTGCTGATGTACTCCATTCGCTTTGTTACATTTTGAGTAGCTTCGTCTAAGTCTTGCTTCACTAAAACGGGTCCAATCAGTTTATATACTTCAGAGTCTTTTTTTAACAGTACTAACTCTTCTTTCACGGCTTTGTTTTCATTTAACTGACTATCTAATTGTTGTTTCTGAGCGACCGCCTTACGGTATTCTTTTTGTATACCACTCAACAGTTCCAGCTCTTTCTGCATCTTCCTTTGGATTTCTTCAGACATTTTGACAAAAAGTTTGCTTTACTATGAACCTGATCGTCAGAATTTGCTTTTTAATTAATAAAATTCTGCTTTTTCAAATCACGATTGCTGCACAAAATGTACTTTTGATTAAAGAGAAATGACTAAATGAGGTTATATTTTTGACATTTAACAAGTGTCATTCATGTCATGATGTCCTACGTTTAGTTAGTATGAGTTGAGCTATCAATAAATAATAAAAAATAAATAAAATAAAATTGTTTATTAAAGTTACAATTTCCGAACAGCTACCTGTAAACAAAAAGTTTTGTTTTGTAGTGGTCATAAAAGGTGCACAGAATATTGACCCTAGCCCCTGAACTAGGTGGGAACCTGTATCTCAGGTAGCCAGTATACTATAGTAGTCTTTGATCTCAAGGTATAGTGTTCAGCTATTGTTAAACAATATTAAAACTTAGGACATTTTTTGTGTGTCACTAACTCACTACTACAACAAATATTTCGACTTAGTACTTATCATAAAAGAGTGCAAGGATGTGTTCGTGAGATTGAAGATTTGAAGTGTCGATGTGTATTTGTGTTAATACGAATGGTGAAATAGAAGAATGTGTATAAATGATGTAGGTACTTAGTGGTGAAGTAAGTGAGGAATGTTTGTGTGGTAAAAAAGATTATACCTGAAGGGTCATTAGATTTTCAGTGTCTTCGTAATCCAATTGTAGTACCTAAGTATATTATATTATTTTTAGTCAAAAATAATAAAATGTAGGTACTTACTACAATATTGGATTACGAAGACAAATTAAACAAAAAACGAATTTTATAAAACTAAGCAGCCATGAAGTCTCATGTCTGCTTAGTTTTATAATATTCGTTGTTTCGTTTATCATAAAACTTAAGGACGCTGTTACAAATGGGCAGTCAAATCAATACTTTTTTACGCAAAGTATGTTTATTAAATAAAATGCTTTACATTCTTAAAATGTTTCTTGGCCAAACTGTCGACAGATGTGCATGGTACGATTTTGAACTATAAATGTAATTTTAGATAAGTACAGTTACTCAATAAATGTACCGGAGTGAAAATGTTTACTTCGGTACATTTATTGAGAAAATGTACCTATTTAAAATTATATTTTTAGTTCAGAATCGTACCATGCACATCTATCAACAGTTTGGCCAAAAAACATTTAAAGAATATAAAGCATTTCATTGAATAAACGTACTTTTGTCTAAAAAAGTATTGGTTTGACTACCCATTTGTAACAATAGTGTCGCTCTCCAAACTGTGCTATAAGGGACACTAGGACAAGGTGCTGGATTTCTGCGCCTACTATTATCAATAAGCGGGAGAACTGTTCGATGCCTTCTCAGAGTGGATGCGTTTACAAAAAGCTGTCGAATAGTTAACACCTGACATTCTGAGTATAGCTGGTCAATGAGCCATACGTAGAATTTCTATTAATTTCTATGATAATTATTTGATGAACTTTTTCTAAAAGTTAAAAAAAGAGCTGTATTAAATTAAAATATTATACTTAATAAAATTATATGGTTGCTCCTCAACTTTTGTAACTGTTCGGAGAAGCGCACTAAACACCAAAATATCAATACGTGTGTGTGCACGGCTACGGATCGACCTACAGTACATTCCAGTATAAAGCTGATCTCACAATGAGAGGTCAGTGTAGGTAAACTGGAAATGTATAGCCTGGTGTGTAGCCGTGTGTACCTACATCAATCTATAACTATGCTCTATGCATGGGACTATCAGGGAACTAACCCGACCCGGATTTTAAGCTCTGGCCACACTAAGGTGAATATCACCTCAAGCGAGACAAAGGAATCGATTGCGCGTGTCGATTGGTCAAGAAAAATCAATCTGCCTAGCCTTTTCCCAACTATGTTGGGGTCGGCTTCCAGTCTAACCGGATACAGCTGAAGTCGATTGGTCAAGTAATAATATTATTGATCATACTGATACAAGTTAATCTGCGCAAGCGAATTTCTTTCTGCATCCCGCGCGGGTTTCGCTTCTGATTGGCCGGAGCGGGCACTGGTCGTTACGTGATTTTCGCGAAACGTAACGTAACGTACTAACGTACCTAACTAGTGACTTCGAAGGCGTCACCTGTTTTGAAAACACGTGATTTTAGTAATTAGTTATTTTTTCAAATTCTGTTCAGTGATTCAACATAGAGATTCTATCGAAGTATTACAGTTAGTTATGAAACGATAATATTAAATGATTACCAAGCCAATACCTACTGGCTTAGTAATAGACGCCAGCAGGTCAAGCCCAGAGGCATGAAACTTCTATACATATTTCGAACTCCAAAAAAACTTGACAAAAGCGCCCTCTTGTGCTGGTGGAAGTCAATTTCCCCCAAAATTTACAAAATTAGTCGCTAGATGGCAGCTGTAGAAGAACATAGGTAACATACTAATTAAATTCTACAAATAGAAATAATAAATGTGATGAATATACTACAAATTTATGATATTTTGTTAATTATTAGTTGTGTCGATTTGTGTTGTGTCGAAAGTAGTATAGCCTACTTAAGAGTGCCATCTATCGGATTCGTATGGAAGCTAGCATGCTCCTTAACGCCATCTCTGGGACGTGGGGAGAAATTAGTATCGTCCTTGGACGCAGAGTGGCATATCTATACCATTATTATACTGTATAATCTATGGTCAAGCCACCCGAACCTGTCAAATTTTCCCAATCAATCTTGAACCTAATGCTTTAGCGATAAAGATGCAAATCTATTCAAGAAATTTGACAGATTGTAGTAGCTTGATGTGCTGGGCCGGCAGTCTCGACATTCGCTACGTTCTCATAGCGACTTGAAATCGCTCGCTAAGTCCTAATTACATGCTCTGTGGTCCTAATGAGCTCCCCTAGACGGGCAATTGGTAATAGTTCGGTTTTATCAAAGACAATTATTGGCCACTTCAAAATCTTCTTTAACAACGAGGAAAATTGGTGATCATGATTTAATAAAAATAATTGTTTATCTTGAAAATTGGAAATTCATTACGTAAACCTTATCTTGAAAACATTATTTTTCATGGAAATTCATAGGAAGCTATGGCTTTTTTTTTTTTTCTTTGGTTATGGTTTTTTTGGCTATGGCTTGGGATTTTTATGTCCATAGATATTTGACAAGTTACTATGGTAACTTGTCAAATATCTATGGACATAAAAATTTGCCTCCTTGCAACACTACGTCGGTGTCATAGACAACCAATAAGTACCTATATTACTACCCGATTTAAATTACTATCAATACTATCTTTGATCCACTTCGCGTCCAAAATATTGTTTTGTTTTGTTTTTCAATAAGTAGGTACTATTTCTTATAAAATAAAATGACTGGAGGAAGAGAAGCAGATGCAGCTGCAGGCCCGGGTCCGAGCGGCGTCAAGTAAGTACCCGACCTCAAACTACAACACCTTTTTTCTAATATGATTTGTCGGTTCATTATTGATCGCTTTTTCTATTGACTATTCTAGTCAAACCATAGCCAGTTGAACTCAATGAGTCAAATAATGTTAAGATTTTGAAAAATTGGTTCTAGTTTATTTAAATATTTCAGGCGTAAGCGTTCACTGCGTGTTACGAGTGGCCAAACAGATGCGCTCTTATCCTTTTTAGAGGCCCGGCCATACCCGCAAATTTATCGACCTTCAGGGCCGGGATAATTTTGACGCGGGCTGGAAGGAGGTTGTGTGCAGCCGTGTGTACCTATTATTTCAATATTATAATTATAGTTTAATTCATTGTTTTAGTTTAAAAAGTGAGCTTATAGGTTATATTGCCGAGTTAGTTGTTGTTGTAATTTATTGTATTTTTTGTCAGTTTGAAGATATAATCTATATATATATATATATATATATTACTTAAAGTAAAATTTCTGCCGATTTCTATTTTTTTATTAGAGATTTAAATGGTGATAAAAAACATCGAAAAAATCGATATATCGTTCATATTCTCAATTTCGATGTTTTTAAAATCGATGTTTTACTTTTGAAAATATTGATGAGTAGGGATGCACATTGCTCATGAAAAATATCGATATTAGTATCGATGATTTTTATGAGCGATGTTCTCGACACGGCACCCGCGACAGAGCACCGCGACTATCGCTTTGTGGCCTCGTCAATGCGCTTGTCTGTGTGGGTGTGCCGTTTCGACCCTTTGTACGTAGTTTCCCTACTATCCATATTTATATTGTGATGGTACCTACGAGAAACATTAATTTAAACCAAAACTGAGAGGTACTACGAGTAGGTATTACATATCACAGTCATAAGTTTAGGCAATTATTTTTTCAGTATTATCCAACATTGAATTGTAACAATGTAACATTTTTCTTCAATTATAAATTTATAACATAAAACACAACTTTTTTTAACCTTTTTTTACTTAATTAGTTTTAAAATTATTTCTTTTATTGTCAAACGAGTATTTATTTATGAAAACGTCATATAGTCATGTTGTTTATCTTTCATTCCGAGGTTAATCATATTTAAGTTGTTGTAGTAACTGAAGTTGATTGGATAAATAAATAAATTCATTTATATCAGGTTAATAATACCCATTGCCAAACACACATGCATTAAAAATCATATAAAATAAAAAAGATGAAATAAAATTAAATATTAATTAAATAAAAGCCCTACATGTAGTCTTGGCCTTATTGTGAGATAGGTCAAGGAGCAAAATGTTATCAAACGGACGTGACCGATCTTCCCATTTTATATTCAAAATTAAATTTTGACGTACTTACGGCTACAGATCAAGCTATACATTTCCATTATAAGCTGATCTCACATTGTGTAGGATTTCCTTATAATGAGAGGTCTGTGTAAACTGGAAAGTTAAGCTTGATGTGTAGTCGTGTGTACACATTTACCTACGTTTATTATCAAATGTATATAACGTTCATCATCTGAAATTAGTTAAATTATGAAAATTAACCTGAACTCGATTTTTTATATGGCGATCGGTGTACGTAAAGGATGCTGTAACCATTTCAAAAACTAAAATAGTCTTCGTAGATAATGAAATGGCAGTTTTACTCATGGCCAAACCGACATTTCCGGCTGGCACCTTGTAAATCAAATTATAATGAAATGAGCATAAAACTTGAATTAAAAACTACCTGCGACGATCGGCGACTAGAGTATTTCAAACGATGACAAAAAACCCATGCTACCCTAGTACAAAAAATTTTCAAAATCGCTTGAAACATCGAGTAAATTAAGTGGGGCCAAAAACTGCCACCTTGTAGTTAAAAATGGTATATCGTTTGAATCAAACACAGGGGACACTGGGACAGCCCAAAAGTGAAGGGTAAACTTATTTTTGAAAACGCTTAAATACATATTCTGATTGCCGCGTATCATATTATTATCAACATACAACATACTGACCTGCAAATTGCAAAAAACGGAAGAAAATTTGAATTTCGCGGGCTACTACTGCGCAATCACCTTAAAATTTGAGAACTTTATAATTAATAATAAAATTAATTATTGTTTTTCTTGAAAACTATAGTGAATATGTAAACCTTATCTTGGAAACACTATTTTTCATGGTTCAAGGTTCAAACTAATAAGTAGCAATAACTTTAAATTGTTAAATATCTAAGGATTTAGAAATTTGCCTCCTTGCAACATTACTATTCTAATAGCAAGCAAGTATCACAGTCCCAAAAGAAAAAAAAAAAAAAAAAAGTATCACAGTCAATTGTCAAGATGAAATCTATAGTTTGATTAGTTGTCTTTGGAAACTCAATATTTTGAATAGTATTATTTTCGTATTTTCCTAATAATTGTTTCATTAGTAACAAATAACTTGTCAGCAAATTATATTGCTCGGCTAACACATTTCTGGCTTAAGCGGCGACCTCACTGCATTTATAGTTTCTCATTATAGTACATAATAGCTGCGTAATGATACTTGGGGATTTGTATGGATTGGGATTCTACAGAAAGTTATCCCTAACAAGGGTGTCTGAAGACTGGGAGGCAGCATGAAGTAAGAAGCGGTCCACACCTCAGAAGGCCACATAGCTTGGAGGAGATGTAATATATTGAAGGCACGACGTAGAAGAAAACATGTTGAAATAAATGAATAGTGAAAGTTTAAAATTTCATGTGAAAGATTTTTCAATAGGTATGCAACATGCCTCGTGTAAAGTGTCTAGAATGTGTAAACTAGGAGATGATTGTGATAATGGAGATTTAATAAAGTTGAAAACATGATTTGTGGCTGTCATTTATTTTTCAATAAAATAGAATACAATATTTATTTACATTTGAAACTGAAATCAGTTTTTACAGTTGTGAGGAATCCATGTACATTCTAGCTAATATAGCATGCAAATTTAGTACATTTAAACAAATTACAAAAACGAAATTTCAATTAAGTTAACTTATCCGCTATGAAATCTTGTACAGATAATAAAAACTGTTAGCTGTTTTCTAAATTCCTACAAGGTAGGTATTTATTATTGTTAGGTATTTTATTATAAATTACAGGTGCCATACAGATACCTAACTAATATTTTTTCTTGAGTATAGAAGTTGAGAATACCGTGCACAAAAATTTCTGATAGAGATCTCAAACAAAACTACTAAACTACTAAAAAACTACTAAACAATGAAACTAGACAATGTGGTACAGAACCACATTGTCTAGTTTAATTTGAGGTAGAAAATTAAAATGTTTATATATAGGTTTTACAAATGCGGCTACTTCCAGGTTGTAAAGTATCAAACAATGGTACCTAGGCATAAGGCAACCAATATTGCCGGCAGATTTACTCTTTTTGATAAATTATGCAGCTTATAAAAGAATTAATAAGTATAACAATTGTATGAAAAGTTAAGTAGGTAAGTATCAAATTATATTGACAGTAGTAAGTCTAAACAAAACATTAGTGATGTGAGCACACTTAAATGTTATGAATGGCTTGAACCGCTATGTACTTACACTTTTACAATAATGTCCTCTGGCTGTGACTTCCACATTAACTGGGTGTTAATTAAGATCCCTAAAAATTAACATTCACTTTTTCTACTTGACTAGTGTACTTAATTTACATTAATTACTCATGGATACCCGTTGGCAAAAGTGCATGATTTTGGTTTTTGGAGATTTATAATTAAATTATTACTTTCAATCCACTTTATTAAACTCCTGAGTGCATTGTTATTTTCATGTGGATAGGTATGCAACATGTGTCGTATAAACAGTGCCTAGATCTAGATTATTAGAATGTGTGAACTTAGGAGATGATTGTCATACTTTATAGAGATTAAATAAAGTTAAAACATGATTTAGGTACGGTTGTGTGTTATTTATTTATACACGAAAAATAGCACGATTCTCACCCTTTAAAGAGATTAATATAATAAATGAACGAATGCTATGAATATCGGCGACGCTTTCGCACTTAGTATGTTGAGTATATTCCGAACCTATAAGTGGACGTAAAAGCCTCATCGGTACAAACCCATCTTCGAGCCCGATCCGTATAATTTATGTTTGTATTGACTTAAAAACCAAAACATTTGGTAAGTATAGTTTACAATTCGCTACCAACCGAATCACTTAGCGGGCTCTCAAAATTGGTCGCTAACTGTAGTCGTACACATTACGAAAATCATAGAGATTCGGTTAAATATAGATGACAATCGATAACTTTGAGTTTCAAGGCTACCAAATATCGTTACATCCGGATCGTTAGGACTTTGCTACTAACACGTGATTTTTGTGGTGGGTCGTAGTCAATTATTTTGACGACGAAACGCTGCAGTTTTCCATAAAACGAAAACCAGTCGTAAAAACGGTCCTCGTCGCAACTGCTTTGAAACTGAAAATGATTGTTTCATGCTTGTCAAACCATTTTGGCTATCTAGGGACCCCATTACGACTTAGCGAGCGATTTCGGTCGTTCAGGGGTCTCTACGAATGTCGAGACTACCGGCCCTGGCGTCTGTACAGGCAGTCACATAATACACACGAAAGAAACATAATGCGCTCGCTACCTAGCCTTTGTTTCGTTCCATTACTATACTCTATGTTCGTTCCTCTCTTTTCATACAGTCACTGCCTAGTATAATAGAATACACTATATATTTATTTGCAAAGAATGTAGGCTGTATTACACATCACATGTTACAAATAATGTTACGAGTCCTTGTAAATTCTGCCTAAGGCATGCAAAAATATTATTAGCATTAAAGATATACCTACATATAAAAATAAACTAACTTGGTAGCTACATACTTACTTACAAAATCACGTGTTTACGAAAATCAACTAGTTTATCGTTTGACTCGAAACTAGTTATTCGGCTACATACCCCCTGCAGCCAGTTAGCCGACGTTCGCACGGACGTAAAAATATCGCGGCGGGATTTTATCGCACACTGGATTTTCAACTCTCGGTGTTGAGCCGAGCTTCGAGAATCCAACCTAACAACAGAGTGCATTCCAGCGCGTCGAAAAAACACTGTTGGATTTTCAACTCTCAGCGCTAAGCAGAGCGTTGAAAATCCAGTGCGCGAAAAAAAATCGTCGCGATATTTTTACGTCTGTGCGAACATCGACTTATTGTAACTAGTGACGTGAAATAACGCCCATACCCCGGAGCTCGAGACAGCAGGAGACTCACACGAACCATATTGGATGACTCCCAAGTAGCAGTTCTATTTATGAATCTGCTATTATTTGTAAGTGGGAAGTGGGAACCAAGAATATTAAAACGATGCAATAAAGTTTACTATGCATAGGTATTTTATTTAAATAAAATTGGTATTTACAATATAACGTCATAATCATTACCAAATGAGATCCTATTTATAATTTGTCTTATTTTTATGCTAGGATAGGCATATGAGACCAATGTCTTTCTGCATTTGTGTTTATCAAAAGGTTGACTTTTCTTTATCGTGAGTGCGTTCACAGATACAAAATCGCACTTTAAGGGCCTATTTCACGATGTCCGAATAGCCACTACTCACCGAATAAATTAAAAAATGGAACAGAATTTGTATGAAATTACCTGCCAAGTAAGTTAATAGGAACTTAATCGTAGGTGGTGAAACAGCCCTAAATGTTTAATAAATAGCACAAACATTGCTCTCCGAAACTACTTTCCGTTGGCCATCTAAATATTAATAGAACCCACATTCGTACAATAGATTTCATTGAAGATTTTGATATAAAATGTAGGTACGGCTTCATCCCAATAATACTTTGAGAAGTCTCGTTAAATATAGAAAGTGTGATAATATAACTTATAAATAAAAAGAATCAAGAAATCTAACTGTGCATTGAAGCTATTTTTGTGATAGGAAATATTTAATCGAATACGGTACATTGAAATACTTATTTTTAACTAACTTATACACTATCAGCCTATGAAAATATTATCTAGTGACATAACATTAATACTCTTGTAAATATAATCTATGGGTCCAAAAACGTTGAATCGCTTCCAGATAGATACTAGACAGCAGTCCCAGTCGTTTGGTTGAACTGCTTCTGCTCCCAGATTGTGTTACATTATTTATTACATTACATTAAACTACACCTTCTCTCCATATTCTAGGGTCCACATGTAACCTGCGTTAGGATCGCCACTCTTCTTAGCTTGTTCGTCGATATCTGCAGTCTTTTTTAGAATAGTTTTGATAGTTTTATACAATTCAGGATTTGTTGGTGACGCCGCTTCTAATTTTTCAGACCGTTTTTCAAAGGTGCCTTGTTTCCCAAATCTTTCTCTTACAAACTTTTCGTACAAATCTTCCTCTTCATCATTCTCTCCTTTCTCTTCATCACTCGCTTCAGCGGTCTTCTTTTTATAGTTTTGGTTTTTCTCGCTATCATCATAGTATCCGTAATACCCAGTATCAGGTGCGTGATTATCATCATCTTCAGAATCATCGTCATCCTTTTTATCTTTATGTTCACGTGATTTTTCTTTGTCGTCGTGATCATAATAATAACTTGGTTTGTAACTTGGGACATCTGGCTGTATTTCTTTTTTGTCTTCGTCATAACTATACGGAGAACTGTCCCTGGTGTAAGCTAGAATGTCGTCCGGTAATTTTATTTCTGGTAATTTTATCGCTATGTCATCGAATTTAATATTTAAATGTTCATCGTATTTAACATCTTCAGGCGCAAATATATCAAGTGTGCCATCCTTTTGTATCACTTCTTTGTCTTCTTTAGGAGTTTCAGTGGAAGGGCTGTCCTTATTTTCAGTTTTCTTGGCATGATTATAATTTACAGGAATTCTTTCAAATTCTTGTTTTACATCTTCATTTTGGACTCCTTTTTGTTCGACAATTTTGTCGTTTTGACTACTGTCATCGAAGTTTTCTGGTTCTTTTACTCCTAAAATTGATTCTAAACTTTCAATTTCATCACTCACATTGGATTTTGTATTTTCTTCATCGTTATCACTTTCGGGATTGATTTCAACGACAGGTCTAACTTCTCCGTCATCTATGTGAATTAGTTTATTACCATTGCTCCCAACTTCTGGACTTATCAAAGTGTTTACATCTGGTAAAGAATTTAGTGTTCCATGGTTTTTTATTTCTGGGCCAGGTACAGCTGAGGAAAGTGGCAATATTTCCACTGCAGTTTTGGGATCTGCGTACTCAAGATTATCTTTTTGCGGTTTTACCTTTCCATCATTATTTACGTATACTCGTTCAGAGTTAAAGTCGCCTAAGTCGATGTCTCGTAAGGGAACTGGTGAGTTTTCCTTGATAAAATTTTTTGAATTCATTTTGTATTGTTTTTGCGGTTTCCTTCTTCTTTCAACACTTTCGTTACTTTCATCTCTACTTTCGTTTGAAGAATCGAGATTCTTTCTGGGATATGTTTCAATTTTCTTATGTTTAGAATCACGAAGGAGTGGAGCGTCATAGGATCTGTCATCCTTATGGTATTCTGCATTTTTACTTTCTTGAACTGCATCATGACGTGTCTTTTTATCCCTGTCATCGGTTTCTATACTCTCCTTACTTTCAAAGCTATTGGGATCAGATTTTCTACTTTCATCACTTTCGGAACTTTCTTTGCTATTTATATTTTGCGAAGAATATCTAGAGTTAGTTCTGGGATTATTTTCATTACTTTCAGCGCTATTGTAAGTATCTCCAGAACCATTTCTCTTACTTTTATAGTCTCCACGTTCACTGCTGTCATCGTGCCCGCGGCTAGAATCACTGTTTTTATAAGCATCGCTTTCTCCACTCTCACCTCTTTCAAGGCTGGAGTCGCTATTTTTATAGGCACCACGTTCAGCACTATTATCTTCTTTGAGATTAGATTGTCTATTTTTATAATCCACATGTTCCAAACTATCATCATTTTCACGGTTAGATTTTTTGTTTTGATAATCTTCGCGTTCACCACTGTCATCTCTGTTATTGACAGATTTTGATGTTTTATAGTCACCGCGTTCAGCGCTGTCTTTATCTTCACGGCTGGGTTTTCTATTTCGATAGTCTCCACGTTCATCACTATTTTCATTTTCATGCTGAGGTTTGCCATTCTTGTAGTCTCTGTGTTCACCACTCTCTTCACTCTCACTACTGGATTTACCATTGCCATCATTTTGTTTGTCTCCTCTTTCATTGCTTGCTTCATTGAGGTTTTCAATTTCACTGGAGTCTTTCTTGAGATTAGGAGCAAAATGTTCATCCTTTTTAAAATCAGGATTAAGATGAAGAGTCTCAATGTTAAAATCAGCTAGGTTAGCTCCCAAAATGTTGTTTCCGGTATTTCGCAGAGGTGCCAAAATTTCACCAGATCCGTGCACTGTTTCATAATTGACTATTACGGGTTTTTGGAACTTGCTTGGGAGTGGGCTTTTGTTATGTATTTCTCTAGTTGATCGTTTTCGCCGTAAGCTGTTCTTGAAATGACCTTTATCCTTTAATGGTATTTCCGCCTTGTCACCTTTCTTATACACATATTTTAATACCGTATTTTTATCGACAATTTGATTATCTTTTGTATTATTTTTACTATTATTCTCGGTTGCGGTGATGGTTTCGCAATCGGTAGTGGTAGCGTTGTTATTGGTATTATTAGAACAGTGGTTATTCTGTGTTTGTAGTGTATTTACAACACAGTTTTGTGTTTCCTTATCTGAATTTGCGGTTTGGTTACATGGTCCTTTACTTATTTGATCATGGCTCGTGATGTTACTTTCAACTGTAGTAGCATTGGTCATCTGAGAAATAAATCGGGATAAACATTAGATACATTTATGTGTTCTACCAAGTCTCTACGATATTATCTACTACTATTATCAAGCAAAATATGTCTAGGTACTTACCATTGTAGGTACGTACATGTGTGTGTTTTCGATACCTACATATAAAGGTTGTGTTCAATAAAACCAGTGCTATAATTCTAACATTTATTACAACATACTTGTATTTACACGAACTACTACAAATTAACCATGCATAATTACAAATTACACATTAACTTGAACTAAAAATAAATAAAAAATAACAAAACTGATTAGGTACATCCATTAACACCGAGTTCGATGAAGATAAATGCTAATAAGATTTTATGAATTTGAATGTGCCTTTAATTTTTATTATCGATATCGTTTCAAAAAAAATACCTTTTACATAGTACCCTCGTCTATTCCAGTTTATTGACTATACGAGTCTGATTCTAAGTTGATTCCAAAAAAAATGTGTCTCTAATCACTTTGACAGTAAACACAATAGCATTTATCTCCACGACACTTTATGGTGGTCTAAATAACAACATCAATCAATGTACAAAGTTTCTATGTTCAGTAGATACATTAATGTCATGTTACCATTTTCTTTAGATGATGTTATTTATTTCGAAGAACTCGAACTGAACATACAAACTTAAACTCTAATCAAATACTAATAAGCATGAATCAAGTCTACTTATTTTTATGTTGCTTTATGTACTTACCTACTTACTAACTACAGTGATAAATTGATAATCAGATGATACTGGAGGATTGATAATACTAGGTAAATTAGATAATAATTGAATTCAACAATGAGAAAGGAATTTAAAGACGACTTGCACGACGGTTTACTAAATATAATTAGTGTTTTAAACCTTTTTCAATTATAGTTCGGTCTCTATCAACCTCAAACAATTGAGAGAAATGGAATTACTTTTCGTTCAACGAGGTTTACCTACTGTTAATTTTATTTAGTCTATGCTATCGTCCAAGCCGGCTTAATTAAAGGTAATTAAATTATCAGTGCATTCAGATATTCACTATATCAGGGGACAAAGTTTACATACCAAACTACCAGTCTCCAGCAGGCATACATTGACTTCTACTACTACAGGTGCTTTATTAACTACAACATAAAATGTGAGTAGCTACTTATTTTAGATCAAAACTATCTGTACCTGTAATTATATGGCAATTAAAAGCACTATAGCTTCGACTAAGCCATCCTTTATATTTTTGTACAAACTTCCTACTCTATTTATAAATAGTTTTTTTTTCTTAAAACTAACATGCTTGATCGATTGATTGCACTTCGACACTAGTTTGGCACATTTGGCATTAATCGATCTTCATTTTTGATGACGAAGTCAACGACCAAACGTAATTAGGGTTTTTAATTAACAGATGACTTGAAAGTACACTGCGATAACTTTAATTAGACAGCTTTGATTTAATCAGACATTTAATTTTTATTTTATGCATTGGCAGCTACTAACTGAAGCTATCGTTGTGCTTCGTGTGTAATTCTATGATACACTGTAACTGTCTAGGATACATTTTAACAAGGACCTCTACAATAAACAGCAAATACCAAAAGGAAACAGTACAAAATTACGATGTGGTCAATGTTAAAAATTCAAGCTAAGCAACCTTTGTGCAAATACCATAGACCCGTAAATGAGGATGAGATACTCAAATTTGTATTTCGAATTCTGTGGCTGTGTGTGACTTTTTCCGCCTTTTTTTATTCAGTCCACCTACGATTTTAATGCCAGGGCCCAGGGGTCAAAGCTTTACAAAAGGTAATTTAGCTTGAACAACGTACAGTTACACCGTTGACTATAACATTACTCTATGTGAATACTCTAGGACCTAGGTGCTGGTGCGACTACTTCTTGCCCAAATACGGGTCGTATGTGAAGCTACTCACGAATTGTTTTGCGGCGCCACGGAATGGCGCGGGCTCGGCCCACTTGCTGAAGTCCATTGATGGAATGACACCGCTTCTGCATGGTACACGTGGGTTTCTGTAAAAGGAATAAAAGAAATGGTAAGTTATGAATGGATTCTTTCTATAGGAAAGTTGACGGCCCGAAATGGCCCGATTCATATTTGTGCAAATGGTCTGTCCAAACTACTTATTCTAACATTTTGAACTGCTATATATAAAACATAAACATCTCGTCTTTATCCCCGGAAAGGTTAAGCATAACCACCTTAATATGAGCCACCCACTTTTCGCCAGTTGTGTTTAAACTGATAAACAGGTAGGTAGGTACCTAGAAAACGACTTGCTAAATAGCATCCATTTCACAAACAAATTTACTTTAAAAAATTTAAAACCGACTTCAAAGCCTAAAACGAATAAAATAAGTTTCTTAAATAAAAACTTAAAAGCTTCTGAAGTCGGTGTCAAGCTAAGGTGCATTGAAGAATAGAAGACACCGACTTCAGAAGCTGTTAAGTTTTTTAAGAAAGTTATTTTATGTTATTATAAGTTTCGGGTTTTGAAGTCGGCTTTTATTTTTTTTTAAAGTAAATTTATTTTTCCATTTTTAGTTTAATATACAATTAGGACAATTACATGAGCCCAAGACGAACGAAAAGAAGAATCATCACACAATCCGCTTAGAAATGTCGGAGATACAGTACATTTATGCATATAACTTTGTACATAAGAATAATTACCTAATGCATTATATCCTAAAACCTTCCTGATTACGGTAGTGAAAGAATCATCAAAATTGGTTCATTCGTTTTTGTGAAAATCGCGGACAAACATACATACATACGGGTCGAATACAGAACCTCCTTTTTGAAGTCGGTTAAAAATGAGTATTAAGAGGTATACTTACAATTCATGATCAGGCAAGACCATGGGGTATAGTTGGACAGTGTCGATGATGTCCGTGTTATCACAAATGACACGCGCTAGACGGGACTTCCTGATCTCTACCATCTGCTCAGCTGTGAACGATGAAGGCTGGTTGGGCAGCTCGAACCTGAGAAAAAAAAAAACAATTCATTCATTGAGGGTATTCCCCATACTTTTTTTGATCTTTATAACGATCGCTCGTTGTAAATGGATTAAGTAAGAGTGTCGGATTAGTATCTGAGAAGAGCAACTAATATAAAAGATTAACTTACCAGAATCTGTCACCTCGTCTTGAATAAGAGAACTGAGTAGCAATGATGCAAGCGAAAGTGGGCCCCAACATAGAACCAGGCAGAGGTCGCTCAGATACACCACCGGACCAAAGATCTACATCAACTGGATGATCGAAGATAGTCTCGTATTTCTGTACAGTGGCGTTGGGCATAGATCCAAACAGATCTTGGAAGGTATCCGCATCAGGAAGACCACAGAACTTTCTGAACTCCATGTAGCCGGGAATACCGAACTCACGACCTCTTTGCATGTTAAATGACACCAAGTCCATTCCAAATCGGGCGCCGACCTTCTTGAAGAGATGGTTGGTTACTTCCTGGGTAATAGAGTCGTCCATAGCCTGGGCAACCTGGTTCATTAGACCCATGACGTATTCGTCGAGGACACCAGCTCTGTACAAGTCGTATGGTCTACGGATGAGGTCCGAAAGTCTCTTCGATGCTGGAAAAATAAGGTGATTATTTGTATTTGCACGAAAGAAAAAAGAAAGAAAGAAGATCTTCATCTAAAAATTAAAACTTCCTGGTAGTCTTCTACATAGTCTTCCTTTGAATAGGAATAGACAAGAACAGAAAAATCAATAGTCAAAGCTTACCGATAAATTTGTGTGCTTTGGACCATCTTTCAACAGCGGTAGGCAACAATGAGTGTCCGAATCGGTAAGCAGCAGAGGCGAATGAAGCGATGACGTCAGGGTTCACTTCTGGATCGTATCCGTCCCAGTAACCCTGAAACAAATCGATCAATCAGTCGCTGCAACTGTTAAGTAGAGCATCACGAGATGACACAAGTTCAATTACCTAGCTAGCTGTGAAGCTGTTACATCACTGTGATCGATGAACAACATCGATCGATAATAAATTTGCAAAATTGTATTGAAATCTTACTCAGTTTATTTAGAGATCGCCTTTCATAGCCACAATTTGTCAGCCTTTTGAGAAATCCTGTGATATTTTTATAATAATTACAAAAATTCTTACCTCTTTCTCGAGCACTAAACCGAACTTCTCCATAACGTCCTTTCCGAGAAGGATGGGTAAGAATTCATTGTAAGTGATGTGTTGGATCTCGGCAATGTTGATGCGTCTTGCTTCTTGGAAGAGAGTCTCATCGTCCCAGTGAGGATTGACCTCGGCCAGACCGTTGGCGACTCTGTTGTGTTCACGGGCCATCAGAGTGTGCATCACAGTTAGAACTAATTGTTCGTTTACACGGATTTCACCTTGAAAAGAAAATAACAGCATTAAATATTAGATCATGATTAAGAATGAAATGATCATTGTAAGACGGCAAGATTTGATATAAAGAACGAGCACATGGACGAGAAAAGTGTTAAGTATGAATATGGATGACCACAAGAAAAGAGCCAGAACAAAGAAATATTGGATGGATTGATGAGAGATGTGGTATAGCTAGAAATAAAGTGAACACTTAGATGTACCGTTTATTGAAGAGAAGAGAGAGAAGATTAGAGATACAAGGGAAAAAAATACAAATTCGAATAAATGCCTGAATGTTAATTATTCTTACCAGCTTCAAAGCAGTACATGTTCTTGTTGGGTCTGGTGCATCCTTCATCTGGGATGTCAAGTTTGAGAGGTAGCAAGTCCTTGAGACCATATTCTTTGAACACTGGGTTCATACGCAATAGACCACCGAAACCAGTTCGCAACTTCCTGTAATTGTCAAATTATGGGAATATTAATAAAAAGTTTCACAAGGTGTAGAAATGTGTTGCAATTTACAATTCTAGATAATTATCATAATATTTTTATTGACTACCTACTTTAAATAAATGCTGAAACTCGAAAGTGACTATTAGCTAAGAATTTCCTGTTCTATTTCCGCTAGCAGTTCAATATTTACAGATTGCGGTCATCGGCAAATTACTGACATTGATTCTTGTGCAAATTAGTAAAGATATAGCTATTATACACAAATTGAAAAAATGGTTTACCTGGCGAATTTCTCAGTCACACCATACACAGTGTTTCCATCTATGGTTCCAGTCAGAGTGTTGAAAGGAACTCTTGATCCTAAAACATAAATGAACATTCACAAATTGTTATGGACCTACAAATAATATTTTATAACAAACGTGTCATGTCACATGTCTACCATGTCGTGATTGGCTTCGGTCTTATCTATGCAATTACGGACAATCAAATTATTAAATAGGTCTATTATCCATCAAGTGAAGTGGTCAACCTTCAGCTAGTGCGCCAGATTTGCCCAGTCTCCCCGTGTCTGTATATTATGCGGTAAGAAACGAATTTATTGCTTGGCGTCGTTAAACATACAATATTATCATAAAATTAACTTTGCAATGTATTGCAATCGATTTCTTAATAACATGTTTGCAATTTGCAACAGAGAGGTATTGCAATTTAGTAATATGTCTTTTAGTCAAATACTAGCATGAAATGAGATGTTGTATGCTTCATTTGTTTTATTTATCGTGAAAGCGACGCCCCGTGGCGCTAGGCTCGCAAATACGCTCCAACTTTTGGCAAGATAGGTATGAGTTACAAAGATCTCTATCGGTTTTAGATAGCAAACTGGTTTAGTAGTCCTTTTCCATTTTATGTTAAAATAGCAATTAGATTTAATTGATTGTTACTAGTTAATAGTGAAACTCTTTTATGCAAGCCGCTTTGTAGACGGTACCTACATATTATAATATTCTCTTTGCATTTACCAATCCAGTGATAGGGCGCACCCTAATGATAGTTCTGGTGTTCTCTAGGTACATACTTAGGCAAAAGGCACAATAACTACACTTATCTTTGAGACCAAACACGAACGGACATACAACGTTCTGCACTACATTGCGCAATATGAACAGAACGTAATGATCAACACTTTCCCTGTCCGCAGGCAGATGACGAGATTTCAAGATAATCATCAGATCTAACATTAAATGTTCATGAACAACAATAGCCTGAGGTCAGTTTACGTCTACGTGCTACAACGGTTCGGACATAATGTGACTTAATACCGCACTTTGTATGCGGTTTCCTTAATACAAAACGTAATAGTGAAATGAAAGTGAAGTATCCTCTGGTTAATTTCCGGAACTGATAAAATTTATTTAGATTAGTTTTCTTCAATTAGCTGAAGATAAATAGAACAATGATCTTGGAAAGTTTCAAGTGTCTGCAGTTAAGTACATTCTGTCGCAAAACAACCACAATGAGAGCAAACATACGCTGTATGAAATTGAATATGATTTGCATTTTCAAAACAATGGCCATGATTCAGACAAATTGGATTTGCCTGTTAACGCGTTTGATGGTCGGAGACAGAATTATGGGAGCAATTTAAAAGAAATCGCTTGTGAATCTGAAATTGCATTTGACCTTAGATATGTCCAAATTATAATTTGTAATTTGGGGAGCTGAACCTTACATTTTTAAAAGTCAAGACCATAAAGTTTAATAGACTTTCAGAAGATTTTCAATTCTTAGAGGTACCTAATTTTAAAAAGGAAGAATCTTACCCAGACGGCAGCCGGGCCTTGGCGACGGGAAACCTCGCACGAAGTCGATGCACTTGACTCCAAATAGACGGTAGAAGTAGTCATCATCAGGGATACGAATCTCATTACAGTAAGGATGTTTCAGGTGAGAGGGGCGCTTGCAGCACTCCTCGGGGTCGTTGCGGTTGACAGGGTCTATTGGGAAGAAAAGATAATAAAACACAAGACGGTATGTGCACTATGTACAGGCTGGATTTCTTGTATTCTCTGCTTTTAGCCTGATTACAGGCATTGAGTTCATCTTCAGAATAATGGCCTTTAAATTATTCTGAAGATGAACTCAATATTCTAAGCATAAAATAAAACATGTCCAGGGTTCTTGTTATCTTTTGTTTTAAAGTCCCAAGGGTTTAGCATTGATGGGACTTAAAAGATTGGACCTTGAATTTGTTTCATAAACTGGTTCTGCCATTCAACTTACCAAGTGGAGTCCCAGTTAGAGTGTAATCGTGATCCATGAACTGTCCCCAAGCGATGACCATGACGGTACCAGCGTGGTCGTGGAAGCCGTCATCAGGGTGCATGGTGCGGGACACCACACGGGAAAGTGGCAGGTCCTTACCATGATGAGCAATACGTGGCGAGTTGATGCCGTCAGCGAAAAGCGGCCCTATTAATCTGAAAAGAGGAAACACATGACACACAAGTTCCATATATAAGCGGGTATTTTATTCGCTTGCTCGCAAGGGGCTTTGCACTGTGAATTTCACTTTCTAGTCGAGCCAGAAACGTGAATATGACTTGAATCTTGATTTTATTTTATTCTACAGACTTGTCTGATCAGGCGCCCCTTTAGAAACTTGGACAATAAATGTTTGAATTAATCATTGTCGTATACATTTCACGGAATTATTTAGTCTTACTAATTCTTCATATGTTTTGAGAATAATTTTTCAACACTGTTCGAATCTTGATCTGAGATTTATTCAATATTCAGCATAATGTTGCCAATCATTGTTCAAAACCAGTTTAGGGTTTTCAACCATATAAGGATCTATGAATCACACAGTAGGTACTACAAAGGCTGTCGAACTGCTGCCGGTTGGTTCCGTTAAAGGCATAAGAGAAGGTGCGAAGCGGTTATCGACTACGGTTTAGACAGCGCAGTCTAGGGTGCAGACTGGCAAGTCTTTTGACCACGGCTCGAGTTCATTTTTATGTTACTGGATGGCAAAATATCCGGCTCAGCAAAATGTATCATGAGACAAAACTGAAATATCTTATGTGCCTGTAATTGTGCCTGTTATGTACCTACTCTATGGACCGGCAGAAGAATGATGACAGCTCTACTACAAATAAGCTTATGACATTCTTCTTCTCTTGTTAGTAGTTTAAGAAAGCATTGAACTAATTACTGGGGTTTTCCATCAACAATTTCACTAGTAAGTAAGTAGCAGCGAATTTTTTAATTTAAAAATTTTCAGCGAAATTTCTCAGGAGTATTGATTTGTGCTCTGTTTATTACATGATGGGACAAACATATCTGACGTAATGTGGGTGTACTGTAGGTAAACCTCTGCCTTACTCTTCGGGGATTACAGGCGTGATGTTATAAACTTAGTTACCTTTGGAAGGGAGCCATGGTAGCCCCCCAGGTCGGGTTCTCCAGGTTGTTGCAGAGGCCATCGAATCTTCGGTACTTGCCGGCGCGGCACTCCACGTGGGAGAAGACTGGAGGGCACACTTCACGGATGAGGGTGCGAGACGTGTCAATGAGTGGCAGACCCTTCTCGATCTCTTCGTAGGTGAGGCCGTACCTGGAGAAGAGGAAAATAGTTTAAGATATTGTTTTAAACTTGAAGATATTGTTTGATGTTTTGCTTGAAAACTGATGCCGATATGTAATGTTCCTAATTCAAAGCGCGTGAAGATCACAGAAGCATCGAAAACACTCCATAAATTGTGAAAACATAAATTTCCAACATCATCATCATTTCAGCTGAAACACGTCCACTGATGGAAATAAGCCTTCCCCAAGAACCCAAGTTACCAACATGATAAAATTAAATTTCGCAAAAACTAAAATAATTTATTTGTTCCAGATGTGTATTGAGATGCCTGAAAACACGATGAGATACATAATTTTATTCTCAGTCAATTCAAACGGGGAACTAAATTGAGTTCTCAGCTAATTTCAAGAGATTAAACTGAATCCGTTTACCAGTAATTTCGAAAATCACCTGACTATTAGCACTAGATTCTGTGAAATATTTAAATTCAATCATAAAATTCGTGTTTTATTTGCCAATTTCCTTATAACTTCTATATTAGGAGGTTCAGGTAGCATATTATGGTCATAGCTGATGAACACATGCCTTAGCATATAACTGTATTAATTTCTATGTAGAATTTTCCGTATTAAATATTCAGACTTATTTAGCAAGAACCAAACTAACGGCAGTAGTTTTAAAGCAAAAGAAGCATCGATTAGTTCTCATTGGAGGTGAAAATCTGATCAATCAGAGTATGTTAATAAAAAACGGCCAAGAGCGTGTCGGACTTCGCACATTTAGGGTTCCGTACAACGTATACACGTTGTTATTTGTTATTTAAATATACGCAATAAGAAACATTATCACCAAATTTAAAGTTCATAGGTCAGTGGGAAGATAAAAAAATCTTCGGAACAAGATTTTGTAAAAAAAAAACTGACTTTGGCGGCTGCTCATTCCTTTGTTTTCCAAAAAAATTTAATACAAAAATAACAGTATTTATTTACTTAACGAGGTCTAAACAACGATACTCCACTCGATGGGGTAAGTCAAAATTTATTTTTCGCGCCCCCCTTTATCTGTACGGGAGCCCTTAAAAACATTAAAAAATATTTTTTGACAATTTGCATGGCTTTGGGTTAACAAGATACATAAACAGTGAACATTTGAAGACTGTAGCTTTAACCGTTTGGCTGTAAAACTAAATGTGTGGCAGATGATGTACAGACGGACACGTGAGTGACAGCAATAGGGCTCCGTTTGGGCCCTTCGGGTGCGGAACCCTAACAATAAAGATGATAAAATATCAGTAAAAGGGTTAAGAAAAATAAGTAGAACAGTGGAATGTGGCGTATCGAATACCAATTAGAAACGAACATAACGCGCCATAGGAAGCAATAGGCATTTATTGCTAACAAAATAACATAAAATGTTAAAGTAATTGATTGATACACTTCACAAACGTTTATTGCAATGGATTCGGTAACGGATATTCAAATGCCAAGGACCCAAGGTTTATTACAAACATTACGAGAGTTTGTTCAATGATTTATTTGAGTTCACCAATTATGATGTTGGTTGTAAGATTAATTGGGACATTTGGTATTTTAAATGGTATGAGATCATTTGAATTCCATTTCAGTGTGTTATTGAGTTATTTTAGGTGTTATATGTATCGATTTGTCGAGGGCATTCGGAGGACATTACTCAATATTCAATGCCTTTAATGTTCCCACCCAGCTCAGAAAATTCTTGAAAGAAAAATGGGTAGGTACTAGATACCTAATAATACCAACTTATATAAAACAATGGAGACTGGGGTTCTTGTTTAGTGTTTCTAATTAAAAAACATAAAATTGTCTCCATTACAAGAGCTACTATAACGAATTTTTGTAAACGTATGAAAATATGAGCACCCTGATCAGTAAATTAAGATGGGTGTGCCCACAGACGATACGTGTATAACATGTATGTTACACCATATATTAATAAAGGTCAAATATATCCACATGTAGTTCAAGGCACCCATGTACCAGTTTTTAATTGAATTAAAATGTAAGACAATTGATTGCTCTAGGTCAACCGAGCAAGATACCTTAGTTTTGCACGAAGATTTCCTACCAATTGATGTCAATTGATTTAGGCTATTAGTTAAGGTATTAGCAAGACCTTTCTTCACGCAATGTGTTGTACAGTCGACAAAAGAGATATATGTACATATATGGCCAGCGTCACTCATGGTGTCAAGACAAATCTCCTCCCTCATTTGTTAAGGCGAGTAATAGTAATGCCAACTAGCGCCACCATTGAGAAAAAAATCGGAGATATCGAACATTTTGAAATTTCCTATGCTTACATTTTTAGTCAGATGCGGTGAGTGAGGTGAGATCAACAAAATCAACACTAAACCTCCTAGATATGAAGCGTTAGCAGTTAACGCCAAAAACGTCTGTTTTTGGCGTTAACTTGACTTAGAAGCATGATTTTTGTTTAGCTTTAAGGGCTATATATCTCCGTATTTCTATATCTAATTCTACGTATTTCTATCTATATTATCTGAGAAAAAGGGTTTTGACCACAGATCATAGAACGCATTGCTATAACTTTTCACTGACAGATTTTTTTATGGGTGCCTTTGTAAAAGTTACTCCTTATTTAATTAATAGACTATTCAGTGACATAGGTCTCGTTAGTGATGGACATTTAGACCAAGCCTCATACATTTTTGCCCAACGTCCTTTCTAAACACATGCATATAATTCAGTCTTGGAATTGTTCGTCAGAGAGTGTGAGTTTATAGGTAGTCGTTTTAATACACGATGAATATTTAATTAAACTCTTTTGTCGATTGTACTTATAAAATGTTATCTACACTCACAAGGTAACAATCAATGGCAACTTTCAAGGGTGCACATTTAAAACAAAAGTTTGCAATAACAAGTACTGTTATTAATATTGGCCTTCAGATTGCCAAAGATATGCGATTATGCACGATTTAGATCGAACTTAAACAATAAATGGAGTTCAGTGTAATATTTTACTTTATTAAGTAGGCTATTTAGGTATGTAAAATACAGATTCACAAAATAATACAATGTTATATAACATTGCTGGAATGGTTATGTGAAATTTTATTGTGAATTTAAAGCGTATTATTGTGATGAAATAACGTTAATATTATTGTGAACGTTATTCTCCCTTTAATGCCATTTTTATGATTCCAATATGCATACCACGAGGCTTTAAAATCTCCATATGAGAGAATTTAAAAACGAACACTATAATAAAAATATTTTTACACCCACTGACTTCACTGTTCTCTTTCATCTGCTGGGCTGCCATTTCCGGCGCATAGTAGGTTTTTACCCGACTGACACAGAAGGAGGGTATCTAATGTTTTCGCGCGAATTTATGTATATATACATATTGGTATTAAATAAAAGCTAGTAATGAGTCAATACCGATTATGTATATATTAATAAAACTAAAAAGCTTGAAATAAAACAAATTATTTAAAAAACAAAAAAACCGACTGCAAAAACACATAACTGAAAAGATAAAAACAAGCATTATAATCTACTAGTTTTTGCCCGCGGCTTCGCCCGCGGAAAGGTCGGAAATTATCACAGGACCGTACTACCGGGATTCAAATTCAAAGTAACCTATGTCGTAACCCAGGTCAAGGCCGTATGCCTTTAATCTAGTCTGTTCAGCCGTTACGGCATGAAAAGGTGACAGACAGTCAGGCAGATAATAAATTCAAATAATCTTTTATAGGATTCCGTACTCCAAAATGAAAAATTGGAACTCTTATAGGATGACTTCGTTGTCTGTCAAGACCATTTTTCTCAGAACCACGTGGAGATATAAAGTTGAAATACATATCAAAAACTTAGATCTACGGTCCCTTGGAGCTGTAAAGAAAATCAAACTTCCAAGTCAACGAATTAAAAAAATAAGGCCATTTATGCCGCACATTTCCATAACCATAACCATAATCAGCCTATAATGTTCCCAATGCTGGGACACAGGCCTCCTCTCGGTGAAAGGGAGTGGGCCATAGAAATATAATATCTATGGAGTGGGCATAGGGCCCAGTGCGGGTTGGTAGATGTCACATGTTTTCGAATTTTTGGGTGTAGGACATGTCGGTTTCCTCACAATGTTTTCCTTCACCGTTTTGAGAGCAGTGGTGATGAAATTATTTACACAAAGTAAAGTGCCTGTCTGGGTTCGAACCCGCGACCTACAACTCGTAAGTTGCCGCCGTTTCCACTCGGCCACCACTGCTCTACAACTAAATGAATGCCTAATGCTAGTGAAAACGGTCATTAGTATGTGGTAATCTTACCTACAGGGGTCCCAAATTATACCTTTAAATGGGTGTTTAACGCGTCATCTCTATGGCCGTAACTTTAACAGCATTTGACATTTCACCTGTCTAATATGATCGCATGGCGCCATAGACAATAATCATAATATTAGTAGACCAACAAAGTTACATGTACTAATATTATAAGTTTTTAATTTTTTATGTGGGAGGTAATCTTCGGAACTACTGATCCGATTCCAAAAAATCTTTATGGGAAGTTTCAGTATTACCGAGTGTCATAGGATATATTTTCCGCGGGCGAAGTCGCGGGCTGAAGCTAGTTAGTTATATAACACAATCGCATTTTTGCCAATAAACTATAATTACCACTATCTTATTGTTATTAGACAAATTTATAAAAAACACAATACCTATCAAACTTTGTTGTTTATTGTTATTTTTTTTGCATCTATTTTTAATTTTCCACCTTAGTGAGATAATGTATCTAAGTAGAAAGAAGTTAAATGATGCTGGAGAGTGTAGATCTACACAATGATGTAAATTATTTTTTATTTTTATTTTGTGGTGACTTTTGTTCTTTACATTGAATTTGATGACAACACTTCCTAAAATAAAGGAACAGCTTAAAAAATAAGAATGCCCAATTCCTATAAATAGAAATACATTCACGTAATACAGAAATAAATGAGTAATTAAATACTTATCTATATCAATCGTTCAGTAGCCGTTTGACAAGTAACAAGATACATTGAAACAATGCGAATATCTAATATCGACCCAGATCCGTCAATCAAAACAGACGGACAGATGTGAAATTAAATTCTTTGTTCAGCGACCTTCAAGATGATATAATGATAACTATATATTTTATATGTTCATGAACTTAAACTACGTACGTCAATCAATTAAATGGGATTTAAATTATTTAAATAATACTTACTTCTTTACAGGACTTACCTACGGTACCTACTCCTTACGCCAATTCTATCAACAACTAGCACTTTCGGATGTCGGAAAATATCCCACGAGATCGTGCTACCGGGAAATTCTTCCTTATTCCTTGTCAAAGGCAACCTTTGTGCAAAATTTCAGCTTTCTAGGTTCAAAGGTTTGGGCTGGGCGTTGATGAGTCAGTCAGTCAGTCAGGACTTCTCTTTTTATTTATCTAGATATACATTCCCGGACTCCTAAATCGAGCAACCCTGCAATTTTTTTTTGTATTCCAAATGGTTGTAAATTCAGATTTGGAACAATGATAACATCAAAGTGATGGCCAGTATGGCTTCAAATAAAAAATAATTACCTATATTTTGACCCCTGAGTTTGTTTCGTCATTTCTTCTAAGGGGGGTAGTCAGCTAGGAAAAGTCGACTCCATCTAGCTTATTTTTTTACTTATTTTTTTAATATGACGTGTAAAAGTGATTCCGATATCCTATTTAAAGAATAAACAATTTCATTTCATTTCATATGGGAATGTACGGTGGTTCGATTTAGGAGTCCGGGAGTGTAGCACCTACAAATATTAGGTCTTTACCTATGAAATTGCCGTTCTGCAGTACTGGCCATTTCAAATCAAAATAATTTTAGTTTGGCTAAGAATTCTAATTTCAAATTAATTTTATTTTAAAAACATGGATTTTGTTTTCCAAAAGTAGTCATTTGTTTATTGATTAGTGTTACATTTTCATCGCATTTCAATCTTTTTCGTCATCATGGATACGTTAAAAATTCGAGTAATTATGGAATATGAGTACCGTCGTGGCAGCAACGCGGCACAAGCGGCACGCAACATCAACGACGTTTACGGAGCTAACACTACAAACCAACGCACCACTTGTTATTGGTTTGCTCGCTTCCGTTCTGGAAATTTCGACCTGAAAAATGAACCTCGCGGTCGCCCGAAGACTTTGGTCGACAATGACGAATTAAAGGCGATTGTGGAAGCTGATGATACACAATCTACGACTGAATTAGCAGCAGCTTTCACCGTTAGCGTCAAAACAATATTGGTTCATTTGCGTCAAATTGGCAAGGTAAAAAAGCTTGACAAATGGGTGCCCCATGAACTCAATGATCGCCAGCGCGAAGTACGCGTCGAGACGTGCCTTGCACTGCTCAACAGACACACAAATGAAGGAATTTTGAACCGCATTGTTACCTGCGATGAAAAATTGATTCTGTTTGATAACCGCAAGCGCTCAGCAAGTTGGTTGGATCCTGGTTCAGCACCTAAACAATGCCCTAAACGAAAACTTACCCCTAGAAAAGTGATGGTCACTGTTTGGTGGTCTAGCGCCGGTGTGATTCATCACAGCTTTTTACCAAACGGGGTGAGCATTACTTCAGATGTGTACTGTGAAGAACTGAACACAATGATGGAGAAGCTGGCACATCTCCAACCAGCATTGGTCAATCGCTCGTCTCCGCTGCTCCTGCACGACAACGCGCGACCTCATACTGCACAGCAGACAGTCTCCAAGTTGCAAGAACTGGGGTTGGAAGCTCTCCGTCATCCGCCCTACTCACCAGACCTTGCGCCTACAGACTACTACTTTTTCCAGAATTTGGATAACTTCTTGGCGGGAAAAAAATTCAATACCCGAGAGGCAGTACAAAATGCCTTTGAAGAATTTGTTGCCTCCCGTCCAGCTGATTTCTTTAAGAAGGGCATCAGTAAACTGCCACTGCGTTGGCAAAGATGCATTGATTGCATGGGTGATTACTTCGATTAATACAAATAAAAAATGCATGAAAAAAATTCGTTTAAATTTTTTCATACAAAACGGCAATTTCATAGGTAAAGACCTATTATATAGCCAAAGTAAAAAAATTGCAGATAGGTACCTACTATATTTTTTTATATGCAAATTACCACCCACTTGTTCATTTACACGACGTTATAACTATAATTTGTTACAGTATTCCTGTCACTAAAACAAGCAACCTTGGTGTTACTTAATATAAGAACATCATTAATCAAAATCCAAAAGAGTGGTTTCAACGCCCAGTTTCTTCAGAGATTTGCAAACTGCGTACTTACCTACTTTATGAAACGTATATACATCGCAGTTGGATTATTTCTCTCTGTAGGTATGTAAGTATGTTCAATCATCCGACCTTGTATTAGTTGTACTAATTTACATTTGCATATAAGCATTGCGGATGTCGTAACAATTAAAAGTATGTAAAAAATTGTTAAATCCGTTACTTACAACAAATTATACGGCACATTTGCATTACAAATTGGTGTTACACCAAATAAAACAAAAGATTAAATGTTGGAATAAGCATAAAATTGCAATTTTAATTTAGATGGACAGAATGCAAAATGTTAATTCTTTGTAATATAGCAGTGTGGGGGTATAACACTTGTAATAGATATTAATTTAGTCTATTACAAATACATATTTCTAAATGCATCCTTATTCCTTCTATTTTTAATATTGCAGTTAGATCATGTGATGTTTGTAATGGCAAACAGATATACACTTGCGAGCAACCAAATCGACTCAACTCCATACAACCCATACATACAAAATACAAAGTAGTTTTTTTTTTTTCACAAAGTTCTTAACCCATTTATGAAAAAGTTATTTTTTTTAAAGCCTGACGTTTCAGCTTTAAATTACCGTAATTGACGGAAACATAAGTATTAAAATTGGCTAGTTGTTTTCGAGTAATTGTTATTTGAGTCGAAATGCCTGATTAGGAGTTAAATCGATTTGGTAGCTCGCAAGTATAGTCTGGGATTAAAAAAAAACTTGTAAGATGCACAAAAGATTGACGTGCCAATAACTAAAGTACAAATCGTGGGATTATAAAACAGAAAGCTTCTTTCCTATATTACCAACGAAAGCTTTCAAGAAAGCTGCTGAAATACAATCCCTGTCGATAGTCTGTTCAGTTGATAAGTAGTCAGTTAGATACTATCGAATATTATTAATTTATTATATAAAATGAGTGGACAACTAATATAAATTAGCCGGACACCAAAGCTATTGAGAGCTTTACAATACAATTCACCTTTCAAACGAGTAATGATGATCGATTGTAATCACCAATCTCTATTCGATAATCGCCCTTTACTATCAGACGAGGAAGTGAACGGCCATCACACATTTGGCGTACAAAGGAGCAGCGCCGCGTCGGCGCAAACCACTCTCGCTCTCTTCCGCGCCAACGATGACGTATTCACGACTGACGGTGATTCAGCCATTGCTCCGGTTATCGCTAATGAGCTGACTGAGATGACATTTGCGCAGGACATTCACTACAAAGGTCAGTACACCTCGTAGGCGACCGTAAGATCAAGGTTTAGGTGTAACACCATTTCAGTGAGCACCTACATACAGTACATATTCGCCTAATAATTAAAATAATCGATTAGTGTGTCCATTGATTTCATATTTGATATATACATTTCGACAGTGATTTTTGCGTTAAATGGGCAACATTGGCGTTCTTATTTTGAGAAACTGAAAGACTTCGACAACTTTGACTTATTGAGTGGTGGAGAATAGTGAATAGTATAGTACATAATAGGCCTCGTTATTCGCCATTTTTTATTATTTATTTATATAAAGCCAAAATTCGGAAGCAAGTTTTTCATAAAATGCGCGAATGCATTTTTTTGAGCTCGTGGATTAAACTACTTACATAAAAAAATGAAATGAAAAATATATAATAAAATCTCTTAAATAGTGGCCCATAGCGCACTCAAAATTTTCAAATATGTATAGAATATCTATAAAAATATCCCATATAAAACAATAAAACTACTAAAAACTGTAAACTTCTTACTACATTAATATTATTTATGTAAAATTTATACCAGAATAAACGTTAGTTCATACTTAAGAAATTAAAATTTCGTACATTGATAAAAAAAAATTATAAAACTCAAAATAAGCGTAAAATTACAACTGCCAAAGTGCTACCTTGATGCGTCGCCATGCTTCAATACATCTAAACTGTCAAAGCAATTTTGTGATAAGCCTCTTAAATTCAATAGATTTGATATCAAGGCATTGGTTCAATTAAATTCTTACTTCCTTACGTCTATTTCATGTTTTATGGCTCAATGACGAACTGAAGTCGATATGTTTTGCAAGTGCACACATTGTTGCGGTTGAGGTTTCAAATTAAACGATCATTTTACGGCTCCTTGATCGTATGTCAGTCGAGTAGCTTACGATTCGCTACGGGGTCGACTAGAATTAGGTCCATGACAGCTGAAGAATAAAATGTTAGTTGATTAAGTACAGCATGCCACAATAGACTCTTTGGTATCTTTCCGCTTCGTGAGTGGACGCTGGCCATGAACAAATTGTCAGAGAAGACAAAAGAACGGATTTGAAAGAAGACCAGCCTTGGAAGCTCGTGTTTTTTTCTTTTTTGTTTTAAATTAAAACTCGTGTAAGGATAATGAAATCCTTTCGTAACACCTCGTAATGATAAGAGTTCAGTAGGTGAATGTCGAACGAAAGTTCATTGCAAATCGTAATTAAATCCATGACTTTGTATCCATTATCCCAAAGGTCGTAATGTATTCAATAAATCCTGCCTAGTTTACCTTTGTTGACATTAAGGAGTCGTCGAGACGGATGTAGAAAGTAGTTTTGAGCTTGAATATATCACTGAAATTGATCTTAATGTCAGTGTAATATTAGCTTACCTCCGGGCCAGGTTGATGGATATGTCAAGTATCAGCTCGCCGACGCTCGCGAAGTGTTCAGCCTTCCAGTCTCCTTTTGGTTGCGAGACCACTGTGGAGACAATTGAATATCAATCTTTATGAAGTATTTTCATCACCTGCGTAGCCTTTTCCCAACTATGTTGGAGTTGGCTTCCAGTGTAACCGGATGCAGCTGAATACCAGTGTTTTACATGGAGCGACTGCATATCTGACATCCACAATCCAATTACTGGTAATTGTAAGGCTGGTTGTCAGACTTTCGGGTTTCTGCCGACCCGTAACGACAGTCAAATAATAGCCGGGACCAACGCCTTAACGTGTTTTCTGAAGCACTGAGGGGTCTTGGTATGTAAAGTTGGTCACCCATCCACGGATCAACCGCGGCAAGTTTAGCTTAACTTGATCGATCGACCCATGCGGCTGGTGTTACAGGGTATTACTTAGCCACAAGCCCCTTCCTCCCTTTATTTTGTTTGCACTTATTGAAGAAAAGATCTTACGTTAACGTAAGGTTTGCCCTTTTGCCCCTGTCACATTACATATTGGCAAAGTTTAGAGATTTTTTTCATACAAAGGATGATTTAGCATTTAATATTTGACATGATGTTGTAAACAGTAATGTTATGTATTATTATAAAATGTTGCTGCACTATGATACATCGAAAGTTCTGTGTAAGACGATAATAATATAACGAGTCGCGAACTCGCAATGTCTTCCGGTTCACGCACTTGATGACATAGTAATGTGACTTGCGTGTTTGCGCTCCCGCACGAGTAATTTTATAACTTTTTATGTCACAAGTTGTGACTTTGTATATTTACATTACATACATTTCGAGTACCAAAAAAGCTTATATTAAATTAAACTTTCCTGGTGGGCTCGTCCATCGGTTATCCAACAAACAAATTGTTATAAAGAAACATTTAAAAGAAACTGCGGATATCAACGTTAGATATACTTACAGATTCTGTTTCTGGCTTCAAGATAAGCTTGATTGATAGCTTCGTATGTGATGCAATTGGCATGTCCTTCGTATCCGCTGGAACAAACAAAAAACACGTTTAATTACTTTGCGCCATAAACTTTAGTACTCTGTGTACTCGCGAGTATGTTTCTATAATTTAACTGTAAAATAAACATTTGTGGCATTTATGGGCAGTGGCCGGGTCATATTTGTCGAACGTTGATTCAAATGTATGTTTCGCTTTCAACTGTTTCTAAACAGTCTGTAGGTTAGTCTCGTAAATGGGCGAGTGAACGATATAAGTCGTCGTCGTCGTACGTCTTTTGTTAAGTTCATTTTTATTAAGTTCATGTATTGGGAGGATTTCTAAAGACAATAACATCTTAAGTTACGACTCGCATAAAACAGCTTCAAAGTACACCCATCTGTAGGTACAGTACTATGCTGCAAGTACCCATTCACAACGCATATTCCACATAATTAATAGCAATAATTCACCCAATATGAGAATTAAGATACATATTTATTCGCAATTGACCTCGTGGCCTACATTTGATGGCAAGTTAAACGTCTAAGGCCGTCGCTTACTTAACTATCCAACGTGATAGTAATCGCTGTTATTCAACAAGTTTTAAGTGTTTTCACGTGATTCTAAAATTTGGTAACATCTCTAGGAGATGGCACGACTGATAGCGGAGCACTCATTACCTTTCTAGATAGAGAGACAAATGGCGTGTTACGTGAACGAGCTCGTGGGAAATTGACACTATTATTATGAACAGTACACAGATTTAATTGCGTTCGTTGTGAATAAAGTTGTGATTATCAATTTGTTATTATTAAGTTGTGAAAACATATATAGTAGGTTCTTGACTAGACGAAAACTAATGAGATACAAGTTGTGTGTTGAAAGGAGATGTTAAAAAAACAATTAAATTGAATATCCAAGCTACTCCGTGGACATCTTACTAAAATAAATTATTTGGAAAACTACGGTGTGGAAAACTGTAGGTATATATAGGGAGAAAGTAGGTAAAGTTAAATTTGGGATTAAAAAATGTCTCTGGAATCAGCAATAATAATGGTTTATAATTTGCTTTTGTGGCTAAGTAATAACAGCCGCACGGGTCGATCGATCAGGTTAAGCTACGTTTGCCGCAGTTGGTCTGTGGATGGGTGACCATCTTTGCATACCAAGATACCTCCGTGCCTCAGAAAACACTTTAAGCCGTTGGTCCCGGCTGTCATTCGTGGATCTTTGACAGTAGTTATGGGTCGTCAGAAGCCCGAAACCAGTGACTGACAACCAGTCTTACCCAGAGGTATCGTATTATTACCCAGGAACTGGGTTGTCGAGATCAAAAGTAGTCGCGCCATGTAAAATACTGGTATTCAGCTGCATCCGGGTAGACTGGCAGCCAACCCCAACATAGTTAACTCGTCGCGCGCTAATTAGCAGACACAATAGAAATTTTATTGTTATCTGTACACATGGTGTACAATCGACATTTTAAGAGTTAAAGCAGTGCGTCCCAATCATGTTACAAAAGTCTAATCGCATATTCAAATTAAAAGAAGTGGCGCACGCAAAAAAATTATGGAAATTAAAACCAACTGATTATTATTGAGTAGCGCCTCCAAGCCAAAAAAGTTTTGTTAATATTTTGAACTTTTTGGGTTCCTTTAAAAAAACTTGCAAAAGCGTACTATTTACCTACCTAAATAGATAAATATTGTTATGCACAGGTAGAACAGTAGTCGTAGTACTTAGTAGCTATCTATAAAGAAAATCCTTGCAAAAAATAGAAACGATTCATTCAAATGAAATTTATAGCCTTTTGGCGTTTTCTAACATTAATATTTACAGCGGCCTCAGATGCATACATCATAAATATGTATAAATCATTCTCTTTTTATTTTTCCTTGGATACTTTCAACTACAACAACAAATGTTAACAACCGCACGGGTCGATCGATCAGCGCGGTTGGTCCGTGGATGGGTGACCATCTTTACATACCGAGACTCCGCCGTTGGTCCCGATCCCGGATGTCATTCGTGGATCTTTGACAGTCGTTACAGGTCGTCAGAAGCCCGAAAGTCTGACAACCAGTCTTACCAAGAGGTATCGTATTACCCAGTAACTGGGTTGTGGAAGTTAGATAGGCAGTCTCTCCATGTAAAATACTGGTATTCAGCTCCATCCAGTTAGACTGGAAGCCGACCCCAAAAGGCTAGCCTTTTCCTAAATGTGTATAGGGGTCGGCTGCCTAGGCAGATGATGATTTTCAATATATCGATTTCAAGAATAGTAAATCTATTTTATTTATTATACGGAACCATTATATTCTTACTATAACTATAAATAAAGACAGTGGGTAGTCCTAAATTTTTATGATCATTTGAGATTTGTTCCGGTTTGGAGTCACATGACTGAATATTTTTACATAAATATGCTATATTACCAAAACTGTTACATCTAACAATTTTTTATTGTATTTATTAGAAATTAACTTTCATTGTGTTTTTATAGCAAACACGTGACTATTGGAAAGATTTCTAGATTATTAGGAGATTGACTTTTGTTTTTCTTTTCGGAGAGAGTAGTTTTTATAAATCTGTATAAATAAAAATCTATTGCCGAATGTATGCGTATTTCAGAACAATTGAATATATTTGGCAAGTTTTTTTTGTTATGTTTGTAATTGTCAGGACAAGGTTTGTACGATAGATTTTTTTTTTTGGAAAATTCACCGGAAAAGTCGGAAGCGTGGATGGTATTTTTGTATGAAACCAGACTACACACAGTCTAAACCATTGGAGATAGAGAAATGAAATTCACCCGGGCGACACCGGGCACAAACAGCTAGTCTTTAAATAAATCATTTATCACTGCAACTTTTAAATGTTCTTCTTCGAATTTTGTATATTTATTAATGCACCGTTCAGGGATTGGTAATTCCAAGAGGTAGTTCTTCAATTCAAGGAGTAAGGAGAAGGAATAGGGTATATATAATACCTTACCTCCCACACTTGACAACCAAATTAGAGACCTAATTACCTACACTGATCCTTTGACACTTTTCCTTGTGTATTTAGAAAGGAAAATTAAACTACAGCCTGCCTATACTCATCACTACAATCCCTTAAGAGGCATGTTACCTACGTTTTATCACCTCTCTCGCTCACACGGGACCGAAGTTTTATGAAAATTGAATGAAAAGATGCTGTTTTAAAAAAAAATAATCTAAAATTATTCTTAATAAATAATATTTACCACACATAATATAACACATATCTATTGTGTTATGTGATTTGTTGTGTTTTGTAATAATGTTATATATATATAATAATAATGTTATATATTTATTAACAATAATAATAGAATATTTTTTTTTCTTTTACGAGTTTTTTTTTTTTTTTTTTTTTTTTTTTTTAATCTACAAAACGCAACTCTAATCTCAAATATAGACCACACATAATAAAAAACCTAACCTTGACAATCGTTTAATTACATTGTTTTACAACGTATAGCAATACGACATGTTAACGCGTATTGACGGCGGTTAGCAAACGACCCGTTCCCACGTCCACGATACACTTTACCGAGCGTCTTCGATTCTCACCATCAAGCCTTTATGCCTTTACTACATGGTTACGAGGCGTTGTATATTGCAACAGGCAAAGCGCTTACACTTAATTTGCGTGATATGCGAAAATAAGAGATGTTTGCGTAGCGGCTGTTTAACGTCTGTGTAAGCTTAATGTGTTTTCTTAACCTGATGGATGAATGACTGCGCATTTTCTTGTGTATTTTTGTAATAATGTGATGTAAATTGCATAGTTTGTACCATTGTACTTTGTCTAGGTTAGAATAACAAACGACGACATCGTACATCTACCCTGTAAATTATCAATTATAGCTTTAATATTGTCAATATAACTTTTCGTAAAAGAATTAGTTTTTTCGTTTTTGTGAATGACATCTCACCGTTGAACATTGGAGGTCGAGACTGCTTAACCGAGCGTTTCCTGTGGGTGCTTTAAGCGAACTTAAAGCCTCCGGCCAGTGCTTATAAACTAAGGTATAGGCGACTGTGCGTCGCTAAGGGGAGAACAGCCAGACATAATTTTAATTAATTGATCGATGATCGGGTGTAGTCGGGTGAGTACGAGGACGCCACGGAGCAGCGCAGCGCAGCGAAGGCAGGATGACTCAGGACAGCGAGCCGCGACAGTGGGAGGAGCGACAGCACACGACCGCTCGCGACGAGTGCCGAGCGTCGTTTTCTTTTCATTCAAAAAGATCATTTTCTTTTTTGTCGTAAAATAATAATTATGTGGATTTAATTATAGTCGACAAAGCCGGGTGCGCTATGCCTCCTCTATAAAATACATTTTATCCGGTTACAATTTTCTGATAAGCTATACGGTTCAACATTGTAGAAAGTAAATAAAATTTGAAACGAATAATTTTAGATATCGATTTCTTCGGCACCAAACCGTCTAGGAACATTCAATTTGTATCTCGCCTCAGACTACGAGCAGCTATCAAGTCTAGACAATACCTAATTTATTCTAAACCCACTCGTCTTTATCTCTAAATTTCACAATGATTGATATTGTTTAATTGTTTTCTTTGTAAAAATAGAATATCTATCGCAGTTGTGTTGACAATATGAAAAATGAGAAAAGGTTCTAAGTAGGTATCGATAAAATGTTCGTCTCGTATTTAATGGCATCGGTATTTCGATTGCCGTTTCATTTAGCAGTGATTATGATGAGTTCGCGAGTGGTTTACCGTTTTACCTCGATTATTGTCAATTCCTATTGGAGGAGAGGCGTGACCGAGAGCTAGACAAACGAGAGGGTACCGACATAGAATCAGATGGTACCGGGAACTGGCCGGACCGTTATACGGACACACTACTCTCGGACAATGTTTGCTATTGTGATCATTCAATGCGCTTGCGCCTAATTGACGAGACTGCATATACTTTGAGAAGATGTTTTGAGTTCAAATTCTACGGTAGGTAAGTAATGAGATAATAAATTCTTAAAGTGAAATTCAGACATAAAAAGAGATATTTTTAAATATTAAATTTTTTTAAATGTTTTTTTATTATTAAATCAAGTCATTCATCGAATTGCTTTATCTCGACAAACAGCAATCAGCTGAAGGCTATCATCTTGAATCATTTAATTTCATACAGCCGTGTTTGGACATGAAAACTGATGAAGTTATTCAACGCGAAACGAATGCAGATTGAATAAGAAAAGAAATTAATGCTTTTATTTCTTACTCACATTATTTATTTTGATACAAAAGGCTTTTGAAGGCAGGCAGGGTCATTGTTACATTGTGAGGTTTGTTCTCCATTATTTATTTACTTATTAACTCACCGTATCTGTAATAAACCTACATCCAAAAAAACAAATAATAAAAACCTTAAACGAAGACAAATGGCAAACTTAATATTCAAACTTTTTTTTCTTTAAAATTTAGATTTAATTATAAGTACCTAAAATTATACCTTTTGAATTTAAATATTCATAAGTAGTCCATTCGCATGTTTTTTTCATACTTATCCTAATTATACCTACATCTATATTTTATGAAAGTTGAAAATCGTGTTAGTTACACCATTTATAACTCAAGAACAGCTGCAACGATTTTCAAGGTTTTTGATGTTTTTAGATTTGTCTTTGTCACGAATAGGACAATAAGTACCAAAAATTTGAAAATTCACAAAAAATAAAAAATATGAAGAAAATTCATTTTTTCAAAAGGACAGGGCAACGTCTATTATAACGTGTTGTGTTGTGTGTTGTTGTTAATTGCCCTGTTATATCACAGACATTGACAACCTACACCTATTTAAGCGGAAGCTAAAGGAATTTGTAACTGACAAGGTGTATTACAGTGTGAAGGAATATCTGCAAGGGAATCCTTACGGCCAGTAATATTTACAGATTTACAATAATATTGATGACATTTGAAACTGTCAACTATTATTTGACTATGACTTTTGTTTATTTTATTGACATTCTATTATTTACTTTATTGACATTTGCTTAGTTATTGACGGATACTCCTTGACATTGGCAATTTAAATTTGATATGGTAATGTTTTTCCAATTTATTGTTAAAGAGCATGTTTTTTTTATGTTTTTTATTATGTGTAAATTTTGCATGCCCATGTGACGGCAGAGCATGGAGTACTTACTCTAATACGTATAACATCTATACCATATACCCATGTTGGCAAAGAAATAAATGATTTGATTTGATTTGATCTGTCGGGAATCTTTCATTCTATTTAGAATTCCAAATTCAAATTATGATATAATATACCATGATATTTAAAAAAAAATCTGTTGTTCATTTGTTTTCTCGCCGTTCGATTTTTCTTTGATATCGATGTTTTTGTAACCATGGAAAAATCGAAATAGTGCGCTTTTTTCGAATACGAGTTCCGTCGTGGCACCAACGCAGCACAGACAGCACGCAATATTAACAACGTGTACAAAGTACTGCAAGTGAATGCACGGTACGTTTTTGGTTTGATCGCTTCCGTCCTGGAAATTTTGATCTTAACAATGAGCCCCGGGAAAAAAATTCAAATCCTGAGGCGGCGAAAACCGCCTTTAAAGAATCATCTTTCACACAGTCCATCCATCGTTTCTTTGGTCTTCCCCTACTCTATAATAGCCATCGACATTCATACTCAAAACATTTTTTTTTTCAAAATAAATGACCCCAAAAAAACCTTTTTCATATTTTTAACTTTTTTACTTTAAAATTATTCCGGTATTTTACTATTCAGCAAAAAATCGTAGTTCAATTCAACTACACAATTCAAAATGTTCTCAGCTTGCGCCTTCGGGAACTTCGCGCGTTTACATTAGAATATTCATAGCTAAAACAGGACAACGCCTGTCGGGTCAGCTAGTTGTACATACATTAGACATACAATACTGTAATCCACATACTCTATCGCTGTTGGTTGCTTAAATAAAAAATAAAAAAAAGTAACATCAACACGGCTTCGCTACGAATCGAGATACATTGTCAGTTCTTCTCTACGGCTTAATCGAACTAAAAGTACAAACAAATTAAGCGAAAGGATGTTGAAAGTGAATGTGATCCGTCAGTTAGCTAATGCTACGCTTGGTGGAGATGAAAGCATTCAAAAGCTTTGAGATCTGTGTTATAATGTTGCGTTACGCCATCAGAGGTCACTGCGGTGAGCGAGCGTGGTGTACGGAGAACAAAAGCGTTTTGGTGTAATTATAGAGCTGATAGTTCCTCTAGATAATTTATTGTTCGGAAGTGCATTGTAGAAAGCAAGTTTTATTTTTATAGTTCAATAGCTTTTGCCCGTGGCATCGCCAGCGCAGCGTGGAGGTTGGAAATTATCCCACGGGACTAAGTACTACCGGGATAAAAAGTATTTTATTTCCTAATCCAGGTCATGGTCTACCCATGTGCCAAATTTCATCTAAATCCATTTAGCCGTTTTAGCGTGAATGCGTAACAAACAAACAATCAAACTCACTTTCGCATTTATAATATTAGTTAGGTTGTCAAAAGGCTTGCAAGGTTGGATCACACTTATCAACAGTTTTTTTATGCTGTTAACATTATCAACTAAATATTATTAATGCGAATATGAGTTTGTCTGTCGGTCTGTTTGTTACAATTTCACTGCTGAAAACTGTCGAATATTGGGATAGATGTACTTGCCTAAATAGCTCTGTTCCTGAAGACTGATACTTTTCACCGCGGAAAATATAAATTGCACTTTTCACATTGTCATTGCGTGGTTTGACTTGTTTTAGTGTCTATAGAAGAAAGTTCTATTATTCTCATAAAATTATTAAAAAGCGGATGACAAAAGCTTTGGATACACAAATTAACACCCGCACAGGTCATTGACACTGCAAATAATTTTCAGTTGATTGAACAATATTTGTCGATAAGTGAGTGTCAAGTGTGTCGAGGAAGTGTGTCAAGTTTGCGCCGACGCGTGACGTAACGGCGACAGTAAAGAGACTCCCGCGCAGGTGACATTGTAGATTGTACCGGCCGGCTGCTGTAGGGCTGGCGAAAGTCAGTAGTTCATTTTGGGATGTCTTTTGGGAAGATTCATCGAGAAGGTGGTAGGTAGGGCTGATAATGACTGAAGGCAGATCTAGCGTAGTTGTGAGGTTTCCACAAAGAGGGGCGGCGATGATTGGAACTTCTATAATTATATCCATTCCATTTACACTTTATTTAAATGTAACTAATCCGGTCTTAACATAACATCACGCCTGCAGTATTCAACGAAGGGTTAGGCAGAAGTGATACCTATTATAGTACACCCACATTTCACCATGTAATAGGGGGCGAGCAAATTGTCGTCAACCGGGCACAAATCCAGACTCCAGGCTGCTAATGAGAAATTCCAGAAGGAAAACACAATAACACTTTGCCCGACCCGGGAATCGAACCCAGGACCTCATGCTCAGCAGTAGCGCTTGCGTCCACTAGACCAACGTGATCAACAATCTGCTCTTCTATGTAAGATTGTATAGTTGCTCTTTTTCAAAATGTTACCTACTGTGTGATGTACGAATACCTGCCATTTCAGTTTTCAGTGACTACTGAACACTTAAGCCCGGTTTCCACCACTAGCGGAGCGGACCCATTAAGGACTCCGTTTAACTCGCAAGAGTAAACTGTATACTTGTATTTCCACCAACAAATAGTCCAATCTTGCGAGTTAAACGGAGTCCTTAATGGGTCCGCTCCGGTCGCGTAGGAAACCGGGCTTACAAATCAGCAGCGGTTGAAAGCTAGTCCTGTGTATTGTCAGCAAGATACAACGCTCGTCATTCATTTCATCGAATTCATTCATTTCTTCCACACTTTCGTAATAGTTCTGCGAACAGTAGACCTTGCGAGCACAAACATTTTTGCTACAATTAATATACCACTAAGCCGTTGGTCCCGGCTGTCATTCGTGGATCTTTGACAGTCGTTACGGGTCGTCAGAAGCCCGAAAGTCTGACAACCAGTCTTACCAAAGGGGTATCGTATTACCCAGTAACTGGGTTGTGGAGGTCAGATAGGCAGTCGCTCCATGTAAAATAATGGTATTCAGCTGCATCCGGTTAGACTGGAAGCCGACCCCAACATAGTTGGGAAAAGGCTAGGCAGATTGATTGAATATACCACTAAAGTTATTTAAAACAGTATATTAACCATGCCTTTTTTTTCATCAGATCTTCACCATATTGTTATGAGAGCAACTTAAAGTAACCACCTTTGAAATAAATAAAGAACCATCGAAATCGGATCTCATAAGGCGGCGATATCCAGTAGCCCCCTTTTTGCCCTTTTTTGGAGGAAGTGCCCCTCCAAATGAAAATCTCGCGACGAGGAAAAAATCTGAAAAGTCGTAAAACCTGTATACCAAGATCCATCTAGATCGGTTGTAAAATACGACCTGTAGAGTAGTATCAAGCTCTGACAGATGAAAGCAAATTTTGCCAAACTTGAAATAAAGACGCTTCGCTCGCAACGCTGCTTGGTCAATAAGCAGCAACCTTCAGTTATTACTTTCTGAGCTAGTGCTATTGGAGATTTAATGCACATGATACAATAGATCGTGCAGTAGATCTTATTGTGTATCCGAGCAAGTACAAGCGGTTGCGAAAGCGTGACATTCGAAGCACGTTCGACGAGTGACAGTGAAATTGAACATTCTCATAGTAATTTGATACAGATGGATATCTAAAGACCTGTGCCGATCAATCAGTCTGGTTGGATTTATCTTTAGCACCATCAATGATATTCGCATGGTCATCTCCTGGGTTACATTACTTTAGGAACGTAACGTCGACAACATAATGAAGAAGATCATCAACTACCTAATACTGCGCATTAATTATCAATCCTGCTAACAAAAATATTGATCACTGACGAGAATCAATTCTTGAGAAATACGAGAGAAGAAATACCATATCGATTATTTTCAAAATCTTCATCATCTGCTAGCCTTTTCCCAACGATATTGGGGTCGGCTTCCAGTCTAAAAGGATGCAGCTAAATACCAGTATTTTGCATGGAGTGGCTGCCTATCTGACCTCCACAACCCTTTTACTGGTTAATGTGATACCCCTTGGTAAAACTGGTTGTCAGACTTTCGGGTTTCTGAAAAACCACGAATGACAGCCGGGACCAACGGCTTAACGTTCTTTCCGAGGCACGGAGGGGTCTTGGTATGTAAAGATGGTCACACATTCATGGACCAACCGCGGCAAGCGTAGCTTAACCTGATCGATCGACCCGTGCGGCTGTTATTACTTAGCCACAAGCCCCTCATTAGTAAAAATATAATTTTACTTTTCGACAATACTTTTTTGATGACCCTCAAATAAGGTCCCAACACTTTATGTGAACATTATTGTTCAACAGGTTTTGTAATTCACTTCGTTAATATCAACTGAATTTAACATAAACAGGAAATAAATTGCATGCCACGCAATTTTACTGACAAGTACATTTCAGAGTCTGATTGAAATACGCTTAAGTTGTCGTTTAAGTTAAGCCAATACGTTATGTATGGTGGGAATGGTAATTTTAGACCAATTTATCCTGTCCCCGCGTATGTCTGTATAAGTAAATGATTTTATACATACAACCGCTTACTTAAATGGCCTAATAGGCAAGCAATAGAGCTATCTATCATCGTTAATGTTAGTATATATTGAGAAATATACTGTATAATACGGAATTGAATTATTATGATACATATGTAGGTTATGAATTAATGATCTACGTTGATTGTATGATTGTTGTTGCAATATCAAACGAACATTGCCACGGCAACGGCATACGTTTTATCTTAAATCGAAACGTTCCTATCCAAGTCCTATTTCACAAAGCCCTCCCGTATAAGTGATACTACATAAGGAACCCATTAAGTAAATAGATATCCAGCAAAAGACATAAACCCTGACATCAAACTTTCCCCAATCTTTTTAAACATACCTATCGAGTGATTGGATTATCTACCTACCCGAAAGTGTCGTTTTTAACGCCACTGAGGCACTGACCAACTTGCCATTAACATTACAGTAAGCAACAATTAAGAAACTGATTGAAAAAAACAAGTATCTGCTTATTGCGTTACTTAATTGAAAAGTATAAAACTATTGCAATAATCCAGAGTACTTACAAGTTGCCCTTGAGCAGGTTGATGCTATAGTCGTAGGCCGAGGTGCGGCCTGGTCCGTTGAGGTAGAGGGCGCAGTCATTGTTGTCGCCCGCGCCGTGCGCAGGAGCCAGAGGTGACAGCGCCGCTGCGTACGCGCAGCATAGCGCTGCTATCAACGTCCTGGAAAAAGGAAATGGTTGATTAAGCTTTGGAGAAGGTGGAAAATCTTTGAGAGAAATCCTTGGGCAGCAAGGCTTTAATTAGGTACAGTACGACAATATTCAAAGGTTCCATCGTTTATCTTCGGAAAAACCGAAATATAGCGAATAACATGTGACTATCGACTGCTAGAAATTGATTTAAACATTCCCGCCGAAGTGCGAATTTCACCAATGAAACTGAACGCGATCAGCACATTTAAACCAGTCCAAAAGCTGTCAGTGCCAATATTTCAAAGAAAATAATGACACTGACAGCACTAAACGTGGTTTACGTGCTGATCGCGTTCAGTTTCATTGGTGAAATCCGCACTTTATTATTATAGATTGACGCACTAATTCCGTCACTCCTTAATGTCACATTTAATTCGGCAAAGTTCGGTTTTTTCCTACCCTTTGAACGTTGTCGTAATGTAGGTACTTGTGTGATTGCTGGTCCACAATGATTGGCGTCATTTTGGGAGACTGAAATTTCCATATCTGTCGAGAACGATGCTTAGGTACTATTTCATGATCATTGTGCAAGAGGAAAAGTTTACGTTAAGTAAAATAAAATACAACAAACTATCTGCCATTAATACTCGTACAGCAGTCCTTGGCAATTTCTTTGCTCTGAAATCGATTTTGATTCACATTCATAGTTTTTACAGAATCGATTGTAATGGAAATCAATTTCATTACATTAGAAATCCTAGTTTTGAGAATATAGTTGAATAGAATCGGTTTCATCGGTTTCGATTTACAATTTATAGTTTCATCGTATTTGACGAAGGCGCCAGGCGCTTGTGCCGTCACCTGAAACTGGGTCAATTTAACCGTCTCCGAGTGTATAAAACCGCATCGCACCTTGTATGATTCATTTTAGATATTTATACAGTAGTTAGCTATTTAGGTAATTACTTCGTAGTGTAAAACTTGCAGTAAGAGTTATGAAACCTAATGAAAAAACTTTGCTCTGCACAAAAGAGCCCAAAATGAAAAATTTTTCACAATCCCTTTTTTTTGTTGAAAGTTGAAAAGCTTTCCTTGAATGTTTTATTTAGTTTTGTTTGTCCTAGGCTGTGTTCTAGGGTCGTAATAAATTTTGACATAACTAGAGATGCACCTTCTTATTTTTTTTTATGTCGATGGTTTGTACGGTAAAAACCGATTGCAGCGCATATTGATTTTAACTCTATAACGAGCTGCTTAGCGTTTAGACATAGTGTACGTCCTTGTGCCTTATAAGTTACCACACTAAAATAGATACTTAATATCACGTTAAATATTTCTTAGGAAAATTCCAAATACGTGATGAAATATTTTCTCGGCTGTTTGCTGTTTTAAGTGGTATTCGGTCTTCATAAATTAAATGATTGTGGTAAATTTATTTTCCTCTGCTATATGGAGCCAACTTTTGGATATTGTTTGAAGCACAGATAATTGATTAGTAGTTGTTGATTTAATCGCACGGCATTATTATAAATGTATGTCATGTGTATCGCACTTTTAAGCTCCATAAAAAATTTCGCTGTCCTATGAAAAATATTTGCCGATTGCTTAACTATTAACTATTGTGTCTGCTTCGCGGACAATGAAAATGTTAAGAAATCTCTTTCAAGATTCAATACCTTTAAGATGTAGCTATAAAATATACTATATTATTTAAAAGTTCTTGTCACTTGGTAAGTCTATTAAAATGTCTGCTTCACCGCCTTTAGATACTTGTTTCAGATAATGGAGTGTCAGCCATGGTGTGTAGTGAAAGCTCAGATCAGACGAGATGACCACCAACGTATCGACGTGTCGGTTGTACATGCGATGTGACTAATGATAACTCTTGACACGTCTAGGGATTGTGTACCTACATTAAAATGTCTACTGCTTTGGCCCTTGTCCTTAGTAACTTGTTACAGAGTAATGGAGATCTAGGGCACAAGCCCTAGATGACACTCCAGTACTCTGTACTCCTGACACATAGTGAAACTAGCCAATGCCGAGGACAACACCCAAAGTATCAACGTATCGACGTAGCGATAGTTCATGCGATGTGACTAATGATGACTCTTGACACCTGTAGTAAAGTAACAACTTGTTACAGAATAATGCAGTGTCAGCCATGGAGTGTGGTGAAAGCTCGTCGCCACTGACAAGTGACCACCCAATGTATCGACGTGCCGGTAGTTCGTGTGTGGTCATTTATGATGACTCTTGACACCTCTAGTAAAGTAGGGTTGTGCTTTGCACGATTAATAATAAAAGTGCAATGAGGAATGGGACTACTGTGAGCGTTTTTTGTAATATTTTTTTAATTAATTAAATTGATAAGCAGTGGAAACAAGCACTACTTTTCACGCAAGTCTTGATTTTAACAGAAATTGATTTTGCAGATCATTTAAATGCAGATCTAATTATTACGTTTCAAACTCATTTCATCATCTCTGTTACACTTAAGTCCGTCTTATTAGTTAATTATGATTGAAAGTGTTTTATTTGGCCGTGATGCAGTCATTTTGCAAGTGATCCAATACGCATGCTCGTTTGCCAAAGAAGCAAATGTAATGTGTTTCAAAATTTTAGTTATTATTTTGCAAGTTTAACTAGAGCATTGCTTGAATCCTAGGCTGTATTTATATTTCGAAATAAAGACAGTTTATGTTCACGTGAAGCAGTATTGAAATAATTAATTGATACAGTCTAACAAGCTCGCAGGTAAACTAGCTGACATCAAAAACTAGTTAAAATAATTATCCAAAACTAAATGCTAGTTAATTACGAAACGCAAGGCATTCCTGACACAGATATCAATAGAATTCCTTCAAGGAGGCGACTCATTATATTTATAAATTAAGATTCTGCAATCACGAAACGAGGTGGAAATATTATTTTATGGCATTTCAATTGCCGCGATAAAAAATAATATTAAAGGCATGCTTAACACTACCTAGGCGAGGATAAAAGCTACCTTTCATGTTTTATGTATGCCTCTAGTCTAGACTAAAATAACTTTGTACCACATGTTATGACACCGTTGCTCTGGTGCACTAGTTTTGATATCCTTTCAAATTCAAAGCCAAGCCTTGCAATATGCCTATCATTAATATTTATGCGCTACACTTATGTTGTAGGTACCTACTGAGACTACCTAAGTACCTACAACATACCTATGCGTGAACTATTTCAGCGATATCAATAATGTTCCAGATACTGTCAGGGATACTTAATTATAAGCCTCAAGTTATGCAACTGTAAGTCTAAAGGTCACAGCTATTTCACAATTTAAACCCGGTTGTGCAAAGGTTCCTCATCTTAAAAAGAGCACAATTACCGTTTAGATCCGACATTGGTCTCAACTAGGAGGTATGTTTATACAACAAGCAAGACGCACCAGTTATACTACTGTACCATAAATAACGAAACTAAGTTTTTCCGCAACATTGGTCTACCTATCTCTCTAATACAAAGTCGAAAGATGAGAATTATCAATCACCCATCGGACATTATATAACGTTCCGCATACAACTTTCTGTGAAATAAATGTAATATCTACGGCTATTAATTTAATTACGTGTATTCAAAAACATGGCCAATTATTTGAGGATATCGTTATTTCGTGAAGTGATCTACAACTTTCTATTGGCTTTCTGCCTTGCGGCGGTATTTATTATTATTATTGACGTTAAGTGTTTATTTTATTTTATCAGTGCATGTTAATTGATCCATCCATTGGTAATGGAAAATGTTTATATTTATTCATGTTACTCGATAGATATGAAAATAGCTAATCGTTTTGGACGGAAATACCTACATTCATAGCACTTTTTACTACTTCGTCAGACTTGTTATTTATTAACCTCTGTTTCTAATAGTATTGCATCAACAAAAGGTTGATGCTTACGAGTTACGTGATTTATGTATGAGAATTGCAGTTACGAACTCTTTACTGCAAATATGCTTTTATGTATTTCACATTATACACTTCTGGACACATCTTTTGGCCCACCTTGTATTTTCAGTTTCGTTTGGTCCTAGCTAAAATTTTATATTAGGTCGAGCAAAAAGTTTTTATGCAGTTTTGAACCTGGCACATTCACAATTTCATTCAATAGTCTTTTTTTGAATTTCGAACACAGAATTTAAATAAACAAAAGACAATTTAGAGCCTGTTTGTTGATATCAAACAATCGAATACTAAGAAAACTTGGTTTTATTGGTTTACTTGGATTTAATTCTTGAAAAAGTGATTGATATCTTTGGTTTTGCAACAAACATTACTTATTCTTAACATTAAGGTGAGATTCTATCAATAATCTATGGATACTTCACCTAAAGTCGCCGCCCAAGCTGTGGCACTTATTCAGGCCGGACACAGCCAAAGAAACGTGAGTGCTCAACTTAATTTAAGTCGATCTGCGGTCCGAAATGTTTATCGGAGGTACCTAGAGACTGGCGGCTTTGTTCGTCGCCAAGGAAGGCCACGATCTCGGGTCACAACTGAAAGGCAGGATCGATTCATCGTGACGACCAGCTTGAGAAATCGTCACCTTACCTCCATTGAGATACAAAACCAACTTCGCGACTTCCACGGAGTATCTGTGAGCGCTCGAACTATTCGGAGAAGGTTAAAAGAACGCGATATGGTACCACACAAGCCAGCTAATGGCCCCAAACTAACGCGAGCCCACCGAACAGCGCGCCTTCATTTCGCACGCAGTCATTTAAATTGGACACAGCAAGATTGGAGCCGTGTACTCTTTTCTGATGAGTCTAAAATTGTGTTACATGGCAATGATGGAAGGAAGAAGGTCTACCGACGTAAGGGAGAGCGTCTCGCACAATGCTGCTTTGAAGAGAGGGTTGCTTATGGCGGTGGCTCATGGACTGTCTGGGGCGGTATATCCGCGAGCGACAAAACTCAACTTGAGGTTGTTACAGGACCACGGCTGCCAACATTAAATGCTAAAAGGTACATTCGTGAGTGCTTAGAACCTCACGTGATACCATACGCGGACTATGTGGGCCCAAATTTCCTTTTTATGCATGATAATGCAAGAGCCCATGCGGCCGGCATCGTCAGGGAATATCTTCGGGATGTTGAACATCACAGTTATGGACTGGCCAGCCAGAAGCCCAGACATGAACCCCATTGAGCACATGTGGGACGAGCTAAAAAGACGTGTTAGGGCTCGTCAGCCAGTTTCCCAGACGATGCAGGAGTTGAAAACTGCCATAGAAGAGGAATGGGAGATGATCCCTCAAAATTTCATAGAGCGGTTGATAAACTCTATGCCTAATCGTATGAGAGCTGTGGTAGATGCCCACGGAGGCAACACGCGTTATTAAATTAAACCTTTATTTGATAAAACATGTTTTTTATTCAAAAATCAATTGCCTTTAACAAGGCGCATATCCGACTTGTTAGGCGTAGCTCCATGTCGTATGGTATTCTGAATTCAAATTTAAAACAATACGATCGAAAAAGATGGTAAAATGTATCAGGTTTAAAACTGCATCAACAGATTTTGTTCAATCTAGCAATCATATTTCGGTAGGGGCCATCGAAACCTAAACTCTAAGGTGGGCCAATAGATGTGTCCAGAAGTGTATGTCAATATCAATCTGCTTAGCCTTTTCCAAACTATGTTGAGGTCGGCTTCCAGTCTAACCGGATGCAGCTGAATACCAGTATTTTACATGGAGTGACTGCCTATCTGACCTCCACAACCCAGTAACTGGGTGATACGATACCTCTTGGTAAGACTGGTTGTCAGACTTTCGAGCTTCTGACGACCCGTAACGACTGTCAAAGATCCACGAATGACAGCCGGGACCAACGGCTTAACGTGCTTTCCGAGGCACGGAGGAGTCTCGGTACCCATCCACTGACCAAGCCTGGCAAGCGTAGCTTAACCTGATGGATCAACCCGTACGGCTGTTATTACTTAGCCACGAGCTCCTCGAGCTCTATTATATGTATGGGTTAAATATTTTTGTATTTTGTTTAGAGCAAAATGGACTCTTCCAAAGTTCATACTCGTAGTACTGAATTTTCTACACATGCAGGCATGCAATCCAAAACTAAAACCAAGTTTATTTACAACTGCACCAATAAAATTACAAAGTAAACTAACCATTAGTTACAGGACACTGTTTATGTGCACTGATTTGTAAAAACGATTCGAATCGTTTCCGTTTGTCATGTCCGTCGCGACTTGGATTACTTGTTGACCTCGCCTCACTAAATGCCATCAGTAAGTAATCCCCTCACCGGGAATATTATTAATTATTATTGATACTTCGTCCTTGATTAAGGTACGTGATTGCTCTATTTTATTTACATAGATGATTGCATGAACAGCGTGTAGTTGAGACGTCTGACAAATGGTGTTGTTTATCGTACAATAAGAGCAATTTGCAAAGCGTTCGTAATGAATGACATTTCAGCACGAACCATAGACTACACTTACGTTTGCGTAGTATATAGATTAATATGTTAAGTGTGGGTTTTCTAGACTTATTAGGTAATATGGCCGCGGCCGGTATGAAAAAATTCATTAAATTCATCCTATGTTAGAGCCTACCTATGCATTAATCACAAAAGCTGCCAATTACAAAACTAAGGAACTGGTGTTTATGAAAAACATATTTTTATATTTTACATTAATAAAGTAAACATATACATTCAAATCAGCGCGGTTTATCATTATTAGGTAAAATTTATTGAATTCCATAAATAAACAAAAAAATCTAGAAGATTTCGTTAACATTTTCAATTTAAGTTTTAGCAACAAAATCATTGAACCTATTAAAATAAAAGCCGGAACGATGTTTTTGTTTTTTGTCCCAGCATTGTTTCACAACATGGCTGCCCCAGTAACCGCGGCAGCGGCGCGGGCGCCCGCGCATCTTGCGTGACCGAGATGACGAGCGCAAGCAAACATTTATGGAAAACAAACAATTTGAGAATACTCCATTGAAGTTTATGGTTACGGTTACGTGACTTGCACAATGTTGCATACAGAAATCTGTGCTGAGAGAAGCAATTAAGAAGTGTTCAGCTTTTCCTGGTGGAACGTTCTCTTAAGGAAAGAAGACCTGTACCTATATGGATATTTCCAAATACAGGTGCAGTTCTGAGATTTTCCTTCCAAAGAGCCAAAAAGTTTTTTGAACATCTTTACGCACTAGAGTTCAATGAATTTCCTCCTAGCCTTACTTAACCCGACCTTAGGTTCAATTATGAGGCTAACTGTGCCGAATAAGTGCAGTCGAACATTTTTCCTTAAAAAATCTGTTACCGGTTTCGCATCGAATCGAATCCGTATGTGAATCAGTTTGAAACTATGCACTTACCCTAGCATTTTTTTAAAAGGCCAGAAAATTATTTTCTCGGTGAAAATTAAAAGGTCAATTGGCCACAGAAATCTAAATACAACAATTGCTTCCTGAAACCTTACATAACTCAGTAAACAAGATACTTGTTTTATATTTCATGCCGTTAGGAGTGTCTGCATCATTGCGTCACAAGTCATGAATGTGAAAAAAGTAGAATATAAATCGCGCACTTTTCTCCGAGTGTTGCCGTTCCCCTGTTGCGCAAGCGACGGTCATCGCGATGCGCGGCTTACGTCATCGACCCCTCACCCTTCACTGGCGGTACGTTTGAAAGGATTTTACTATGTATCTATGATATTTATTAGTGATTGCACCTTTTGACTTTCTAAATAATTACATTACTATTTGAAATTGCTTTAGTTTGTAATCAATATCTACTACATACCATAGTTACTTATTCTATAGTATTTGGCGCTATTACAATTTCGACCGTGATTTTTGCGTTAAATGGCCAACTTTGACGTTCTTATTCTGAGAAACTGAAAGACTCCGATAACTGACTTATTGAGTTGTGGAGAATAGTTATTAGTGGGTATAGTCCACGCTTTTCGCAATTTTTTCTTATCTATTTATATAAAGCCAAAATTCCGAAACAAGTTTTTCATAAAATGCGTGACTGCGTTTTTTTGAGCTCGTGGGATTGAAGTACTTACCTACATAAAAAAATGAAATAAAAAATATATAATAATATAATTAAAAATATAAATAGTGGTTTAGTCCATAGCAGCCTCAGAATTTTGAAATTTATATGGAATATCTATAAAAAAAATCCCATAAAACTACTAAAAACGGTCAGAATTAACTGTACATTTCTCTTATTACGCGTAAAATTTATAAAAGAATAAACGTTAGGTCATAAAAAATTAAAATTTCATACAAAGAAAAATAAGTTATAGGACTCAAAATAAGCGTAATTACAACTGCCAAATTGCTCCTTATTGTATTGCGTCGCCATGCGTCAATACATCTAATCTGTCAAAACGCAATTTTGTGATAAGCCTCTTAAGTTTCCATAAGCGTCAGATTTTAGATCACGAAGCATCATCAATCATCATCTAGCCATCTGTTTGTAAGAAGAAGATCAGTATACTAGACAAGCGGACACGACTGTCACTTTTCCAATTAAGAAGATCACCGTATGTAAACATAATGACCATGACTGACCACAGTCATTATTTATAATACTACTAATCTAAACGTTAAAAAATAAACACCGAAGTACCTAATAACTGTTCATCCATCATAACAAGATGAGCGAGAAGACTTATTTATTACGTTATATTAAAACATTTTTTTTTGCAAACCATTAGAGAAGATGCTGAGGATTCCAGTTCATTAGAAAGTAACAAATTCGCGACTCCAAACCAGTCACTCTTCCGACCATCCAATTATAATTTACTTGAACCCGATTGGGTTCAAGTAACATCTGTTACATCTGTGGTCTGTTACATCACTTACGTACTTATATTTACAGATTTATGTGCATAAATATTTTTATATTTTTTCTACCATTAGTAAAGCTTATGCGGGACTTTGTATGTCTATACAAATAATCTTTTAATTTTCTCACTGATTAAAATTTTACCTGTCGATACAGAAGCTATATTAATACTTTTTTTGGAAAAGTTCTCAATTTCAAACAAACCGGTTCTCGCTGTCTAAAACTGGCGAAATGTGGGGTGTAGGTACACCTCTGCCTAACCTTTCGGAGATCACAGGCGTTATGTTATGTTATGTGTCAATCTGTTTGTCAATGTCATAGTTCAATTCGCCGTCCTTCAAATCTGCCTAGTCCGAATCACTATTATCATATTTTTTTCTAAACGATAGAGGTCTCATACAATGATCAACCTTATTACCAACCTTATACAGGCTGACATTCTATCATTCAAGCATCGAATTACTTTAGAACAGCTTTAAATAAAAAAAAAAGGTAAAGGTAAAGAGTCATTCTAGCTAGGGCAGCGTTAGAAGTGCGTAATTATGTTTAAGTTGAAACTGAGGATCCTAAAATAAACACCTCTTTACCTGCTCTCTCTATCATTTAGTAGTTTGCTACCCTCCTGTGACTCGAGTTTTCACAGTACTTTTTTTTTATGTACTAGTTATTCATGCCCGGCGGCGACGCTCGGGTGAATTTCAGGTCTCTATCTTTAGTGGTTTAGGCTGTGTTGTCTGTTTTCATACAAAACTACCATCCAAATTTTCGACATAAGCAGTGAATTAAAAAAAAAAAATATTTGTCACACAAACCTTGTCCTGACAATTACAAACAACAAAAAAATAATTAGCCAAATTGGTGCAACCGGTCTGAAGTTATACGTTTATACAATTGTCAATTATTTTTATTTATACAGATATAGGCTTTCCAACTAAACACATACATAGCATTAACCCAAAGTCTTTGTCATAATATAGATCTCGCATGTATCTAAATTATAGGAAAGCACGGAATTTTTATTGTTAATCGAATCGTATTCTGTTACATTATAGGAACGGTTTATTTACAGTTAGGGACAACTTCTGACACAATGCTGTTTTCCAACTTCATTAACAAACCAACAAGTTTCTACATAAAAATCTCAAATATAGGTACCTAATACTCTTCTAAACAAATGTTGAAGTTTAACAATATTTTAAAACACATTACGGAGTCATTTACAAAATTAATGTGATGCGCTTTTGTTTCATAAGACCTTAACCTTGGACTCAACGGTTACGCAAACTTATCTTAAGAAGAATATCTTAAGAAAATAAATGAATATTTAAAATATTTACTATGATTTTCTTACCGAAAGTTGTGAAATACATTGAAATACGCGTTAGTTATCTTTACTAAGGTTAATAAGCATCCACTATAATTTTTAGGCTTTCACCAAAAAGATACACAGGGGCGTTTTCAAATCGAAACTATTCGGTAGACTGAATTAAAAATTCAAGTCATTCAAGGTCTGACACATTATTAATATGACCTCTCGTTAAACTATGATAAATCTAACAAGTGCAGTTCAAATGTCCAGTTAATAACACTGTATCACTCAACCTACACGGTAAAATAAACGAGAACAAGACTTTCAACCATCATTCATTACTCATACATCACTAAACGTAACGAGAATAATGTAATCTATCAAATCTTGGCTAAGCTTTCGCTTTCGACGAACCGTACTTTTAACCAAGCGTAGTTTGTTGATGACGTCGTCGTGTTCTCCGCCATTCAACATAGCATTAATCATAGAAGGCATAATCACAGTTATTATGAAGAACATTGTTTTATTATTAATAGCCGTGAATTCATATGTCACTCTGGTTTGCTTGAATTGTTTTTTTTTTTTTTTGTTTAGTCAGTGTTGTTCTGCTTTCGTTTTCAAAGGAGTATGGTAGGTGTATGATTTATTTCTTTTGACTTCCTTTTCACTTAGAAGCCAAATTGAAAGCATTACGTTTACATAAGCTGACATTTAACATTGCAGTTGCACTTTTAAGAATCATTAAGTTCTTCCGGATTAGTTATATTGATACTGTCTACACACATAAACTCACACCTTCTTCCCACGGGGGTAGGCAGAAACTACAATAGGTACGCCACCTGCTACGATCCTTACATACTCATATAGGTAAACACACCCCGTCCAGTTGTCCTCTTACAGTTAAATTACTAAATCAATTTATTGTTTTAGGGTTCCGTACCCGATGGGCAGTACGGACCCCCATTGCCGTTGCTCACGTGTCCATATGTCCGTCGTCTATCACACAGGTTTTACAGCCAAACGGTTGGAGTTACAGTCTTTAAATTTTCGCAATATTAGTATCTTGTTGACCCAAAGCCAAACAAATTGTCAAAATAATTTTAATTTTTTTTAAGGAGGACTCCCATACAACAAAAGGGGGACGCGAAAAAAATTTTTTGACCCATCGAATGGGGAATAGTTGTTTAGAACTTGTTGAGTAGATAAATATTATATTTATTGTTTTAAAAATATTGGAAAACTAAGGAATGAAAAGCTATCAATGTAAGCTTTTTTTTTTTTACAAAATTTTGTTCCGAAGAATTTTTTAACTTCCCATTTTCCTATGAACTTGAAATTTCGTGATAATGTTTATTATACTAACAAATACCAACATATTGAAAAACTCAGATTTGGTACGGAACCCTAAATGTGCGAAGTCCGACACGCACTTGGCAGGTTTTTTGGGAGAGAGATAACTCGATACCTCTTTAATGCGTAGGGCACCCTTTATCCTAACTTTTAAGAAGAAAAGTAACGCTTCACATAAAGTATTGCCCCATTTATACGGTGCAAGTTTCTTGCTTGTATTTAAGTAACAAATAACTTGCACCGTCTAAACACTGTTTAAACGGTGCAAATTTTATTGTTGCTTCAACTTAAGGTATCAGGTAATTCAATTGCACCGTGTAAATCTAGCCTTAAACATAGCTCATACATACCCATACATAGCAGTATTTAAGTTTCTTCCCGGAAAATTAAAGTCATTATACTCTTTCCAACCAATTATTTTACTTTTGACATAAGCTTTTTACATAAGAAGTTCCTTATTTATTGACAGACATTCAAACATAGACGAAAAAATGCAATACTTCATGGACGCTATGAAGTTCCTTATTTATTGACAGGCAACCATAGACGAAAAAATGCAATACTTCATGGACGCTATGAAGTTCCTTATTTATTGACAGGCAACCATAGACGAAAAAATGCAATACTTCATTGACGCTATGAAATTCCTAATTTATTTATAGACAACCATAGACAAAATAACAAGGAACACACACGGACACACATGGACGCTACTAAAGTAAAAGAAATGGTTGGAAAGATCTATATGGAAGATCTCTACGCTCTTTACAAACCACGAGCACAGCTGCTAGTCTAAGAATATATTGTATAACTACTGTATTCTTATCCTTATAAGTACTCGAGCACTTTCATTTTCCCATGCACCACGTTACCGTTCACAGTCGGGAATGGCGTACCTTTAAGGCAGACGGTAACGGTACTACAAGCTAATCGTATTATTGATGAGACCAGTTCACGCACGTGCGGCTCCGGTTTCACCTGCTTAACAGTACTATACATTTATGTATATATGGTCGAGTCGAGGTGTGAGCTTGATCGCTGAGGAGATTTGAATATTTTTGATAAATAGTTTTATCTTAAAACTATGTTGTTCTTGTTGTTTCATAAGGCATCCTTCAAAGTTAAATAATTTATTTCTAATAGGCCGGTATAAGGACTTTTGAACTTAGCCTTTTCCCAACTATGTTGGGGTCGGCTTCCAGTCTAACCAGTACCTATTTGACATAGAGCGATGGCCTATCTGACCTCCACAACCTAGTTACTAGGTAATACGATACCCCTTGGACTGGATGTCAGACCGCAGGCTGTCAAAATTTACAAGAGTGTAGAATAGGTAATTAGTAGGTATATTTAAATGTATAAAAGTATATACGCTGGATAAACTTCTTATACTAAATTAACTAACAAACTATTAAAATGCAGTGTTATGCTAGTATGTAATATAAGTTAGTTAAGATAGTTGCCCGATTTGTAATATAGAATTGATTCTCATTGCCAGGTTGTTTCTTATGGAGGAGAATGGGCAAGAAACTCTTCTTGGAGAGTTACTTCTATGTATCCCTGTTTCGGGCTTTGTTCTTGTCCACACTGTCTACTTATTCCTTGTCATTACTGTTTGCTAATCGCTAATTACCCACCGAACTTCGCAATTTCGAAGAAAGAGAGACAACGGTTTTATCTGCATTTTTTTGCACTGAAATATATGTGTCCAGATCCATTTGATTAAACTGAACTTTAATTTAGAAAATGAGATTTTTTAAGGGACTACTGTATGGAACTACAGTGAAATACACATTTGATTGCCTTTTACTTAGTGTTCTATTATACAATGTGGCAGGGACATCGACGCACAACCTATACCATGGATTCAGCAAATGATTTTGCACACACCCGGCTTTCAAAAAAATTTAAATATTTTTTTAAATTTTCAGTAGGTTATTAAAAAAAAATCTGATGTTTACTACAAAAGTGCAATACCTACGCGATCGAAATGAATGTAACAGCGAATTTTTTAAATAACCGACGAAAAGTTACATTGCAGGGGCCTCCAGAATCATGCAGTAAATAATCACCAATCATCAGCAAAGGTTGCGCGTCAATGTCCCTGCCACCCTGTATAGCTGCTCTGATATAGTTACTATAGAACATAAAAAATGGTCCAGCAATTTACGGTAACAACTTTTTATTGCGCGGGCGCCGTGAATTACATCATAGGGATTAAGCAGTGCCTCACTGAATTAAGTGACAGTCGTAATGAAATACGACCAGATGGATTCCTAAGTTACCGCTACTGTTAGCTAGATACAACAAGTTAATAATAATGCCTTAAAAAGGGAAAAAAGGTTAGTCCACTTCAAATTGAATCGGGAATTATTGAATGAAGAAATATTGCGTTGTAAGCGATAAAGCAACGCAATTATAACTCTTGTTCAAGGCGTTTTAAGATGAAAGAAGGTTGGGATTTAATGTTGAACTTTCGTGTTTGCTATCATATAATTAGACGTAAGATATTCATAAGAGTATGTACTTGAGTGAATATGTTTTTAAAAAAAATATTATAGTCATATGAACATTTAGAATTAAGTATTTTGTATTTACTATTTAATTTTTTATTTATTATTTATATCTCATTGTATGCTGCACCGGTCGACGTCATCACGTCAACGCCTAATATCGCTGAAAACCAGGCTGCTCTGTCTTACATAGGGTCCCAGCATTATGCTGAGCGATAGCCGTTTTGCGTGGATGTGGCGCATTTTTTTCCGCAAATTGTTCTTTTTTGTGTTTGTGTTCTTTTTTTGCGTCCTGTTTACCACATTTTCTTTCTATGTATTAAAAATCTTTGAATAATATACCCTGAGCATCGTAAGTATTTCAGATGGTCAAAATGTTCGCCATACTATTAGTTTTGCTCATGTTATTTTAAATTATATTTTTTATTTATTTCAAAGCAAATTCAAAAAGTTATTCTAATTACCTAACTTAGAAAAATATCATAAAATTTTTAACTATGTAATAAATTATGATAAAAATGCAAAAGGACCGTAACCTCATTAGTAATTAAAATAGTATTTTAATTAATTACTATTTATTCATACGACCCAACGTAGATTGCATACCTACGAGTATTACGTACCTAACGTAACGTACCTAAGTTTAGAATACAAAGGTGTCGAACCTTCTTGAAAAGAGGTCAAACAGCTGAAGTTTGCTAAATATTCATGTATTATTATTTTTTCCGTATTATATATTATCTTATCTTAATTGCACCATATTTTTTAACCAATGAAAAAAAGGAGGAGGTTCTCAAGTCGACACATATTTTTTCTATTTTTTTTTTGTTTATGACCACGCATAACTTTTTACAGAACAGCCCGATTTTGACGATTCTTTTTTATTTGAAAGGCATGAAGTTGGTCCCATTTAAAATTAAAATACAAAATACACCCTTAAGGGTAGAAAAAAGAGGTTGTTGATTTATCACCTACTGATTTTTCACTTGTAATCCTATTCTGTTGAAACTTTGCACTCATATGTATATAGTTCTGATGACACTTAAACAAAATAAATAAATTCTTATTTGAAAAGGAAATTGAAAAGCAAAAAATTAAAAAAAACTTTAAAAAAAAATTTAACAGAGGAAAAAAGAAACTGAAAATCAAAAAATAAATCTTTCAGTCTTACTAAGCTCCTAAATTAATGTAAATTAGTAATTTTGAGTTGGTGCCAAACAAACTTAATGGCGCCAACTTTAAAATATCCAAATAGAGTAAACGCAAGTTAAAAATCAACAACTGCTGATTTAAAATTATTAGTTTATCAAAAAAATAATGTTTTACGTGCATACCTAATAATTATTACAATTGTAATTCTTTTGAATTATTTTTTTAGCTACTGTTATTGAATACCATTTATTGCTGGGCGTATCATAGCGTGGGCCTTCACTTCAAATACAGCTTTTTAACTATCAAATGCAGAATAAAGAGATATATTTGAACCCCAAATGCGATATTAGTAAGCCGACAGCGAAGTTATAGCAATGCCTACAGCTCTAGTAATTGTAATTCAGATTTACTAAACATCCGCAAGTCTACGAGTTTACGCATATTCATTAATAGTATGCTAAAAAGCTCTACAATTACGCGCTACGCCATTGTTCGTAGCGCGCCGGTTCGTAGCTGCTACGATCCATACAAAAGACATCAACGAAAAGGTGCTGGGAAAACTTTTCAGGATATCCCTACAGTTATAAATTAATTTAAGTTCTAGCGGAATATTATAGTTGTACTAGATTCTCAACAATAAGAAAAACATTGTATGGGCTACATAAAAATTAAATAAATTAAAAATTTTAAGTACCTACCCAAAAAAAAATTCAGCAAATACAAAAATATTAAAAATCAAATTACCTCGTTATTATCATCATGTCCCCTCACTGTCCAAACAATAGTCCGACACTTGACACTTATACCATTAGGCACAAAGACGAGCACTAAGTCCAGTTTAAGTTATGTTCATAACTTCAAACTTTTTGAGGGTAGATTTTTTTTTAGGAGGTAGTTTGGTACGCGTGCTTGCGTCGGTGCGGCGAGTTTGACACTGAAGTCGTGTGCCTCCGCCGCCGCGTCGAAGCCTGCCACCAGCCGATGAAAGTCGCTTGAAACTCGTGACGCACCCTCGTGCCAGAAGGACGATGGCAGACTAAGTTTACTGATAGTAAGACTTTATGCTAAATATAGTGAGACTTCACGGTGAATCTGTTATAGTACTTGGTAGATTAGGTTTGGTTTTCAACTGTTTTGAGGCCTAATTTGGGTCACTGTGTCATTTTCTTTTGCAATGGCGGTAAAGCGCATGCACTTTTTGTGGTAACAAGGGCCTTAGAAAATACATGATACATATTATTATAATAATTAAATTACGTTGAAAAAATTGATACAGTATTAAAAAAAATTTTTTTATTTAACCTATATTCGAACCAGCCCTCACGGTACGCGTCCAGGTCATTCCACCACCTTTTTCTGGGCCGGCCTTGGCGGCGCCGTCCATCTTCAGGTGCCCATTGTGTGGAGACTTTTGCCCAGCGGTCATCGTTCATACGGCTGACTAGATCCTCCCAATCCCATTTGAGCCTGGCAGCCTGGTAATATACGACATGAAAATAATACAAATAATTCTGTCCAGGCGTGCGTCGTTAACCTGGCCCTAGTTTAAGTACGTTGCGTTTCATTTTTTTTATAAGTAATACGTTATTTGCATTTTACACTATTATAGTCATAATATTATACCGTTCTGTACATTAAGCTTACTACTTAGTTTAATTAGTAACTTAGATTTGTTTAACATTAATTCACACTATTGTGCGAAAACCGCGTCTATTATTATTATCGTCTCGCCATCAAACGTAAAAGTTTGGTGAGTTTATATTTAAGAAACATCGCTGTATTGTTATTTCAGTAAATAAAAATAAAAAATAAAAAAATTATACCTCAATAAGCTTTTGCTGGGTGTGTGGTGATGTTAAATAACCTATAACCTTCTTTAATAATTGGGCTATCAAAAGCAAAAATATTTTTTCAAATCCGACTGGTAATTCCAGAAATTAACGCGTTCAAATATACAAACAAAAAAATAAACTCTTCATCTTTATTATTAGTTCTGGCTTCTGCTCGCGACTTCGTCCGCGTGAAATTTCTTATCACCCCAACCCACCGTCGCATCGCATCGCCTGCCCGAGTTATTGTTTCTTTTTGCTCGGCTCCTAAGAGTCTTAACGTAATGTTAAATAACCTAGCCTACATAGCAACAATAATTTTTCAAATTGGACTAGTAGTTACAGAGGTTAGCGCGTTCAAACTAACATACATACATACAAACAAACATACTTTGTTATTAGGTAGACTTTTATTTACTTATATATAAATAAAATATAAATTTCTTGTTAACTTTTTGAGCAGTAACGTATCACAAGTTTAGTGTACTATGATAAAGTATCTATAGGCGTTCTTTAAGAGGCATAATTTTAAGCAGCAACGGTCTTGATTCTGATCTCAAGTACTTCCACACTTGTACAATTTATTATAACGGGCGTAGACCAGGATAAAAGTAGCCTATATGTAAATCTAGAGTGTCAGCTACCTCTATGCCAAATTTTATCAAAATTGGTCCAGCCGTTTGAGCGTGAAGAAGATACAAACACACACGCACACTCACAGACTTTGGCCTTATAATATTAGTGTGATTCCGACCTCGCAGCTGAAGATAAACTTATGTTCATCTTTAGCAGCAAGGTCAGAATGTTAGAATTAAGTTTAATGTGGAATTATGTAAATTCAGATAACAGCAGTAATTCTCCCACGTATTTATTTAGAAATGAATTATTGATCAATAATAAACATATTAAATTACTGCATTTTTAAAGAGTTCATCTTAAAATATTAAATTTTTGACACAGAAAATGCAACAGAGATGTATCTCGAAATAATTATTTGAAGCCAAACAAGGCAGTATTGATTATGATAATTATTTCTAAACTTTATGGCGAAAGATATTTTAAAAAGATTTTTCAAAATACCCTGTCTGTAATCAAGTTAGTTATAGTTTAGAGGGTGTGTCGGAGATGAGGCAACGAGTTCACGTGATCTAACCAAAGTGGTTATACATGAGATACTATACGTACATGTTATGTATACCCACATCTACATAATTACTGGTAACATTGACTCATCACTCATCAATCATGGTAACTGTTGAGTTTTGCGAAATATTTTTTTAGAATTTAAAGTTTTACGCTTTTCATAAAGTTATGGTTATATTAGGTTGGGGAAAAAGTCTTTTCGCATTATAGTATGCATGAACTTAAAATAAAATATCTTTGGCTATACTATTCGTATCTGGCTGGTTTTGGTATCATTGAAAGTTCAAATTTTAAAGAACATAATTCCAAATTCAAATTAGAAAAAAGTGTGATTTTCATTTGTTTTTCGTACTGTCAGATGAGTGAATCTAATGAAGAAATTCGATACATTTTAAAAGTTTACTTTAAAAAAGGTAAAAATGCAACGGAAGCCGCGAAAAAAATTTGCGATGTTTATGGACCCAGTGCAGTGTCTGTGAGAGTAGCACAAATTTGTTTTAAGCCTTTTCAATCCGGAAGTTTTGACGCCAAAGATGCACGACGCTCTGGTCGCCCTATTACGGATAAAATGGATGCCATTTTTGAAAAAGTGGAGCAAGATCGGCATATCAGTAGTTACAATGTAGCTGAAGAACTGGGAATTGACCACAAAACAGTTTTGGCGCATTTGAAAAAAACTGGGTACACAAAAAAGCTCGATATTTGGGTACCTCACGAGCTCACTGAAAGAAACCTAATGAACCATGTACTCATTTGTGATTCTTTATAACGACGTAATGAAACCGAACCCTTTTTGAAGAAGCTGATAACTGGTGATGAAAAGTGTATCACGTACGACAAGAACGTGCGAAAAAGGTCGTGGTCAAAGGCCGGTCAGGCTTCACAGGCTGTGGCGAAACCCGGGTTAACTCGCAACAAGCTGATGCTGTGTGTGTGGTGGGATTGGAAGGGCATTATTCATTATGAGCTGTTACCACCAGGCAGGACCACCGATTCTGAACTCTACTGCGAACAACTGATGAGATTAAAGCAAGAAGTTGAGAGAAAGCGGCCGGAATTAATCAACAGAAGGGGTGTGGTTTTTCATCATGATAACGCTAGACCTCACACATCTTTAGCCACTCAGCAAAAATTAAGAGAGTTTGGCTGGGAGGTGTTAATGCATCCGCCGTATAGTCCTGACCTTGCACCTTCAGATTTCCACCTGTTTCGGTCTCTTCAGATTCTTTAGGCAGTGTCAGGTTAACATCACGAGAGGACTGCCAAAACCACTTGTCGCGGTATTTTGATCAGAAGTCCCAAAATTTCTATAGCAATGGGATCATGTCCCTACCTACAAGATGGCAAAAAGTTATCGAACAAAATGGTACCTACATACTTTAGACAAATGTAAATAATGTATATTAAAAAATGTTTTGAATTTTCTTAAAAAATGCGAAGAAACTTTTTCCCCAACCTATTATTATGAACTGTTTTCTATGTTAGAAAGTTAGTTTCCACACTTAGTCCTTCAGGTGGACCATTGTGCGTGAGCCATGGCCGCCGTCGGGGGTTATTCTAATGCCTTCGACTGCATGAGATTGATTGGACATAAAATAGCTTATCTTGTTTCCATATTTTTTAAAGTTCACTTTTAACGCAGTCGGGTTTTTTGATTTTTTAATTTTTTTAAATTTATAAATTCGGAAATGTTTTTTTATCTTTTCTCATTCCAAATTACATTTAATAATATAATTTGTATATATTTTTTTAACCATATTTAAAAACCCTTCATTTTGATACTCCATCTCGACAGATTTGGGAGATTTTTTTTTTTGAAGATTTACATTTTGGCGCCAAAAATCGCCATTTTAATTTTTTATAGTTTTAATTTACCCGGTGGCACTTGCGCAATGAAGACGAATCTAACGACATATCACTCTTCAAAATCGGTCAAGCCGTTTAGGCTACTGGAGGTCACAATGGAACGGACATACATACATACGCGCGAAACACATTACCCTCCTTTTGGGTCAGTCGGGTAAAAAGAATCATCGATAAAATAGTCTTCATTATAACAGAGATGAACTTTTAAAAAACCGCGCTAATGAATAAGTTAAAAGATTCACTAAGTTAAAACCAGTTTAGTTCATTGAGTAATTTGTTCATAATCGATGTTTATAATAAGCGAGCTTGCTTATAAGTGGTCGGTAAATAAATGTTTATGGGATTCAAGTGGATGGTAACAGACATTACCGTAATATGCATGTCATTGCGAGGTTGTTGATGTGTAAATTAACTTAAATTCTTGTGAGTTTCCACTTCTCCGTTTTTAAGATTGCTTAACGTTATTGTATTTTCTGAAGAGAAATTTGATTTCATGATCTACTGTTGTGACACAAATTGATAGACACAATCATATATTATATCCAGATGAGATGTATCTTAATAATTATATTGAAGTTAATTTTGGTTTGTAGAATCTTGTCAATCGCATATGTTTTTTTTTTAATTCAGGCTCTCTGAATTAATCCAGCCGTCAGTTATTGTATGTAAGTCCATACTGTGAATACTTTGTCGTATTGAAATGAATCAAAACAATAGATCAGTACATCAGACGTAGTAGAAGATTGTATGAATATATTATAATGAATTTTTCGAAACCGCCCAGATATGATCGTTCTCAGGACATTGCGGTGCTATAATTTATATAATCTAGAAGTGACTTTACTAGCGTAGATTGACAAATTGATTTCCTTTTGTATTCATCATAATTAAATTTGTATTTACCAACACACAACGCTTTTAGAGAATCAGTATCCCATTACGGATAAGACCATTCTTTGCATTGGTCTTATGTACCTATTAGGACACAGGACATGTTTGGTAGTCTGCAGTTGGAACTAAAAAAGACTCAAATAATTAACAAACTTTGTTTCGCAACATAATGCACTACTATAGATTCATATGAATTATCAGTATAGGTAATACTAAATTACCAAATTACCTACACCTACTAGAACGGACATATTTCACATCTCACACACCTACGGCCTACATTTTGAAACCGCAGAGCTATTGCGGTTATCTTAACGAGTATCTGCCTACCCATAAGGGATTTATGGTCGTGATTGTACACGCTTTTGCTAGTAACATATGGTGGTAGGTACATGTAAAAATAACAACAGCAGTACGGTATAGTATAATATTATATCGCTTAAATTGCTGATGAAAAAATCTGTGAGCAGGTGTCATAAACTGTTGAAGGAATTTGTGTGCCATGATCGTCAGACTGTTGATTCAGTAGTCATCATCATTCTCCTGCCCTTATCCCAATCTATTTGGGGTCGGCGCAACATGTCCTTTTTTTCCATACTTCTCTATTATTCGTCATCTCGGTAGTCACCCCCTTTCTAGCCATGTCATCTTTCACACAATCCATCCATCGTTTCTTTGGTCTTCCCCTACCCTTATAGCCATCGACATTCATACCCAAAACTTTCCTTACGACATTTCCTTACGACACTGTTGATTCAGTAGTATTTTTTTTTAAATTTATTACTTGAATTATAAAAAAAAACGTACAAAGGCGGATTTAATGCCTGAGGCATTTTCTACCAGTCAACCTTAGGGTGATGCAGAGACAGAACATAGCAGGTACAACATACGGGATAGATAGCTCAGAAATAACTTTAAAATACAAGAATAAATACATATAAATAAAATAAATTTTGTCAGTATCGTGTTTATAAAACAATAAGATACAACGACGTGTATATTTGGAATATACATATTTAAAAGAGGTTTTGAATTTTAAAACCGCCCAAGTGCGTGTCAGACCACGTACAATGAAGGGCTCCGTTGTTGAGATGAATTAAAATTTACATAACCCAAGAACAAACTTAGCATTGTAGTGGAAAAACATGTTCTCTCATAGATTCCAACTGCAAATGTAAGTTTGTACGCATAATATTGAGAGATTTACCATGTTATTTTAAGACCATAGACATCTTATAGGTTTTCCTGTAATCTATAGGTATACTTAGAACTATTTTCTGTATTTAAAAAAAATCTAATAATTTATTTTAAAATTATAAAGAAAAACTATTTAAGACCCTCACAGTAAGCCCTTTCATTTCATATGTCACACGGTACAGTTTGCAACACTTTTGTTTTAAATTTTCTTATTTGCACCCCAAAAGTGAAATGACAGAAATTAATATGTGCACCAAATTTCAATTTCAATTCCATTAGATTCGGAGCAAATTGACTGCGACAGACGGACAGACACACGAGTGATCCTATAAGGGCTTCGATTTTTCCTTTTGAGGTACGGAACCCAAAAAACTAGATTTTTTGTTACAAAAATATAATTGTTGATTCATTCAGTGTGATCATAAATATAGAGGAGCTCGTGGCTAAGTAATAACAGCCGCACGGGTCGATCCATCAGGTTAAGCTACGCTTGCCGGGGTTGGTCCGAGGATGGGTGACCATCTTTACATACTGAGACTCCTCCGTGCCTCGGAATGCACGTTAAGCCGTTGGTCCCGGCTGTCATTCGTGGATCTTTGACAGTCGTTCCGGGTAGTCAAAAGCCCGAAAGTCTGACCATCAGTCTTACAAGGGGTATCGTATTACCCAGATAATGGGTTGTGGAGGTCAGATAGGCAGTCGCTCCATGTAAAATAATGGTATTCAGTTGCATTCGGTTAGACTGGAAGCCGACCCCAACATAGTTGGGAAAAGGCTAGGCAGATTGACTACTATAGTATTTGCCACATCAACGTCAACGTCAATCCCCATCATCGCCATAAACACTGCGGTAATTATTCCGATAATTATCGTGATAAATTGAGTGGCCACGCTTGAACGCCGCTACCCGAGTTATCGCGACGTCAATCGGCAATGTGAATGCCGTTGTCGAATTATCGCGATACATTGTGTCTTCACCTACGGCCTACGTCCATCATCGCGATAATCAACGGCATATCCCGTTGGTGTGGCCCCGATATAAGAAGAGACAACATTTCAATTCAACCAACATTTTCATTAGTAAAATGTAGATTGATTGAAAAATCGTGACTTTGAAACAAGCCCACTGAATCACGAGCAGAACTATGACTTGTGTAATTAACTGAAATATTCGTCGTGTATTCGACATTATTTTATTTTTTTAAATCGATGATTACCATAAAGTACCGGATCGATTACCAAACATTTGATTACGAGCACTATAAACTTAGTAATCATTTTCAAATCGATATCCTATTTGAATTAATTTCATGCCGTATTATGGATTCTGAAATACGAACGCCTGTTGGGCACATAGCTTTAAATCATGGATCAATGAACACAGTTTCTCAACACATCCATAATCTCGTTAAGTGGATAACAATGAGCCGATAGTTATATGAGCGGATCGAATAATTTGTCTCTTACCATGGAATCGATTACGACACCAATGATCAGTGACTCGATTTATTTATACAACGAGAATCGAGCATGCAACGCCCGATGTTTTCGTAACCGCAGATGCAACTGTGTTCAAACAGTTTTTATTCAACTCGAGTCCTTAACAGTTGCGCCAAAATAATCGGTTCGCTGTTATTTGTGTCACTTACGAAATTACTAACGTTCATCCGCCAATCTGCCTCGTTAGTTTTGAAGAATCTTTATTCTTACAAGACCATTAAGTCTGCAGTTCACTTGCATGGGATTAATTTAACAGAATAATACATCGTCGTCTACGCTTGCCGGGGTTGGTCCGTGAATGGGTGAAAGTCTGACAACCAGTCTTACCAAGGGGTGTCGTATTACCCAGTAACTGGGTTGTGGAGGTCAGATAGGCAGTCGCTCCATGTAAAATACTGGTATTCAGCTGCATCCGGTTAGACTGGAAGCCGACCCCAACATAGTTGGGAAAAGGCTAGGCGGATGATGAATACATCGTCGTCTAATAACGAACTCGACATCGTCGGCTAGAATCATCATCATTGTTTTTCCCTTATCCCAATTTATTTGGGGTTGGTCTAGCATACAAAGCGGAAATGTGTGTGTACTTTAATTGCTCGTGGCTAAGTTATAAACCGCACGGGTTGATCCATCGGGTTAAGCTATAGAATGTAGATTAAATTAGACCAAACTTTTATACTCAGTATAAAAGTAAAAGTCGAATAAATTTTGAATTTTTGACAGTTTTATAAACACTGTCAGTCGATAAGATATCCGATTTTGATCAAATTAGTCCATAGTGGATGGATGACCTTCTTTACCTACCGAGACTCCTCTGTGTCTTTCTGTGATTTTTGCCAGAAGCTCGAAAGTCTGACAACCAGTCTTACCAAGGAGTATCGTATTACCCAGTTACTGGGTTGTAGAAGTCAGATAGGCGACTGCCTATGAGCGACTGCTCCATGTAAAATACTGGTATTCACCTGCATCTGGTTAGACTGGAAGCCGACCCCAACATAGTTGGGACAAGGCTAGGCAGAATTGATCCATGATCATAATTACCGTTTGACAATTTTAATTGAGGACGGAGATAAGCATGATAGGCTTTTTAAATTTAATCAGGGGAAGATTAGTAATCCGGAATAGCTAAAATACAAGATACACATTCCATCATTTCTATAATGTGCATCAAAAGATTTCTCTGTTATGTATGCGAATTTGTGACTTTCACGAAATCACGTGCTTCGGCATACGCCCTCTCTAATCATTCATACATATATAATGTAGTATGTAGATACGTTGGCGGCCGTATATGGATATATATATATATAATATGTTACAATAAGTGTGTGATAATATCGCATTGATGTGGATGTTAGAAAGCGAAAATGTCGGGCTCGTCTTACCGCTTACCGCCGAATTGGAATTGTGAACTATCGAGTCAGCGTTATACTACATATCTGTAGGTAAATGCTTAACTTTAAAGGTATAATAAAAACGTGTTTTTCTTTCGAGGGAGGAGGAATAATCCTGCGATGGTTTTTGTTACAGGACTGAGTAAATCTTCCAAAACATACTTCTTTCAATGTTCTGGTCGATAGTCACAAAATGTTTGGTCAGGTTCGCACAGGCACAATATTAGACGGTACGATGGTCCATTTATGATGATATTATTTGTGGTCGTAGTCCTTGAATACAGCGATCTATGAAATCTGAGCAGTGAGCGCAGACTATTTTCAATCAGACCATAGAAGATCTTCCCTACAGCCAGTAGAGTTTGGCTCCACATTATGTATTAGTATAGTTACATTCAAGAGAGACTTCTTTCCAAATTTATTAGTTTGGTGAACACTGGAAATATTGCTAGATTAAGTTTTAAATCAAATCGGAACTACTTTTATTACCAGCCCGGCTTCGCGCGGGTAGCATTAAGGCCTCGGCCTCGAATTTTGCGGGCAGCGGGGCGGCGGCGGCGGCAGCGCGTCTCGCATTGTCCCGCCCCGCTTCCGCGCCGCTGTTTTCGAGGCCCGGTCCATTTAATTTTACGAATAAAATCCGGCCGCTCCCGCGCCGCCGCCGCTGCCGCCCCGCTGTCCGCAAAATTCGAGGCAGAGGCCTAATTATCTATAGCTATATGACTCGTGGTGGATGATTGAAATACTATCTTGAATTCTTGCAAGCCTAGTACTTTTTGTTAGGTTACTGCTCAGAAAAAAAATTGACACAAAATTAACAAAAAGCAAAAAAAAAAATTTCTGATAATCTGAAGATTGCATGAAAATTTCATCACAATGACTCCAGCCGTTTTGCAGTCCGTAGGGAACGTACATACATCGATTTTTATATAGACTATATAGATTGCTAAAAGTAATAATTACACTGGCGCTGGTGTATTAACTACATTAGATTCATCAAAAGTATCTTCAATAAAATATATTTATTACGTGAAAGTTTTATTGGTTTTTGAGAAGCGTTAATTAAACTACATCCTCTATCTCACGCTTCGAGTATAAACGAATACATAATTATTTATGTACTGCTACCTCGTTGGTCTAGTGGTCGTTAGAGCGACTGCTGAACTGTCCGAGGTTCGGTCCCGAGCCAACAGAAGTACAGAGTCAGGATACTAGAATTAATGAACGCCTGCGTTCCTGCATACACAACTTATGGCACAACACTGATACACTGAGTGTTGCATACTTACAAATTATTCCTGATGAACAGCTATCCCTAAAATAATATAACAGTGGATTGTAAACACGGGATTCCACATTAAAAGTCACATAACCATATATATTTATTTTTACTATAACCATAGAATAACAGGAGAGGATTAATCTTAATGATTTTCTGTGTACGTTCTGCGTACTATCACATAATAATATTGCAAAATGAAAAACAAAAAGAAGCACAAAATATATCAACTGTTGGGCTTCGAACTTAGGTTTGTAAAGCAGTCGCCCAATCGCTAAGCTAATGCTTTGTTTAAAGTTGACTGAAATAGCCCTTCATGATTGACTGCTTAGCTCCATAAGTATGATTTCATTTAAATGGTTAAATCTGTATAACTATCGGCTATATTCGTTCCCTATTCAGCCCAGTCCATCGAATTATTTTGCGATTTCTCATTTTTCTAGTACTGAAACCTCTGTTGGCCGGGTAGTTTTTTGGTTCTTATAAGAAACAGGATCGATTGGCATCAAAAAAATACTATACTTTTTTTCAAAATCTCTGAATGCAGATCAGAATTAAAAGTTAAGGGCAGTCTCCTACGACCGTTTTCTTGTAGGGATTACGGTTAAGGTACCTGCCCTTATTGCTCCATCTCCAAAATCCACCCTGTTTATGTCATGGTTGACTGCTTAACTCCTTAAAGGTATAGCGTAATGATAATCATTTAAAAGGTTAAATCCTACAAAAACTAGTTAGTTTTACCGCAAATTGTGTGCAATATTGCTCATCCCCTACAGCAAATAGCGATATTTTATAGCCATAAAGACTGACCAGACATAGGAAATATCTATGCAACATTTGAAAAAAATCTATCTGGTAGAATTTGCGTGAAGCTGGAACCAACATACATTCAGACACGATAAACAGACAAAAAATCTAAAAACTATATTTTCGGCATTTAGAATCGTTCGCAGACCTCACCTTTTTCAAAAATATTCAATGTACTGTTTTGATTTTGCTACGATTTGATTATTTATGTATACAGGGTTAGTTTTCAATGACCAGCCAAATTTTCACAGGGCGTTCTACCCGTGAATATGAATAACTTTTACTATGGGGCTAACTTTAAAATCACGAAAAAAAAACAGCTGTTTCATACAAAAGTTCAATACCTACTCGACCAAAATGTAGACACGTTATCCTTAGCAAAGCGTAAACGAATAGTCTAAACAGTGCTTATGTTGATCTTTTTAATATTGTACTTGCAGACGACAGGCGGTCATTATGCACTCGTTTATTCCATGACGCATGGAATAAATTTTTAGTTAGTCTCAGTCTAAGAATGTACGCCTCTCCACTGCTCGTTGCATACACTTTTGAAATGTTTTTATATAAATTTTAGTGGAGGGGCGTGCAGTTTTAGATTGAAAGGTACCTCTATCCACTTGTCAGTATAATTTGTTTTTTTTTTTAACCCATATAGATGGAAGACCATCATCTGACCATTTTTCACAAATCTATCTGAAAAAAACTCGCATCAAACTTTCAACATAAAAAGTAGTTCTAATACTGCACCCTAATTGCGCAACACGGAATCGGTTTCATTTTGACAGTTCAACGACATTAATTGCGTTATTTACGTTGTCGAGCAGACAAATTTTTTGAACTTATGGAGCAATGCATTACCAATTTGCTTCAAAATGATTCAGATTCCGATCGATAGTGTGTTACGCAATTAAGTAAAATTAGGTATTAAGTACAGTCATGCTTTTTTGGAAATTATAAATTTAAATTCTATTCTCAAGTTGGCTTGCTTGCAACTACGACGTATTTAAATATCCAATGCATTTTTTCTCAAATTATGACATAAATCACACAGGTTACGACTTTGACTTAATTGCTTTGTGCCCAACTTATTCTAATGAATTTGTAATGTATAATGAACTTTTAAATGTTACGTCAAGTCATGTGATCGCCAGATCGCGATCGCAGCGATTGTATGAAGAATTGAAGATTCGCAACCACTTACTACATCCTGCTCGCTATTATAACACCATACAAAAAGCTTCCATTCTTCTAAATCAATTGTTACCATTGTGACAAGTTCACACATTCTTTGGAAGTTTTAAGGTAAGTTGATCTTAAACTAAACGTAGGTAACATTGTTTCAAAAACTATTGTTACGCAAGATTGTTTTTCAGAACATCACTAATTGGGACCAAGTTGATGATCAACATATTTCTAAACGGAATAACTAATTGGAATCTGTTAATTGTCTTGCAATACCTACACAGAATGAACGGACCGGTGCACTTAGGTATTTCTAAGCTAATTTTTCACACAAAATTCATTTGGTAGTAACTAAAACACAATACTATAATCTTACGAAACCGAAATATTTCAAAGACTAGAACCCCATAAAGTCAATACTCTATCAAACATTTTGGCATAACCACATTATGCAGCTAGACCAGAGATTGTTCTGAAAGCACCTAACTATTAAAATTGAAGGCCCATGTCATAGACAAACATTATATTCTGGCGTGTACACATGTTGCCAGCCTGATAAAATCGGTCACAATTCAAACAATGTTGTATAATTAGGGCTCACATTCGACATGCTCACATCGACGTGTTCTCGTGCTCATTGTGCATATGTTACGAGCATTGTCTCTCATTATTAGCCCTTGTAGATCTAGGACAATTATAACCTTTGTTCGGATACCTGGAAATTAATAAAGTAAGCTTAGTAATATGCTGTGCCGGATTTTGCCTTCTTAGGACGTGTTACGGAACCGAGGTCACTTCTAGATAGAAGCCGCTTATGTCAAGTTGTGGACTTATAACAGGCCAAGTGGAAGACTTGAAAATTTCAATGAAATGATTCAAAACAACATTAATCCCACTTCTAAAAAAAAAAGGTTTTGAAACTGAAATCGTCATCATCACCTTAACATTTTTTTCGTATCGTTTTGAAATATTGGAATATATTGGTAGTTATCAACGACTTTTATTGCACGATTATCTGGTGGAAGGTAATAGTAGACTAGAGGCCCTAGACAAATTGACATTCTATCAGCGATAACGATGATGGAAAAGACAAAAATGAACTGGATGGACATAGCTACCAAAAAACTTATGTCAATCCTGTTGAAAGTCGTTGTAGAAATGCTTGTCAAGGCCCTCAGGAGAATAAGAAACAGTTGTTTCTGCGAATGAAAATCTGCAACGTTACTTATATTGGTGTGAGAGATACTTATTAGCTAAATGGTCGCTTTTGGTCACAAACTCACTTTCCGTTAAGTTGTTGTTGTTGTAGATAGCATATCTTCTGGTTTGAGGTGAGTGGGCAAAATGTCTAGTACTCATCATCATCATTCTCCTGCCCTTATCTCGATCTATGGTGGTGGTGGTTAATGGTGTGCATAATAAAGAGTATTCTATTCTATTCTATTTAGGGTCGGCGCAACATGTCCCTTTTTTCCATACTTCTCTATTAGTCGTCATACTCGGTAGTTACCCCCTTTCTAGCCATATCATCTTTGACACAGTCCATCCATCGTTTCTTTGGTCTTCCCCTGCTCTTATAGCCATCGACATTCATACTCAATACTTTACTCACGACATTTTCCTCGTTCCTTGGTATCACATGCCCATACCATGACAACCAATTTCCGCACTAGTATTGATAAGTAATGCTTTAGCAGTAATATAATTCCATGTCAGGCTTTGTGACATAACAAGACCAAAAAAAAAAGCAGAAGCAAAGAGAAAAGCAGAGTTAATGACTGGTTCTTTGTTACACAGCTTTAGGGGGAGGTCTCTTTGGCCCGTGCAAAAATAGCCACCGATAGTATAACAATGAGCATAATTAGATGAATGGGTGACTCCATTAAATGTTAGGTGACTTGGAGACTTCAACTTGGTTTATTACCGCAATTAAGTTCGCGTGGTTATCATGGCATGGCACTCGGCAAAAATGTAGCTCTATAGGTGCAAGATTTTTTATAAATCGGACGAGTGTGTCAGCGATAGCAAACTTACAAACTTTTTAAATTATAGGTAAGTAGGTACAGTGTCGATGGAGGATCATTTCTTCGTAAAAACAAGGCTTGGCTTGTCTTGGTTCTGACTAGAAAGTGGCGCCTAGCAACTGTTTTTGCTCAAAACTATGCAAATTAACCAGAATTAAAAAATATTGATATTTTTTTTAGTGTTGACATCATGCCGATACGTTTTTCTTAATCCATTCGTAACATGGAATTAGAAATACGCATGAAAGCAAGCCAGTGTAAAGTATTTATAAATGTAATACCTACCTACTATATTTCAATCCGTTTTTGTGTTTCATCTGATGTTCATACTAGACGTTTTCCTTTTTAACACGCTTTTATTAGCTTCACCTGTATGTATGTTTGTATGTAACGGAATCTTTGAACTCGATTTTTACCCACTTTAAATGGTCAGATTAATTCGACATTTTGTACACTTATCAGGGCCCGATGAGAATACAATAATTTAAAAATTTTGGAAATTCGCCTCTAAAAATTTTAAAAATAAATGTTAGAATAAAAAACTAAAAAACACGCTTTAATACCATTAAACTGAACTAAAAAGAAAAAATGAAAATTTTTTCAATATAAGAATAATCACTTTATTCTTCTCTCTCTTATACTTATTGAAAATTAATTATTTAAAATTAATGACTTTATTCTTATACTTATTGAAAATTTTATTTTTTACTTTTTAGTTCAGTATAATGGTACCTATTAAAGCGTGGTTTTTAGTTTTTTTAAACTATTAATGCTAATTAACACTTAATTTGCATGAATCTGCATGTAAATTAATTGTAAATAATTTTTGTATAAATATTTTACAGCCAGCTTTAATTTTAGGAGTCGTTACGTCAAACGCTTGTCGAAAACATAGGTCTAGATTTAATTTAAAACATTTGCAACATCTGTAAATAATTAGCTCTTACCTACTATAAACATTGAAAGTGTCTAAAATATAAAAGCATGTGCGATAACATAACTATATTTTCAGTAACATTATAATTACGATACCTACTTTATTACAATACAATTTTAGATAAGTACGTTTTCTTTTTCATTTTTTTAGTAGTTACACACAAAAATTGCAATTATTCGTATGTTTTGCACGGCATGTCACAACTCAGTCTGCATTCTAAACACTCGTCTCAAAGTCGGTACTTAATAGCTGTCATCTTAACTTTTTTTTTTCTTTAATGCTTTCCTATTACGTCTTAGTAAACCAGTTTCACTAGACTTCACTTACTAAATGATGCAACGAATCATTGTTTCATCAGGAGCACGCTTATCGCTTTAATAACAATTAATAGATTTTATCTGAATGTGCCAATATTAAGTAGGTAGACTGTCAAGCAAAATATCTTATAACAAGGTGTAGACTTCAACTAACTTCTATTATACAGTTGTATTGAGTATAGTTGTACCGGTAAAGCTCCGCTGGATTAGATACATGTAACTTAATCGCCGCCCCAACCGTCAAGCTCCATTGGGTTACATGTAACCCATCCGATTCACACGGCTTAAACCTCTATTATTACTAATAAATAAGGGTTAATATCGTGTGTGGGTAGTTTCACTCTGGTAACCTATGGATTGTCGTCGAATAATTAATTCAAAACTATAAAATACCGTTTGGAAGCTTGAAAAAAAAAGTAGAAAATGTAACATCACGCGCGAGTGACTCAGCGTGTGTTTTTGATGAAAAATTAAGTGTTTTCATGTCTAATCGATGGTATGTGGATCAATATTCATTTATAAGTAGTTTTAGATATTCATCACCTTCCTGCCCTTATCCCATATTACTTGGGGTCAGCGCAACACGTTTTCTTATTCCATTCTCCCCTGTCAACCGTCACGCTATCATTCACTCCCTTCTCTTTTATATCATTCCTCACACAATCCATCCATCTTTTCTTTGGCCTTCCTCTGCCTCTCCATCCATCAACATGTATATTCATCACTCTTTTAGTCACATGCGTTTCGTCTCTCGTCATTACATGAGCATACCAAGACAAACGATTTCCTTTCAACTTTTCTATCACTGGCGCCACTTTCAAACTTCCTCTTATATACTCATTTCTCACTTTATCCATTCTCGTCACTCCACATATCCATCTCAACATTCTCATCTCCGCTGCATGCAATTTTTTTTCATCCGTCTTCTTCACTGCCCAGCATTCCGATCCATAAAGTACGACAGGCCTTATCACGGACTTGTAAATTTTCCCCTTCAACTTGAGGGGCATCCGTGGGTCGCAAGTTGTACCTGTAACTTGTCGCCATTTCATCCATCCTGAGTTGATCCGGTGCGTTATGTTTCGGTCTACTTCGCCAAGTAGTTTCAAATATTATTTAAACGAAATAACGTTATAAAACATTATTTTTGGGCAAAAATGTTACGTAAACACGACACTTTCGGTCAGCTCTATGTTGTCATCATATTTTGTTTATAAATACAACTCTAGTAATACGAGTATTTTTTACATTTTATAGCATGGTCTGTTTATTCATTAACTCAAAACAGTTAATAGAAACGTCAGAAAACCATTTTTTGTGAGCACATACCTAGATATAAGATTTCTATGATCATACATGTCGCGCCGCGGGAATTCGTGAAACGGAATGGAAACGGTCGTCGGGGTTCGTGAAACGTCAGAAGTGACCGATGCTTGCTTGCTTGAAAAGAAAAGTTGGAAAAAGAAAACATCTGTTGTCAAAGAGACTAGCTCTTTCAGACTATATTTTTTTTAAATAATCAGAAAACTGGCTACGATATCATTTAAATCAATTTCAACTCAGACCAATGCATTTAATTTCCAACATATGTACAGCGTCTTGACTATATTATTAACTTATGTAGCCTGCGAAGAATCTCCTCACCTTCTGCAACAATAGGCGTGTATGAAATGGTTACAAACTCGATAACAACGCCTCAGCTATGATTTGAAGAGCACTCGCGAGGGAAAGGAGCGGGCAGCGGGCACCCATTCACAAAGGAAAGGCCTTGTTGTAACGTGTGAGTTGCATCGCATCATGTGACTCCAGCTAATAGGAACTACGTCATGAGAACGTCGGTTATTCACACGATGATGAACATTGTTAATGTTTCAAACATTGCTGTTTCTTTCATGAAATTGGGTCTGATTTGGAAAAGTTTACGGAAGAATTGCGAATTGGGTAGTCTGTTATTTGATTTTTTAATTGTAACAGTCAGATTTGTACATCTAATTGGCTGTATTTGATTGAAAAGCTCAATTTAAAAGTGAGCCTCTTGACATCAGCAAACGAATATTAATCTCCAAGAAGTCACAGAAATTAATCATTACCAAATTGGCAATTAGCTTGCTGAGCAACAGTACCGACATACCTGTGTGTTACTACACCCAAGAAAATGCTTCGTTGCGTAAAACAGAAGTCAATGTATAGTAATTTGTGCAAACAATGGAACAGTCATCATCGTCCATCAATCATTTATTTCATTCATAAGCTGTTTGGACGTTAAGGTTCACGAAGTCCTTAAGTTGTAACAATAAATAAATATTTAAATTTGTAACATTAATGTAAATTGTTAGTACTTGATCGACCTTGCCGCTTTAATATGCAAATAGTTTAGTGATAAATGGGGTTTCTTGTGTGGTCATACGCTTAGCAGACTACCATAAACGCCTAATCGCAAAACCAATATCAATTTTGCATTTTTGACGTAACGTTGACATGTTGATCAATTTGTCGTAACTCATTTGAGCAATTCGACAACGGTGACAGATTAGACTGCTGTTATTGAGGCTGTCATGTATTACAAGCTGAGACACTGCCAAACAACCTTGACTACTCAGAACAAGCATTTTGACTACAATGGTATTGTAACAGAGATGTGTTCCAATGTGTTGATGTCTTCATCAGGGCTGCATACCATTGTTTTCAATATAGTTCGTTATTATTACGAAATATTCGATTTGCTATCGATTTATCGTGTTATAATATCGTTTGCAATAAAATGTTGATGATAGCCGCTCCTGGTCACGACTGCTTATCGACCGCAGCGTGTAATGTGAGGCTGTGAGGTATTCGTCCGCCCCCCATATCTATGTACTACAAGTTACAACCTTCATTGAAAGCTCGCATATGTAATTCAAATAGCTCACACACGACTCAAATCGGCAATGTAGTTCGAGGTCGATCTCTTATTAGAGTGTTGAGTTGATCCGTGGTATTGGTGTCGCAATCCCGCCCCGGGACTGCCCGCGAGTCTCCCAGCTATCATTAATCAATCGTTTAATCAGACCACTAATGTCGATAATGAATAATCAACATTGTATGTTGTCAGATTGGCGGAAGCCTTAATGTTTATTATCCCGATGTTGCACGTCAGCCCCTAGGCTGTCTCTGTTTATTCTCGAATCTATGCAATATAGAAAACCGGCCAAGTGCGTGTCGGACCACGCACAGTGAAGGGTTCCGTAGTTGGGATGAATATAAATTCATCCCAACCCAAATAATCCCCAAAAAAATTCCCAATTTTTTGTTGTTGGGATAACCCAAGAACAAAAACATGTTCTCCCAAACGGAATGTATGTGAATGTATAACTGTAAATGTAAGTTTGTACTCACAATATTGAGAGATTTACCATGTTATTTTTAGACCACAGACTTCTTATTGATTTTCCTGTAATCTACAGGTAAAGAACTATTTTCTCTATTTTTTTCAAAATTTTAGGTTTTGTAGTTTCGGAGTTAAGGGGGTGGAATGCTCAATTTTCGTCTATTTTCTTACATAACTTTAAAACAATTTATTTTAAAATTATAAAAAAAGATATTTGTGACACTCATATTAAGTTCTTTCATTTGATGTATCACACGGTACCTACAGTTTGCAAAACTTTTTTTTTTAATTTTCTTGTTTGCCCATATATATTTATGTGTAGGTATATATCATTTATTTACTTTACCCGTCCGTATTTGGGTCACATAGAAAGTCATATGTGTACCAAATTTCAACTTAATCGGTCCATTAGTTTCGGGGCAAATTGGCTGTGACAGACAAAGAGAGACACACGAGTGATCCTATAAGGGTTCCGTTTTTTCCTTTTGAGGTACGGAACCCAAAAAAACTATGGGTACTGCTGGAGTGGGCATAAAACTATGGAGCCTATAGGCATCCTGTTTTCCACTTAGTGATACCAGACGTGACCTACTGCCAGATTCATGCAGCTACGAAACCTACTTATGTAAAAGCTATAACTAGGTACCTATGTATATGAACAAGTCTAGGCAGACGGTGATTTCCTTTTTTATTCTTTTCAGGCATCTTCTCTTTCATTTTAGGCAGGTACAATATGATAGGTGTCCCGCTAAGGACACACCTTGCTCCATGTCTTCTACTATCGTAGAAATAATTTCACAATCGTTGCCCTATTCAACTTTACCAATATAAGGAAAATGCAGTTTAGGTCACGGGTCCAAACAATATTTTATTTTTAAGTCTGCAGTGCAAGGTTGGCTGCACTATTCCATTTATGTTTAGCAGCTTGCATCGAATGCTAAACAGCTTACTTACCTTTCATTTGAAGACCTTTAAAGAATACTAATAGTTTATATTATGTTCTCTCTTTTCAAACTGGACTCGAGAGAGCAGAATAAATTATTTAACTATAGATTTACCTATTGTCAATTAGACTTCAAAAAAAATCTCTAAAGCTTCATATAATGCCTTATTATGTCTTAGTTGAGACCACTTAACCCTATAAGGACTTTTGATGTGACTTCTTTTACTAAAGCGTTTATACTATGTTTAGTTGTCTTGATTGATGATCACATGATTTATATTTACATACTTGCTATAAGCTTTCGTGGATCTTGGCTGTCATTCGTGGATCTTTGACAGTCGTTACGGGTCGTCAGAAGCCCGAAAATGTAATAACCAGTCTTACCAAGGGGTATCGTGCTACCCAGGTAAGTGGGTTGTGGAAGTCTGATATAGGTATTCAGCTGAATCCGGTTAGACTGGAAGCCGACCTCAACGTAGATGGGAAAAGGCTAGGCAGATTTATTGATTGACTTGCTATTTCATAATTATGGGTCGACGATGTTCGAAATTCACAAAAAACTTGATAATTGATACAAAATCGTGAGGTAAACACAAAAATTAAACGCATTTAGCATCATAATAAGACATCCTGTCAATTACCTATCGTAAAAATTGATTACATCTAAATCTTATGGGTGCGGTTTCAATTCGTTGCAAGTGGCAGGTTGTGATCAACTGTCGTTGACATTGGCCTTCTTCCAAACTATTTTGAGCCAATTAGTGTCCACCTCTACCATTTAACATTACAAATGTGTCGTTACATGGCTCATGTCAAACTTCACTAAATTTTATAGCCTATAAAGTCTCATAGCCCCTCACACGAGTTCGGTGTGAAGTAATTTTACCTAATATTGTGCGTGGTATGGGTTCTATACCGGGAAAATATTTTTTTATTATTAACGTTGTTCCCATCACTATTAAGTAATAATAAAAAAATATTTTCTTGGTATAGAACTCATACTACGTGCAATATTAGGTAAAATTACTCGGACCCGATTCACACAGGCGTGCTTGTTGCATCACATTTTCATAACATTTTGTACGTAAATATTGAACTTAATGCGTAAATATTCTTTTAATTATGTATCTATAAATTTAAAATGAACTTATATAAATCCTTTTTGGGTAGGTAGGTATCTGTAGTGTGAAAATGTACATTTATGTTGCGTCAGCGCGTTAATTGCTATAACCTCAGTAAAATCTTTCATTACATGGACCATTTTATTTCAAACGTTTCTTGGATCCATTCATTATTAACGGGTAATAAAAACTTTATGTACTTACCTCAATTCAATGTACTATCGGCAAAACTTAAGCACGATCAGTTCAGAAAACATTTCTGCGGAAGCGCAGTTAGTGACAGACCACACTTCTTCCTGGTTTCGCCTAATTAGAGACAATATGCATTTGTGTGAGTACAGGGCGTGTAACAAAAAATAACAACAAACATTAGCAACAAATTAAATAAAAAACAAGCGTGCATCCTATTAGTCAAAATGTTCCATGTCTCCTGACTTATTATTTTTTTCTCAATGGTGGCGCTGTTAGCAGCTATACTCACCTTAAAGGTGAGCATGCGGAAGTTTGGCCGATAGTACCTACATGAGGTCTACTTTATATTGGAGCTATACTTAGAATGCAATCGTAGCTGAACTGACCTTCTGGCTTATACGATGTTTGGAAATTATAATGAATTTGTAGGTACAAATTCTTGGGTCAAATAAGGAATTCTCACTAATTTATCTGTGTTATAAATGTTTTTTGTGTGGTACAAATCTTAGCAACGATATTAAACTGTCAAGTAAGTTCGTGGTACGAATTAGTTCATCAGATTTAAACGTTCTTTGTAGTAGCAGATTATTAAAAGATATAATTTATGTTAGATTACCCACTATGGTAGCAGTAAGTGTAAGAGGAGCTCGTGGCTAAATAATAATAGCCACACGGGTCGATCCATCAAGTTAAGCTACGCTTGCCGGGGTTGGTCAGTGGATGGGTGACCATCTTTACATACCGAGACTCCTCCGTGCCTCAGAAAGCACGTTAAGCCGTTGGTCCCGGCTGTCATTCGTGGACCTTTGACAGTCCTTACGGGTCGTCAGAAGCCCGAAAGTCTGACAACCAGTCTTACCAAGGGGTATCGTATTACCCAGTTACTGGGTTGTGGAGGTCAGACAGGCAGTCGCTCCATGTAAAATAATGGTATTCAGCTGCATCCGGTTAGTCTGGAAGCCGACCCCAACATAGTTGGGAAAAGGCTAGGCTGATTGATTTTGGTAGCAGTAAGTGTAAATGAAACCAATGGCTGAATAATTGATGCTATCGACAGTCTTCTAACTTTAATCAATTAAAATACAATTAGCTATCGTCAAGTACAGAGCTGCCGACTACAAATAAGTACAGCAGAATGTGTTTTATGAGATACATGTGTCAATGAGTGGATAATTAGATCTCCTTACAAGCTAATCACAATTATGTTTTCAAACAGATTGTAAATATTTATTACACAGGTAATCTACATTTACGAAGGCAAATATTATGTATAATTAATTTACGAGTAGGTGAACGTCTATGGCTATGCGCAGATTGAGTCAAGACAGCCTGACAAACTAAGTATGCCTCTATAAAAACAATGATGAATGGTGTGCATAATAAAGAGTATTCTATTCTATTCTATGATGGTACTTACAGTTGCAATAAACAGTCATCTAGCCTTTTTCCCAACTACACGGGCCTGCAAAGCACCACTCTTTTAAAATTGCAATTTCAAATTGAAATGAAGTTGATACCAACCAACCTCCTGAATGTGCTCTTGTACGACCCGAGCGGTGTATGGCCGGGTGCCCAGTATCTATCCATCACCCATATTTACTAAATATGGTCCTGTACTCATTAAGGATCTCTTGAGCATATCTTTCCCCAGTCAGGGTGCCATTTTCTATGGCTACTAACCAGTGGCGTGCACAGAGATTTCAGACAGGGTATGCACGTCTAAAATAAAAATAAAAACTTGAACAAGCTGAAACTAGTACCTAAGTTTTTTTCCCGACCGTTTGTTTTACCCGACCTCACCTACCCTAACCCTAATCTTACACTGACTCTTACCGCACGGCGCCATTGGCTTCGCATGATGTTTGTTTGCGACCACAACGAATATCTAAAATATTTTAATCTGAATATCCGATAAAGGTCCAAACATTATTTTTATCTTGATTTGTAAACAAAAAGCAAGGGATAAAATACAATGTGTAGTACTAACTCTGTGCGACCTACTGAAGTGATACCAGCCTATACGTGTACAGAGCCTCCACAGAATTGGACTTTTTCTGTGAAGCAGGCTTGAATGTATCGCTCACCAGGTCACCTGTACACTCTTCGCCTTCCATCGGAAGTGAATAGTGAGAATCGGGACTCATCAGTGAACAAAACTTTTGATATTGTTGTTGCAAAAGTGTGGTACTAATCTTTGAAGACCAGTGTATTTTGGGGTCGGCTTCCAGTCTTGCCGAAAGCAGCTGAATACCAGTGTTTTTATATGGAGCGTTTGCCTATCTGACCTCCACAACCCAGTTACTGGGTATTAGGATACCCCTTGGTAAGACTGGTTATTAGACTTTCGGGCTTTTGAGGACCCGTAACGACTGTCAAAGATCCACGAACGACAGCCGGGACCAATTCCAAGCACGGAGGAGCCTCGGTGTGTAAAGATGTAAGATGGTCACAATATACAGTCTCATAGTCAAAGTAGTGAAAATGCACTGATACAATCAGCTTCGGCACAAGACGAAGCTGTTCCGTTATAAAAAAAAAAACTGCCGAACTTTTCTGTAAAAGTATCACGTTGAAAACTTAGGTGAATTGAGCTGTCAACAATCAAAAAATAAGAGAAAGGGATAGAATATGTTTATGATCACAAATTCTCTAATTCCTGGAGTAGCACAGTACTCAGCCTGGTGTGACGAAGACCGCGGCGGGTGTATCACGCTGCAGACGCCGCTCGCCGGTTGGTTTTGCCTGACCCGTAGTGGGCTCAACACGTCCACGCGGGCAAAACATGTACCCGGCGCGGAGCCCGGTGATGTCTGGATATGCTGGAAGGTTGGCTCGGAACTCAGCGTCCGGATGCCTTCGATAATCAAAGCCAAGCTTGTTATAAAGTGATTGCATAATTTCGTCTATACGATGGCTGTAATATAATCTCTTTAATTAAAATTTATTTGTAAACCAATTAAGTTTGTCGCTATGTGTGTCAGCTTGTTTGATTGGTGGTGTCAAGTGCGAATATTACATCGGTAATAAATATTAAGAATGTTTTGCGATTTGCATCGATATGGTTAAGACCTCATGTCGAGGTTTCTTGTTTCTTGTGATTTGTTGTATTTCTTGATTTGTTATACATAAGACAGTTCACGATTGCATATCACAATACATTTTTTAACCGACGAAAAAAAAGGAGGAGGTTCTCAAATCAACACATATATGTAGGTGGGTGGTGTGTGGATGACCGAAATAAAAATCTTCACTTCTTGAAACTTCTTTTTTAATTTTTAAAAAACTTCTTTTACATGAACTACGTCTTGCTTGATTCATCTCCTAGCTCGCTTGCCCTCTTCCTTCCGTCCTCCCTCCACACATACTCTCCCCATTCACTCATCGCTGCATTCATACTTTAACTTATTTTTTAAATGATGATGCTTTCAGAATTAACATCCTACATATATGTATATTTCTTTTGTATGTATGACCACGCATAACTTTTTACAGAGTAGTGCGATTTGAAAAATTTGTGTTTTATTCAAGAGGGCCTCAAAGTTGGTCCCATATAACATTTATTAACATTGCGGGCGTAGTTTTTCAGTTAGCTTCAATAAAACGTATTTTTTCCCCACTTTTATGTGGATGATGTTCTAATTTCTTTTGCAGGTAGTGGTATTAGAATTTGTGTGGGGTAGGTACACGGGGTAGGTACCACAACTAAAAAGTGAAAAATAAAAACTTTTTTACAAAAAAATACAACCGACTTCCAAAAACAACACTACAAAGTGAAAAATAACTTTAATTTGGGAAGTCGGTGGCAAAAAACGAAAATACCGACTTCCGAAATTAAAGTTATTTTTCACTTTGTAGTGTTGTTTTTGAAAGTCGGTTGTATTTTTTTTTTTAAAGTTTTTTCACTTTGTGGTGTTGTTTTTGGAAGTCGGTTTATTTTTTTGTAAAGTTTTAGATGACGTAGGTAGGTATTATTGTATAGTTTCATCACAACTCCACAGCTGAGCATAAGCCTCTCTTTGATTGTAGAGTACAAACATGTTTAAAAAACAAAACTCATAATTGAATTTGTAAAGTCGAAAATAGATTTAAGATAAGCAATAATCAATATTATACATCCTCTCATACTCGGTAATACTTTAACTGCAACCGGATGAGCTGCACCCACGTTATTAGATAACAATAAGCTAAAACAGGTAAATATTCAGCTTTATTATCAAGACTTCACCTCAAATTTCTTACACTAGGTAATAGAAAGGTAACATCGAATTACTAACATGCAGCAAGACGATCTCTTTTTCCTGTTTGTCTCATTTTAACATCATCATAACATCACACCTGTAATCCGCGGAGAATAAGGCAGAGCTGTACCTATAGTTCATACATCCACATTTCGCCAGTTTTGTTTAAATCCATTGCAATAGGGGGCGCGCCTATTGTCATCAACCGGGCACAAATCCAGACTCCGGGCTGCTACTGAGATATTCATGATGGAAAAACTCAATAACACTTTCCCCGACCTGGGAATCGAACCCAGGACCTCATGCTCAGCAGTAACTATTGCAACCGCTAGACCAACGAGGCAGTCCCAAGACTTCTGTATAGAAAGGTAACATTGAAGTAGCAACATGCGGCAAGACGCTCTCTTTTTCCGGTTTGTCTCATTTTATTGGATCATTTTCCGCAATCAGTTTGGGTAAGAGCATGTCTGAGTGGCGAAAGGCGTAGTGAACAAATAATGGCTCGAGTCGGATGGGCGTTATGCAAGATGATCGAAGAGCCATCGGCACCGGCGCCGCTTCACTGCGAACCACCGACGTCCATTGTCTGCAACCCCGATATATGCCAATGGCCTTAGTGGTTAGCTATTGCTGGTTCTGTGCTGAGCGCACGGAACGCGTCGTACGTCCAACCAGTAATAGAACTCGCCCATCAAGGAGTGCTGTCCCAAATTAAACGCATTATTCATTTATGATACATACAACAAAGGGTATTTTAATAAAACACGTATAATAAATAATTAAATTATCTTTAAAACGGTAAAGTTTCATAAAAATACGCTTGATAGTTTTTGCGTGATTCTCTGTTTTTTATACGCGTTAGACATAATTTTACAAATTACTCATAGAATGTAATATAGACAAATGTAATCACACATCACTATGTAATCTAAAATATTCACAAATTAAATTATTAAGAAAACCATTTATTTCACTGAATTGACATCAAGAAGGCGTGAGTGTATGCATGTATGTAAGTATTTATTTCACTATTACAACATGTATAGATTTAATTATTGGTTTATTTATCTAAATGTAAACATAACCTAAAAATAACAAAATTATGTCCTAACATAACTTTAATTTTCATTTTATTTTCAAATATCTTTAATTAATCAAAATAATACATAACAAAATGCACTTAACCTAAGCTACATTAACACATAGATTGAAGCACTTTATGAGGCTAACTAACGATTCGCCTTTCAAAGTTTTCGAGACTTGATCATAACAACTGTTTACAACATAAACTCGACACTCAAACATTTCAATGGGAACATGATTTTAATAATGCAAATTATTTAGTAAAATTATAATTTTGCTAATTGCATGCAGGTATATTAACAAAAACTTTGCTGTTCGCGCGATGTATTGTATTTACGTATGTAAATACAAGCAACCACGCGACCAGTCAATGATCAGCGCCAGTCAATGATCAGTGATCCTAACATAACTAAAACTATTAAAATATGGCATCGAAAAATTCCTCCGCATCGTTCTCGACTGGTAAAGTGCTCTGAAAATGCTCTAATAATATTTTTTTCCAAATTATTACCAATACTCGTTTAGACGTGATCTCTAGTTTAAAATCTTTAAAAGTCGTTTATCGTCGCCTTAATCCACTAATTCTTCACAATATGAACACTGACAGTTTTAGCAAGTTGCATGGAGATGCATGGAGTACCTAATGCCCTCGTAAAGACATCTTTGGTAACATCGCGTTCCACAGACGAATACACAAATACCTGAATAATTGTGATACACTCGTGAGTGACATGTAAATGATCAAGAAGATTACACAGAGGTCTTGTTTTAGCCGTCATTACATCCGTTTCGGATATAAACTATTACCACATTACGTAGATAGGTACACGTTTTATAGTCGGTCGGTATGCAGCCTTCTCGCGAGATCAATAATATTAGTAAATTAAAATACAGTTTTTATAGTATTGCACAAGTGTCTCTAAATTCATGTCTGTTTATAATTTATCGGTACACCTGATTACGTTAATTGCGAAATTATGGCTCGATGTGATTGGTTTTTCTAAGACAAGTTTACTCACATTCTGAATGCAGCCTACGCTCGAATGTCAGTTCTACGAAATAATCCTATGTGATACTGTACGATTCGCAGCTGTTGTTTGACATCTACATGAGTTTTATAAAATGTTTGCTGTCCTGGTATAATTTGGGTTTTTTTGGCTTAGGTACAAGCTTTTAATGTAATATTCTTTACATATTACCACAGCATATTTTATAAGTGAATCTTTTTTATTTTATACTGCCCTATTGATGTGGCTCCGGAAAGCCTTGGCTGCTTAACTGGGCTTTGGCGGGGCCTGCGAAGGGCATCTCGCCGTGTTAACAAGATTTAAGTAGTACAGGTTTTATGTAGAACAGCTAATATAAGTGAATCTGAAAGAGGTATTTACTTCTTGTAAATGTGCCAGCAAAAAGGAATAATCAGCGAACTGAGAAGCGAAGGTCGCTCTAGGTATTTCTATGTAAGTATTATGTTACCGGCCTAACCCGATTTCAGGCCAAATTAGTTTGCCCTAAGCCAAACCTGTTTATCCCACGCATGATTTTTCACAGCCAACTAGCTTTTAGGCGTTTAGTAACACCTAGCCTTTGAAAGTAGCGCTCACCTGCTGATACTACGGTACCGCTTGCTTCGCTCGCTCGGCTTACGCGCGAATGGTCACAGTTCTGACCTAACCTAACGCATTTGGTCGGGGTTTAGCTTAGGACACCCTAGTTTGGCCTGAAATCGGGTTTGGCCGGTAACATATACATGGAAATACCTAGAGCGACCTTCGCTTCTGAACTCAGTTCGCTGATCATTCCTTTTTGCTGGCACATTTACAAGAAGGAAATACCTCTTACAGATTCACTTAAATCAAATGTGTGTCTTGTTATTCTGAATTCCGATGAACTGTTTCTGTAGGTAGGTAATTTCCCAAATTTTCTTTTCTGATTAATCGATTTCATTGCCTAATGCTTGCTATAATGTCAGACAAAGATCTTTACGATACATATACAAAGTTTGAACCAGTTTCGTAAATCAAAATTGTACTCGTATCGAACCTACTCGTAATTCCTTACACATGGTGCTCGGTTTAGACACTCGTTACCTACTTCTGTGAGTTACAACTAAGGCGTGTCTTAATGGCTGATACAATTTAGTTTACATGCTGTATGTAATATATCTTGCGGATAAGTGCGTAGATTAGGTACTTTTGTTTAGATGTAAGTATAGGTGGAATGAGAGCAGCTGATACTGAATGAATGTACTGATAAAGTTGTTTCTATGTTTGCAGTAAGTAGGCCTTGATGTTAGGATACATATCTAGAAAATTAAATTATGCAATTGTTGCAAGTTTTAAGGACTTTTTTTTGTAGTCAAGTACCTACCTATACTGAAAAATTGTTGTGGCGCAGCCTGGGAGAGGCCTATGTCCAGCAGTGGACTGCGATAGGCTGAGTTGATTGATTGATGCGGAAAAAAACTAATATACGAGGGGGGATCAAAAAGTAGTGAGAATGAGATAGATTATAATGACTATTGATAACTTAATAATTTATTTTTCTACATAGTCTCCGAGTTTCTCTACACACCGAGTCCAGCGCTTTTCCAAGACTTCAATCCCTTTCAAAAAAAAAGTTTTGTCTTGGTCCTGCAAAAAGCTCTCCACGGCATCCATCACCTCGTTATCGTCTTCGTACCTGTTTCCCCTTAAGTATTCTTTCAATTTGGGGAACAGATAAAAATCGCTAGGCACCAGATCTAGTGAATAAGGGGGGTGGTCAATCAATTCGAAGCCAGCTTGCTGAATGGCAGCCATCGCAACTGCCGACCTGTGCGCGGGTGCGTTGTCGTGATGAAACAGCACGCCCCTTCGAAGTTTCCCTCTCCTTTTCTCTTTGATGGCATTCCTCAACTTAGGAATTAAAGCTGAATAATATTGGCCTGTAATAGTGGTTCCACGCTCCAGGTAATCAATCAACAATACCCCTTCTGAGTCCCAAAATATTGAGGCCATAACCTTGCCAGCCGATGCCACGGCACGAGACTTCTTTGGGGTCGGTGATGATGGCCGTTTCCATTGCGAAGATTGCCGTTTTGTCTCGGGATCAAAATAATGGACCCATATTTCGTCCATTGTTACGAAACGAGACAAAAAGTTTTCAGAATCTTCTTGAAAATTGTCCAACAATATCTTCGATATGTCAAATCGATTTCGTTTCTGACTGTCGGTTAACATTCTCGGCCATTCCATATGAAATGCCCGTTTCTTGAATTAAGTATCGGATGGTAACTCTTCGATCGCTCAATACAATTTTCTCGACTTTCGCAACATTTTCTTGGGTGACTGACGTCGATGGACGGCCGCAACGATGTTCGTCTTCCGTGCTCGTTCTCCCTACTCGACATTGAGGAGCCCACCTTGCGACAGTGGAATAAGTCGGAGCAGACTCTCCTAATTTTGCCTCCAAATCGCAATGAATCTCTTGCGTCGTTAACTTTTTTAAACAGAGGTATATAATAACGGCTCGCACTTCGTTTTTCTCCATTTTCGAGAACTCGTTCCGACATGAAGCAAACAAATGACTACATTCAGAAAAAAACCAAAGAGAATCGAAGATTTTTTTCTTTATTAATATTACAAATATGTATCTGAGCTATGCCTGCCAGTATTTATTTTTTTTCTTACCAAGGAGTATGTCGTTCTCACTACTTTTTGATCCCCCCTCGTAGAATATCCTCTTTAGAAAACCTTCACGAGAAGGTAGTGCAAGATAGTTCTGGTCTATTAAGAGTTCTAATTACTCAGGTAAATATTTGCCTGCTAGTCTCCAATTAAGGCGACGATAAACGACTTTTAATGATTTTAAACTGAAAATCACGTTTAAACGAGTAGTGTTAATGATTTGTAAAAAAATATATGGTAAATTAGAGCATTTTCTTAATAACCTATATGTGAATATTTTAGATTATGTTTATATTACATAGTGTAATTAATTTGTAAAGCTATGTCTAACGCGGGTAAAAAACTGAGATTCACGCAAAAACTATCAAGGGTATTTTTTTTTATAAAACCTTTACCATTTTTAAGATAATTTAATTATTTATCTATTATTATACGTGTTTTAATATAATACCTTTTATAGGTATAATAAATTAATAATGCGTCTAATTTGGGACAGCGCTCCTAATTGATGGGCGAGTCCTTTTACTGGGTGGACGTACGACTCGTTGCGTGAGTTCAGCACAGAACACGCAAGCCAACCACTCAAGGCTGTTGGCATATATCTGCGTCTTAATCTAATGAATGTCTAATCGTAAATTAAAGTTGTCTTCTATTAAGGATATGATCAGAACAGTCGTGATCATCACATAAACGACATGTCCAGCCTGCATCCAAGGCCGACTAGGATTTATTGTACCGATTAGATCGTGGGTTGATTCTAAATTTAAATAATCCCAATTTAAATTGTGCGTAATAAATATTAAATAATCCATAGGTATTGTATAATAAAGTACTAATGAGTTCGTTAGTATTTAATTAAAGAGGCAATTCCTGGAATACCACGTGATTTATAATTCAGGCATTGGTTTAATTTAAATATTTAAATTATGCGTTCATCATCCGTAATGATGATTACCAATAGGTACTTCATTTATCGATCGGTACAAAAGCAGCTCGGACATTAATTTGCAGTTCAGTGCTGAACATAGATTTAACTACTTCTACGAGTACCTACTCTATATCAATTATTATGATCTAAGATTCTTCTAAATAGAAGAAAGAGGTACTACGCTGGTGGAAACATGTCTTCAGAAACATCGAAATAATCCACTAGAACAGTTTCAAAATTGAATTAGTTTTACAAAATAATTCCTGACTCTTTTATTGTTACAATGTACCAATGTCACAGGTCAATAGATCAGTACATAGACATCGGCAATAATAATTTCACGAGAGTCAGCATTTCGTCAAATAGCTGACTAATTTGTATCAAAATATTTTCCAAGAAGTGCAACCAAGTTTACATCATTTGCATCCGATAATGCCGTAACTAAATCGGCATAAAATGAACCACAACCGTTGCATCAATTGGACGGATAATTTAGGTACTTAAATTGAATTTTATTTCCTTTGCACAGTAATACCACAGTCTACACATAATACAGTCGTCCGACGAAGCCCGAGCTGCATACGAAGTTCGGCGAACTACGTAAACAGCTCGGGCTCTCGTCAGACGACGGTATGATGACTGTGGTAATACCAAGAGCCTATGGTATAGATACATATATCGTTCGTTCATTTGTTCGAGTAAAACTTATAACTTCCTGAAACCTGTAAAGAGTTCAATGACAGTAGGTTTTAATGGTATGATCTCATTTATCAGAGGGCAAGGCTAAATCCGGCCTCTCAGGTTTGTAACATTGACCATTTTTAACCGACTTCAAAAAGGAGGAGGTTATCAATTCGTCGGAACCTTTTTATTTTTTTTTTTTTTTTTTTTATTTTTTTTTTTATGTATGTTCCCCGATTACTCGAAGATGGCTGGACCGTTTTGGATTATTTTTTTTTTGTTTGAAAGGGTATACTTCCCAGGTGGTCCCATGATCATCAAGTCAGGATCTGATGATGGGATCCTGGAGAAATAGAGAGAACTCTTCCAATTTTATAGGCACACTTGAAGCGATTTGGATAGTTTTTGGAAGAGTACTTTCTTGGAGTGGTCCCATTTCAATTTGGTGAAGATCTGATGAAGAACTTCTGAGATAGGCAACGGAACTCCTCAATAAATGATAGCTAATGGACTGGGATTGCTGAAATCTCATGTCTGTTTGTTGTTCACACCAGTTCATAACATAACATCACGCCAGTACGCTGTGAAGGGGTAAGCACATGTACCACTAAAAAGTGAAAAATAAAAACTTTTTTACAAAAAAATACAACCGACTTCCAAAAACAACACTATAAAGTGAAAAATAACTTTAATTTCGGAAGTCGGTGGCAAAAACGAAAATACATTTAATCAGACACCGACTTCCGAAATTAGAGTTATTTTTCACTTTATAGTGTTGTTTTTGGAAGTCGGTTGTATTTTTTTGTAAAAAAGTTTTTATATAAAGTTTATTTCTGTCCAATTTCGTCAATGGCGTTAATTTGATAAAGTCATTGACGGGGACCTAACATTAAAACGCTGAATATAATAAAGTTTCCTATATACAAATAAAGTAACTGCTGGTCTTAGACTCGAAGAACAAAAGCAACATGATTCTACGTCATACGTACCTATCACATGCGCAAAATCTTAATGGGTGCATCATATATTCTCGCCTTATGCACAATATAAAAGAAATTGTTACTTATCAGTTTATTTTTGCTTCCTAGCCTTTGGAGGACATGGTATAATAATTTATTTACAATCTTTGAACAAGCCTTTTTTTTTTTCTTATCCTCCATACCCATTGCAGGACAAGGAACTCTGTCTGGGACCAAAGTACTTTGTCACTAGTTCTACAACTCTACAACAAATGCTCTGAATCAGTACTCAATAGGTATGGTACGATCATCATGTCATCCACACCGTATCCGGCGATGGCGACTCCTATATGTTTTTAATCTGGGTCTTTATTCCGGTGAGCTCTGATGTGGCTAGCAAAACCGAACTTCGTCTTAAAGACACGGTTGCAAGAAGCACAGTACAGCTGGCCAGCTGAGTTGGTAGTGTAAGTGTAGGAGGGTTTTGGCTTCGTCTTCCGTACTTGGCGTTTTGCGTCAATATCTCCTAGACGCCTGGTTTCAAAACTTTCCACGCTCTTATGAACAGTTTGTCGCCATTCCGGTCTAAGTTGTGCGCGACCCTCCCAGCTTTCAGTTGGTATATTACAAGCCACGAGATTTCGTTTGGTCACGTCGTCGTCAAACGGAAAGCGAAAGCAAGGCGGCCAATATCTACGCTATGGTTACGATACGACATACCCGTACCCACTCAGTCGCCAAAACTGAAGTGCTTAGACGAAAAGTTTCAGTAAGAGAAAAAATGACACAGTCAAACATTAGCTTCAGTTTACTGACCTGAACAAACAGAACAAGAACAAAAAACAATGACTTAGGTATCTTTACTTAGGTGCGAACAGTCATACAACCGTGAAATGGAAAGTAAATCATTGTGCAAATAACAGTGATATAATATTTTAAAACCTCACGATTTATTGCGAATTGTATGAAATGATTTTTTTGAACGAGCTAGATTTGTTTTGACTAATGTAACACTGATTGTTGGCTATTTGTAAAAATTAACTGCTATTTTCATGTCAATCCTTGAATGGACACAAAACGGTAAGTTGGTAATGAACAAGCAATCTATCACTGCTTTTGACAGTTTGGTAATGTAATGAAATAGCCTGAAACAGCTGCACGAAGGTTCTGGTAATTTTGTAAACGTGCTTAGTGCGAGCTCAAGTTGTTACAAATATGTAATACTAGCTATTGCCAGCGGCTTCGCCCGCGTGGATGTCAAAAATGATCCCACGGGAACGTACTACCGGGAATTCCTTCGTTATTCCTTGTCTACATTATAAAAGGAACCTATGTGCAAAATTTCAGCTTTCTAGATCCATGGGTTAGGGCTGGGCGTTGACGAGTCAGTCAATCAGTCAGTCAGGACTTCTCTTTTTTAACCGACTTCAAAAAGGAGGAGGTTCTCAATTCGTCGGAACCTTTTTTTTTTTATGTATGTACCCCGATTACTCGAAGATGGCTGGACCGATTTGGATTTTTTTTATTTTATTCGAGAGGGTATACATCACAGTTGGTCCCATATAAAATTGATTAACTTTGCTTCGGTAGTTTTTGAGTTAGCTTCAATAATACGTATTTTTTCCCCACTTTTATATGGATGATGTTCTAGTTTGTTTTGCAGAACTAAAAAGTGAAAAATAAAAACATTTTTACAAAAAAAAAACAACCGACTTCCAAAAACAACACTACAAAGTGAAAAATAACTTTAATTTCGGAAGTCGGTGCCAAAAAAACGAAAATACATTTAACAGCGACACCGACACCGACTTCCGAAATTAAAGTTATTTTTCACTTTGTAGTGTTGTGTTTGGAAGTCGGTTGTATTTTTTTGTAAAAATGTTTTTTATTTATATAGATTGTATCAGGATTAGGGGAAAGATTACTAGATCTTAGAAAGTGAAAATAAATAAACAAAACCAAACGACGGAGTTTAGCGCAACGGTGGTCCATTGTGTGCTAATAGAGAAAGAACTTACAATCGTAATGAAGTAGTCATAGTCTGACTATCTAAGATCTCCGTTCTCATACATATATTATTCACACCCACACGTCATGACATTTACATAGGTGAGCAGACTTGTTAAACAAATGATTTATAGTGAATATCAATTGGCCATGCAACCGAGGCTTACATTAATGTTACTCGTCAAAACCAACGAAATATAAAATGTTCCAATTATCCACGTATATTACCCAAGTAAGCTAGATAAGTATCTTCTACGTAGGTACACAACCGACTAGTCTTATCCAATCCAAAGACTCTGTTCAAGATCATATCTTGTCTTATTGCTTCTAAGATATAATGAATTAAAAGCATAACAAAGGTTATTAAAGTGTGTTCAATGTCAGTTTAATAGATGTCAGAACTTGTCGGCAAGTAAGTGAGTTACCGGATTTCTCTCATCTATATGCTAACATTATTACCGACCGCAAAAGATGCCTTTTACCTAACCATGAAATGTTCCATTTCATAACGTCACAAAATAAAAATAAAAGAACTCAGTGACTCTTGCAGTAACAAATAAATACCGTTGACTAAAAACCGAATCACTATAATTCCGTCTATGGTAAATTCTTCTCTACAACGTGCGTCGTGGAGAGATTCCTCGCAGCGATTAGAGTGCCTGTTGAAGGGCATATAATTGCGTACTGCTTGCGAGCACGTGAAAAGTAGATCAATACGAAGCTCCGGAGTCATATGACTACGAAGGTCGGCGCGAGCGCACCTGCGATGTGCGCGAGGGGGGATTTAATGGCATCGACCAGCCTTTCAGTTGCCTTCCAATTGCGAATCTAGTCTTCGCTTTAGTTCGTCGATTAAACATTAAATTTTATCAATATCATTGAGAAACCATTCTGATTGGACCATAATTTTCATTCTAAATTCCGCAACAATTGCAAAACTAAGCGAGTAACAAGTATTCGTGAAACTTTCGTCTCAGCATTACGCACTAAATCGAATATTTTTGTAACATAATAACGAAGAGGTTCATTGTGTAACGTTAGCACATGAGGAACATAATATCTGTAATCCGTACATCATGTTGTGCCAATTAATTGTGACCTACATTTACGTAATTTGCTTCTCTGTCCATCATCTGTAAAGAAATAAGCTTACGATTTACGAACCAAGACATCATGAGTAACCTTGTCTTAATTCTTACGTATCAGTAATGTATTTTTATGTATCGCATAACAAAGTGCAATGTTTCATATCCTTTAACTGGGTAAACTTTTTTTAAATTTCCGCATAGCTGTCACACGTTTTTATTGATTACACCAAAAAAGGTTTTGCGGTCTAGACCTTACAAAAAATTTAAAAGGTTATCTTAACAGTATTAAAAATATTATTAATTATTCACTTTGATCTGGTTATTGATCTTTTATTGGTAAATAGCGCCTTTGGAGTTGGCACATCGATAAATAATGGACCTTTTGCTGGCAACAAAATAAAAATAATTTTTTGTCCTTTATTCGTTTGATGACCAAAATAAAACATTTCCGATCCATCAAGGCTAATCGTATTGCATGTTGCGCCAAAGCTGCATGTTTTTCCAAGCTCGACGTGCTGTGCTGGCGCCGCTGCTGCGGCTTCTGAGACCCTCAAGCGACGCAAATATGTAATGTAACCTTATAGGTAACAGTTTTGAGCCTTACGCTCGGGTCATGGGGCACGAGTGCGCGTCTACTTTTTAAGGAAATATCTCGCCGACTGGTCGAGACTTCAAGTGACCAGAGGGCTGACTCGTTCTTTGGCCAAAGAATTAGCATTGCCAATCAACGTGGCAATGCTGCCAGTCTTCTGGGCACGTTTCCGGATGACATCGATGCGGACGAGTACTTCGACGCCTAAGTGTACTTTTGTTTTTGTATTTATTTATATAGTTAGTTAGTTAGTCATTTAATTTAGTACCTAGTGTAAATAGTGTTAACTTGTATATTGTTTGTAAAAGATAAATAAAGTGACAAATTAAAAAAAAAAATACATGTTTTTTTGTGGTATTCCTTGGCTTATACCTACGTGCTTAAAAGATTTTAGTGAATTGAAGGCAATTTTACTACACTCGACTAATAAAAAAAAAATCTGGAAATATTAGTTTTTTACTCTTCGTAAAATGTACGGGTATTGCAAAAAGTTGAACTTTTGAAATTTTGCTTAGTACCTACTTATTTTTTTCTAAAATGGTTATTGTCTTTAGATAACTCTTCGTAGATTCTTAGGGAATTGTAGCTGTGGATAGTCGTACTGAACTGATCACTGCAATTCAGCCCATTTCAGCCTGATTTTCCCCGCAAGCGACGCCGACGTATGTAAGTAGGTACTGTAAGGAGATAATTATGTTGAATCCGGCAAGTATTCTATCCACTGCAGACAGACTTGCCCGCCAATCACGTAGATATATGGCTTTCGAAAGAATATATCAACAGTTACTTACATTACCGATACACTTTTAGACAATTAGTTCATATAGATAATTGGCTACACGTGTGTGTGCTGGATTGTCACCGAGGGCGTGGCTCGTAGGCGGTCGGTGCATTTCGTAAGTGGTCGGGTCACGGCATGCCCAGGCGCATGGCCTTAGTCTGACTAATTGCTTAATAAGACAATATATCCTACCATATTAATGACTAGATACAATAGTAATGTGCAGGCTTTGAAAAATTGTTCTCGCGTGTTTTAAATACTGTATTGATTGATTGTCCTGTGACCCTAACGTAGTTAAGGTTATTATTAATGTATTTGGGTATTATTGTGTATTGTTCTGATTTAAAAGATGATTAATTGTAGAGGCTCTATGTTGGACAAATCAGTGGCTATGCTACTTTGGCCTCTTGACGTGTTGGTCACCAACAACAAAAGATACATTTACAAACCACTAAGTATAGGTATCTGAGATTTTTATAATAATAATAAATCACTATTCCAGACCATATAGAATCTATACAGTAGTTAGTATGTCTCACACAAAACCAAAACTAAAATTAACCCAAATTAATCAGCCTATTAGCCTTTTCCCAACTATATTGGGGTCGGCTTCCAGTCTAACCGGATGCAGCTGAATGGCAGTGTTTTACGTGAAGCCTATATAACCTCCACAACCCAGTTAATGGGTAATACGATACTCTTTGGTAAGACTGGTTGTCAGACTCGGGCTTCTGACGACCCGCAACGATTGTCACAGATCTACGAATGACAACCAGTACCAAATGCTTAACGTGCTTTCCGAGGCACGGAGGAGCCTCGGTCAGTCGGTATGTAATGGATGGTCACCCATCCACGGACCGACCTCGGCAAGTGTTGGTAAACCTTGAAGATCGACCCGTGTGGCTGTAATTATTTAGCCACGAGCCCCTCACATTATCAGATATACATATAATAAAAGTTCAGTTTCCTGAATCGTGTAGGTGCATGTCACAATTACCTAAGCTAAGTTTGATTACAATTACAATCAAACATACATAATAGATATTATTATTATTAATAAAGGTAAATCGAGAGACAAGTAGTTATATGTCTGCATGCCCCATGTCTAATGTCTGTTATATGTCCACATATTATCCTAATTGTGCAACTGTATGTTACAGGCTCACTCCCAATATAATTGGCATTTTACTGCAAACAGAATTAATGATTTGGACTTGTATTGTGGATTTATTGTCATTTGCAAACAAATTAGTTGTACTTTTCACGGAATTTAAATTGGTAACAACTTTACATATTTGCTTGTAAATAATAAAAATTGGACAAAGTTCGTGAATGGGTGTGACCAGTATAATTTCATATATTTATTATTCCCTTTTTGTTTAGCCATCTTGATACGATCGGCGTGTGAGTGATTCATAATCGCATCTGTCAAAATTGTGGTCCCGTGGCCGCGTTCGCAGGCGATTCATTCAATTGATAAATTTAATTTAACACAACGGCCTATGGGATAAAATCTACCGTTTAACTTCAAAGCGTCAACCTTGAGTAGGTTTTTATGTTTTTTTTGCCTTATTTTGGTTTCCGACTTTGGTGATATGGTCTGGTACATAAATAGCACAACAAATGAATGGCGTCAGAATGCATTGCGAGAGCAGTTTTAAGTTAAGAATTACTTTAAAAATCTTGAAAATAATCCCAATGCCACTAGAAATATTGTTTTGCGTTTGTCTAAAAGTAGGTACGTTCAATGTGCATCCTCATAAATCAAAACTGAATGTTTCATAAGCGACTAGCGAGTGACTGGGCGACAATAACTAACGTGGTCTAGACGTGGGTTGAGCAATCGAAAAGTAGCGATATACCTACAGCCTCCTTAGTGCTGACCTAAAAGATTTTAAGCCGTATCTTACAAGTTCTGTAAACGTATTCAGAGCTTGTATCGGAGAAGCATTGCAATGTTAAAATGGGAAGGTGTACCATCGCGGACATTTGCGGTGAACTACTTTTGAACCTTACTCCTATAGTAATAAGGTCGAAAAATGGTTCACCACATAAATGTCCGCGATGGTACGTACGCAATGTGCGCAAGACCAGTATATTTATAATTTCCAGTTATATGGGAATAAGTCTGTAATCCATACTAATATATATATATGTCTGTCAGTCTGTCTGTCGTGGATTCGATGCAGGTACCTGACCTGGGTTAGGATTAGGACATAGGATAATTTTGATTCCGGTAGTGGTACCTGCATTCAAAAGCGAGTTTGTTATTGTATGCTTTGGAAATTTTGGACCGCAGTAGCTGGAATGGAAAGGCAGAAGTGAACCGTGTACTATTTCCATTAAGGATGGCTTAGATGGCTAATGCTGTAAGATTGTCAAGTAGTTTTAGATTTGTGCCCTATTCTCTATATTAGGATCTCCTAGAACAAAGATTACCTATTAGCTAGTCCTAATTAGTCCTAGCCCAGTTGCACTACGTTTTGTGACTAAGTAATATGATTGCGTTTTAGGTGCTTGGTTTGGAAACGTTGTGGTATTAATAATTATATGGATGACAGGTGTTCAAGATTTATTTCCATATGAATGTCTACCGTAGCACGCCAAACATTTTGTGCAAGCAAATAAAGTGTTTCGGAAATCACTCCGGTGTGCAAATTACATAAAATACGACATGGAAACTAATATTATGCTTATCCGCTTTTGGTTTATAAACCCGTTCTAAGCACCGAGCGATTTGATTACGACTTGTTTTGGTAATATTGACTTGTCTAATTAAAGTGAAATTCGTAGAGTAATTTATTGCGATCTGACTAATTGCATTTTATCAAGCTTTTACCAGCGACTTAATTCGCACAAAACATCAACTTTTCGTTTGACTCACGGTTAGCGTTTCAAAATATCGGTTTTTCACTTTTTATTGCACCTTTGAATGCACTTTCTGTGGACCAGTTTTTACTTCCAGTTGTTTGGGCTAAGCATTAACCATCTTTATGTTGCCAAGTCAGCTGTTGCTGTTTTATTTACTTATACAGGGTTACTGGTAACTCGACGTATTCCTTGCAGGACGTCATAGTAGGGTTAAAATGCAGCAAATTAGGCCACCAAATGTTCTACCGAAATTCAGTAGTTTTTGAGTTAATTCGATTTTTAGCTTTTTTATGAAAAATCCCAGATTAAATCATTTGGAGCCAATTTAAAAATGATTTACGGCGCGACTGTACTGAAATTTAAGTTAACATCATAGCTGACGCCGTAGCAGATCCTTGTTAATAATTCAAAGTTCAAAAATGCCAAAAACTTTGGCAAATATCACTAAAGAAACATTTAGTTTTTTGTGAATTTTGCTATTACTTCATACAAAATGTTGTCTAGTGAAAATAAAAATTACTACGCCTGATGTACAAATTACTAGGAAAATATCCTTGTCTTATCAGCTATTCAGAAAGGTATGATTGTCAATACTTTTGCATGTGTGACAGGGAAAGAATGAGTTTTATGAGGAGCAGGTAAAATTGCGAGACGGTCAACCTATTGTTTCATATTTGTATTATTCGTAGTTTTTACCTGCGCTTGAACCCCAAACACTCGGCAAGCTTTGTGATTGGTCACTATTGTTCTCCCGGCATGACACGGGGTGCGACTTTACAAAATCTGGTCGTCAGAGTCAGTTAGTTTCAACTCTACGTCGCGCAAGCTCGTGTTTTGTTATCTGGCTATTTCCTTAACTGATACTGCGTATCTTGCTCTTGTGCTGTGCTGTGCCTTCATAAGTGCTGACTATGGCTGCATATTCTACGCTGACATAATGTACTGTTACGGACTTAGTGACGGTAACGCTGCTCAGGCGCGGAGAGAATATCAACTTCGTTTTCCCAACCGCCGACTCCCACACGTTAGTGTTTTTGGATCGACTTATCGGCGATTATCTGAAACTGGCAGCGTCCAAAGAAGCAGGCAAATTGACACTGGTCGTTCTCGGAGATACACGGCTGAGGACGAAGAGCTGATTCTTCAACGTTTTATTGACGACCCCAACATATCGACAAACATCGTAGCGCGTGAGCTTGCTATGTCACAGTGGAAAGTCTGGTCTGTAGTTCACTTATCAGGCCGACATCCATACCACTATCAACCTGTCCAGTCATTAGAAGAGGGAGATCCGCCAAGACGGCTTGAATTTTGTCGTTTTATGCTAAATGCCGACGCCGAAAGCGAAAACTTTTTAAAAAACATTCTGTGGACCGATGAGTCATGTTTTGACCGTGATGGTATCACAAATTACCACAACTTACATTACTGGGCACCGAAGGCAGAAGCAAATCCTAAGAAACTGAAACCAACCGCATCCCAGCGTAGATTCTCGCTTAATGTTTGGATGGGTATTATCGACGACAAATTAATTGGCCCACATTTTTTACCCCAAACATTAAATGGGGAACTTTATGAAGATTTCCTAAGAAATCATTTAACACCACTGCTCACGGATGTACCGGAAGACAGAAGAGCAAACATGATGTATCAACATGACGGATGTCCAGCCCACTTCCGAATCACAATTCGACAATTGCTGGATGAAACCTACCCAAACCGATGGATAGGGCGCGGTGGGCCAATTCCGTGGCCTGCACGTAGCCCTGATCTTACGCCACTAGACTTTTACGTCTGGGGTCATATGAAAGACCTAGTTTATGTGACCCCAGTAAATTCAATTGAAGAACTAAGGGAGAGAATAAGAGATGCAGCGGACCAGATGAGGGCAACAATCACATCAAGAATCACAAAAACTGAAGTGAGGAAGCGAATAAGAACGTGTATTAGAAACCGAGGGCAGCACATCGAACAAGACGTGTGAAAGTGTAGTAAAAGTTTTTAAACTGATATTTTATTATTAAAAATAATGCTAATATTCACGAAATAGTTTTATTGATTTTCCGAATAATCACCTTTTTGTGAGACGCACATAATGTAGTCCTTAACTTTGTATTAACTTTCATACCTTTCTGAATAGCTGATAAGACAAGGATATTTTCCTAGTAATTTGTACATCAGACGTAGTAATTTTTTTTTTCACTAGACAACATTTTGTATGAAGTAATAGCAAAATTCACAAAAAAACTAAATGTTTCTTTAGTGATATTTGCCAAAGTTTTTGGCATTTTTGAACTTTGAATTATTAACAAGGATCTGCTACGGCGTCAGCTATGATGTTAACTTAAATTTCAGTACAGTCGCGCCGTAAATCATTTTTAAATTGGCTCCAAATGATTTAATCTGGGATTTTTCATAGAAAAGCTAAAAATCTAATTAACTAAAAAACTACTGAATTTCGGTAGAACATTTGGTGGCCTAATTTGCTGCATTTTAACCCTACTATGACGTCCTGCAAGGAATACGTCGAGTTACCAGTAACCCTGTATAAAATTCTCGTGTCACAATGTTCGTTCCCGTACTCCTCCGAAACGGCTTGACCGATTCTCATGAAATTTTGTGAGCATATTGAGTAGGTCTGAGAATCGGCTAACATCTATTTTTCATACTGCTACTTTTTATCCCGGTCTACGCGGGTGAAACCGCGGGGCGCAGCTAGTTTACTTATAATATTGTAAAAGTACAAGAAGATTGCAAACTTAACTGGCAGTGGGCTGGCCATGTTTGTCGAAGAACCGATGGCCGGTGGAGCAGAGAAGTCCTGGAGTGGACACCGCGTATCGGCAAGAGTAGTGTGGGACGCCCCCCAGCTGGATGGACCGACCTGAAGAAAGTGGTTGGGACAGACCGGATGCGGAAGGCTGCGTACAGGGTGTTATGGCGCGGCCAGGGAGAGGCTTATGTCCAGCAGTGGACTGCGATAGACTGAATTGATTGATTGACAAGAAGATTTGTCCCAATTCTGACGTTTGTTGGTACGGTACTGTATCAGAATAGGATTAGACATGTCGACTGGATATTACAACTTGTAATATCATGCCTTATGTATATCAGTAAAGCCTTCAATTACATTGCGTCACGGATCAGAGCCGGCGGTGTAGTGTGACATAGTACAGTCAGCAACAAAAGTCTATGAACACTTGCAGTTTTTTAATCTTAATTATTAAGCGAAATATTTTCAATTCAAATCGGAACAGATGTAAACTCTTAACAGTTAAACGAAAAAAAAATCAGCTTATCGAATCATTTTGCGTTAATTTAGATGATGTCAAAAAGTAGCAGCGTTAACCGACTTCTGTTGCTGACCGTACTCAACCGGCCTGAGAGTAGGTATGTCATCATAACACTATGTCAAGTTTATAACTGTCCGTCCACACGAGACGGACTCGTTTAATTAATTATTTCAAGTCCTTGAGATTTAAGCAATCAGTGATAATGATCTTCATGCTTGCCCTTGTCTCTGGTAACGAGATCTGCAATATTCAGGTACAAGACAATATTGATAGATCGTATCGGGCTGCTTGAAACAGCTGGCACTAATTCATTTTATAGTGACATGCTGAGAGTTTCAGAAGACCTATTTACCTACATACAAACAGCTTACCTACTTTTTTTTTATTCTTTATTTATTTAGAGGGTTTTTTCATAAATGAATATTTCACCCCCATTATTGAAAACAAAAATTTCACTTAATATTTAACTTAAATAAACCTACAAAAACTAAGAAACAAGAAAACACTACTCTGACCTTAACTTTAAACCTACCATCACCATTCTAACCAGCATTTTGGCTACCTCAGACAATGGTGAAGCCAAAATACTATTAAAGAAACCTACATTGTAGTACCTATTATTAAACATAGATCGCCTTCGACGCTCCAGCCGACCACACTCCGCTAAAATGTGGTGCGCGTCTTCCAAAATTCCATTAGCTTACCTACTTTAATTTCAGTGGTAGATAGAAAATTCACATCCAAAGAGTAGGTATTATATATATTATTAGGTTGGTAAGAGTACATAATTATCAGCAGTCCTATAATAATAGTAACCTACAACTTAGTCCACTGCTTGTCATTGCCTCTGCTACTTATTGTAAGTACCTACGCCACTGAGCTTGCTTCTCTTTCACTCCCATCCCATTGATTGATAACTATTGTATTTGTAACGGATGGTCCATTACAAGTAAAATAGTTATCAATTTTTTCTAATCTAGAATTTAGTTTATACCTACCTACTTATTAGGCGTGATAGCCATCGCGAACAATAAAGTTCCTACGTAGGTAGTATTGCTTATAGCTTTCCAAACTATAATGTAGGCGGAATCGTTAATCCGATAATCAAAATATCAATCAATCTGCCTAGCCTTTCCCCAACTATGTTAGTGCCGGCTTCCAGTCTAACCGGATGCAGCTGAATACCATTATTTTACATGGAGCGACTGCTATCTGACCTCCACAACCCAGTAACTGAGTAATACGATACCCCTTGGTAAGACTGGTTGTCAGACTTTCGGGCTTCTGACGACCCGTAACGACTGTCAAAGATCCACGAATGACAGCCGGGACCAACGGCTTAACGTGCTTTCCGAGGCACGGAGGAGTCTCGGTATGTAAAGATGGTCACCCATCCACTGACCAACCCCGGCAAGCGTAGCTTAACCTGATGGATCGACCCGTGCGGCTGTTATTACTTAGGCACGAACTCCTCTAATCAAAATATATTTTATATAATATAATCAAAATATAATTTAATTCATATACGATTTCATATACGATAATCAAAATATATTTTATATAATAGTGAGCTTACGAAAATCTTTATAGGGAAATAGGAAAGGTCCACACATAACTTTCCACTGTATGGTATGCAACTAGGAAGTCATCAGCCTTTGAACAGGTACCATAGACGCTGAAAGTACGTCACGACATTCAAATGCGTATGCGCCATTATTAAACCATTCGTGAAGCTGCAATTAATCACTAAAGTGTACGTTAATAAGGTTCACTTCAATTCACACTACGTGTAACTGGAATAGTACAGTTTCTGCCTCAAAAACCTCTGATGTAATATGTGTGGCTTATGTAGGTATCATTAATTCAAAGCAAAGAGAATGTACAGAGTCCAGAGGTAGGTAGGCAACTGTAGATTTAGAGGTACCTATGCCGTGTTTTGATCAGTTTTAGTCCCTGTCATCGCCAGTCTTCCTATTTAGTTGGTTTCTAGAGTTATACGAATTAAAAGGCATGTAATTTCCCAAAAAAATATTTGTTATACGTTAGTTTCAAAAGCTGGTCGGTTTTCCTAACTTGTATATAGAAAACAAAGTCGGGATATTTACACCATTTATAGCTCAAGAACGGCTGGACCGATTTTTGCGATGTTTGATTTGTTGGATTTGTCTCCGCCCCGAATAGCAGAATAAATTTTCTCATACATGAAATTTTGAAAGGGCAACGTTTGTCGGGTCAACTAGTATTTTATACGTATCCTATCCTAATATTATAAATGCGAAAGTAAGTTTGTTTGTTACATTTTCACGCCTAAACCACTGAACCGATCATCCTGAAATTTTGCATATAGGTACGTTGTCAGGTGTACAGAAACGGACTAGGGGTACCTTTTATCCCGAAAAAAAGTACTGTTCCCGAGGAAAACAACAATAACGTTCTTATGATAATAGATGGCGCCACGTGTCTGAGCGAAGTCGCGGGCAAAACCTAGTAATATTATACCTAAATGCGAAAGTGAGTTTGTTTGTTTGTTACGCTTTCACGCTAAAACGGCTGAACGGATTTGAATGAATTTTGGCACATGAGTAGACCATGACCCGGATTAAGACATAGGATACTTTTTATGCCGGTAGTACGTTCCCGTGGGAGGAATTCCGACTTCCACGCGGGCGAAGCCTCGGGCAAAAGCTAGTCCTCTATATGTCGATAGAGAAGATAAGAAGCACCGCGTAGAAGACCTGAAAGGTAGATGTAATTTATTATCTGCCACCTTATATTCTTTAAGCTTTTATTTAAAGGATGTTACTAAAATGTAAGAATTTAGACTCAATTGTGGGTAATATTCAAACGTTGAAATATGGCTTCCATTTAATACGAATTCTACAGCCATCGACTTGAACACATAGGCCTACCTGTACGTATGTGTAAATACAACCATTACTTCCAAGTAATGACAGCCAAATCAGATAATTCAAATGAGATCAAACCATTACCTGATTGTCTGCCTGCAAATATCGTGTGCAATAATAAAGTGAGATCGGATAAGGCTCGCCAACACGTATGTATGTCGCAAATGTAGCGATCGTAATGAGAGATACCTAGAGTCGTGGATTGTTCCCTAAGGCCGGACACCATTGATAGATGGACGGGCCGCATTCCACTGTACACCTTGCGACTAGTGACAGGCATTACGGTGCAATTTTAGGAATATTGACAGGTATAACAGGAAATGTGGTAGAAAAAGTGGGACTAACACGACAAGAGGGCTTTCAAAGCTTTGATCTTAGGTAAATAGGTTTATACGCTACAAAAACAACCCTTTGGAGATAATTTCAATGATCTCTGCTGGGAAGCTGTTCAATGAGAATCTGAAGAAAGTCTATTTATTTTAAACTAACTGTTCGTGCCCGGCGTCGCCCGGGTGAATTTCATGTCTCTGATTCCAGTGTCTTAGGCTTTTTTTTTGTGGATGGGAAATCATCAAATGACTTCTCCCGCTTTGGGCGGAGCGGGAGGGCGTGTCAGACTTTTACTGACTAAATCCCACCCGTGTTCCTTCAGTTGCCTGTGCCAGGGCTACGGTATCTCTTTCGAACAACCCGTGACCCCGGCGACATCGGCCCTATCGGACCCCATCACTGCTGACATCTCTTTGAGGCGCGCGTGGAACACGATGCGCAGTCGACCCGGGCCTGGTCCTTACCGGACGGCGAGCTGCCCATTGCTCGAAGTCCGCAAGCCCGTGCTATCGGCTATTGATTCCGTGCCGTGCAATCGGCTATTGATTCCCGCCGCCCAGGGCGTCTCCTGCGGCGACTAGGGGCGTGAGGGCGCGAACGTTGCCTCTCCCTCACGCGTTCCGCTTCCTCCTTCGCGAGCATTACTGCTTCGCAGAAAGAGGTGACGGCCTCCCATGCACTCTCGCTCCGTACTATAGCCTGGACCAGGTTCGGACGCGAGAGATCGCCGCCACCGATCGCCTCCGCGAGAACACCGCGGTGAATGGTTTAGGCAGTGTGTTGTCTGTTTTCATACAAAAATACTGAATGAATTTTCCACAAAAAAAAAAAAACAAAACTGTCATACAAACCTTGTCCTGACAATTACAAACACAACAAAAAAGAATTAGCCAAATAGATGCAACCGTTCTGAAGTGATACGCTTACATACATTCGGCATTTGATTTATATTTTATGTATAATATAAACATAAAACGGCGGGTATTTCCTTTCTTTGCTTTTATGTATCTGGTATTGTGTTCGTATAGCAGTATCTACCTATACACTTTCTGCTCTTTTTTACACCTTACACCAGTACGCCTCAAGTCTCTCATTGACATGTCAATTTAAAATTGCACAATAAAATAACATGTTTTACACAGAGATAAACATGTTTATAAACTGATTGCGATTATCAAAGTTAAAGACACTGATTGGCCGCGGTTTGAAAACAGATAATCAATTAGATAATTATACGTACAGGTACCTATTAAACTCCATTAAAGCTTACGACATGCGAGACAGGTTGGCCGGATGTGTGCGTATGATGAACAACAGACCAGATAGAAGGGCCACTCCTAACAACAAGTGAAAAGGACTTACACTCATTCAGCTTCAAGTAGGCTAGGTAGGTACTTGAGGCGAGTAGTGCTGCCAACTAGCGCCACTATTGAAAAAAAAATAAGTCTGGAGATATGGCACATTTTGGAATGTTCTATGTTCACATTTTTAGTCAGATGTACAATTTTTTGTATAAAAAAAAACAAAACTAAACCTCCTATGTTCGAAGCCTTAGCAGTTAACACCAAAAGCGGGCGTTTAGTGTTGATTTTTTTAAAGTATAATAATAAAAAGAATTTGAGTTGTGAGCATAGGAAATTTCAAAATTTTCCTTATCTTATCTTACTTATGATTTTGTTCTCTATGGTGGCGCTAGTTGGCAGCACTACTCGCCATAAGAGGAAGCGAAACCCTAGGAAGAAATAGGCACCCGGGCTCAGCCAGTGAGTTGTTGAACGCAGAATTGAGTATGGGTCTTTTTTTTTTTTTGTGGATGGGAAATCATCAAATGACTTCTCCCGCTCCGGGCAGAGCGGGAGGGCGTGTCAGACTTTTACTGACTAAAACCCACCCGTGTTCCTTCAGTTGCCCGTGCCAGGGCCACGGTATCTCTTTCGAACTACCCGCGACCCCGGCGGCTTCGGCCCTATTGGACCCCGTCACTGCTGACATCTCTTTGAGGCGCGCGTGGAACACAACGCGCCGTCGACCCGGGCCTGGTCCTTACCGGACGGCGAGCTGCCCATTACTCGTCGTCCGCAAGCCCGCGCCTACGGTGGCCGGGAATCGGCAATCGATTCCCGCCGCCCAGGGCGTCTCCTACGGCGGCTAGGGGCGCGAGGGCGCGGCTGTTGCCTCTCCCTCTCGCGTTCCGCCTCCTCCTTTGCGAGCATTACTGCTTCGCAGAAGGAGGTGACGGCCTCCCATGCACTCTCGCTCCGCACCATGGCCTGGACCAGGTTTGGACGCGAGAGATCGCCGCCGCCGATCGCCTGCGTGAGAACACGGCGGTGCTTCGCCCAAGCCGGGCAGACCTCCACTGTATGCTCCACCGTGTCCTCCGGGCGATCTACACAATGGTGACACCCGGGCGTTTCCTCCCGCCTTATCCGAAACAGGAACCTCCCGAAACAACCGTGTCCGGTGAGGACCTGCGTTAGGCGGAAGGTGAGGACGCCGTGGCGCCTCTCCAACCACTCCTCAAAGAGGGGACTTATCGCCGCAATTGTGGCGTGCCCAGCGCTGGGTTGCGACAATCGCACTCTCCATGTCGCCATGAGATCCCGCCGGAGCTCTGTCCGCTGTACCGTGATTTCTCGCGGCAGCGGAGTTACGCCCCGGCGTTTCGCCTCCTCGCGCCACTCCCACACGTGCGCGAGAACTTTTGCCTCCAGATCCCATGGCGGTAATCCGGCAAGGAGGCTCGCCGCCTCACAGGAGACCGTGCGGTATCCCCGGACTAGCCGGATGGCCATGACCCTCTGGGACGCGTTCAACCGGCGGGCTGGTCGCAGCCTCAGGGAACGCGCCCACACCGGTGCCCCGTAAAGGGCCATGGACCGCACGACCCCCGCGTAAAGCCTCCGGCAGGAGGCGTTTGGACCCCCCAGATTGGGCAGGAGCCGCTTCAAGGCAGCCCCGGCCCGCTCCAGTCTGGGAGCCAAACGTCGGAAGTGCTCCACGAAGTTCCACCGGCTGTCGAGGACGAGTCCCAGGTACTTCATCGTCGACTCGACTCCGATGTGAACCCCTCCTACCGTTATTTGGGAACCCGACGGTGGCGCGTTCCGAGGACCATGAAAACACATGACCTCGGACTTGTGCAGGGCCACCTCGAGTCCCAACTGCCGGATTCTCTCTACGATTGTCGCAACCCCGCGTGTCGCTAGTTCAGCCGCCGCCTGGTGCGACCTCCCTTGCGCCAGGACCAGCGTGTCGTCAGCGTAACATACAACGCTGACGCCGCTAGGGAGGTCGGCGCGCAGCACCCAGTCGTACCCAATGTCCCACAGATGTGGCCCCAGGACAGATCCCTGTGGGACACCGCACGACATCTCTCGCCGGTTCCACTCTCCCTGATGACCGGGGTAGATGACGGCCCTGTCCGTCAAATAGGCCTCGACCACTCGACGGAGGTAGGTTGGCACCCGGTGATACCGGAGTGCCTCCCTGATGCAACTCCAGGGCAGGGTATTGAAGGCATTAGCGATGTCTAGAGACACCGCCAAGACGACCCCACCCCGGGCCACAGCATCCCCCGTTGTGAGGGCTTGCACGCGCATGATGGCGTCCACCGTAGAGCGCCCCCTGCGGAAACCAAACTGGCTCTCCGCCAAATCCGGCCCCTCCTGCACCAGCCACCCGACGAGGCGGTCTGCAATGACTCTTTCAAAGAGCTTGCCCACCTCGTCGAGCAGCACGATGGGCCGGTAAGCGGACGGAGAGTCCGCAGGGCGCCCCGGCTTCTTAATGAGGACCAGTTTCCCTGTCTTCCAACGAAGTGGGAACTGGCCCCTCTCCAAGCATGCGCTTAGGAGCCCCCCTAGTCGAGGCCCGAGAGCCCCAAAGGCCAGAACCCAGGCTCTTCCTGGCAAGCCGTCGGGTCCTGGGGCGGTATTTTTGGCACTCAGCCTACGTACCGCCGCTCTCAGCTCTACCTCGGTCACTTCCGGAGCATCGTCATCGTCGTCGGTGATGTAGTCCGCATCGGGCACCGCAGGAGGCGGAGCCATGGGCGGGGGAGTATGTTCCCCTCGCGAAGGAAACAGAGCGCTCACCACGTCCTCCACGAGCTGCGGCCGGAGACTCTGCGTCAGCGGGGGAGCCCATGGGCGGAGTTTATCCCGCACCATTTTGTAGGGGCGTCCCCACGGATCTCTGTTCAGAGTCCCCAGCGACTCCTCGCGAGCCAGGCCTCTGGCCCGCGAGATCTCCGCTCGGAGGGCAGTCTTCGCCGCTCTGTACCCCTCATACAGCTCCGCCTGAATGGCTTCCGTATCCGGAGGGCGGATACGGAGCCTGCGGTGCCTGGTGTACCGGTGCCGCGCAGCAACGCATGCCTCGCGCAGAGCCGTCAGCTCCGGCGACCACCAGTACACCTGGCGCCAGGCGCGTCCGGGCTGGACCCGGGGCATTGCCACGTCACATATTTCGGACATGGCCTCCCGGAACCACTCAGTCTCGTCATTGACGTCAGCAGGCCTGTCCGGTGGTGACACCCAGGCCTGCACGATTGAGGCCTCCAGGAGGAGCTCCCGGTCCAGCTGCTTCAGCGCCCACCGCGGACCACTCGGGGCCTGTCTGACCGGCGCGCTCGAGGTCTGGGCGGAGACATCAAACCGGATGTACCGGTGGTCGGAATAGGTCTCCACCCCCTCCATGACGCGCCAGTCAAGAACATGCGGCAACAGAGCGGGGCTAGCGAACGAAATGTCCACCACTGATTCGCCCCGCATCCGCACACACGTGGGGACAGAACCCCGGTTTAGGACGACCAGGCCTGTCTCTAGAGCCCAGTCCTCCACCATTCTACCCCGTGTGTCCGTATACCGGGAACCCCAAGCCACATTCTTGGCGTTGAAGTCCCCGAGGACGAGCACGGGAAGGGAACGGAACCCGACGACGACGGTCTTCAACTCCGCAAGGGAGTTGTGGAACTCGGCGAGAGTTCGGCTCGGGGAGAAGTATACCCCTACCACGACAATCTCCCCGAACCGTGCTGCAACGCAACCCTGTCCTCTCTTCACAGCTTCGAGGCACAGGGTACCGGCGGCGGCCGACGAAATGAGGGTCACTGTGCCGCTCAGGTCCTCCACCCAGTAATCACTGGGCGGGACAAAATACGGCTCAGCGACCACGGCGATGTTAATCGACCACTGCGCCATGCTCTGGAGCAACAGATCCTGAGCTGAGGCGCAGTGGTTGATGTTCGCCTGGAGGAGGCGTAATGGAGCCATTACTGACATTCCATTTCACCCCCTCCCTGAGCCCCCTGTGTGGGCCCTGCCGCAGTGGGTACGGCGACGACGGCAGTGGAGGCGGCAACGGCGACGGCCGTGGCGGCGGCTGCGGCAGTGACGGCGGTGGCAGAGGGCTTGCCCCTGCTCCGGGCTTTAGTGGATGGACCACAGCCCTTGCTTCCAGCCCGGTGATCGGCCGGCTTGCCAGCTGCCGCACATAAATAGCAGTGCGGCGTGGCATTGCACGAGCCGGCCTTGTGACCGGGCTGACCACAACGGAAGCAATGACTGCTGCGGTCCACCTCCGAGGTGCATTTCACTCCGACGTGGTTGCCCACTTGGCAACGGAAGCACCTCAGAGGTCTGGGTTCCAGCAATTTTACCCGCGTGGAATCCCAGCCCACCCGGAACCTTTGGCCCTCCCCAGCTATCTTTTGGGCCGCCGACACGGGGCAGCTCACCGTAACGGCTCGCATCCCCGTGGAGTCAGGACGGATGGTGCCTACCCTCACCTGTTCGAAGGCACACCCCCCAGTCTTGACCACGGCGGCCACCACCTCTCCCTCCGTCACTGAGTCGTCCAGACCCAGGATGCGCATGTCAGCGCACTTGGCGGGTCTGGACACTCGGGCCATGTCCGCATCTAAGGACGCCCTAAGCCTTTCGGCTAGAGCGTCAGCGGTCGGGCCACTGGCCGCACCGGGAATCTCCAGCATCCGAGCCCCGGTCGCAGTGACCTTTACTCGAATGCCATCGACTACCCCGAGCTCCTCCAGGTTCACCGCCGCCCTCGCCTTGGTGAGCACGTCGCGGTAGGACACGCCCTTCTTCTCCGCTTCCGGCTGTAGTGTGATTACTACAGCTGCGGACTTCGGGGCACGTAACCTAGCCGCGACGTTTCTCTCTTTGCGCCGCCGCCGCTTCTCGTTTCGCTTGGCCGCCCTTGCCGCCTTACCCGCCTTCCTCTTCTCCCCGGCTACCTGCCATTCGGCGTCAGCCGAAGGAGATTTAGGAGGCGGGGGCAGCCGCGTCTCCACCACGGCCACGGCTGGGGCCTTGGCAGGTGCCTTCGCAGGCACAGCACCACTCTTCACTTGCCCCGCCGATCCTGGTTTAGCCGTGGCAGCCGTGGCGGCATACGAAGCCGCCTTTGGCTGGCCCGAGGCCGGCCGGCTAGCCGCTAGCGGGGGGCGCATGACAATGCCCTCCAGGACGGAGAACCGCCTGTTGAGGGCAGCCAGCTCCTTCCGCACCAGGGCCAGCACCCGGTCTTCAGCAGGCTCGGGCCCGTCCTGCCCCGGCTGCGCCCCTCCCTGCAACTCCCGAGGGCCAGCTCCGCGGAGATTGGCCAAGTCCGCTCGGAGCTCCTCGTTCTCCTTTCGGAGAAGCTCCATGGCGGCTGTCAAGCGGGCGACCTCCGCCCGCATCTCGGACATTCCGTCCGTCGGAGGCCCCTGTAGCATTGCCTCCGCTGCCGCCATGATGGTAGCCTTGGCTGCGGGTATGGCCTTGTCTTTAGAGGACTGAGTCCTCTTCAAGGCCACACCCTCGATTGCCGCCACCACGACCTCCTCGAACCTGGCCGCTCGCACTATATTGGAGCCGCCCTCGGCGTCCGACTCACCGCCAGACGACTCCATGGCGACCCTCTCGGCCGGCTCGGCTGAGCTGGCTCTGCTCAGCTCGCCGTCCTCTTGCGTGGGGACTACCCGACCCTTGCCCCCTTTTTTCCGGGTCCAGCCTTGGCCCCGGCGAGCAAGTTTTCTACGGGCCGAGCTCACCCCGCCGTCCGAGGAAGACCCCTGGCCATCCCCCGGATTTTTATTCCGCTTCAGGAAAGGGTTCTTTCCTTTCCCCCCAGCGGCCCCCACCACTACGCCCTCCGGGCTCTTAAATGAGCCCGTCGCGCCTTTCGCACCAGATGCGGCATCGGACTCCGACGCCGCATCACTCCCCTCCTCTCCTCGTCTTTGGTTTTTCTGTGTTTCCATAGCTATTGAGTATGGGTCTGTTTCCACCAAACGGAAAAACCATCGCGAACCGCTCGAGCTCTTTTTAAATTTAAGTATAAAATTCGACGCAGACATCACTTGATATCTGCGTCGCATTTTATACTTAAAGTCAATATTGATATAGTTAATTATTCAGTGAAATTTAAAAAGTGCTCAAGCATCCACGAGGATTTTTCCGTTTGGTGGAAACTGACTATAAGCGGCACTCTGCCTGTCTGTCTGCTTCTGTATACAAAGTAGGTACCTATTGGAGTACTGTCTCTGCTGCGTTCATTCATATCCTGTAGATAAACATTACGTAGTGGGAGTCATTTATTAATTTATTTTAAATAGGACGGCCGAAACCAATTACGCTATTTATACATAATATATAATATATTTAACAGTCATGAATTCTTCTCACAAAACTCCAAACATTCTGACAGAATCATCTTCCATGCAGTCACAAACACATCAAGATCTTTGTTTGAGTTCAGGAGAGCGTTAACAGCGGCTAATGTCCGAGGAATAGGTGACTTGGAGCGTGCAACAGTACGGCAAGTTGAAACAGTCAGTAAGCGGTGTTTTCTGCTACGACAATAATTGTCTGGGACAAATAGATTGCAGATTTCATTATGGAGATCAGGAACATCAATAGGTAATCCTCCTAAGAATTTTAAATAAAACAGTCATCTGATCGCGCGACTGTCTTACTTCAAGAGAATTGAAACAACCCAACAGGAATTTAGTGGGATACAAGAGAGGATAATACCCGTACAAGTGCTTGTAAAGGAATGCTTTTTGAACTTGCTTTTGAAAATGCTTTTTTCTAAAGCTAACGCATACTGCTTCTCAAAAGGATTCCATACGCACGCACTAGACTCAAGTTTGCTACGTCATGCAACTGCACCGTTTTATCTAGATTAATTACAAACAACTCACGTTCCTCAGCTCCTGTAAGGTATTGGGGGAGCTTATTAAGTTAAAGCTAGTGCTTTTGACAAACGTATAGACGGAACTTCTAAATCTATCTACCTCCAATATCCATGCGTAAACGCAGGCGCGCGCCTCGCCCACCGCTCTCGTGTGTGCTTCTCGTAAATAGTGTCAGCGCTAAATAACCGCACATGCCGCGGTTAATTTAACGTTCTCACTTAACTTATGGGTTTACGTTTGTGGTAACCTGTGTGTTAATATTGTCTTTTAGAATTTTGTAGTGAAGTAAGGCTTTGATTTCGTTGTTTCGAAATGACTACTTCGTAGATACTTTGAATTTTATGTACCTACCTACCTAGTATTACACATATTAGGTAGATTATCTATCTATAGAGGCATGAGGAACAGGGTGTAAGATAAGATAAGATTTATTTATTTGTTTAAACATGGTATATCCTACCTACAAGAGCATGCAAGATGATAAAAAATTACATTATAGTCCAATCATGTTTAGCCTTATATATTGGCGTACAAATATTTTTGTCACATTAATACTTTTAATGAATCAATAAAAAAAATAAATTACTGTAAATAAATTATTGTAAAGTTCACTAACCATCTATTGAAAAGGGAGGATACTCCGACCAGACGGGTGTTGTGTCTGGTGGGCAATTGCCCGAAGGTTGATGTCGGGACGTTGTATATATGCTAGTCGCGCGGTAAACTCTAATTGCGCGATGCTGGATTGCGTGACGTCATGTCATTGTGACACGTAGTTCGTATGTGACGATGTAGATGCCGCCACATCACTGCCCTCCGGAGACCGGAAGTCGATAGTGGGCTGATTCGTGTATCTTGCGATGCTTGCCAGTGCCAGTTGTGGTTCCAGTGAGTCGGAACCGGGTGCCGCATAGTTCACGGTGAGTCGGAACTATCTGCGGTGATACCCCAGTGAGTCGGGGTGGCGCTGCGTTATGCTCCAGTGAGTCGGAATGTACAGCGCTGGGTTGAGGTTGCGGCTGAAGGTGATGGCCAGGAATGCGGATCCGCTGCATGCTGATGATCAGGATACCCGTTGAAGCCGTGGGTGCTGGCTGGCTGTGTGACTCGCCGCTCGAAAGCTTGAGAAAGTGATGCTGATGACGTCACGCTGAAGGAGTTGCACGAAGGCTGCGCTGACGTTCATACTCGGGGTCACCAGTATAGAGGCATGAGGAACAGGGTGTAAAGTTCACTCATCCTCTATTGAAAAGGGAGGATCCTCCGACCAGACGGGTGTTGTCTGGTGAGCAATTGCCCGTCGGTTGATGTCGGGACGTTGTATATATGCTAGTCGCGCGGTAAACTCTAATTGCGCGATGCAGGATTGCATGACGTCATGTCATTCTGACGCGTAGTTCGTATGTGGCGATGTAGATGCCGCCACATATCAATAGAATTTCAGGCCTCTGTTGGGCAAAATATTCTCCCAGAAAAATACTCAACCACAATTTGCACATTGCAGAACTCTTCCTTATTATAATACTTACCGAATAGGCAGATAACTCAGATAAACAAAAAAACCTATACAGGGACAAATTAAATTAGTTAGTAAAACTCCGCAGACGAGATGAGTATCAATATCTAAACATGATAAAACATTTCATAAAAAAAGATTTGATGTTTTTTTTTGGGTCAATTACCGTTAGCTAGTAGTACCTCTACCTATACTTGAAATATCAATTTTAAAAACAAAAAAAAAACTGTTTTTCTCAACTCCTACTTCAGTATACCAGCGGTCGTTTACCCCAAATAAAAGTACATCAAATCCTTTTTTTTTCCAACTTGTTTAGATGTCGATATCTATGACGTCGAAGTTTCACTAGCTAATTTAATTTGACCCTGTAGATACTTAAGTACTTAATGATAAAAAGAATCCGATCAATAAAAAAAATAACTGTCAAACTCACGCCAAATGAATTTTGTAAGCGTTGCTCAATGGCACTGCCAAAATAAATCTGACCCCGGTGAACTACAAATAATGGTAAGTGGATTGAATCAATGCAAACCAATACAATAGATAATAATGAATGAAACCTAATTTGGCAACGTACTTACTTATATAAATCTTATCTCGATGGATTTACAAATAACTATAGGAAAAATTCAGAGAACAACATGGATCAGATATTTTATCGCTTATTCCTAAGCAATTAAATATATCTGATTCTGATCTATCTGACGAGATGATGTTTAAAGTTTAAACACATACTTAGGTGCAGCATTGTTGATAGCAAAATGATCCTGAAGCGGACTAAACCGATTTGGGGTTTAAAATAATTTAATACACATCCAAAGGAAAAGAAAACAAGAAGTAGCCAAATTGTCAATAAATCTCACTGGTCACAACTTCCCATGCTCGCCTCGCGTATTTTTTTTCCTAACTAGGTAATCCAGAATCAGGCAAGGTTAGGCTATGTTAGCTTGTTGTAGGTGTAGTCCTCCTATGAGTGAAACTCATGATAGGAATCTAGTCTGGTGTATGAGAAAGTGTAGTGTTGTGTAGAACTGCCAGCTGCAGAACTTCTACCCTTTAGTTACAATCAGCAACAAAAAAAATTTCCGCTCAACCCTCAGGCGTTGACTAGCACTTGCACGCGTACTATAATAGCACTGATTAAATGCTTTTTAGCTTTCATTAGGTAGGCAAATGCTAAGAGTTAATATTTTTTCAATTATACTTCTGTTGAGATTTTAATTGAATATTTTGCGCAATAAAAAAGATTTAAAAAACGGAAGTGTTAATCAACTTTTGTTGCTGCCCGTACAAACCAGGCATGACTTGACAAAACTCACAGTTTTCGAACCCTTGACCAGACTGCACTCTACAACAGGTTACAAATTGTTATGATATTGCACATCTTATACCGGGGGTCAACCGGACCGCTTCATCGATTCCGCAGAAGGTGCGTTAATGACGCAAGTCAGAACAGATTGATTGCTACATCATAACAAGTAAGTAAACACGTCTTTATGCATTACGGTCCTTAGACCAACTTGTTGTGACATTAATTTTCTTCAAAATAATTAAGATAAGTTGTAGTCAGTTTAAATAAGAGAAAACAAGACGTGATGAGATTCATGAGATGATGTATGAAAAAGTTTGATTTAAAAACCACACTGGTATGAATATTGAGTAATAATCCTAACTAATAATTAAATGCGAAAGTGAGTTTGTTTGTAACGCTTTCACGCTAAAACGGCTCAACGGATTCGGATGAAATATGGCACACTGGTAAACCATGACCTGGAAAAGTACATAGGCTCCATTTTATCGACATACCACGCGGCCGAAGCCGCTGGCGGAAGCTAGTATACAATATGTAACATACTTGACAATTAGAGAGCATGCGTGAATTCCATGACGGGTAAGCAGAAGTGTAACAATAGTCGGTAGTAGGTGTGAGGGGCGCTCCTATTGCCATTACCCAGACGAAAATCTAGACTCCGGGATGCTACTTAGAGAAATTCTCCTAAAGACAAAGTCCTAATACACTTCTCGATCTGGGGATTGAAAACAGGAACCTTCTTCAGCCGTCACCCGCTAGGTGACCAGGGTCTAGACTAGACCAACGACGCAACCACCATGACAGGCGCCAACATAGAAAGATAGTCAAATATGAAGCTAGCTATTCATCATGCACAAAAATACTCACAAACCTCTCAAGCGTCGCATGGCGTCCCATTGGATCTTAAGAAAAAACTTTATATAATATGTATATAAACGTATATCATATATTATATAAACGTAAAATACCAATCCAATATCCAATGGCGACCGCGGGCTTACAGTAGTTATGAACCTATGGGGTTCTTAAGTACATAGGCGGACACCGAGGGCTACAGACAGCAAATTAACTAAAAATTCAACAACTAAGATATCTCAAGCAACATTTAAGTACCTACTTAGTTACCCAATCTATGAGAATTAGGTACTTACCTACAATGAAGAAAGATCTTGTGAAACTGCCCTATTAATTATGGTGTCTCGGCCTACTTGGTCGAAACGAATGCGAAATTTCCGCAAAGATCAAATAGATAGAGATAATCAGAATAGATAAATTCTTAAATAATCATAATGTTACTTGTTTTGTTTGCAAAGTAAGCTATAGGTATAGTAGAAAATAGTTAAATATAGGTAATAGATATAAATTGTTAAAGAAGTTATGTTGGTTATATTATTGTTTAATATACTTATATGACAGCATAAGATATATTATATATCAATCAGCCTAGCCTTTTCCCAACTATGGTGGGGTCGGCGTCCAGTCTAACCGGATGTAGCTGAATACCAGTATTTTACATGGAGCGACTGCCTATCTGACCTCCACAACCCAGTTACTGGGTAATATGATACCCCTTGGTAAAACTGGTTTGTCCGACTTTCGGGCTTCTGACGACCCGTAACGACTGTCAAAGATCCACGAATGACAGCCGGGACCAACGGCTTAACGTGCTTTCCGAGGCACGGAGGAGTTTCGGTATATAAAGATGATCACCCATCCACGGACCGACCCCGACAAGCGTAGCTTAAGCTGATGGAACGACCCGTGCGGCTGTTATTACTTAGCCACGAGCTAAGATATACCTATGTAAGTAGTTAATAAGAAATCAGTAGAATAATTTTAATTGAAACTGTTAAATGTAGAAATGTATAAGGCAAATTGTTAGAACTCTATATAAATAAATAAATATACTCGCCAAAAAAACTTAAAATAGGAAAAAAACGTCTTTGATCACGTCAGAGGAAACACAAATAACTAAATTTAAAAAAAAATGTTACTTGTTTAGGGCATCATGTCTTTACTAAGACTGTATCAAGAACTCTATAATAATAGAACGATTTATACCAAATTATCATGCGTAAATTACTATGGGACCAAACCTGAAATCGCGAAGAAAAAATTGCTGTTCCGTACATAATTAGGTATGGTAACTACATCATAACTCGTGAAAATGTAGGGAGCAGCCGATTTTTTTTTCGTGATTTCAGGTTTAGTTCCATAGTAAAAGTTGTTCATAATGTAGAGTACAAGGACCCCTTTTTTTTTTTTTTTTTTTTTTGTGGATGGGAAATCATCAAATGACTTCTCCCGCCCCGGGCAGAGCGGGAGGGTGTGTCAGACTTTTACTGACTAAAACCCACCCGTGTTCCTTCAGTTACCCGTGCCAGGGCCACGGTATCTCTTTCGAACTACCCGCGACCCCGGCGGCTTCGGCCCTATTGGACCCCGTCGCTGCTGACATCTCTTTGGGGCGCGCGTGGAACACAACGCGCCGTCGACCCGGGCCTGGTCCTTACCGGACGGCGAGCTGCCCATTACTCGTCGTCCGCAAGCCCGCGCCTACGGTGGCCGGGAATCGGCGATAGATTCCCGCCGCCCAGGGCGTCTCCTGCGGCGGCTAGGGGCGCGAGGGCGCGGCTGTTGCCTCTCCCTCTCGCGTTCCGCCTCCTGTACAATGACCCCTTAAGCGGTTGTGCATTCAATTCTAGGGCAGGTTGTATAAGATTGATAAGGAGTTTAAATTTTCGCATGATAATTTGGTAGGTGCTGCAGCCAGCCATCTAATGCAATCGATGTTTGGTTCACTGGACTACAGTGAGCCTAGCCCGAACGCGCGGAGTTTTATATTGAAAATACTTACCTACTCGTCACTCACATAATATTTACTTGCCTACTTAGTTTTAAGACTCATTAATAGGTAGGTACTTGCCGCAAAAAAGAAAACCATAATGTTGTATAAGTACCTATATCGCACCTTTGGCAAGACAAGGGCACAACGGCACTTCTTGTGATTTTACAGGAGGCATTTTTTTTTTATTTTTTACATTCAATACCGTATTATTCTGCTCCTACCACCTTGAAGTGATTGATCTTTCCATGAAATAAGCCTTATACTTTTGTGATTCGGTGCATGAGTAGGTACTTTACGGGAGTTAAATATTTTTTATTAATTATTTATGATGTAAAAGTGTAGTTGTGCCCTTGTCTTACCTTACCGAAAGTGCGATATATAGATAGTGATAGTTATGTTTTCAATTAAAAAATCTTTCTAATTTACGTTTACGTTGTGTTATCTGGTGTATCTTCTGTTTGTTGAATTCGGTTTGTTGGCTTTTTATCTCCTTTGTTGTTTTCTTTTTTTTTTTAATTTTTTATTAATTGTGTGTGTCTTAATGGTTATGTCTTGTGTTTGTCATGGAATTGAGTATTTTATGTTTTTTACCTTACCACAATTTGATTTTGATTTTGATTGTTGTTGCTTTAATTTACTTTTTAAATGGACAATGTAATTTATTTTTATCTGAGTGTAATTTATTATCTAATTTTCATATCAATTATTATTTAATTTTTATCATGTTTACTCGTTACGATATAATTTTATTAATTTAGTTTTAACATTTTATTCACTTGTATTTTTATGAATTTGTCGTAAATTTATGGTTTTACCACTGTTTTTTTGTGCTAGCGGTGTTAACCTGTAATTAATTGTTGCACCTGCAATTGTGTCCTATTATAAATAATAAGCTGTTAATGTACTGGTGTAAGCAATTGTTGGTTAACCTTAAATAAAAAATAAAAAAAATAAAATCTGACAAAAGTTTAACCTTCATCCTTATCGTCATCTTGCAGCCTATCTAAGCACACACACACACACACACAGACACACACACACACACACACACATTGCTCTGATGATTCGTAGGCCATTACCATTTTTATCACTACCAAACTACATTCTAAGGTATCCATGATAGATAGATTTACATGGTAAACGATTTAGGTTTATTTAAATGCTTGTCCGTATGCGTGTAGAAATTCCACCTGCATTTATTTAGTTTCAGTCCAATGTTAAGTTACGACTTCGGTTTTGTAACACTAGAACAAGTAGGTACCTAAGTATAGGTAAATAAGGGACTAGTGTCTTTTATTGGGTAATGAGTAAATACTTTTTGACGTAGGTTAAATACAGCTCGGAAATAATATCTAATTTCATGATTCACCATTAATATATCTGTCAAGATGATGGCAAATGTATTGCCCTGTATGTGACCATTTGTGAAAGACAAGGACAACACAAATATGTGACATCGAAGGAACACCAAAACTATCTATAGTTCTATGTCACTTAATTTGTACTGCCACTTCATATGCCTTCCACAACGATCACAAATATATTTGCCGTCATCTTGACGACGGATATTAATGGATGAATCATGAAGTCAGATATTATTGCCGAGCTGTATCCTAATTGCGTAACACACTATCAATCGGAATCGGTTTCATTTTGACAGTTCAACAACATTCATTGCGTTATTTACGTTGTCGAGCAGATAAATTTTTCGTACATATGAAGCAATGGATTAGCAATTTGCTTTAAAATTATTAAAATTCCGATTGATAGTGTGTTACGCAATTAGGGTGCTGTTCATAGTAATATATTTGTGCTCGTGACTGTACAGCACCGATAAGGAGGGACATAAAGTTGTAGCAAGTACAACTTATGATAAGTATTGTAATTAGAACATTAGACTATGCAGTTTCCCAGTTTGCTTAATAAGTAAGAAATTAAATTTTTGTTGAGCTACGTACCTATTTATTATTTCAAACAACAATAAATTGATTATCAGTCATCCATTTTACCTCACCGCTCTAATATCGCAATAATCTCTTAAGATTTCAGCCAGTCTGTGTCAGTATCCTTTCTATTCGCTCCGCCTCACGGTAAATTAAATCATTTATCACATAGTTTATTATCAATATACCAGCTATGCCATACACGTCTGTTATCCGTTAATCGCATTCTCTAACCATACAAGTGACGATATAAGCGTTGTTGCAAGATCCTTTAAGCCCGGTAAAAGTTACAGGCTAGCTTAGAAATGTTAGAACGACACGTTTCTGACGGGTGTATCCGTCGAGGGAATTCCAGTCAAGTGATTAGAACCAGATCGAACGTTTTAATATAGCTACTTGTGCGCAAACGGTATGTCGATAAATACCTTTGTCGAAATGGCTGGTTGATAGCTGCACTTCCAGTTTAGATTTGAACTCTTATAAATGCACTATTATTATGTGTACTAAAAAGTAAATTCAAAAACCAGACTACTGAAAAATAACGCTCACCGCGGTCGGTCTGTAACCAATTAGATTAATATTATTTACCTTCACTTTTACTTTTTAACAATTTAAACATATTTATTTACTTAAACAATATGATATAATACATATCTGTAATGTGCTCGTCAAGACCTTTCTTTTGATACCAAACATGTCATCATTATCTCAATTAAATTTTATTCGTGGTCAGAATTTTACGTGTAAAGTCCACCATATTAAATTTAGGTAGAATTTATATTATAGCCTATGTCACCCGGACCATTATTACGAATCTATTGATATCTCATTCATTAAAATCGGTTCAGTACTTTAGGCGCTACGGTGGAGCACTCGTAACTCATACTTATATACATACTTACATATGTATGTAAGTAAAACCTTCCTTATGTATGTACATAGACTGCTATTGTTGCGACACAAGCTTCCTCTCTGTAAGGAGTAGGCTGTAATCTATCAGGCGGGCCAAGTTTGGGTTGGTAGATGACACATGTTTTCGATTTTTTTGGTTCTAGACTTCTAGGAGATGACGGTTTCCTCTCGATGTTTTCCATTACCGTTTTGAAAGCAGTGGTGATGAAATAAATTACAAGGTTATATCACAATGATTGCCGGACCCTCGTAGGTACGTCGGGGCAGCTACCACTCACTACCTACCACTGCTCTGCTCTCTTTATAGACTGAAGATGTTAAGAGGCCTATCACAAAATTGCGTTCTGACGAATTAGGTATATATTATATACATTGAAGTACCTATTATATATTGAAGTACAGCGACGCATCGCATTATGTAGCAATTTGGCAGTTGTAATTACGTTTATTTTGAGTTTTATAATTAGTATTTTAATGTATGAAATTTTAATTTCCTATTATAGACCCACGTTTTTTCTGGTATAAATTTTACGTAATAATATTAATGTAGTAAGGAGAAATTTACAGTCAATTCTGAGCGTTTTTAGTAGTTTTATGGTTTTGAATGGGATTTTTATAGATATTTTTTTTTATATATTCCATACATATTTCAAAATTCTGAGGTCGATATGAACTAAACCACTATTTTAAGATATATTATTATACAGTGTGTCTGAGAATGGTGTGGCCAAAATTAAGGGTGTGGTACAGACCATCAAACTGAACAACTTTCTCCCGGGGACCAACATCGTAATCATGAAAAAAAAATCTGTCATCCCATACAAAACCTCAATACCTACTCGAACAAATGTATGGGACGACTGATATTTTTTCGCGATTACGATGTTGTTCACCCAGGAGAAAGTTGTTCAGTTTGATGGTCTATACCACCACCCTTAATTTTGGCCACACCTTTCTCGGACACCCAGTATATTTTTCATTTCATTTTAGTTTAATTCTTGAGCTCGAAAAAATGCCATCGCGTATTTTATGAAAAACTTGTAAAAATTGCTAAAAGCGAGGCCGCTATAAACTAAACTAATAACTATTCTCCACCACTCAATAAGTCAAAGTTGTCGAAGTCTTTCTGTTTCTCAGAATAAGAACGCCAAAGTTGCCCATTTAACGCAAAAATCGCGGTCAAAATGTAATAGGCCTCTTAACTTAGACCAGTACGTAGATAGGAAATACTTTTTAGTGGAAAGTACCAGTATTACCTGTCGATAATACTTTGCAACGATTTATCAATACTGCATCATCGTGCATTGGGTAACGGTTGACAAAAGGTCGGACACCGTGAAATGAGTTCACTATTTCATCGGGTTACTAACTATGGGCACAGCTATGGGCCAATTACCCGTTCAAACTAGGCCCTGGCTCAAAATCAATCGTTCTAATCGGTTGTTTAGTATTTTTTCTTGTCGAAATTGTAATAATTATTGCTTTATTTTAAGTTATAGTCAATTGGCTTGCAGTTAAGTAATTTGAGATCAAACTGGAAGCATAGAGGTTAGAGAGCATAGAGGCTCGTAGTGCTGATTAATGAAGAAATAATAGCAACTTATGAAACGGAGAAAGAAAACAGTTTTTTAGTAATACATCTAGATAGTTACGACTGAGAAGCAAAGACTAAAGAAACTGTTTGAATAACCATTACTTATTTATTTATAAAAGGCACTTGTTTTGTAGGAACATTCACATATTAAAAAAAGTAACAATCCGAATTTTAAATATACAGGGTGACAGGGACATCGACGCACAACCTGTTAAGGCTCCTTCACACTATGCCGGCGGCACAGCCAGCGGGTTTTTGTCGTGCGGGTATGCGCTCTTTGTGTGGCAAGCCCGCCGGATCAAAATCCCAGTGTATAGGAGAGCTTTAGAGCTTGTCCACTCTGAAATGACGCGCCCCACTACCTAAATTTGTATACTTAGGCCCGGCGCCTACTGACGGCTCGGCATGGTAAGGGATTTTTGTAATACCTACAGATGATTTTGAATCTTATTTAACACTGTCAACACTCACATTTCATTCATACGTCACAGCCTGCTTTGGCGTCCTTCGGCACGCCTCGGTCTCAGATGCCGTGGCATCTCACGGCTAAGCTTGACAAAATAAGATCTCAAATCATTTGCGCTTACTAAAATCCCTTGCCATACCGAGCCGCCAGTGGGCGCCGGCTGTTACACTACGGTAAAGGCGGTAGTGGGGCGCGTCATTTCTGAGTGGACAAGCTATAGGTACCGTGGATTCAGTACATGATTCTGAACATAGAAATTCTTCATTGGTTATTAAATATATATTTTTTTTTAATATGTGTATTAGTCCAAAATCATGTACTGAATCCATGGGAAAAGGTTGCACGTCGATGTCCCTACCAGCCTGTATTATATTTTCAACATAATTTTGACTGAATAAATCGCGTAATCAGATTTAATTAATACTTTTGAATAAACTAAAACTATTACAAAAAATCTCTTTCATTGTATTCTTACTCTACATAATAATTATAATAAAAATCAATAATAAGCATAAATACAAATTTGTTCTTTAACAAAAATTGCAAAAATCATAAACTCAAAATATAATCACAAAAACTAAGGAACTTTACTGATTTTCTGTAGAAAATCTAAATCTAATCTAATAATAATATTACACGTTACATTTACACCCCATTTACACGTTTTCAGTTTTTAGTTAGCTGTTTGTGTTTATAGACACAATAAATGCAACTTGAAAAGTTTAATCAGTCAGTAACTAGAAAGTAAAGTCCCGAGTTACACTGCTAACATATAAACATCTACTAAAAGCATATATTGACAGCAAGCAAACTTGCACTAAACACTGGCAACATGTAAACTAGCCTCACAGGTTCACTTACACTAAACTCCACTTAAAACTATCATACATTGCAAATAGCCTGGTATACTTCAAGATGGTTGCCCTCAGACGGAGTGAGGGTCAACTGTCTGCTTGCCTTCAGAAAGATGACAGTTCCAGGCTTGGCAGTTATGGGTTCCGTGTCACACGCCTTGCCTTCTCCTGATGTGACGATGACCAGGCTTGGACTGGGCCGGTTCTGTGTGTTGTAGGAGTCGCCGCTTTCCACCTGAAGAGTAGGGTTTATGTAGATTTAAATTTGTATTGAATAGGTGTGTTGTTTTATGTATTAGGCAATAATAAATTAGGGGTCTATGTTTAGCAGACAGAGGTATACATATTTGAAATAAGCCCTTTGCAATTGAAATAACGCGACAACTAATAAGTAAGTGTCATTCAGTTTTTCTAATGAGATTTTGTAGTAGTAGCCAGGAGCCTGATTGTATCCTTCAAAGAGACCCTAGCACACCTACAGAACTGTCTCTCCTTGTCCCCATACTCCATCCGAAGGTTGTCTGTAAAAGATCGCTTTTAGTGATAAGAACGCCCATTGTGTTACCCTATGTAAAATTTCAACATTGATACCTTATATTCGAATGGTGTGCATAATAATTTATTTTTAATTACCTATTTTATATCTGTGCTACTAACACTAGAATATAAGTCTTTGTAATACTAACACAACATGGATCACTGTTGTCCGAATTAAATTAAATTTAATTTAATTTTTAATTTAATAAAGAGTATTCTATCCTAGCATAGCCCACTCCGAAGCGCGCTGAGCGACCTTGAATTTGTGAAACAGCCCGACTGTCAGTGTCCACGTTTCAGCACCGTATGTCATAACGGGCAGGACGCACTGGTTGAAGGCCTTAGTTTTCAAACACTGCGGGATAGCAGACGAGAAGACTTGACGAAGTTTTCCATCCGGAAAAGAACCAGTGTTACCGACATAGCTTGCAGAGTAAGCAAACTGAAGTGGCAGAGAGCTGATCATGTCTGTCGAAGGACTAACGGCCTGTGGAGCAGACGAGTCCTGGAGTAGAGACCGCGTAATGGTAAGCGTAGTGTGTGTGCGAGATGGACCGACGACCTAAAGAAGGAGGCTGGGACAGACTGGATGCGAAAGGCGGAGGACAGGGTGTTGTAGCCCAGCCTGGGAGAGGAACATGTCCAACAGTGGACTGCGACAGGCCGAGCTGAAAATTGATTGAGCCAGGAGCCTGGGTTTGTGCCTGGTCGATGCCAATGGGTTAAACTGATCAAATGCAAGCACATGCGCCTCTGCTTATCCCTTCGTCGAATACAGGTGTGATGTTAAATTGTTACTGGACATAAGGCTACACACTACACGGCGATTTTTTTTCGCGTACTGGATTATCAACAGTCTACTTAGCGCCGAGAGTTGAAAATCCAACAATGTGTTTTTTCGACGCGCTGGGATACACTCTGTTGGATTCTCGAAGCTCGGCTCAACACCGAGAGTTGAAAATCCAATGCGCGATAAAATCCCGCCCCGATATTTTTACGTCCGTGCGAACGTCGGTTAACTGATACCCAAGGGCAAGAACTCTACTATCCGAAATGTCCTTCCAAAGTAAATAAACTACTGTATATTATTGTTTTATAGACATACCTTTATCCTAACAACAGCAAAATCCGGTACAGGTGGTCTCCAAATACAAGAGTTGCCGTCTTCAAGCTGAGGGTTGAACAGCAGCTGGTCTTGCGCGTAACTGCTGTAGTCCAGCATATCCACCAGGGTAGACACATCAATGTGCTTGGGAGTCAGGCCCGCGCGCACCACGTTGTCAGAACAGGCCATGCATTCGACGCAATCTGGGAAAGAAAGGCGAAAGGTTGGCACTCGTATTTAACACGACGATAACCGACTTTTAATGATTTTAAACTGAAGATCACGCCTAAACGAGTAAAGTCAATGATTTAAAAATATATATTATGTGAAATTAGAGCAGTTTTTTAATAACTTATGTGATTTTTTTTTTCAATCTGCTTAGCCTTTTCCCAACTATGTTGGGGTCGGCTTCCAGTGTAACCAGATGCAGCTGAATACCAGTATTTTACATGGAACGACTGCCTATCTGACCTCCACAACCCAGTAACTGGGTAATATGATACCCCTTGGTAAGACTGGTTGTCCGACTTTCGGGCTTCTGACGACCCATAACGACTGTCAAAGATCAACGAATGACAGCCGGGACCAACGGCTTAACGTGCTTTCCGAGGCACGGAGGAGTCTCGGTATGTAAAGATAGTCACCCATCCACTAACCAACCCCGGCAAGCGTAGCTTAACCTGATGGATCTACCCGTGCGGCTGTTATTACTTTGCCACGAGGAGACTTATGTGAATATTTTAGATTATGTTTATATTACATAGTGCAAGTAATTTGTAAAGGTATGTCTAACGCGGATAAAAACTGAGAATCACGAAAACACTATCAAACGTATTTTTATGAAAGCTTCACCATTTTAAAGTAGTTAGTAGTAGTTTAGTATACGTGTTTTAATATTATACCTTTTGTTTTATCCTACTAATATTATAAATGTGAAAGTTTGTGAAGATGTTTGGATGTTTGTTACTCAATCACGCAAAAACGGCTGAACGGATTTGGATGAAATTTGACACACTATCTGTTTATAACCTGGATTAACACATATAAGATAGAAAAGAAAGAAAAATATTTTATTTGGGACACGCACAGGAAATACAGTTAAAAAAGAGCATATAAAAGTAACAAAATAAACATTAAAAAACAAAAAAAACAAAAAAAAAAAAAGAGACCTGTGCGAGGCCAAAAAGGCTCCCATCTCAGCATAAAGCTGCGATATTTAAAAAATAAATACCGCAACGCTGGTATTCTGATAGGGCATATGATACATTTTATCCCGGTAGAAGGTTCCCGTGGGATAATCTCCGACATCCACGCGGGCGAAGCCGCGGGCAACGGCTAGTAGGTATATAATAAATTAATAATGCGTCTAATTTGGGACAGCCCTCCTTGATGGGCGAGTCCTATTACTTGATAGGTGTACGACGCGTTGCGTGAACTCAACATAGAACGCGCAAGCTAACCACAAGGCCATTGCCATTGGCATATATCTGCGTCTAAATATACATGTTCTCATAAAAGGTGTTTAAAAACTTTCACCTACTTGAATAAAAAACAAAAAAAAAATAAAAAATGAATAAGCAAAATCTGTTTTTCCAAGGTTTACGTATCCCAGTTAGCTAGGACTAGAGTGCTAATAACAACCACTTTTTCAACCGATTTTTGACCGACGTTTTTTGAATTAACCAATTTTTGTGGGACATTAGCGGATAACATTGCATTGACGCTTCGCCCTGTCGAACCAAAAGAAAATGAAAGGACGAACCTTAAAATCCTCTTGATATTATGACATAAATCTCACAAAGATGATTAAGATTAATAGCTGACAATATGGTCCAAAGTACATTTTAATTGATCCATGGATAAATGATCTTTAAACAAACAACAATTAATGTGGTATTTACGTCAATAATTGTTTGTTATCATAATTATGGAGCTTTACGTTGATACTATGATTATAAGTCATATCAGGGGAAAAACCATCATCATCATTCTTCTGCGTTTATTTCAATTTATTTGGGGTCGGCGCAACATGTCTTTTTCGTCCATACTTCTCTATTAGTCGTCATCTCAGTAGTGACCACCTTTCCTTTCTAGTCATATTCACACAGTTCATCCGTCGTTTCTTTGCTCTTACCTTACTCTTAAAGCCATCCACATTCATGTTCAAAATAAAATCTTCCAGACGACATTTTCCACATCACATGCCCATACCATGACAGCCTATTTCCACACAACTATTCAGTCACTGGGGTCACTTACAGACTTCCTCTTATATTACTCATGTCTTCTATAAATAAGAATAAGTTATACTGATCAGAACCAGCGCAAGTAAATTAAATCTTTGCAAATAAAAGACAGCTTGATCAAACATATGTAATTTACAGAGAAGTCTGCACAAAGAAAGAAAATATGAAACAATTGTCACACTCGGATAACTAAAAAAAGTACAGTTTACATACCTCCACTCAAATAAGCGTGTGGCAAGTTAGGCTTGAGGAAGATGGCTTGTCCTGGTCTGAGCAGCATGTAGTTCATGAAGTAAGGCGACAAGCAGCCCACGTCTCCGGGGAAGTCGGCATGCAGTCGTTGTAGCAGTGGGTAGAGTAGAGATGACTGTATTGCTGCATCTGAACAATATTAGATGAGTTTAGTTTTACATTGGGTTACATTACATTATAATAATATAGGTATTTTTTTAAACTGAATTATTTTTTTAAAATATGTAGTGTTACATATTGTTTGGTGGTATGGAACCCTTTGTGTGCGAGTTCGACATGCACTTGGCCGGTTTTTGTATTTTAAGATCCTCACCTTCTTTCTCCAGTCTATCCAACAAGGTTTTCAAGCTGCTAGCTACCACAGCCTTGTCGCTGGTCATCAGCGAATGGAACACTGGTTTAAGAACAGTCTGGCTGTCCCCTTGTTCATGATGTGATAACAGATTGTCTACACTCTCCTTAGATAAGAAGCTGGTTAGTTCTGGCAACTCTGGAAAGTATTAAAACAAAATAATTATTTACAAGTACTGCAATGGCGTGGGCAACTATTTGCATGGTCTAATTTAGGACATATCGAACCATGATCTCAGACATTTTGTTAATCAACAGTATTATTAAATACTTGATGAAGCTAGCTGCGTCCCGCGGTTTCACCCGCGTAGACCCTTTATAATATTATAAAGGCGAAAGTTTGTGAGTGTGTGTGTGCGCGCATGATTGTATGTTTGTTACTTCTTCACGCTCAAACGGCTGGACCGATTTGGATGTTATTTGTTTGTTTGTGTTTTTGTTTTTTTTTTTGTTTTGTTTCTGTTTTTTTTTTGTTTTGTTTTCGTTTTTTTTTTTGTTGTTTTGTTTTTTTTGTTGTTTGTTTTGTTGTTGTTTTTAGATGTTGTTTTTGTTTTTTTTGTTTTTTTTTTTGGTGTTGTTTTTTGTTTTTTTGTTTCGTAGATAGCATAACCTATTCAATATGACGGCCATTTGGTTTTTGTGGGTTTTTGTGTGAGAGTATTTCTGGGTGTAAGCAACCACATCTCGCAGTTAGAAGATTATACCCTGGATTTATACATACGCTGCTTTTTATCCCGGTCTACGCGGGTGAACCCGCGGGGCGCAGCTAGTCTTTCATATTTTTCATCTCCGAAATATCCAGAATTCCAGAGTCAACACAGAAACAGAGACCACGAAAACAGGAAAAGATTATATCATAAAACAAAAGTTATTTGGTTCAATTTGAGGCGGGATCACTGCTGAACACAGGCTTAACAGCAGTACAGCTGCTGCCCGCGACTTCGTCCGCGTGAAATTTCTTGTTCCCCCAACCCACCTCGTCGCATCGCATTACCTGCCCGCGCTATTACTTCGTTTTCGCTTAGGGGTACTTCTGCCTTTTTTTCTTTTAGCTCGGCACGTAATATGCCTATAGCCTTTCTTAGGATTTGGGCTATAAAATGCAAAAAGAATTTATAAAGTCCGACTGGTAGTTCCAGAGATTAGCACGTCCGTTCACCGTATCCCCTTCCCGCTAACCTCTCCCTGCCCCTCTCACCCACTCTAACAACCCCTTCATCACTTCCCATTCCCCTTCTCTGCCTAACTACCCCGTCCCCTCCATCTCCCCCTCACCTCCCCTTCCCCTCCCCCCTCACCAACCCTCCTCCCCCTCCCCCTCTAACCCTCCCTCCAGGGTAGTTTTGAAAAACTATTAATGACAAACTTGATTGCCAAATTGCTTAATTAACCAAATGAATAAGATTTTTCATATTAACTGTATTCCCTGTTTTCATGCCCACGGGAGTGGAATTTTAAAGAATCGTTTCGGATGTTTCCATACCTTGACTGAAAGATTATTTACACCAAATTTCGAGTTATCAAGCCCTGCAGTAAAATCCTCCCCTGAAAAATTTTGTACCCCTTTTCATAGCCTTATGGGTAGATCTTCAAAAACCCACATTATTCTTCCTTTTTAGGATTCCGTACATTAAAAGGAAAAAAACGGAACCCTTATAGAATCACTCGTGTGTCTGTCTGTCTGTCTGTCCGTCTGTCACAGTCAATTTGCTCCGAATGTAATGGGCCGATTTAGTTGAAATTCGGTACACATATGAATTTCTGTGACCCAAACACGGACGGGTAATGTAAATAAATGAATTTTGAATATGGGGGTCAGTTTTGGGGGGCAAATAAGAAAATCAAAAATAAAAGTTTTGCAAACTATACCGTGTGACATATCAAGTGAAAGGCCTTACTATGAGAGTATCAAATATATTTTTTTATAATTTTAAAATATTTTTTTTTGAAGTTATTTAAAAAAAAATACAGAAAATAGGTCTTTACCTGTAGATTACAGGAAAACCTATAAGAAGTCTGTGGTCTTAAAATAACATGGTAAATCTCTCAATATTGTGAGTACAAACATACATTTACAGTTGGAATGTACGGGAAAACATGTTTTTCAACTACAATGTTAAATTTGATCTTGGGATAAATTCATCCCAATTACGGAACCCTTCATTGTGTGTGGTCCGACACGCACTTGGCCGGTTTTTGGTCTCAAGTATAAAAATACTGAATTAATCGCGGCGCGACATCGAACGGAACGCGTATGGCATTTTTATACTCGTGATAACTTCGAAATTAAATGTCCCATTCGAATGAATTAAAACGTATATTATTGCTAAATAAATACCCTTGATGATAAAACTATTTATTTGAATAAGAATTAATACTACGATACGAATGTAACCAACTTTTGTTTCTACCGGCGATCTAATTAAATTTACAAAAGCTTCTATTGTGACAACTATGATAGTTAGATATATTGCCTCGCGGATTTTTTTGAAGGTGATAATGAGTACCTACATTAATCATGTAGTACATACTTTTTATGTATCATCAATAGTTTTCTCAGCGCACGCCAAATAATGAATTTAATAGGCAAAATTTTGCTACTTTGGGTTACATTATTGCAATTTTCTTAAGGATCTCTAAGTTTTTTGAAAATAAATTATAGCCTATGTTACTTCCTGATAAATTAGCTTTCTACTGGTGAAAAAATTGTTAAAATCGGTCCAGCAGTTTCGGAGCCTATTTGGTACAAACAAACAAAAAAATCTTTCCTCTTTATAATATTAGTATAGATTATCTGTAAGCCAAATAACAAAACAAACTATATTGTTTCCTTATCGTAAACTGTTACTTTGTTTACACTATGACAATTTAGTATTCCGAGTGCCCATGGTCTCTTTAAAGATATATCATAACATCTGGTTGACACTTCCCGTGACCCAAGGGCTGGCTTTTACCTCAGCCAGAGGCTAAGCATTGCCATACAATGTGGCAATGCCGCCAGTCTCTTGGGTACTTTTGAATTTTTCGACGCCTTGTTTAGTTTGTGAATAGTTTTAGTTTTATGTTAGGATATATTTTTGTTATTTTTTGGTTATTTTTATATTTAGTATTCTATTTTATCAAGCTGACGTTTTCAAGTTAAATGCTGTTCAATATAAAGACAAATGCATACTTTCAAGAAAGTTCTGGATCTCCCCTAGTGCCCTGAAACCGCATAGAGCCTCAAACGGTGTCAGAGCAATAGCAAGTTCCGGCTTGTGGTTCGGGTCCTTGTACATATCTGGAAAATTCTTGTGAAGTTCCTCTGCATGCTCCTGTAATTATACCAATTAAATTATTTTAATAATCTCATCATCTGCCTAGCCTATTCTAAACTGTGTAAGCGTCGGCTTCCAGTGTAGCCGGTTGCAACTGAATACCAGTATTTTAATAATCTATAAAAAACTAAATAAAAGCTTTTAACAACTTTTATTGCTTTTGCAATAACACAATATTTGAAATTTTATTTGTTGTGGTTAGAAATGAAGGCCAGTTGACAGTACATAATAAAACTCAAAATGTTGCTCTAAAATTGTTTAGACAAATGTTTTACAGTTTACAATGGAACTAAATTTACACTATTTTTCATTATTTGCATCAGGCAACTTTATTACTTTACCAAGGCAGGCAGAACAACTAACAGCATTTAAAAAAATATTTAGGTAAAATATATAATTAATTAATAATTTTGAGTACTTACATATGTATAAGTATTATTTACTAACAAAGTATGGAATGTTTTATTCTGAAATAAAATGATTAATAAAAATAATAAAATTTACCTTTTTAGGGTGAGCTTGAATAGACAAGGCCTTTCTAATAGACAATATTTTGAACAGGAACGGCACACCAACACCAAACTTTTTCTTCACTTCAGGTCCTATGGCATCCAAATTGTCTTTGATATACTCAGAGAGCAAAACATCTCTATCAATGATGATTGAAGGTCCATTTGGATGAGTACCCATCCACAACTCTGCATACGGCTTCGACTCATCAATGGCTATGTCTGGATGAGCACTTGACAGTAATTTAGCCACTGTACTATCCAGGCCCAATTTGCCCCAGTCATAATTTTGAACTTTGCACTGTAACTCCATTGCTCTGAAAGGATACATCATAGCTTTTGATAGAAACTTTTTGGAGACTACACTAAGCATTACTTCAGTATAAAATTACTTAGGATTCAATATTGGTACAACAAAAAAAGTTTTAAAACATCATCATTCTCCTGCTCATATCCCAATCTATATGGGGTCGGCGCCACATGTCCTTTTGTTCCATACTTCTCTAGTAGTCGTCATCTCGGTAGTCACCCCCTTTCTAGCCATATCATCCTTCAGTGTTAAAACAGTGTTAGTTATTTTTAAAGATATCTTACTGTTTATAGTTTATTGCATAGTTATAGGTAGGTACTTACTATCAATCTATAATGCTTAAGCAAAAAATCTTTAAATTAAAAATAGAAACACAGCAGTTTCAAACAAAATGATGAGTACCTTTGATAAAGAATGAGTAACTGAAGTGTAATTGTCCACGTTATCACTATCCATTCGTCGAGGCGATCCCATTAAACGACATGATTGTTCTGTGACGACATGGAATTCAAAATAATTATTAGTTCAACAAGAAGAAATTAAAATTGAACTTTTGAAAGATGTAATCAACGAAATGTCAAATCGCCGAGGCCGATGACATTTCGTGATGTTCTGACACTGACACAACTATCTATAATGACAATTATTCTTACGTTCAGAGAGCATGAATTGTTTTTAAAAGTATTTTCTTCGTTAGTATATTTTTGAACTTAGGTAGGAGGAATAGATACCTATTAAAACTCCTACATTTCGCCAGTTATGATAATGTTTCATATAACAGGGAGCCTATATAATTATACCGGGCATAAATCTAGACTCCGGGTTGCTACTGAGAAATTCCTGATGGATATAGGTACCTATATAACACTTCTTTGCCCGACCCATATACTACTATTATAATAATACTGAGCCCGACCCGGGAAACGAACTCGGCAGTAGCTAGCGGCAGACCAACGAGGCAACGAGACATTTATTATTAGGACGCTATTACTAAAAGCTCGTGTTAATTGTGTTGCACACCTATCTTCATTACTTTTCTAGCAACGAGTGACTCTCTATTATGAACAATCTCAAAAACTTTTATGGAACCTATTTTGTATTTACTATGTTCAAAAAGTATGGTGGACAAAAGGAAAAGAAAGAATAACAAACTTAAAAATTAAATTTAAAAACAAATTGACCCTCACTTCTTTTTGCTACTCCATCATCAGACCCTGATTGCCATCTATGTGTAATCTATTCATTGAGACCATTCACCATACTTCTGCTGTAATTTGGTGAAGAAGTTGGGTATCCTGCAAATTCCAGGTAATGCTGCAGCATCAGTTCAAGGTTACTACATATGTTATTCTAATATCATTGAAGTGTAACCCCATAACAGAATACCAAATTTCGACTCGATCGGACCTGTGGAAGATACTAACATCCATTCATTAACCAGAAAAGAGCTGATAATCTTCAAATGGCTGAATAGATTTTCTTAAATCATAGCTAATAAGGATACTTTCGATCAAACAAAACAATAAAAATCTAAATCGATTCAGTCGTTTGGGAGCTACGATGCCACAGACAGATACACACGTTAAACTTGTAACACCCCTGTTTCCGTCGGGGGTTAAAAAAGGGCTGAATTCAGATTCACGAATGCTAGAGTTCCAGAAGCTAACTTTCCGAATTTCTGATATCTACTTAGTGCCGGTAACATGATCCTTTACGGACTTGGTTGGGTTATCTTTACATAACCGGGACCATAGAGTACCGGTCCTTTAGAAGGCGTAAGAGGGGGGCTGGAGCTAACTTGCAGAGGCCCCACAATTTTAAAAGGAATGAGGCACTAAGCGACAATTATCCCTGTACCTATGCACAATGCAAGCGCACCCAAGGACCACCAAGGAACATGAAAACAAACAAATTGGGCTATGGGTTTGGGTGGCTAAAGTGAACTGGTTACTTAGAACTATGGAAGGACTAGGTCCCCTGCCTGACCGATGACAATATAATATTCACGGAGAAAAGGCAGGGAATGCACACTAATGGGCCGGTCGATAGCACATAGTGTCGTAGCGACAAGAGCGCAACATGTCCTGAGGTGCATAAGAGGAGTAGAGAAGTATTCTGCAGTACGGCTATCAGGACAATCCCGGAAGTACGGTCATGATCCCTACCAGCATCTTAGGATTCTAGGATCTTAGGATTTTTTAGAGTTCCGTAGTCAACAAGGAATTATAGTTTCGCTATGTGCGTCCGTCTGTCTGTCCGTCCGTCCGCAGCTTAGCTCAGAGACCCTTAGTATTAGAAAGCTATAATTTGGCATGGATATACATATATTCATTACGCCGACAAAGTGGTAAAATAAAATCATGAAAAAAAAAATTTTTAGGGTACCTTCTGTACACGTAAAGTTGGGATGTTTTTTTTGTTCTCATCTACCTGAAATATTAAGCTTTAAAGTGCTAACTTTTGTTAGAGTCAAGTGTCCACCCCCCTGCCAGCTAAACGGTTAGTTTTGGATAGGTGACAAAATTCACGGTAGTAGTATACATAACGAAATTAAAAGGAAAACTATCACAGCTAAGTAGGCTTTTCAAGTTTAAGTACGAGTAATAGTCAACCGACTTGTAAAAACTTGGAACAGTAAAAATTTCGTACAAATTCCATTAAAAATTACTTACATAACGTTGGTAGTTGTATAAAACAGGTAGTAAATATAAGTTTATAAAAATACACAAAAATAAAATCATAACATTCTTATTAATAATGATTTCTAAATTAATAATATTTACGCTCAAATAACGACTGGCGGAGGCGTGCACTACGGAACCCTATTACTGCGCGTGTCCCGATAAGCACTTGGCCGGTTTTTTAAAAAGAAGCTTCTCATCAATGTTCAGTCCTACCTGCCAATAAAGGCAAGCCAGAGCTGAGGAACAAGATTTCTCCCGGGAGATAGGGTCCGTGGGGTCGCTACTGCCCAACAGCTCGCCACATACTGCCCTGCAGGTTTATGTATCTCTCTTGGTCTGGCTCTTCGTCCTAGACCAGCACCCTAATTGCGTAACACATTATCAATCGGAGTTGGTTTCATTTTAACAGTTCAACAACATTCATTGCGTTATTTACGTTGTCGAGCAGACAAATTTTTCGAACATATGAAGCAATGGATTAGCAATTTGTTTCAAAATGAAACCAACTCCGATTGATAATGTGTTACGCAATTAGAGTTCTGTTTCAGCAAAGTAAACTCTACTGGCACAGACCTAAAATTCAGAAGCGCGCAAGCCCCACCACGGTGTCAAAGTAGAGATACGGCGGTGAGATAAGTAATAAATTAATAATTGATTATTATAATTTTAAAAATGTTTTTCATATATCTTGGGATCCTGCACCCTAATTGCGTAACACATTATCAATCGGAGTTGGTTTCATTTTGACAGTTCAACAACATTCATTGCGTCATTTACGTTGTCGAGCAGGCAAATTTTTCGAACATAAAAGCAATGGATTAGCAATTTGTTTCAAAATGAAACCAACTCCGATCGATAATGTGTTACGAAATTAGGGTGCTGGGGTCACAGACCTTTGCAAGGCATACGAGTGGCCGAAGCCAACTCTCAGAGGTCTGTTAGTCAATTTTAAACGATGAGGAGACACCAAACAACGATTATCCCTGTATGCACTATGCAAGTGCACCCAAGATCAACCCCCGATTGGTGCAGGACTATTGCAGAACATGGAACAAAACATATTGGGCTATGGGTTTGGGTGGTTATAGTGGATTGGGTAACTTGAACTATGGAAGAACTATGTCCCCTACCTGACCAATGTTGGGTTATATTATACATGGATAAAATGGGCCCCCGGAAACAGTCGTTAGCACATAGTGACGTAGCGACATGAGGGCAACATGTCCTGAGATGCTTGAGGAGTAGAGAGAGGCTATCAGGACCATCCCGGAAGTACGGTCAAGGTCACTACCAGCATCTTACTGAATACTTCATTCCTCCGAGCACGTTTACTCTTGAGAATCTTCACTCAAGCCGGCCAGTGAGAGAGGTGGGAGCTCTAGATGGTTGGTTGGGTTCCTCGTCAAGTCGTCAGTAATCACTCAGGCCGGCCAATAAAGGCAAGCCAGACGTGAGGAACAAGATTTCTCACGGGAGATAGGGTCCTTGGGGACGCTACTGCCCAACAGCACGCCACATGCTGCCCTGCGGGTTTATGTATCTCTCTTGGTCTGACTCTTCATCCTAAACCTGTTTCGGCAAAGTAAACTCTACCAGCACAGACCTAGATTTTAGGAGCGCGTAAGCCCCACCACGACGTCGATTGTATTTTTAGTACAAAAAATACAATAACAATAATAATCACCCACTGACGTAGGTAGGTTTCTCTACGTCGACGTCGTAGTGGGGCTTGCGCGCTCCTGAAATCTAGGTCTGTGCTGGTAGAGTTTACTTTGCCGAACTTGCCTTATAATTTTACATGACATCATAACTGTTTGCCCCGAAAGAATAGGCAGAAGTTACTTTCGTGGCTGACCATACCTACCTATGCTATGTGTGTTTCAGGGGCTCAGAGAAAATAAAACCATATTATATTTATTTAAAAGATAGTAGCCACAGTCTGTCATGGATTTAAATGAAACGTGGTGAATGGCAAACTTGAGAACGAACGAAATAGATGACATATTTCTTGGCAACTCCTATCCACGTTCATTTAGTTAAACCCATGGGACTGTATTAACTTTTTATTCTATTTGTTTTCTTCATAATCCACAATGTCATTACGAAGGCTTTCTTCTGACACACGAGGAGCTGAATTCACAACTAATTTTGTGTTATGCTTAGATCCACTGTCAACAACATCGTTCAAATTATTCGGTTTCAACTTGGTCTCCAGCAATTTAGAATTTTTCATTATTTTGGATGGTATTGCAAATCCAGTGAGACCTCTGTTAGTAATTTCAACATTTGGTGCATCTTCAAAGGGTTCGCAAAAACTAGGATCGCCTACGTAGGAGCTTCCAGCATCATACTTGCCACTTTGTCTGATATTTTTATCAGAAGGACCATTATACTTTAATTCTATTTCCTTAAGGTCTAGATAGGGATATTTTTTCATTATCACGAGTTGTTCATACTGACGGAGGTCTTCTTCACTCAGATAATTCCTATCATTCCAATGTGCCTTAGCAGTTTTAGAAATGTCTTGTTTAGAGTCTAGTCTTTTAGATGAGTCGTTGTCCAACTTATTGTCATTGTCGTGGTGATCGCTCCTAGCACAAATCCGTGAACCTGCAAGTAGGTAATAGAATGTCATTATGTAGGTATGTCCATTTTTGTTTTCACTGGAACGTGTACCTAAGTAATGTAGGTAATATATTTTATTATTGGTCTACAAGTCTACAAAACAGTTGGGTACGACATAGGCTATCGAATGAATTGCGATTTGAACCTTGAGCCGATTTTCCGATGTTTTATTGCACTGCTCATAAACCTAGATGAAAATTGCTGTAAATATATGGAACTGTATGTATACTAAAGAAAATACTTACGATTGTCGTAAATATCTACGAACACGTTTGAGCCCTCCCTGTGAAACGGAAAAGTGTAGTTGAAAGTAAGGCACAACAACATACATAAAATGGTTAAAACCGCAGCATTTCGTTGCATTATATTGCAGTTCATTAAATATTTACACACTGAATTCAATAAAGAATCCCGAATCGACTTCGATCATATAACTTGTGACATGACGAACATTTTCGAACATTTAATTTGTTGAAACGTCAATCGCGTGTAAAGAGTTTGGTAGCATGCATGTAGCATGTGGTTGTGTCACATTGCTCACAGACTACGTAGGACATTCTGTTCTTTTTTAGGAAAAATATTGAAACACGCACGCAGCTTTCGGTTATTTACTGTTAGCTTGCTATATCTGTTTACCTTGGTACGCACGGCTACAGATCAAGCTATACATTTCCAGTATAAGCTGATCTCGCATTGTATAGGATTTCCTTACAATGAGAGGTCAGTGTAAACTGGAAGGTATAGCTTGATGTGTAGCCGTGTGTACGTAATACTTGTACTTTGTGGCTCTTATAGTTGAACCCTATCTGGTAAATCTATCAGTTCGAGAAAAGGCGTAGCCAAAATAATAGATTTCCTCGGATATTTAAATCCTAGAGTGGCTACAGCTGGATAATCTAAAAAAATGCCAATGTATAGCTACACTCCTACCAACTTATCTGTGAAATGGCGAAAATTGGAACTACGGCCGTCATGTTGAAATGTCTTCGATTGTGCCGACGCATGTCATTTGATTGTGTCGACGCATCGACCGTGGCGTCCTCTTTCAGTTCACCGATAAGTTGGTAGGACTGTACTTACCTATGACTTACCTATACCACAGTCTATACTATCTATGGTCTAAACATCATGCTGTCGTCCGACGAAGCCCGAGCTACAAACGAAGTTCGGCGAACTTCGTATGTAGTTCGAGCTGAACTTCGTATGTACCTCGGGCTCTCGTCGGACTACTGTATGATGTTTAAATTGTGCCTAAATACCTATTATATGAAACATGCAGGAGCATATTTTACGGTAAGTGTACATGACCTACTACTATCTTAAAATAAAAATATGTCAGTACCTACTGTAAAGAATGTAGGCACCTACGAAATAATTAAAATAATACTTAAGAGATAGTAATTAACTTATTTGTTTATACCAAATTAGGACAAGGAGTAACTTTGTCTCTCTTGTAATCCCGCCTAGAGGGTCGGCTTTATAAAAATCAAGCGTCCCCATTGGTCGTCACTCACCCTTTCCCCAGCATTCCCGCACGGGATGAAGAGGGTGTGAGCTGGGGGCGGGGCGGAGTTCCTCTGGGATGTCAGTATGCACCTGACGCTGTCAATTGACCAATCTCCCGTAACCGGATAACACGTGTGCTGTACGGCAATAAACACGATGAGTGAGGAAGTCGAGGAGAATGGTCAGACGGACGCGAAAACTGTGCAAACGCTTCAAGCACCGCGACCGTCTTCTCCGAGGAAATTCTTTGCGCGGATTTACGGTCACCTGGAGGAGCCTAAGAGGCCGAGTGTGGTGGAGAACGTGGTTCGAGGGGTTCCGGAGTTCGAGAGCGACTCCTCTTCGGACGTGGAGATAGGCGAGAGTGAGGGATCCCCCGAGATGCAGCCTAGGGATCCTCCGATGTGGCCGGCGCCGCCACCGCTGCCCCTGTGTCCTCGCCCCATGCTGCTGCCGCACCAACAGCTGGCCTTTGGAGCTGGTCTTGCTGCTTTCTGTGAGTTAATATTGCCCGATAAATATCTCTTCCATTTAGAGTGGTTAAAGGGCACAAGCCGAAGTTCGTACAGTCAGCAACAAAAGTCGATTAACACTTGCAGTTTTTTATTCTTAATTATTAAGAAGTAGCTACCTACCTGCTTATCATTTTAAGAACATTAACTCTTAACAGTTAAACGAAAAAAAAGCAGTTTATCGAATCATTTTGTGTTAATTTAAATGTTGTGAAAAGGTAGCAGTGATAACCGACTTCTGTTGCTGACCGTACCTATTCGAATAGGTACGAACTTCGGCAAAACTTTTGCTATTTTAACTAGAAAATGTATACGAACAAAAACGTAAGAGACTCCTGCCAGATAACGCAGAATCCTTAGTGTTTTTGCACCATACTTATATAACCTGCCCTTGATATCTAGATCTAAATTTTAAATACAGTAAGACTAAGAATTAATAGGTTTAACAGTTTTATAAAAATTAAAAATAGTGATTTTTGGCGATAACTTTTTCAATGTTTAGCTTAGATGTCAAAATTCTGATAATGTTTAGAATACTTACCTATTTACATTGAATTGTTGAATAGTAATAAATATCTACAGAAATCAGAATTATTTATTTGTATAACATAGGTTAAAGCTCCAGGGGCCGTACCTACTAAGTATGACGTGAAAAAAGATCATAGATCCATCATGGTTCCGTTGAAAAAAAAGAATGGTATAGGTCGTATACATATAGCTCCGTCTCTCTCTCACACTGGAACCATGATGGATTTATTATATTTTTTCACGTCCCAGGTCTTATATAATAACTAGCTTTTGCCCGCGGCTTCGCTCGCGTGTAATTCGGAAATTATCCCAGGGGGATGTACTACCGGAATAAGAATTATCCGATGTTCGAACCCAGGTCATCCGTTAAGGCTTGAAAAGGTAACAAATAGACAGAGAGACAAATAATAAATTCAAATAATCTTTTTTATACCTACATAAAACAGGTTTTTATGATTCCAAGGCCCGCTTGCACCAAAAACCATAAATACAGTTAACGCTGAACATGTTTAAAACATCATTCCATCCCTGACAACTTCAAAATTAACAGAAATAGAATAATGATAAGTATTCGTTTAGCACTCAACGTATTTTGTTATTTGCGGTGCTAGTGGGCCTAAAATCATAATTATTAATTTTAATATGATCATCATTAATTTTTGTGATTGACTACCATTGACCCCGTAGCCCGTAAGTGAATGTGTGAAGTGTTAGCCAAGTTATTTTTATGACTGTAAATTGTAATAACATTTGACCGAGTAGATCGAGTTTAACGAAATAAAGACTACTGATAGGTAATAAGTACTTACCTACACAAAAGTATCAATATGACATGTGAATTTTAAAATCATCCCCTATTTTACCCCCTTGAAAAAACGCTGAAACACGTTCTTTATTTCTTACCAAAAACTTAAATTTTTATTTCCATATCCCTAACCTATGAAATGCTAGGTTTTCCATAGGTAGGTACAAGCTTTCATCCCCTATTACATCACTCCCTTTACGTTTATTTTTAAAACAAAATGTAGCCTATGACCTTTCCTAGGATGCCATCTATCTCTTTGCCAAATTTTATCGAAATCCGCTCAGTGGTTTAGGTGTGAAAAGGTAACATACAGACTGAGTTACTTTCGAATTTATAATATTAGTATGGATTTATAATAAAGTTTATTCTGTAAACAGGATATCGGAATCACTTAAAAACGGAGGAAAAAAAAAGCTAGATGGAGTCGACATAATTCCTATCTGACTATTCCTGAGAAGAAATGACAAAACAAACTCAGGGATCAAAGTCTCTTTTCAAAGTCCAGACATAATCTTGGTCAGATTATGTGAGGACCAGCAGATTAGCGTCAGAAATGGTTTCTTGAGAAAAGAATCACACAAATTTAAGTGGACCCGTCCAGTCAGTGCAAGCATTTGTCAGACTCAGTAATCGTATAGCTCAACTCAGAAGCAACCTAAGGAGCTCAACGACTCGACGAACAATATCAAAGAAAGAACATTTGGGCACGCCGCATAAAGTACTCAAACTGCCAGACTATATTAGTACCGCGTTTCAAACCTTGCTAACTTTGACACCCCCTGAAATATAGTCTGTGAGGGGTTGTATTTAAAAAAAATAAAAGTGTTAATCTTTATTATTTACTGAAGCAAATATTGCCAAGTTTCAAGTTTATTAATTCAAGGAATAAGATTTTTCATACAAACAATATCCCCCCTTTTCACTCTCTTAAAGGTCGAATTTCCAAAAACCCTTTCTTAGCGGATGCCTAGGTCATAATAGCTACCTGTGTGCCAAATTTCAGCCCAATCCGTTCAGTGGTTTGAGCTGTGTGTTGATAGATCAGTCAGTCAGTCAGTCACGCTTTCCTTTTATAGATATAGATATGCTGCGCTATGTTTTGTCATTGATGATATACAAATATCAGTGAAGACTATAAAAAAATAAAAACAAACAATAAAAAAAAACAAATAAACAAATACTTAACAAACAAAAAGTAAATGCTTATGATTTTATTTTAGTAGGTAGGTACTGGTTTACTATTTTAGTCAAAACAGTTGAACTAGTTGAATAATTTCTTATAAGTATCGAATGTTCGTTATTTGAACCGAATATCGGCCGAAGTTCGGTTAAACCGCATGTGAAACGAATTTCGGCCCTTACCTAATTTACACCTCTTTGAGGCACCTCAAAGTGATAACGCCAAGAGAAGGTAGGTCAACATCCTAATTGCGTAACGCACTATCAATCACAACGTGAATGATTCTGAAGGATAGGTATTGCTATTGCTAGTCCATTCCTTCCCCTAACATACCTATCTGGGATTAATAATTGATAACCGATTCAACTGGAGTTGTTTGCAGCAGTTACGTGCGATACTCACCAAATAGGTTTAAAGAATTTATTCTCATAAGAACTTAAATAACAGTTCGCTTAAAATGAGATACAAAGTGCTTACATCTACGTAAAATAAATTATCATATTTGCCTCTGGGGTGTTGGTGACGTTATAGGGTACATACATGTTTCTTGAGTTTTTTCTTAAATATATTTATACTATCACACTTCTTTAAATCTTCCGGTAAATTGTTGAACAGCCGTGCTCCCTCAACTAATATTGTTTTTTTGCCGTAATTAGTCCGCGCCCGTGCTGTCATTAGTTGAAACTTGTTTTTACTTCTTGTGTTGTATGTTGTTGTCTTTTTATGTAGTTGTATGTTTGATTGTACGGAATTTGTGGTGATTTTTTTTATGAGAATGCAGGTGTAATATGTGTAAAGTTGTGTGAGATTTAGTAAATTAGTTTTTTCGTATAATTTTTTTGTTGGATATAAATAGTTATAATGAAATAGTACTTTGATAATTTTGTTTTGTAATCTTTGTAGTGAGTTTAGATTCGATTTAGCTGCTGATCCCCATATTTCAATTAGATATTCAATGTTCGATTTTACTAAGGAGTTATATATAATTAGTCGTACTTTTATCGGAATACAGTTTATAACTTTTCGTAACGCTCCTAATAGCGACGTTAATTTTGCTTTGACATGATCGATGTGCAGCTTCCAAGTAATTTTGTCATCTACCCACAGTCCGAGATATTTTTCGTGACTAGACCGTTTGATTATTTCTCCGTTGATCGTAAGTGGTGAGAACTCCGGTATCGGTTTATTTTTCGCAGAGAAAATCATAAATGACGTTTTTGAGGTATTAATAGTCAACAAGTTGTATTTTAACCATTCGTTGAGTAGGTCAAGGTCTTTTTGAGCATCAGTTATGATGTTTTGCAAAGATTTGTCAAAGTAAAAAAGGCAAGTGTCATCTGCGTATAACGTTAGGTGTCCTGTCAGCCCTATTTTATCAATGTTATTAATGTAAATTAGGAATAGTAATGAGCTAATAATTGAGCCTTGTGGACATCCGTATGTTATGTTTTGCATCGAGCTAGTGAAGTTATCTATCTTAACAACTTGTTGTCTATTTTGTAAATAAGAACTGAACATACTGAGGGCGCTGCCTGTAATACCTATATTACTCAATTTCTGTAGCAACTTTTGATGGCTTACTGTATCGTAAGCTTTTTTTAGGTCAATGAAGATACCCACCACAAGGTTCTTTTGATCAATATGAGTTTTTATTTTAGTTATTAAATCTACTGAGGCTGTGAGAGTACTTGATTTATGGCGGAAACCATATTGCTGGTCAATTAAGAATTTTTTCTCAGTCAAATACGCGTTTAGCCGGTTGTATAACACTCGTTCGAAAATTTTAGAAATTACGGGTAAGACTGACACTGGTCGATAGTTGCTGGGGTCAGATCTACTTCCAGATTTGTAAATCGGAGTGACCCTCGCAATTTTAAGTGAGTCGGGGAAAATACCTCGTATTAAACACATATTTATACAGTTGGTTAATCTTTCGATAATTATATTTTTAAGACATTTAATGGCTTTTGTGCTGATACCATCCAAACCTGTACTAGTACTGCTATCAAGATTGTCAATAATTTTAGATATTTCATCTGTTTTACAGGGGGAAAGCTCATTCAGAGTTATGTCATGTGTGTAATTACTGTCGTACATGAGAATATTGCCTGTGTTTATGTGGTACTCGTTAGGTATTTCGTTAGCTAAGTCCGTGCCTATTGATGCAAAAAATTAATTAAATACGTTGCAAATTACATTACCGTCTGTGATAACTCCCGAGTTCGACATTAGTTTGGGTGGAGCACTGCTGTCTTTGATTTTATTCGCTGCTAAGTTATTAATGATTTCCCACATTTTTTTAGGTTGTTTGTAGCTGTTATGGAATAAGTTGTGGTAGTAATTTTTCTTCTGTGTTTTTATTAGGTTTTTTACTCTGTCTTGTTCTTCTCTAAATTTCTTCTGTAGCTTGTCGTCTTTTGGTTGAGATTTTCTTTGTTGCCATATGTGATTTCGTAGGTTGATTGAGTCTATGATATTTCGGTTTATCCAGTCTTCTTGAGGTAGGTTCAGGATTTTAGTTTTATCTTCTTTATTTTTGTTTATTTGTTCTGAGATAAATGTTTCTAAGTAGTAGTAGTCGTTTTCGTTATTAGTATAGTTTGCTGTTAAGGTACTGTTGTATAATTTTTCATTGTTAAGTGCTTTGTATTGGATCCTTTTGTTTATCTTTGGTGCCAAGCTGCCTATCTCCAGGAACATTTGTTTATGATCTGATAGGCACGAGTCTATTACAGAAATGCTGAATGAGTGATTGCTTAAGTTCGTGCATATGTGATCCAGTATAGTGTTTGTAGTGCTGGTTTCGCGGGTACTGTACAGTTTATTTATTTTATTTAATATTTCGTATCCGCTTTCTTTTATTTCATTTAGGTATCTTGTGACGTGACTATCTTTACTAAGTAGATCGATATTAAAGTCTCCGAAAACAACCGTCCTCTTTCGTCGCTCCAATTGTGAGGTATAAGTTTCTAAGAAGTTGTTTACATTGGTTTCACCTGGTTTATATATCGCTCCGATGTTTAATGATAGTCTGTCTATGTGTATCCATAAGTAGTGGTTACCATTTTGGTATAAATCTTCTGTTATTTCGTGTTTGATACTTTCGTGTACATATATTGAAACGCCGCCGCCTTTGCGATCTTGCCTGTAGTTATAAATATGTTTATAGTGAGGTAGCTGATATAATTTTGCGTCCGCTTCCGAAGTAATCCACGTTTCAGTAAAAATTAGTAAGTGTATATTCTTTGGTGTTGCTTTTATTATGCATTTTATTTCGTCAAGTTTGCCAGTCGTGCGTATGCTGCGCAAATTCGCATAAAAGAATCGCAACGAGGACGGATGGGACGGTATATCTTCGTATCTACTTACTAGTTGATGGTTTAGTCTAGTCGTGTATTTTTCATTTTGTATTGAGGCGTTTATTGGTTTTTTTGGTTGGTTTTGTTTAATGTGATGGTTGGTATTCCCTTTATGTATTTAATAATGAGGTCTCTTTCACCATCTTCAATACGTTTGTTTAGCTCTTCTTTCAATAATTGTAATTACTGTCTTTGTGCTGGGGTCTGGTCTGCGTAAATCTGAAAATTGTCTTGTAGATTTTTCTTATTCCTTAGTAGGTATTTTGGTACATCTGTATGAAACAGACTTTTAATGGTCTGTTTTTGTTTGGGATATATTTCCCAAGTCTGATAGTTTTAACTGGTTTAGGGCAGTCTTCGTACAACAATGTAATTATTTTCATAACTTCATTATTGTCGTGATTTCGTCTGGTGTTTATGTTTCTTTCGTTAATTTCTGGTATACCCACAATAACGATGTTATTCTCGCGCTCATATCGGTCTTTTAGCTCGCGGATGAGGTTTTGGTGGTATAAGACAGGCGACAAATCCATTATAATGCGCAATATACCTACCGTACAGAACCCGCCTTCAAATGTACACAGCCCTTGCTGAGTCCATAATCTCCTATGGACGCACCACATGGACGCAGATTTAAAACTTACCTAGATAAAATACATAATTTGCAAACACGTTTGTTGAAACTTGTAGTAAGTACCAAACTATGTAAAAAATGAATAACTACCAAAACAATAAGCCGACGTTCGTACGGATGTAAAAATAACGCGGCGATTTTTTTTTCGCGCACTGGACTTTCAACACTCTGCTTAGCGCCGAGAGTTGAAAATCCAACAGTGTACTTTTTCGAAGCGCTGCTGGGACGCACTCTGTTGTTGAGGTTGGGTTCTTAATGCTCGGCTCAACACCGAGAGTTGAAAATCCAGTGCGCGCTAAAATCCCGCCGCGATATTTTTACGTCCGTGCGAACGTCGCGTCGGCTTACACAGAGTTATTTAAACATTGCAAAGTACGTTATTACCTGATCTAGCGCGCGCTGAGTAGGTATCTGTTCCTCATAGAACATTTTGATAACAGTTATATTCAAATTCCAGTTAAATTTGACGTGAATACACGACAGGCCAAATCTAAATTATTTCAAGTGCCACGCAAAAATAACTTATATGGGAGGCGTGCCGCTTCTTTCTTAATACCAAATTTATTAACCCGTCGCGCGCTAATTAGCAGACACAATTGAAATTCTATTGTTATCTGTACACATGGTGTGCAATCGACATTTTAAGAGTTACACCAAATAGGTACCTGTAGTCATTAAAGTTTCAATGAGTAGTAAAAACATAAAGCGTAAGCTGAAAGAGAGAGAAATGATGTAATGCTGTAAAACAGCTGTTATTCTGTTCATAGCACGTTGATCGGATGCTAAGCAGGGTCTAATTGTGTGCTTAGTTACACTTATACTCCATTTACAATAACATTAGACATTTAAACAAATCTTTTCTACAGTCTGTTCAACCGATTTTGACTTCTATTCCGTAAGCTTAAGGATGGTATTAAAGGCAAAAAAGTGGTTACAATACCAACTGTTTACTGCAGCTGCCATTTGTCATACCACCAACGCAATAGAAGTCAAAATCGGTTAAACGGACTGTAAAAAAGATTTGTTTAAATGTCTAATCTAATATGTGTAGGTATTGTAAATGGAGTATAAGTAAAATAAGTATGTAAGAAACTTGTAATTTATATAAAAAACTTTTTTACAAAAAAAAAAACAACCGACTTCAAAAAAAATACCGCAAAGTGAAAAATAATTTTAATTTCGGAAGTCGGTGTCTTTGGATCTGTATATTAGCTTTTTGCCACCGACTTCCGAAATTAAAATTATTTTTCACTATGTAGCATTTTTTTTGAAGTCGGTTGTTTTTTTTTTTTGTAAAAAAGTTTTTTATTTTTCACATTTTAGTGGGTCAGTCTGTAATTTATCTAAGTTAAAATAGCCTAATGTCAACTGCTCATCACCTTTTATAAAATATTGCTTTTCCCGATACAAGGACGTTAATTTTTGAAGAGTTCTCCCAGTAAGGAACCAGGAGAACTGGAACTGATGGTGAAGTCACCATCAGCTACACTTCAACATACCTATGTATTGTGACGAGCATAAATTGCTTAGTAATAATCGAATCGCAATCCGTGAAATACGAATTATTGAGTAGTTCCGATGGCCATCTGTGGTCTTCCTCATCAGTTCCACTTCACCGAATGGTGCTTTCCGGGAGCAAATGCATGAGCTACTATTTGAAGGTTCCCCTCGATTTCTCTGAGATGCCATCATCAGATCCTGGTTTCCTTATCATGGTACCACCCTTGGAATATCTCCTTTACAACAAAAAAATAATAATTAAAATCGGTTCATAAACGACGAAGTTATCCGCGAACACAAATAAAAAAAAAAGTTAAAAAAAAAATATATAAGGTCGAATTGAGAAACCTCCTTTTTCGAAGTCGTTTAAAAATAAATAAATAATAATAAGGTTCGAAAAATTTGTCTGCTCAACAACATAAATAACGCAATAAATGTTGTTGTACTGTCAAAATGAAAGCCATTGTATTGTAAGTGTGTTATGCAATTATCCCGCAGATCCTATTAACAACAGTCGTCGAACTATCCACATACATTTAAATTTAACTTCCATGTATTATGGGCCAAAGTTTCGCATGATCACCTCAAAGGCGACAATCGCATAGCACGGCTCACGACTCGATCGCACAATGTTCGTTTGTCACTAGCTGCTCTCTCACAGGAATATTTTCTTAAGTGAGCATGCTTAAGTTTTGTCCATAGTACCTGGGCATCTTCAAGTCGAGAGTGCTTAGCTTATCTGTTTCTGGGCAAGCCTACACATTGACGACCGCAATCGCTTATCATCTTGTGAGATACCTATAATGGTCAAACGTGTGACTATCAACTGTAGGTAAATAACTCGGGATTTGTTTTATAAAACTTAGAAGTTTCTTTATAGTTAATAAAAAGAAAAACCATTTGTCTCCAAAAGCTTCATAACTTTTGGCCTATTATTTTAAAATGTTAACCGCATAGATATATGAAAGAAGTTTTTTATATTTCTATGGTTAACCGTGATACCGTGATGGTAACGAACAAGTGATTTTAAAATCATGTCAGTCATTAACAAACTACCCGAATAAAAAGATAAACATAGGCAGTCATGGGAACTACCGACAGAAGAGCAAAACTTAAAATTATGAAATAAGTGTTTTTTTTTCAAATTAATTGTCATCGAAAATTAAAATTTCACAAGTAATTTGTAAATTAAAATTATTGAGTAGGTACTTACGCGTTTACGCGTAATGTCGTCATTGCAGCGGCACGTCGTAAAATAATAATCAAAATCATAAATCTTTAGATATTTATTTCAACATCATATCATCATCATGCCTAAATTGCGCAATCTTAAATAGAGAAAAGTGTCTGAGGTACCTACAGATCACCCGGTTCTTTTACATTTTAATGTTAATTGTTAATTCACAAAATGGTTAGAGTCAAGATATTATATTATAACATAATACAAGTCTGAAATCGGAATTAGGTAAAAGCAGAACCTACAAGATTAAAAGAAAATTTTAAAAATGTAGGTACTACATGTTATTAACCCTCGCGCACTGAGGGTTCCGTAGTGCTATTCTGCAAACATCTCACCGTGATAACTTAGGTGAAGTGAGTGTGTAGTGAGCTGTCACTCCAACTGATGCTAATAGGGGTTGACACTATTGACAGCTCACTTTAAGATCACTTCACCTAAGTTTTCACGGTGAGATATTTACAGAATAGCACTACCGTACCGATTTCTGAAAGTGTGCTATTTACAGACATCGTTTTATTTTTCCTGTAATCTTTACATAAACTTCTATCACATAGAATAAATTTAGATTTTTCTCTATGGATACTTCGGAGATAAGGGAGCGGGGCGGTATTTTTTTAAAGTTTTTCATCAAAAGTCGAAAACTATGGGGCCAAAAAAAAAGAAAAAAAATGTTTGGGAATGTGCAAACAGAGTGCTCTTTCATATGATACCCCACATGCCCTAGTAGCCCCTCTTTGAAGTTTTAAGACCCCCTTAAGAACCATATTGCAAATAAGAAAGAAAATAAGTATACAAATTTTATTTGCAACAGGGACTGACTTGCAAAAAAAAAATATGTATATTTTTATTTCTTTCTTATTTGCAAAATAGTTGGGCAAATGTCATCTAAAACTGTTCCAAATTACAAGCAACATTAGTTCTTGAGATATCCAGTTGTGACAGACAGACAGACTGAGTCCCTTTTTACCATTTTGGTACGGAACCCTAAAAATCCCGGTTCAGCTCCTCAGTCGCATCGGAAATGTTATCAATACTTGCCTAGCTGTAAAGCTGCAAATCATAGAAAAGATAAAGAGGTCTCTTCAATCACTTTATCTGTTCTGTGCTGCAAATCATCAGCATAAAGACGATACCTACGCAGTCCGAAGCACGGTGTTAATAATATTATTGGGATTTTGAATCTAGTAAACAGTGGGTGCCGATTAAATAATTTAAGCGGTATCTAAATATAGACTACATAGCATTTACAGTGCTCTAAAATAATTTATTCTAACCCTAATAAAGGTTCAGATGAAATAAAATAATTATTTCTAGAATAATCCTCGTTCGTAGCACCGCGGTCTACGCGGGATCTTAGGCGTGCTATGAAATATCAAGAAAGCCTTTTGCAAAATTCTGTTGATATATTCGCTTATCATTTTTGGTATCATATCATAAAAAGTAGGTACTTGAGCGACCGAACTCTACCTACTCGAGTGAAAATAGAGATTTTTCCCAGAAATGAGACCTAAATAGATCTATTGGTTGGGGAAAAAGTCTTTTCGCATTATAGTATGTATGAACTTAAAATAAAATCTCTTTGGCTATACTATTTGTATCTGGCTGGTTTTGGTATCATTGAAAGTTTAAATTTTAAAGAACATAATTCCAAATTCAAATTAGGAAAATGTGTGATTTTCATTTGTTTTTCGTACTGTCAAGATGAGTGAATCTAATGAAGAAATTCGATACATTTTAAAATTTTACTACAAAAAAGGTAAAAATGCAACGCAAGCCGCGAAAAAAATTTGCGATGTTTATGGACCCAGTGCAGTGTCTGTGAGAGTAGCACAAATTTGGTTTAAGCGTTTTCAATCCGGAAATTTTGATGTCAAAGATGCACGTCGCTCTGATCGCCCTATTACGGATAAAATGGATGCCATTTTTGAAAAAGTGGAGCAAGATCGGCATATCAGTAGTTACGACGTAGCTGAAGAACTGGGAATTGAGCACAAAACAGTTGTGGCGCATTTGAAAAAAACTGGGTACACAAAAAAGCTCGATGTTTGGGTACCTCACGAGCTCACTGAAAGAAACCTAATGAATCGTGTACTCATTTGTGATTCTTTATTACGACGTTTGAAACCGAACCATTTCTGAAGAAGCTGATAAGTGGTGATGAAAAGTGGATCACATACGACAAGAAAGTGCGAAAAAGGTCGTGGTCAAAGGCCGGTCAGGCTTCACAGACTGTGGCGAAACCCGGGTTAACTCGCAACAAGGTGATGCTGTGTGTGTGGTGGTATTGGAAGAGCATTATTCATTATGAGCTGTTACCACCAGGCAGGACCATCGATTCTGAACTCTACTGCGAACAACTGATGAGATTAAAGCAAGAAGTTGAGAGAAAGCGGCCGGAATTAATCAACAGAAGGGGTGTGGTTTTTCATCATGATAACGCTAGACCTCACACATCTTTAGCCACTCAGCAAAAATTAAGAGAGTTTGGCTGGGAGGTGTTAATGCATCCGCCGTATAGTCCTGACCTTGCATCTTCAGATTTCCACCTGTTTCGGTCTCTTCAGAATTCTTTAGGCAGTGTCAGGTTAACATCACGAGAGGACTGGCAAAACCACTTGTCGCGGAATTTTGATCAGAAGTCCCAAGATTTCTATAGCAATGGGATCATGTCCCTACCTACAAGATGGCAAAAAGTTATCGAACAAAATGGTACCAACATACTTTAGATAAATGTAAATAATGTATATTAAAAAATGTTTTGAATTTTCTTAAATAATGCGAAGAAACTTTTTCCCCAACCTATTATTTTGGTAGCAACTTAAAAAAAAAACACTTTGTTACTGCTCAAACATTGAAATTACAAACAAAAAGAGTTTAATTGTTAGTAGTTGTCAATACGTTAACGTTTTTGTGTCACCAAAAACGTTGGTTCGGTTCATGTCAGTGATGCCCAAACAGCCTTCTCGATTTGTAAAACCATTTCGGTCTTATTACAAAACGAGGTTTTTCTTCTGTCATGGTTTAAACCATAGAGCCAGTTTTTGTAATAAGAACCTAGCTGTGATAGAAATACAGTTCTTTATACAAAACTGGCAATTTAGTCCGGTACTAAGTTGTCAGTTTGTAAAACTGACATCTCAATGTGTCGGAATAAAGTTCGAAATTCAAAAAAGGGTCCATGGTTTAAACCTGGGTTTGAAGATGAACCTTGTTTTGTAATAAGACGGCATATGTTTGTCATCAGTTCTAATTTCTCATCAGGGGCCTTACTATGGACGTGAAAAAATAACATGGATCCATTATAGTTCTGTTGTGAAAAAAGGATGGTGCGATGGTGGTGTGTATAGGTTGTATATAGCTCCATCTTTCTCTCACACTGATCCATGATGGATCCATGATCTTTTTTCACGTCATAGTACGGCCCCAGACCAGACCATCAAATGTACAAAAATTTATTAACCTTTTACCTACCTTTTAAAACCAGTACCTATGTGATTACGTTTAACTGTTTTATAAGTAATTTAAAATGGGAGACAGCAATGAGGCTTTTTTATGACAGTTGATATTTAGTATTCACATCAATAGATGGCGCCTGGAAAAACTAATTGAGATAGTTTTTTTTAATACTCGTACCTACAGTATTAAAAACTCTTTGGTCTTTTGTTAAGTTTATAAAACTTAAATACTTACCTACACAATTTTGGACCTTATTTAAAGTTATAAAAAAAGTATTGAATATCTAGGTTTTATTTTATTCTAAAATTGAAAAAAAGTGAAAAAAACAATAAACTAACTTTTTCAACCTCACGGTTAAAAAGTATGTATAGGGGCGGCGCGGGCGCGGCGGCAGCGTCATTACGAACCGAATTTTTTTTTTGCGTAAAAATACGAAGAAAACAAATTTTCACAGATAGGAGAGATCAATTCTTTGCCCCCGTAAACCCCTATATTGCAACTTTCATCGAAATCATTAAAGTCGTTTTCGAGAACGTGATTACATATTTATAGGTTTACAGTACCTGGACAACCGAGCTCTGCTCGGGTGAAAATAGAGAAAACGTTTTTTCCCAGATATGAGACCTAGCTAGATCGATTTTTCGCCCCCCTAAACCCCTATTTTGCAACTTTCATCGAAATCATAATTACCTAGAGCAGTTTTCGAGAACGTGATTACAAATATACCGGATGTCTTTTTTACCGTCTTGAAAAAAATGGGGTAGGTATAATACCTAAGTGAACGGAGTAGAAGTCTATGGCATACTTAGTGTTTTTTTTTTAATAGCTTAGACAGAAAAAATTATCTAAGTATCAATAAATAGGTAGGTACTACAAATTCGATGTAAACTTTTCATACTAGAACAATAAAAACAGAAATTAAAAAAAAAAAAAAAAATCATTTAAAACTATCGAAATTCATATGCACCTTGTATGATTTGAATTTAGTTTTTTTTTTTTTTTTAAATAAATTGTTATGCCATAGGATGGCATAACAATTTATCGATGATCGTGGATCTTTGACAGTCGTTACGGGTCGTCAGAAGCCCGAAAGTCTGACAATCAGTCTTACCAAGGGGTATCGTATTTCCCAGTTAATGGGTTGTGAAGGTCAGATAGGCAGTCGCTCCATGTAAAATAATGGTATTCAGCTGCATCCGGTTAGACTGGAAGCCGACCCAAACATAGTTGGGAAAAGGCTAGGCAGATTGATTGATGTTATGCCATAGGCTTCTACTCCGTTCACCTACTTATTGTAGCCTATTTTTTCAAGACGGTAAAAAGTCATCCAGTATTATGTGACTAACAAATACCTCCGGCTAGCTGTTACGTAGTATTTCGCTATTTTAAACCACATATATGTAACACAAATATATCACATATATATCACAAATATTGCTCATTTAATAGTATAGGATAAAGACTGGGTGTAGGTACGAAAAAAACCCGTGTAAGTATTTCAGATTTTTAATATTTGTTATCAACAAACCGCGGTACCAATCCCAGATTAATTTTATTTTTCCAATTTATAAAATACCTATTTTACCGTTAATTCGGTGATTATTTAAACAGATAGGTACCCTTTTCTTAGTTAATTTACAATCTCTCTTAAGCAAAATATCATAAGATTAAATAAAAATAAAACAGCGCAAATTTTCTTTTGCCGTCTGTTCAGAAGAACAGAGATCAAAGATATCTTTTTTGCGTCTAAGCTTACTCGTAAAAATAAAATATCACTAGAAAAATATTTGAATATAATAGAGGGTGTCCATAGATAAGCCTTTTGCGCCGTAGAACCTCCATCCCTAATCCTTTCACACAACTCTTGCCGGACATCTCTTTATGGATTCGTAAGAAAACATATTTTTTAAAAGTTCTCAAAGAATTCTTATATTTTCTTCCTTATCGTGTTGATCAGTTGTAGTTATAAAATCTTTTTCAGTTAGATTATTTGATTATTTCATGTAGCTGCTGTAGAGGTATCATACAATAGTCAACCTATTATTATGATACAGGCTGACATTCCATCACTCAAGCATCGAATTACTTTTGAATACAAGCTGTTTTAGCATTAGTTCAAAGATGAAATCACATTCAAATAGTATAATACACTAACAAAGGAAGTCACATTCTAGCTAAGGCCGCGATAGGAGTGCGTGATTATCCGTTCCTCTTTAATTGTAGTATTTAAATCTCACAGGGGGTACCCCATAGATATATGAAAGAAGGGGTACCCCCTGTGAGATTTGAATGCTAACAGTAGTGCTATTCTGTAAACATCTCACCGTGATAACTCAGGTGAAGTGAGCGTGAAGTGAGCCGTCATGCCACCTGATGCTAGGGGTTGACACTATTGACAGCTCACTTTAAGATCACTTCACTCATGTTTTCACGGTGAGATATTTACAGAATAGCACTACAGTACCTAAGTATCTATGTAACCTACATAGATACATGAAATAAAACAATTATATTGCGGAAAACCTCAAGCGGTGAAAGTAGGTATAATAACCTTATCGGTAATTATATTTTCGAGCCATTTGGGCCGTGGGCATATTTCGGCCGTGGGGGGTCCGAGTGCTCATGGTTTATTCAACGAAATCTCCAAACGGCTGGTTGACACTTCCCGTGGCCCATACATACATAATCAGTCTATAATGTTCCCACTGCTGGGGCACAGGCCTCCACTCGGTGTGAGGGAGTGGGCCGTAATCCACCACGCCGGCCCAGTGCGGGTTGGAGATGTCACATGTCTTCGTATTTTTGGTTCTAGGACATGTCGGTTTCCTCACGACGTTTTCATTCACTGTTTTGGGAGCAGTGGTGATGAGATAAATTACACAAAGTAATTTGCCTATCTGGGTTCGAAACCACGACCTACCACACGTATCCACTGGGCCACCACTGCTCAATGTCCCGTCCCCCTTCCCGTGACCCAAGGGCTGGCTTTTACCTTGGCCAGAGGCTAAGCATTGCCTTATAACGTGGCAATGCCGCCAGTCTCTTGGGTATATTTCCAGTCGACAGCGATGCGGGAGGAATTTTTCGACGCCTTATTTTAGTTTTTTAATAGTTTTAGTCAGGTTAGGATATTATATTTTTATGTTATTAATCCGTTAGTAATTATACTAATAGCTAACTAAAAACACAAATATACCTATACCTGTCCATAGGTACCTACACTAAAATCACAGCACACTAATAGGTATGTGAAAGTTTTCAAATATTTATAGGTCACAGTAGTTAGACGCTAATTAGGTACACCACACACAATTGGGTCCCCATCATTGGTCCCTCAATCACGATAATGAATGTGGAAAATTTGGGAAATCGTACAATTATAATTATAATAGTCTTGATGACACATCTTGAACAATAAGTGGAGGAGCGCGCAATTCTGTTTCGACAAACTCTACCTATCCAACATATTTTATCTAATTGCATCACCCAAAAATGCCTACCTCTGTGAAATACCTACCTATTATTATTGTAGGTACAGTCAACAAAAGAGATATCTAGGCAGAGTATACTAACATATTTGTATGTGAATTGCTTCATGTTCAATTTTGTGTTGGTGTGTTACAATGTAGGAATATTGCAATCACAAAGATAAAATTGAACATGAAGCAATTTTCATACAAATATGTTAGTATATCTTGCCTAGATATCTCTTTTGTTGACTGTTCCTACATAAAGCATTTAATAAATGAATTACAATATAGGTAAAGTAGCAGACTCATGCCCGTTTTCACCAACCCTAAGTGACACTTAAATGAATCCTTAAATATTATTGCATTGTTGGATTACCAACTCTCGGCGCTGTTAAGCATAGCGTTGAAAATCCTACCGTGCACTTTTATTTAGGGACTCATTTAAGTGTCACTTACGGTTGGTGAAAACCGGCATCAGATACCTAAATCGCATGATCTCGTGAGTGATGGCGTAACTTAGAATTAGACCGACATTTGCCAGTTTACTTATACGACGTAGGTACCCATGTAGCCTGAAGTTATCCTGAAACCCGCATAAGCCTAACGTCCAATTGTTTTTTTGAGGTCAGTCCCTATTCAGAGTTGGGTCTTAGGCAATGGTTCAGCAGCACCATGTCCTCAGACCTCAGAGTATCTAGATTAGGTCGGTTTTAGTTATTTGCACGATTAATGTGATAGTCATTTTTGTGACGTGACAACATTTTTGAAGCGTAAAATGAAAATAATAATAAGATATTATTCTTAAATCGCTCATTATTTTAATTATTTTGTTAAATTAAGTCGTTTTAATTTAATAATAGCTTTTTTTTAATAATAGCTTAATTAAAGTGCCAGCTACAACATCATTTTTAATGGTACCCATTCAAATATGTATTTTTTATTTATTTGGAATTAAATGTCAAATTTTGGGTAAATATCGAAAAACTCATAAAATACAAATATCTCGAAAACTAGTTAATTTCGGCCATACATAGGTATGGGGGGTTCAATTTGTTGCATTTCGGCCCCCTTATCAGCCCCTGACGGATATACGTCGAATTATCAGTAACCCTGTATATTCGTGCAACTTTTAAGCATAGGTACTTACTTACCTTCCTCAATCAATCTGCCTAGCTTTTTCCCAACTAGGCTGGGGTCAGCTTCCAGTCTGACCGGATGCAGCTGAATACCAGGATTTTACATAGACGACTGCCTATCAGACCTCCTTACCCCTGTTACTGGGTAATACGATACCCCTTGGTAAGACTCATTGTCAGACTTTCGGGCTTTCAACCCGTAACGACTGTCAAAGATCCACGAATGACAGCCGGGACCAACGGTCTCCGAGGCACGGAGGAGCCTTGGTATGTAAAGATGGTCACCAATCCACGGACCAACCCCGGCAAGCGTAGCTTAACCTGATGGATACTCGTAGACCCGTGCGGCTCGTTTATATACATTATCCTCTATTAGGTATTATATTATTACTTAGCACTTCTAAGCACAATAGGTACCTACACGTAAATAAAAAATATCCAAAACATTTCACCAAAATTACAATGACGAATACAGCTGCAATAAAATCTCCATTACCTCAACAACAATGGCTGTTATAATTTACATTTAAGCTTATTATATATATGAAAATCTTTTTCTGTGGGGAGTCTTATTGCCATGAAAATAGAATCATAATGGTTTGTCGCGTCGCTGAAAAAGCTTTGGTGAAGAGTCTCTGGGTGGGGGGCCGGGGGGGGGGGGGTGTAGTGACGGCCCGCTCGTCGGCACTGCCATGATGCGATTACCACACCACGTCTCGCTACCCCCCAATAGAGACGTGCCGGCACCCATTCGGATTCGCTCTCTCGTTAAAATTGTCGGCACTGTTCCGCTACGCTATAAAATCCATTGTTCAGCTCTAATAACTATTGCGTAATAACAGTCCATAAAACTGATTATACAAAATGTTATTATTTGTTTGTGCTTAGGTTGGTATTAAGTTTTAGTGTTTAATTAATGTGAATCTGGGAAAACAATGCTTAGTTTGGGAATGAAATTTTGATATGGACTAAATAGGTACCTACAGCACCCTAATTGCGTAACACATTATCAATCGGAGTTGGTTTCATTTTGACAGTTCAACACATTCATTGCGTTATTTATGTTGGCGAGCAGACAAATTTTTCGAACATATGAAGCAATGGATTAGCAATTTGTTTCAAAATGAAACCAACTCCGATTGATAACGTGTTACGCAATTAGCGTGGATCATAAATTCGTTTAATGTAATCTCTATACTATTAAACGAGCAATATTTGTTGGTATATATATACCTATATATATATTTGTATTCACGTTCTCGAAATCGGCTCTAACGATTTCGATGTAAGTTGCAATTTTACGGGAGTGAAAAATTTATCTAGCTAGGTCTCATACCTATCTGGGAAATTTCGTTTTCTCCGTATTTTTACGCAAAAAAAAAAAAAAAATGATTCCGACGAATAGAGAACCTCCTCCTTTGAAGTCGGTTAAAAAGACGGTTCGGTTCGTAATTTCGAAGCCACCGCCATCTTGACATTGATACTTTTTTCTTTTCGATGTTTTGTTAGGGTCGCTAAATAATGTTCTATATGTACGCACGGCTACACATCAAGCTATACATTCCACTATAATCTGATCTCGCATTGTATAGGATTTCCTTACAATGAGAGGTCAGTCTAAACTCGAAATGTACCTATAGCTTGATGTGTAGCCGTGTGTACATCCACAGAAGCGGAATTGAATGCAGCGCCATCTCGCATAACTTTTAGTAGCTTACATAGAGTTACCACGGTACAAAAAGGAACAAGTCGGCACAGCTAACCTGGCTGTAACGGATTTTCTTTTAGCAATCATATGGCAGTAGTAAGCTGTAACGTTTCAGTGGGTATGTGCATACTTTTTAACCGCGAGGTTAAAAATACAATACTAATCAAATACAATAATCATTGAAATGTGCTTTGTAGAAAATATTATAATGCCTCGTGGACGTCCGAGAAAAAATAAAAGTTTCAAGTTCCAAAATTCACAACCTACAAATTCAGTTATTTTTTTTAAATAGGGAATTTAATCATAATGGCTTAACCTATGCCTCATATCTGGGAAAATTCGTCTTCTCTGTTTTCAACTTTTCACCCGAGCAAAGCTCGGTCGCCCAGGTACTGAGGATCTATCAGCAATAACAGTATATGTCTGATTCACAACCTTGTACTATGAAAGCTGCAAGTAGAATAAGTAACATTGATAACTGCATGAAAGAAAGAAAAACCGCCCAACTGCGTGTCGGACCACGCACAATGAAGGGTTCCGCAGTTGAAAAGAATTTATCCCAAAAACAAACTTAACATTGGTGAGTTTATGAAATGAGTTGAGTATTCTATGCTATCGCAATCACTTACAAACCAGAATCAGTGAGTAGGTATAATATACCCACGGCCTCTTTCGAGCATTGCCATAATGGGTTGGTAAGTAGGTAATCAAAGCATTCAGCTAAATTACTGTTTGTCTCAGATTGATATGCGGACCCCTAACAATAATAATAAATAGAACACAATTTTTATCAAACATGGACACACGATCAAATCTTCATTGTGCAGTGTTTAGCGTACATCGATGGGCTCGTGGGAGCTCACACGTGCACGGCTTGCGTTCGCCGACAACATAGCATTTCGATTTATATTAGTCGCAATTTATATCGTTCTCGTTTCACATCGCATTTGACCGAAGTGCGGTTTCATCGAGGATTATGTGTTGAGTAGGTAAAGCCAGCCTGTTATAAATTCGACAATCGATTGTTGAATAAACACGGCTCTGTTTAAATTTCAATTTCACGGAATACCTAGGTCTTACAACGCTACGTAATGTTTGTAGCTACGTGTGCTACGACGCGTAGCAGTTTACCCTAAAAGTGCTACGCCTCGTAGCCACGTTGGATCCTGTTAATTATCGATAGTACCAATCTTATCTAGCTGGTAATTTTGTCCTGAATGAATTGTTGAATTATTTTACAAATCATAATATCAGAAAGGTATTCCAATGCCTGTTAGCCGCTCTACAAAAAGTAGCTAGCTGGCCGCAATGTAAAAGTACCTATAGCCATTATAATATCAAAAATCCAACAGACTGAGTATTAAAATTTCTTTTCCACATCACTACTTCTACCAAGCGAGAAAGAGCCAGTTGGCAATAATAAGAAGGCGATTTCACTACGAGTTTTCTGTATCTATTTCGAGTATTGTGCTCAATTGAAATGCAGTGAAGCGTAGATTTCGTAATATCAATATCTGGCGAGAGGCATCGAAAACAAAACACGAGCAAGTCAGGTGTGGCACTTCCATAATATCTAAATGCCCTCTAGTGGATGGTCGAATGAAGCTGTAATTAGGGGATCTTCGTAATGAATATTATGGGGCGCAACCCTAACATGGCCAGCTCCCATTGTTAGCATTGTTGATTAAACGCAATCATTTTTTTAATCGCTTACGACAATGGTATTTTTGTAGTGAAGATAAATCCATGATCTATATCTGGGTCTTTCGTCTTTTATTGAAATTAAGTCTTTATTTTTAATTAGGGACCTAGCACTACCTTCTCAATAGCCGTGTTTAGACAAATACGTAGGTAACTTGTGATGAGTTGGTAGGAGTGTTCCTACCAACTTATCTGTGAAATGACGAAAATTAGAACTACGGCCGTCATGTTGAAATTTCATTCGATTGTGCCGACGCATGTCATTCGATTGTGTCGACGCATCGACGGTGCCGTCCTCTTTCAGTTCACAGATAAGTTGGTAGGACTGTAACTGTCTATGTTGCAAGGATTCATAATTTGAATTTACTTAGGTTCAAAGTAAGTACCTGTCTCAAAACGTCGAAGATAAGTAGAAGAACAATAATAATGAGAAGGAATCATAAACCGAACGAACTATTTAGGTAGGCGGTAGCCCTATAGTTTCAATTTCCGATTGCTAATGAACTAGGTATACTTATAAGATATTTACAAACTACTACTAGGTACTACTTACTTACTTATGATCAAATAAAATAAATTAAGAACGCAATTTCAAGTGCTAGCGCTTCTCTCTACATTTCTGAAATAAAAAAAAAACTTAACACACAAATCAAGCTAAGCTCCCCCAACCGCTAACAACACTCACTTTCGACTCGATTAAGCGCATGACGATTTAATGTGACAACGCTCAGTCAGATAATACCTCCATTGTGGTCCAATTACATACATACGGTGCTTTCAGCAAGGGAGAACAGCTGACGACTCACGTCTGACGTCTTTTCTCTCGCACTATCTAATTGAACCAATCTTGTTATTAGTAGATTGCGTGCACTTGATTTTGATGCGGATTATTGGCTATGTTAAAATCACTCATCAGCTCTTGGGTAAACGTTTACAGTGATACATGACCCGACCTAATGACCGCTTCTATAGACTGTGTTAAGAGAAGTTTTGAACACTATCTAGGTGCGTTTGGCTGACGGATTAGTGTCTAAACCATAGAAATATAAAAAACAGCTAGGAGGACACTATTGACTGCTCATCTTTTGTGACGTTGCCGTCGTATATTCATCGTGTTCGGAATCAACATTGCAGCGGCAATGTCAACATCGCTTCCGCCGGCGCCGGCCGTCGCGGTCGGCATAGTACCTATAGTCGTCCGAACCACGGAACAGATAAATAAGGCCTTATTTATCTATTCCGTGGTCCGAACCTACCCATCGTCTGTGGTAAAACTTTACTTAACCTTTATCCTTGGCCTAACGTAGTAGAGGAGTTTCAATAGAATAAGAGGCCAGCTTGTACCTACCTACTGGTTTTCTTACTAACGTGCGGCCTGCAGTAGGTACCTACAGTACATTCACAGTTATTTTCACATTTGCCTCTGACAGGAGTAGGTAACCCAACAGCAACCTTATTTTAAGGAGAATAAAGATCAATGTCATTTTGACATACTTGTAAGTAGCAGCAACCCAACAGCAACCTTATTGTAAGGAAAATAAAGATCACTGTGATTTTGACAATGATGCAAAATCAGAGTTTTTAGAGAGATTAGAGAGAGAAAAATAATTATGTATATTTTATAATGTACCTACCACCTACGTTAACATTGTGGAATGCAAATAAATATATTGAGTAGGTATTGAGAGTGAATGTGAAAGAACTGTCGGTACATTCCTCACCTTTTGCGTGATGAAGAGATGGATTTTAGGGTTCCGAACCTCAAAGGGAAAAAACGGAACCCTTATAGGTTCACTTCGTTGTCCGCCTGTGTGTCTTCAGCCAATCAAGACCCTTTTTCTCAGGAACGCGTGGAGGTATCAAGTTGAAATTAATATCAAACCTACGTAGGTCTATGGTCCCTTGGAGTTCTAAAAAAATCAAGCTTCTAAGTCAACTCAATAAAAAATACGGCCACTTTTACGACATATTTTTATACTCGCAAGTAAATCAAAACCTAGGTAGGTATATCTAGAGTACTTCCCGTTGACCAGAATCATGAAATTTGGTAAGAAGCAAGGTCTCACACACAGCACAAGTTACGGAAAAAGTTCGAAAATTTTTGTCACAAATAAAAAAAATTGTTTGGAATACAATGTTAGTTAGGTTTGTTTTTGGGATACTTAAATTCTTTTTGACTACGGAACCCTTCATTGTGCGTGATCCGACACGCACTTTGTCGGTTTTTCTGCATATTTTGAGCGTCAAGTTGCCATTTGATTTCTCACAGGAGATTTACGCCGCCGCCATTCTCTCCATGTTGTTCAACTTTTACCTAGGAACCTACCTTATCTACCACCTTTTTCCTTTTTTCATCCAAACGTATCAGCACAAAACTGTATTTGATATCCCTCATTAGGTCCTTACGAACGTAGGTAGGTATCTACTAAAATAATGATACAATTCAAACAATAGTAGGTACCTTCAATAGAAACAAACGAAATGAGAACAATCTGGCACGCATCCGCGGGCCGCGCCTAACGAGACGGATCATGCGAACTTTTATTTGTTCTTTAGAGAAATAATAGTGTGGGTATTTTCGCTAACAGAAATTGTTTGTACGAATTATAACAAAGGTTGCACGAGAAATTCACAATCAAATTAATTTAACTCTACGTGCGCTTTACGTAGGTATAGGTAGGTACACCTGTTACCTACTACATCCAGGTATGTACCTATCTATTAGCTTAGGTTAACTTGATTTGTGGTAATTATGCATAATAGGTACCTAGATAAGTACTTGGGCACCTCATCATTATAATTTGACGACCATGGTGAATTTCGAGGATCGCATGTTTCGCGCAACTGACTAATCAGAGATCATGCAACTGAGGCCGTCTAATCAGCTTTACATAATTGATTTCCTTATCTTTCCGTAGATACTGAAATTCGTCAACGGTAAGTACTCGTATTGTACATATAGATCCGTACTTACCTATTTGCGCTGTGGTAGCCCGCGAAATTTAAACTAGAGAGATGTCCTATTCATGATTTTTATGGTTAAAATTATGTAAATACATATTTCTTACCGTCGCGAATCATATTTTTAACCGACGAAAAAAAAGGAGGAGGTTCTCAATTCGGTTTATTCCCGTTGTCCCCGTATGCCATATCCCCTTCACGGGGACAGCGGGACGTGATTAAAAGTATCCCGCTGTCCCCATAACGTACATTCGGCTAACGGGGACAACGGGAAGCAAACCTTTCACGAGTCGTTGTCCTCTAACTAACTAGTTCGGTTCTTGATAGCCTGTTAAAAATAATCTCTTTTTTTCCACATTTTTTTTGTGTGTAAATCTAGTCGTTTCTGGCACTCGCCGGCCGCTGCCGCGGCACCGCTCGCTTCGCTCGCTCGGCTAGTGCGTAGAAGGTTACAGTTTTAACCTAACCTAACCTATATATTTTTTGTCATTACAAATCATTTGACCAAAAAGACCAAATGTTTATTGTCTAAAGATTGTTTGCTGTAATAAATCATTTGATTAAATACCAAATAAAAAACTTTGTTTGATGGGTAAAAGATACACTCACTCATAAAGTCATAATACTACAGAAAAAAGAAAAAAACGGGGACTGTGGGCAACAATTTTTGCTTATTTTATTCAACTATATTAACGGGGACAGTGTACGGGGACAACGGGAAGTATTTTTAAATATTTAATTGAAGTACCGCTGTCCCCGTAGGACGGGGACACTGCGTACGGGGACAACGGGAATAAACCCTCAATTCGACACGTATATTTTTATTTAATTTTTTTTTTTATGCAAGTATGACCACGTACTTTTTACAGTCGTCCGATTTGAAAATTTTTTGTTTTATTCGAGAGGTTAAACTTCAAAGTTGGTCCCATATAAAATTGATTAACTTTGCTTGGGTACTTTTTGAGTTAGCTTCAATAATACGTATTTTTTCCCCACTTTTATATGGATGATGTTCTAGTTTTTGCAGGTAGTGGTATTAGAATTTGTGTGGGATAGGTACCACAACTAAAAAGTGAAAAATAAAAACTTTTTTATAAAAAAATACAACCGACTTCCAAAAAAAACACTATAAAGTGAAAAATAACTTTAATTTCGGAAGTCGGTGGCAAAAAACGAAAATAAATTTAACCAGACACCGACTTCCGAAATTAAAGTTATTTTTCACTTTATAGTGTTGTTTTTGGAAGTCGGTTGTATTTTTTTATAAAAAAGTTTTTTGATCACAACCTGACACTGACCTGCAAACTCCAAAAAACGCATGAAAATTTTAATTTCGCGGGCTACTACAGCGCACTCCCTAAGGTGATTCCTTCAATGCATTCGCATTTGCAATTCAGTAAGTTAGGTACAGTTTATCTAGATACCTACTCATCATATCACCTACCTGATTAAAAATCACAGGATACGGAAGGCAGTGAGCATCGGCTCGTGAATCAATCACTAATTGACCGGACATTATTGTAACGGACACCAATCCTCGCCATGTGGCGCCTCTCCTGCGAAGCGCTTCAATCCCGACGACGTCGCACGCTCTATTTGAAAACGAGGGTTCTGTCCTGTGGGTGAACCCTTTGCGAATTTAAAATGATTAGGTAGAGTTGTAGCTATTTCTAGTTTATCACATTCGGTTACATGATTGAAAACTCTATCTACTTAACGAGTTAGAAGACACTAGGTACCTCCTGTGGGTGAACCCTTTGCGAATTTAAAATGATTAGGTAGAGTTGTAGCTATTTCTAGTTTATCACATTCGGTTACATGATTGAAAACTCTATCTACTTAACGAGTTAGAAGACACTAGGTACCTCATGTGGGTGAACCCTTTGCGAATTTAAAATGATTAGGTAGAGTTGTACTATTTCTAGTTTATCACATTCGGTTACATGATTGAAAACTCGTATCTACTTAACGAGTTAGAAGACACTAGGTACCTCCTGTGGGTGAACCCTTTGCGAATTTAAAATGATTAGGTAGAGTTGTAGCTATTTCTAGTTTATCACATTCGGTTACATGATTGAAAACTCTATCTACTTACCGAGTTAGAAGACACTAGGTACCTACATGCGAGTGTAATGCGGAGATGTAAACATTCATGTATAAAATCAAATTGATTTATTGTATTATGGTGGAATGTGGCTTGCTCCAAGATACCTACGCTGTAACATCCATTGTATTTACCACATTATGCAAATAAAAGCACTTCGAAGAGAGTATTTAAATCAGTTAACTAAGCCTATCGCGTATCGCAGCTGGACATAGGCCTAGGCGGAGAACAGGGTGCTGCGCCACAACCATCATAGGTACGTACCTACCAATCTATCGAAAACCCATCACAGTTAGTAACATGTTTCTCGTAGCTCCTAATCTGAGCTTTGCATTTGTGTTAATGATCACCAAAGAAGCGGAGTTGTGTCGCGCTAGGGACGCGCCGCGCCGCGCCTCAGGCCGATTGCCAAAAAGCAGTATAAACCGGTTTTAAACCAAGCAAAGCAAATGACACGTCGCGTTCTAGGCCGAGTCACACCTACACTATCTATGTGCACTCACACAAATGCAAAGCTCAGCTTAGACCTCGCGGACTGTACCTACCCGTTTAATAATTAAAATTATATGCGGAACTCCAACTATATCAGTGTCGGGATAATTTGTCAACAAGAGATATCGGATAGCAAAATATGAACGATTAAATAATCGTGATTCACCCTTGTGGCGCGGGCAGGGTTTCATTCAGAGACACTTCCGGGACAGTATGGTGCGGAATAGGAGCTCTTACAAGCGTAGTTTTCTCATGCCCGAAACACTTAGGTAGGTACCTACCGGCACAGGAATTGCAAAGAATCCTTACTTGATTCGTGAGTTTTTTGTTAGGTCTTAGTTTTCGCGTGGGAAACTTGAGTTTCTGCAATAGGGCTGGGGGTTTTGAGCAAACTCAAACTCAAAGCATTTATTTCAAATAAACCAATTAGGTACAGGCACTTTTGAATTGTCAATGGGTCGGTCAGTCAGAAAGATGAAGCTAGTTGCCCATTCCAAAGCGTAGTAGATCCCTATGGAGAAGAACGGGCAAGAAACTCCACGGACACTCTTTTAAATCATAATATTTTTACAAAATATTGGTCACATCGTTCATGTTGAAAATATACATGTGAGAACAATGTAGAAAGACGTGCACGTTAAAAAGCGTCCGTAATAAAAAGATAAAAACTAAAACAACTAAATTAAATATTAAAATTAAAAATAAGCCATGGCAGCTAAGAGACGACCAGTCCCAACTGACGGCGCCCGTTCACGAACATGACGCATGGATCAGCACCAATTAGCTTTTGCCAATGAGGTTGTTGGTGTGTGTGTGTGTTCAGAAGGTTTGGCAAATAAAAGAGCGTGTTCTCAGTTGGAGCTTTACTGAACGACTGGATGTATACAAAGGTTGGGACTTAGAATAATCTTATGAGCTACGTCATACATAGGTATTGCCTAAGACTAAAGATGTTTAATATGCCTACGCGCTACAATCCTCCCCCCTTAGATTAAACCAAATTTTTATTTGTTACTCCCCAAAAGAATACAAAATTACAAAATAACTACAGCTACAAAAGTTAACAATAAACAAATTGAGTTAAGGACCCTAATCGTTTTACTTATTCTAGGACGTTCACATTCCTTCCACCGCACATTGTTTACACTACACTATACGTTTGTTTGAGGTTAGCACTCGCGATATTTGCTTGTAGGTTGGGCATCCCGGGTGGTATGCCGTTAACACGTTGTGTGATCGCCCGGCTGATTCTTGTTTCGACGGCGGCTTCGATGCGGCGCTTACAGTAACACCACACCACGTAGAGTATACATAGGGTTACCGCTGTGCTGACTAGGATGACTGCGGCTAGCGACATCTTGTGGGTCATGGTAAGGTCTTCGTCATCCAACGAAGCCTTGTTGCTGGCGGCCGCGCTGTTCTGCGCAACAATGGTCGTTTTGCTGGCTGGCTGGCCCATGTTGTCTGACTGCTGACTGGTGTAAGTACGGCGATAGTGAGCGTTCGTTGACGTGTGGTGATTATGAGAGATATACTGCTGATAACGACGTTGCCGGCAGCGGCTCACATGTCGAATCTCACGGTCTTCTTAACGATGCGGCCCGATTTCGTTATAATCGGTGGTGTCGTAGTGTTTGCAGTGTCGTATGAAGTCGTAACGTTCGCCGGATGTGGGACGGTGTCGGGTGGCTTTATTTGGGTCTCTTGGCGTGGGACCGACACATTATCAAAGTCTAATAGGTAAGCTGGTTTTAGACGATCAAGTGATACAGTGACTTGCCTGCCGTTACAGTCTAAAGTATAAAATTTGGGATGTCGCGTTATTACTTTATGTGGACCTTCGTACGGTGGTACCAACGATCGCCTAGCCTCATTTCTAACAAACACATGAGTGTTAATGGATAAGTCTTTATGAATGAATACTCTATTATTGTTGCTATGTAAACTTGAATGCGAGAGTCCGGGAACGGATGACAATGACTTAGTTAATTGTTTGATGTAGTCGCTCTCATTTATATTGGTTGTAGGCTTTGAATGAAATAGGTCGCCTGGGAGTCTGAGACTACTGCCGTATAAGAATTGTGATGGACTGTATCCCAGATCTAATTTAACTGCCGAGCGCAACCCTAGGAGTACTAGAGGTAATTCCCGTAACCATTGTGTACTATTTTCGCATTTTGCCATAATAGCAGCTTTTAAGGTACGGTGCAGTCTTTCGATCATACCGTTCGCCTTTGGGTTATATGCAGTTGTTCGAACTCGTTCGATACCGAGTCTTTTTAATAACTGCCGAAATAAGTCTGATTCAAACTGACGACCTTGGTCTGAGGTTATACGAATTGGACATCCGAAACGAGCAATCCAATGCTCTATGAACACCTTAGCAACCGTTTCAGCTGTTATATCTTTTACGGGTATAACTTCAGGCCATTTCGTCACCCTGTCGATAATGGTAACGCAATATTTGAAATCCTCTGCCGGTGGCAGTGGTCCTATTATATCGATGTGTACATGTTCAAAACGATTTCCTGTGTTGTCAAATTCACCTATCGGTGTTACTGTGTGGCGTTGAATTTTACATTTTTGACAGGGAACACACGTTTTGACGTAATTTTTTATGTCGGTATTCATGCTGCTCCAAAAATACCTTGATTTAACTAAGCGTTGAGAAGCTGCGACGCCGGGATGACTCATATCGTGTAGTGTTTTAATTGCGAGTTCCCGGAACTGTATGGGTAGATAAGGACGTATGTCGTTTGTTGATGTTTCGCAGGCTATTTTTATATCCGAGTCGGGCATTGTGATTAATTTAAATTGGAGTTTATCATGTTTGCGTAGATTTTGTAATTCCGAATCGCTTTTTTGTAGTTCAGCTAACTTTTGGTAATCGAATAATGATGGCACGATAATCTCATCGATTCGGGATAATGCGTCAGCGACTGTATTTTTGTCACCTTCTATGTACTTGATGTTATCACAAAATTGAGAAATAAAGTCTAACTGTCTTAATCGTCTAGGTGAGTCTGAAGGCGACACCTTTTTTGATAGGGCGAATGTTAATGGCTTGTGATCTGTTAGGATTGTCAGCTGTCTGCCTTCTACCAAATGGCGGAAGTGTTTTATTGCCATGTATATTGCTAAAAGCTCTCTATCATAAGTACTGTATCTTGTTTGGGTGTCAGTGAGTTTCTTTGAGTAAAATCCTAGAGGTTGCAATTTATCGCTAACTCTCTGATTTAAAACTGCACCTACGCAAGTACCGGAAGCGTCGGTCATCAACACTAGTGGTACAGTTGCGTCTGGGTGTGATAACATGACTGAATTATTGATCATTTGTTTACATCGACTGAATGCTTCTAATGCACTTTCGGTCCACGTAATTTCAGTTTTGTCGCGTTTTTTGGAATTATGTAAATACGCGTTTAGTGGTGCTTGAATTTCTGCAGCTTTCGGAATGTTTAGTCTGTAGAAATTCATCATTCCGAGGAAACGTCGGAGTTCCTCAATTGTTTTGGGTTGTGGATAGTCATTTAAAAGTTGCATTTTCTCCGCACTCGGTTTTAGGCCCTTTGAATTAATGTGGTAACCTAGGAAGTTTAATTCAGATTTGCCGAATTCGCATTTGTCTGTGTTGATAGTTAAACCGTAATTATTTAAACGTTCCAAAACTATTTCCAAATGTTTTACATGCATTTCTTTTGATTCTGACGCTATAATTATGTCATCTAAATATGGAAATGCAAAATCTAGACCTTTTAATGTATTGTTTACAAATCTTTGAAAATCTTGCGCTGCGTTGCGTAACCCAAAATTCATTCTTGTAAATTCGAATAAACCGAATGGAGTTATGACTGCAGTTTTGGGGATGTCTTCGGAAGCCATTGGTATATTATGGTATGCTTTCCGAACGTCAATTTTTGAAAATATAGCTTTCCCTTTGAGTACGTATGTGAAATCAAGTAGTCTTGGTAATGGGTAACGATCGGGAGTAGTTTGTGCGTTAAGTCTACGATAGTCTCCGCATGGTCTTATTTCACCGTTTTTTTTATTAACGCATACAAGTGGGTTAGCCCAAGGGCTATTCGAAGGTCTACAAATACCTAATTGCATCATCCTCTCGAATTCTGCTTTGGCTACTTTGTATTTCTCCGGATTAAGTGGTCGTACTTTTTCATGAACCGGGGGTCCAGTAGTGTAAATATGGTGTTGTACATCATGTTTAGGATTTGTTTTAAAATTTTCCATTTTGGTGATGTCGGGAAAGGACATTGCCTACTTTTGTATGGAAGTTGGACCAAGTGCTGCCTAGAATGCTCACATAGTGCATTTTGTTCCTAAGATCATCACTAATCTGTAATCCAAAGTGCATAAAAATCTATCCCAGGAGTCCAAAGAAAAACAGTATTTTGATTTGGATATTTTTATTGGAAAAAATGAACTTAACAGCCACAAATGTACTAATCAACTACTAAACAGTTATTGTGCGTTCAATTATAATTGTATTTTTGATGTTGTAGTACATACATACAATCAGTTATTATTATAAATGATGCAATGCCAATAACTAAAATACAACTAATTGGTACAACAATTACAGTTAATAAAACTAATACTAATAATATTGAATGTATTTATTAATCGTCTTCATCGTTATCGATTATTATTGTGTCTAGAAATAAAGCAGGACACCTAATCGCGTCTTGGTGCCTAGCAAACCCAATAAACCAGACCAAGCACATAGTATGCGCGCAACAACCAATTGTCCTCCGACCCGTGAAACATGTACAACAATAGTTTTTTATGGCCTCTAGTCCACTATTGTTTGCATCAACTAATATATAGCAATGGTAGATTTTTGAGGATAAATGTCTACTCTTTATGTTCATCTTGAGTAGGTGAACATTATTATTTGACATATTATATGTTGTTAAATCAATTAGTGATCTGTTATACTGTTGTATTACGAATGTACCTGTGCTTCGAATATGCTCGCTGTAATAACTCGGAGCGAGTTTTATTTGGTATGTACCAACCGCGAATAATGTCAACTCCTCAGCTGTAAGAACTGGAAATATATTTAAATTGTTTTGTTCAACATTTATGTTTGAAAAAGCCACTCTATTTCGGTGTAGCCTTTTGAAATCGGTATAATCTGCCAAATTATTATTCATGTTCAAACGCTCATGAGCTATATTTATAAAATCACGTGCTTGAGGGTTATCTATAAGATCGAGATGAAAGGCATTAGTCAAAGCCGCAGCGATCCTAAGGTCTGCAAAAAAATGTGGCATTGATATGTTGCAAAATTCGTGTCGAAAGATTTTGAAATCTCGTTTTAGTCTACCATTAACTATTTCCGCGGGCCATCGGCAAATGGTGCACATTCTTGACTTATTTGCCTGGATTGTGGTTAATTGGGTGGATCCTCTAGTTTGGGACTGTGGCATAATGCCAACATATCCATGCTCCTCTAGATATTCTATGGAGTCACGGAACCCTCGGTCCAAAATAAAAACATCTCCAGGATTAAGTAACCAATGAAGGGGCCTGTCAACGCCACTTAAATGATGATTCAAAATGGAAGCGTCATTTTCGATCGCTGCGTGCGGCCCAGAAATATCTACTATATGTCCATCACACGTTACAAATAAAAATGGCTTCAAAAGATTTCTGTGCTTTTGGAGACTGTAAGTAATTTTTTGAAAAGTAAAAAAGGCGCTCTTTTGAATGTACATATAAGTACCATCACATATAATGATGGCTTCACCGCGATTGCCAAATACAGCGCCAGGAACCGCCAGAGTGCGTTCTATAATCTGCTGTCTGGTCATATGGTTAAATCCTAAGTACCGAGGGACAAAATCTCTTTCCAGGCATTCCCTAGCGATCTTCATAAGCCGCTCTAGATTTGAGCGCACCATATGAAAAAATGTTCCAAGCCTTTCATTTGATTCGCCCGTTCTTATTTTTGATAAAAATATACCTAAAGCTGTTTTAGACTTACGACAGCTTTCTGCTAGTGATGGAGTTTCGTCATAAATTATTTGGAACTCATCTAGACTTCGCCCAGTCCAGTAATGCAACTCTTCACTATGTTGCTCTTGTAGATTTTCAAAATCTATAATATAACTGGGTTGTTTTAGCCATTCCATCATTTCAATAACTTGCTGCGGATTAAAATCAAAACAGCGATTTTCTGCAGTAAAAATTACATCCCAATCGTTGTCTTCCAAATGTTCTCGACATACACGTGTGTATGGTGAAATGTAGTAATTGTTATTTAATAATAATTGTACTTTTAGACTTTTAGGTATTCGATGACGCGTATTATTTCTACAACCATATACCAAACAAGAATTTGACGTGTTTGGCGATCGGCAATAACCAGGCAAACCAAAAGTCACGTTTTGTTCTTCATTTGACGATCCCGACTGGTTGCTTTGACCTTCTACCTCTGCAGGCACGTTCTCTGCGGGCACTTCCTCTGCGGGCACGTTTTCTGCGAGCATTTCCTCTGCTGGAACTTCTTCTGCCGGTAAATCTTCCTCTATTGGTAATGCTTCTACCGGAGGATGTCGAAGCCTTAGTCGTCGCGAAAGCCTTCCTCGTCGAGCTGCTGTCCAGCAGTTGTGGCATAGGTGTTCATTATTATTGAATGTGACCTAAAATGAAAAAAAAAACTTAATATGCATTTGTTGATGAATATCAAACGAACATGATAGTGAAATGGAGCATCCATGCCGACAATGATTAAACAAAATTCAACAATTATTATAAAATGTGACTGAGTTTTATCATATTATAAAACATTATTCGATAACCGCTCACACGAGCGCGGTGTGAATCGGGTCCGTACCTAATATTGTACGTGGTATGATTTCTATACCAAGAAAATATTTTTTTATTATTAACGTTGTTCCATCACTATTAAGTACTAATATCGAATTCTATGCATTTAATTTGATGCGTTATCTATTTCCGAACGATTTAAGATACGTCAACACTGACTGAGACTTGTCTAGGACATTAAAAAATATTTTTTTCTCTGACATGTCATTGTTCGGTCCGTCGACTGTGAATTTCTTATCATTTCCTTTCAAATCCATTTCTTTGAAATCTGAAGCTAAATTGTCTTTGTTCGTCTTTTTAACCATTTCTAGAAATGTATTTATTTATATTTATTTATATCTTAGAAACTATGCCGCTAGCGCATTATGTAAACAAACGCGCGCCGCGGGCCGAATGACGTCAGCGGGTGGGTACACTTGACTAGTTTTTTAAGCGGGCGTAACTGCTCGTGTGAGCGGATAAAACTGTTTGATCAAATGATAAGTCATAAAACACCTATGTACTTAACTTGAACTATCCTAGGTTTAAACCATGGACCCTTTTTTGAATTTCAAACTTTATTCCGACACGTTAAGATGTCAGTTTTACAAAACTGACAACTTAGTACCGGACTAAATTGTCAGTTTTGTATAAAGAACTGTATTTCTATCACAGCTAGGTTCTTATTACACAAACTGGCTCGATGGTTTAAACCATGACAGAAGAAAAACCTCGTTTTGTAATAAGACCAGAAGAGTGTGAATTCAAGTCTTTTAATATGACACTAAAAAATCAAAACAAACGTGGAAATAAACAACAAAACATTAATCATATAGATATTCACCCACTATGAATATTACGATATAGATAGTGCAATCCATGAAGACGCGCCCCACTCTTCTTCCTAATCGCTTACAGTACCAAGTATGGAACATTGTAGAAGTGTACGCACTAATTACCTATACCTATAGTTAATTACCTGTAATTAGTGTGTATCGGCAAAACTAAAACATCAGCGGAATGTTGCACACTTATACTGTAAGCGGTTAGGAAGAAGAGTGGGGCGCGTCTTCGTTGATTGCACTATTTAAAATGTTATCTGCGTATAAAAACTAATCTAAAAGTATCACACTACGCGGATACCTACGATAATATTATGACATGATACATTCACGCGAAATACTGACTGCTGTATGATGGGGTACTGTATGAGTAGGACAAAATGATGTATAGGTTAGTAAAAATAAATTACTTACCTCACGTGGAATCACAGTTCGAATAATATGTTGCACTGTTTGTGGATGTAAATTCTCGAGATCACGAGTTAGATTGTGTCTTTGGATTCTTTCCACAGAAATGTTACATATAAAACACGGTCTTAACTGCGGTTGAAACATTTTTCACTGCCAGTGTTCACTAAGGCCTCGTTTACGGAGACGCGGGGCGTCGCGTGTCGCGTTGAGTGCACGTTGAGTGGCGCAGCACGCACTAAATTCAAACTGTGGGCGTTCTATGAGAGCGTTTTTAAAGAGAAGCGGTTTTACACGCGTTTGTTTGAATTGTGGCGGGTGAACCCTATCACCACAGAATACACAATAGAACAAGTCTTGCTCCGACACAGTAAAGTCCAATTCAGATCACACAGTGCTCCCTTCCCTACAGTTATATTCACCTCTCTTTTCCTTTCCCTACAATTCGGCAAACTACGTAAGCAGGTCGGGCTATCGTCGGACGACTGTATGTTTTCTGTGTGTGTGTCTGTGTGACTGTGGTAATATTCACCTCTCTTTCTATCGCGCACTCTTATCTCTTCTGACGCGCGGGAAGCCTTATGACTTAATAGACCTCGTTATAGAGGCCCGCAAGCGCAGGTATACGATCGCGAGGGATCGAGACAGATAAACAATAGAACAGATTTTTGTCTTCATTCGGCGTGATTCGGTACTTACGATGTTATTGTAACTGTTTGGTATGAATACATTTTTGAGAAAAATATCTCAAAAACATTGTTTAATGAAAGATAATTCATTATCACAAATACTGGGATTTATTTATTTTTCCTGGAGCTAATTTTTTTTTAAATATTTTTTTATAGTTCATATTAATGCTACAGTACCACTGGACCAGCTCACACTCCTAGGCAGCACTTGGTCCAAACCTTGGCAATGTCCTTTTTGTAATATGAGATGGTATTCGTCGTTTATGTCGATTGATCGAATACTTGATTCGTCGCTATTTATAATGTTTGTGGCACGCGACATTAAAGTGAGTTTGTCTATTAGTTTCCTACCATGTAAATCTACTATTAGTTTGTTAGCAGCAAGGAAGTCAGCCCCTATAATTGAACGTTGAACATCGGCTAGCATGAACTTCCATTGGAATGGTCGACGTAAACCTAAGTTAACCGTAATGGTTTTTTCACCGTACGTTTTAATTTTTGAACCATTGGCTGCATATAATATGTAATCTGACGTGGATACGTTTTGCCTTTTACCGGCTAAAACTGACACATCAGCACCAGTATCGATAAGAAATCGTGCACCAGTTATAATATCTGTAACACATAAACGATAGGAATTGCTGACACCGGCGACATTGTGTATTTGACCCGGTGTCTGAATTAGTTTCCCGAGTTCTTTTTATTGCAGTTCATTGTGTCGCCGCATTTACGCGCATCGGTACCGTAAATGAAATGGTAAAAACACAGATAATCCGCATCACCTGGTTTTTCTTTTTGACTTAGGTATTTTTCTCTATTTTTTTGGGTGTTTTCGCGACTTTTAGAGCGTGCCCGGGATGTACCAGGGTCATAACGATCTCGGCTTCGCGACTTACGGTTGTGATGATTATTGGAACCGTTTAGTCTACTACGTAATTCTGAAATTTCTAGTTTCATTTGTTTTAGTTCGCTAACAATGATTTCGGGGATTGTTTGGTCTGCACTCGGAGTTGTTTTGGTGATCGGGGATATTTCAGACGGCCTGGTATTTTCCAGGATTTTGTCTGCAATTTTAGCTAAACTGTCGAGTTTTACCTCGCCAGTGTCGCATGCGGTAATGACGGCCCTAATCGAGTGTGGGAGACGACCTGACCACAATAATTTTAGAGTCTCGTCTGGTACCTTATTTTTACCTAAATCTCGCATACGCCGTAATAATTGAGACGGTTTCTGGTCTCCGAGTTCGATTTCGTTTAAGAGTTGGTTCATTTGTTTTGATTCCGACTCTTCATAAACCGAAATTAACCTATTTTTAAGGGTATCGAATTTATTATTTTCAGGCATGTTTTCAAGAATGTCACTTATATCAGGTAACTCGTCAGGTTTCAGCCTAGCTATTAGAAGTTGACTTTTGTGCAGGTCACTTGCCTTTTGGGGATCCACGATGGCGTTGAATTGGTGAAACCAGAGCCTTGGCCGGTCTCGCCAAAAATCCGGTATCCTCGATGTGATGGAAACTGCCGTCATTTGCTGTGGTTGTGGCTGATCCAGGGTTGCTGTGACTGCAGGCTGTTGCAGAGCTGCAGGCTGGTAACGCGGGTCGTTCATTTTCACGCGCGATAATTTCAGTCTCTCGGTTGCGATAACTTGAAACTCGATACGCGCGCGGACACGTACGGGTGTCACCACTTTGCCAATGAGGTTGTTGGTGTGTGTGTGTGTTCAGAAGGTTTGGCAAATAAAAGAGCGTGTTCTCAGTTGGAGCTTTACTGAACGACTGGATGTATACAAAGGTTGGGACTTAGAATAATCTTATGAGCTACGTCATACATAGGTATTGCCTAAGACTAAAGATGTTTAATATGCCTACGCGCTACAAGCTCAACCATTTTGAAGGGCAGGTAGGTACTTCCGACTTTATTAAATGACTTCAATTATTATTGAAATAAATGCCCAAATAATACCTAATGGCAGGGCTAGTTCTTTGCAAACCCAAAAATATTGCCGCTAGTTGGGCTGTGCAGCCAGGCCCTTTTGTGAGTCGACTTCAAGACTATTCCAAATATCTTGAACAAAAGCTTTTGTTTTTGGCAGTGGCTCGCAGGCGACGCAAGGAGAGCAGACCTCGTCGACAGCGCACCACCTTCTCAGCACACCAGACTCTTCGGTTGGAGCTAGAGTACGCGAGAGGCGAATACGTGGCTAGGGCGAGAAGGTATGCAAGGTCAGGGGCGAAACATCGGCACTGGGTTTAGCACCATTATCTATTAAGTATCAGACATCGTGGTTTACAGTGGGTCTTTGAACGCTTGAACCTAGACCTATAGGTACCCATTGTTGCACTGTTTATCTTTATTCAGGGTTAAGTTTGATTAGCGAAGGGATTGGGCGGACGACATTGTTGCCATCATCGTGGGTAGAACCTGGATGAGGCTGGCACAGGAGCGTGGGGATTGGCACAAGAAAAGAGAGGCCTATGCCCAGCAGTGGGTGAAGTCGGGCTGTGGATGTTAATGATGAAGTTAAATTAGCTAGGGAAACTTCATAGATGTGATGGGTGTCAATATCTAATTACGATAAAATAAATAACTACAGCCGACTACGGGATCAACGGCCGCTGGTTACTTCAAATTATGAGTTCAGAAAATCTGTCTTTTTTTTTTGTTTTATCGTCATTAGATAGGTATCGATATCCATCACATCTGCAAAGTTTCACTAGCTAATTTATTTGGACCATGTCAAGTGAAGATTAATTAAAAATGTTCATAGCTGGACATGGGTTATTCAGCAAGTTTGTGATATTGATACTTACCCAATAATTTTAACTGAAGCATTTCTTTTGCAGGTGTGAATTAGCATCTGCTCTGTCACTCAGCGAAACACAAGTCAAGATTTGGTTTCAAAATCGAAGAGCTAAAGACAAAAGGATTGAAAAAGCACAACTTGATCAACAATACAGGTATTTGCGTATTAGCTTCTTACTATTTATGTAGTTTTAATAGTTTAGTTCCTGTCTGCTTATTTACGTGCTTATGTAATGTACATAACAATAGATTGGTACTAACCAGGTGAACATTTTATACACAGGCTCAAACTAAATAAAAAATCGAGACATAGCGCTGTTATAGCCCGTCACAGACGTAGCTATAATATATATTATACCAAGACATATTACGATATATTTTCCATAGTAAACTTCGAGCGACCTCAGACTTAGCTATAATATATATTTATATTACACTAAGAAATTCACAGTATATTAATATTAGGTCTTTACCTATGAAATTGCCGTTCTGCAGTACTGGCCATTTCAAATCAAAATATTTTTTGTTTGGCTAAGAATTCTAATTTCAAATTAATTTTATTTTAAAAACATGGATTTTTTTTCCAAAAGTAGTCATTTGTTTATTGATTAGTGTTACATTTTCATCGCATTTCAATCTCTTTCGTCTTCATGGATACGTTCAAAATTCGAGTAATTATGGAATATGAGTACCGTCGTGGCAGCAACGCGGCACAAGCGGCACGCAACATCAACGACGTTTACGGAGCTAACACTACAAACCAACGCACCACTTGTTATTGGTTTGCTCGCTTCCATTCTGGAAATTTCGACCTGAAAAATGAACCTCGCGGTCGTCCGAAGACTTTGGTCGACAATGACGAATTAAAAACATGATTGTGGAAGCTGATGATACACAATCTACGGCTGAATTAGCAGCAGCTTTCGACGTTAGCGTCAAAACAATATTGGTCCATTTGCGTCAAATTGGCAAGGTAAAAAAGCTTGAAAAATGGGTGCCCCACGAACTCAATGATCGCCAGCGCGAAGTACGCGTCGAGACGTGCCTTGCACTGCTCAACAGACACACAAATGAAGGAATTTTGAACCGCATTGTTACCTGCGATGAAAAATGGATTCTGTTTGATAACCGCAAGCGCTCAGCAAGTTGGTTAGATCCTGGTTCAGCACCTAAACAATGCCCTAAACGAAAACTTACCCCTAGAAAAGTGATGGTCACTGTTTGGTGGTCTAGCGCCGGGTGTGATTCATCACAGCTTCTTACCAAACGGGGTGAGCATTACTTCAGATGTGTACTGTGAAGAACTGAACACAATGATGGAGAAGCTGGCACATCTCCAACCAGCATTGGTCAATCGCTCGTCTCCGCTGCTCCTGCACGACAACGCGCGACCTCATACTGCACAGCAGACGGTCTCCAAGTTGCAAGAACTGGGGTTGGAAGCTCTCCGTCATCCGCCCTACTCACCAGACCTTGCGCCTACAGACTACTACTTTTTCCAGAATTTGGATAACTTCTTGGCGGGAAAAAAATTAATTACCCGAGAGGCAGTACAAAATGCCTTTGAAGAATTTGTTGCCTCCCGTCCAGCTGATTTCTTTAAGAAGGGCATCAATAAACTGCCACTGCGTTGGCAAAGATGCATTGATTGCATGGGTGATTACTTCGATTAATACAAATAAAAAATGCATAAAAAAAATTCGTTTAAATTTTTTCATACAAAACGGCAATTTCATCTGTAAAGACCTATATACCTATTATAGCTACGTCTGTGACGGGCTTAACAGTGACAGTTTCTGGCATCGCAAACGTGTGCGCGTAACGAGTTGTAGTTTATTGGTATAAATGTGTGCGTGTGAGCGTGTATGCACAGAGCGAGGTGTAGTTTTGAGCTTGCTTCACTGTAGCGCTGTCTGGGTTTTTTATTTAGTCTGAGTAAACAGGTAGGCAATTAATTCTGCACACCGGTGCTCACAGAAAAACGATGACCTTTGGAATGCATTTTTATCAACTATTTTTCTAGTCTTAAGTTTAGTGTCGTTTTAGGTGGGTATCTATAACTAATAAGGTAGATAGGTACTGCATTCTCATAGGTATTGCTCACGGCGGATTGCCCAAATGGCATCCATCTAAGGCCTCTGCCTCGAATTTCGCGGGCAGCGGGGCGGCGGCGGCGGCGGCGCGTCTTGCATTGTCCCACCCCGCTGTTTTCGAGGTCCGGTCCATTTGTTTTTATGCATAAAATCCTGCCGCTCCCGCGCCGCCGCCGCTGCTGCCCCGCTGCCCGCGAAATTCGAGGCAGAGGCCTAAGCGCTTGCGACCTCCAACACATCAAGCCTGGAGGATGCAAGGCTTCGGCCTCGTGACGTTAAAGTTGATCCACATAAAATCGAAACTAAATGCACTAATTATCACATGACCTGTGTGTGTGCCCATTCCCACGGCATTATGGACTTTCTTATTGGAACGTGAGAATCTCACAGAATGCTATTCATTCACAGCACTCACCCTTAGCAATGAATGGCAGAATATAGAATTATTATTTTTCCAATTTTGCTAGACACTGCTGTCTCTACCAAAAAAAAAATATACCATAATGCAACCTAGAACTTACCCACTAGCCAGACCCTACGACAAAATTGTAGTTTCGACCTTCCGTAAGACCTTTTTGGTTTAAAAGTGAACAGTATCGAACTACTTAAACTAGTAGGTTGATACAGTCAGTGACAGTCGATTAGTACTTTTACACATCATATAAATTGACGCAAAATTATTCGACACATTGTATTTCAGCATTTCATTAGCTAAAATACTTGTTCCAATTTTCATTAAATATTTAGTTCAATATAATTATTGATAAAGATTTTGATTTATTATTGTTGATTATTGATTGAGGGTTGTGGTGTGTAAAAGTTTATTAACACTCAGTTTTTTAAATCATAATAGATTTAAAAAACTGAGTATTAATAAACTTTTGTCGCCGACTGTATCTAACAGTATCTCAAATGACTAAGCAGCGACAAAATTGAACTTTTTGTTGTGAACCGGTAAATGTGAACTCGGAAGGCGGAAATCTATGTAGGTATATATAAATTCACGCCTTTTCCTCATGGGCAAATAATAACTACCTCCAGAACGCCATGTGCTACGAATCTACGATCGTTATTTTATTAGATAAGTAGTCCGTTTGCTTCATCCAAACGCACGTTCATACATATCGGTCACACTGTCACACACCCGGTTGCGACAACCTAAGTACATAAATAGGTATGTACCTAGACTACGCAACTGACCTTTTTGAAGGACAATGAATACACAGCTACCTAAGTAGGTACCTACTATACGGTATAAGAAAAGCTATTATCATAATATCGTACTTTGCTAGCAATCTAGGTCAGAAACCAAAATAGAACACTGCTATTCCGTTTTTCTTCAGTTGAATAATATTGATATTTCTCTCTTTCCATAGGCACTTAGCGGCTGCATCAGGCTTGTTCCCGACTGTGCTTTCTCCTTCATACTGCGCTCCGCCCCCGTGCCCCTGCCTGCCAGTGCAGCACCCACCGACAATAAACGACAAATAAATATCTACATAATATTATATACTTAGTTGTAAGTATTGTATAGGTAATTAGGGCCTTTAGTTATGGTCAACAGGGGCCGTATTATGAAGTATTAATGCCGTCATGATTCCAGGCCGATAAGGGATGGTGTTATCGGTCACGTAGGTAAGCTAGGTCTCTCTCCCGCACTGGAATCATGATGGCATTAGAACGTCATAATATGGCACCAGGTATCGGTTCTAATCAGACCAAGTCTGGGTTTTACAACGAACTTTCACAGAGGCTATTGAACTTGCCCAATGATGCGACACGTTGTTTTGTTTCATAGGGTTTGGTTAGTGAACTGTGCGAAATTTTAATGGTGTTTAAAGGTCGATCTTTGCTGGGATGAATGGCCGATATAGGTATTTTATTTCTACTTTTGTAGCAGTAGTATAGGGACACGACACCTACACATATAAAGAAAATAAAAAAAAAAGTATAATTTACAAACAACAGTTGCCAGTATAACTGTAAGCCATGTCTGGCCGCGGCCCAATAGATTTTCTAAACAATTTATGTGAACGACCTACTTACAGGTTATTATATTTTTATTATAATGAGATTGCTTTTGATAGCATCCATACACATGCCAGAAAAACGTTCCTAATTAGTTGAAAAAATATAGGTACATATTCCTTAATCAATATGTAATTAGAGTAGTGTAAATAAACGTATCTAGAATAAAACAAAGGGTAAGAAAGAGGATGTTGAAAATAAAAAAATATGTTAGATTTTCAGTGGTTTTATTTGGATAGAGTCGACTTACCATGGCCTATTCCACGGCGGAAGGCTCGCGCACGTGTAGAACAATCCATGGAAAATAGTGTTTATTTAATTGTATGCACACAAATAAAAACAATCATAACTCTACATTAAAACAACATTAGAAAGTTAACACATATCTTTATGACAAATGATTATAATTTTTACTTTTAATGCTTAAACAATTCATATTGCTGAATTAGATAGAATACCTATAATTATATTTTTGAAGTGTCACATATATTCAATTTTATTGTTCACGCTACAATGTCAACTGACAAACATTTTAGAAATGCTTTATAACAAATTCATCCATTAAGTTCATTTCCTATTTCTAACACCAAGATAATTCAATTTGCAATTTTTTTTTAACTCAATTGGTGCTCTCAAGTACACAGTTATAAATTATACTGTAACACAACACTGTCATTCACTAGTATATTTAATTATTTTGGAATGTTATAGCTATCTCTATCTAATCATGGACGAATATTATTGAAAATAAAATTATAATCTACAATAAACATTAAATGATTAACAGAAATAATATAAATCTCCTCACTTATGACTAAAAACGCAAATATTAATCTTATGCCACAGCTTTTACAGTATCATCCGATTGGACATAGACAGATTTTAATTTAAAATTGCATTACCTGACTAACACATAGCCGTGCGGAAAGTAATTAAAAAGTGGTAATTAAAATGTAAAAACTGTGATTTACGTGCTAAACGACTAACAATAATAGAAAAAAATGAATCTAGTGCCTACACAGTACCTTATTGTGAACAAACCTTAATTGAAGGAGAAAAATAAAATTGTAAAATGACTATATTGTAATGCAGTCGCTTCACTAAGTCCGCTTGTCCCTCACTAGCTAGCTGACCTCCTGACCTCCTGGCCTACCTCCCGTCTCTACTCTACCTTCTGCCTGCCTAGCTTCAACTAAGCGCAACTTGAGACCTACGTGTTAAAAAATAGCTTCGTAAGTATACACCATACACATTCAAAATGTCAAATCCATGAAATTGTCACTGACATTATTACAAAAGAAAATGTATGACACTGTTGTAATGTTATTAAATGTTGAATTAAATTCGTTATTGTAACAAATGGGATTTGGAATGTTTAAATTTTGAATAAAGGTGTCCCTCGAATTAATCGCCGCTTTGTTACGATCCAACCGATGTACAAATTGATAGCATCCATATTATAGCCTGCAGTATGTAAGTTGTGACAGATGATGAGGCGTTAGAGAATTCGTGGTCGATTAATATAGGGACACCTGAATGGCCTTATCAAGTCACGCATGTTCTGCACGCCGTTGAGACGAACGTCATGTGGTTGCAACGAAACGTATTAAGCGATCAGACGCTCGCAGGCGGTATGCGAAGCAAGCATGACTTGTAGAAGGCACTAAGTCCTTAAAGCCAAGCTCTTTCAATAAATTTCGATAATTTGATTTGGATTCACGTAAGTTAAATGCAAGAGTAATGTAAATGTAATAGTGATGTAGTAAAGACATGCGGATGTACTCACAAGAGGACTGCGTTGGCCTAGAAGCGGCGCTGGTTGGTAGCCTGCGCCTGGTTGGCCATGTTGCTGTAGCCGCCAGCCGCGCTGGCGCCTCCGGTGCCGCCACCCGCGGTGCCGTAGCCAGCGCCACCCGCGGTGCCGTAGCCAGCGCCACCTTCGAACCCATCGGCTTCTCAATACTTTAGTAACTTTGGACTTTTCACAATTTTGACAAATAGCCAAAAAGCGACAATTTTGAACTCACAGCACATCAATCTGCCTAGCCTTTTCCCAACTATGTTGGGGTCATCTTCCAGTCTAACCAGATAGAGAATACCAGTATTTTACATGGAGCGACTGTCTATCTGACCTCCACAACCCAGTTACTGGGTAACATACCCCTTGGCAGGACTGGTTGTCAGACTTTGGGCTACCCATAACAACTGTCAAATATCTAAGAATGACAGCCGAGACCAACAGCTTAACGTGCTTTACGACGGAAGAGTCCATATGTAATGGACCCATCCACGAACCGACCGCGGCAATCGTAACTTAACCTTCGATCGACCCCGCACGGCTGTTATTATTTAGCCGCGAACCACTTCCCGAACTCGCAGCACATGGCAGTAATAATTTTGTAAATATGTACAATGGCAAACGTAAGTATTTTTTGGTGGCAGTTTTACTGTAGTATTTGTTTTTGAAACATTTGACAATTTTCTGTTCAAAGAAAGGACTGACTGATAAAAAAAACTAATCCATTTGTAAAGTGTACTAACCTGAATTATTATAAGGCTGAGGTCTGGAAGTATTGTAGTTTGGTCTCATCGGCCCACCGCCATATCCCTGCTGGTATCCACCACCAAAATTGCTATTAGGCTGGCTCCAGCCCCCTTGATCCCCATATCCCTGGTTGCTCCAATTTCCTCCAGAATTGTTTGAGTCCCATGGATTTTGGTTGCTCCATCCACCTTGTCCATATCCCGAATTGTATCCGCCACCATCTGGTTTTCAAAACAAATGATTAATTTATTTCAAAGTTATCAATTAATGTCACCTTTTTCTAAAGTAGGCTATATCGGATAAGAAAAGTGAATTGAAACACATACAAGTGTAAAGCTGTATTTTACAATCAAAACAAGATTATTAAAATGATTCAGGCACAATAATTATGAATTAAATAATATTTAACTGTGTTATGGTAAGCAACTGGACAAAACAAAACCAAATTAGCTTTTCTTGTCTATACTGAACTTCATAAGCCAGAGTCAAAATAGTTTGCGCTTTCACAAGTAAATTTTCAAGTTAGTGACATAGTAAGAAAAGTTGGTGTACCTGAGTTACCCCAGTCCTGGTTCTGGCGGTTGCCCCAGCTGCCACCGCCCCCACCGCGCCCGCCGCCCCGCCGGCCCCCGCCGCCCCCGCTGCCGCCGCCCGGCCCTCCGGCCGCCATCTCAGACTTAGATATGGCTTTCTTAACATCCAAGCGATGCCCTTTGACTTTGTGGTTAGGATGCGCTTGGAACAAACATTTATTTAGGAAGCAGTTTCTAGTTGTTAACATAAATTGATCTGCATGAGAATTTAAGCAGAAGATATTATATCATAATTAATATGTATAAACTCACAGCATATCCTGTCAACCGGGTCATAGTCATCAAACTCCACAAATCCAAAGCCCCTCTTCTTCCCTGTATCCTTTTCAGTCACTAAGCTCACAGAAACAATGCTGCCATAAGAGCTAAAATACTCCTTTAAATCTTCTTCCTCTATATCTTGTTTCAGTCCTCCAACAAAGAGTTTCTTAACAGTTGCTGCAGCATCTGGTCTCTTTATTTCTTCTCTAGGCACAGCTCTTTTTGGTTCAACCACTCTGTAAAGTTTTTTAGAACTTTAGACTTGACTACAATAATGAATTAGTATTTGAAAAACAAAATATTTATGCAATGAATGAATTTGGTAAAAAGATACACCTGTTATATTACCTTCCATCTATTTTATGTGGTCTATTTTTCTGTGCGTCATCCACCATGTGTGCCCGGGAATAAGTGATAAATCCAAAGCCCCTTGACCGTTTGGTCTGAGGGTCTTTCATAACTACAACATCTACAATCTCGCCCCATTGTTCATAAAACTCTTTCAGTGAGGAATCATTAGTTCTGAAGTCAAGGCCCCCAATGAATAACTTCCGCAAATGCTCTGGCTCTTCCTATAATCAAAAATGTAGTGATGTAACAATTTTTTTAATAAAACTATCCTACACAAACGTCTGATTGTGTAGGATCGGATCACTAAGAAGTTAATCTTAACAGCTTAGTGCAATGACATTCCTGGAATAATACATTGTTTTGTCCTACAGATGCTTGTTTGCAGTTAACTGTTTGTAATTTAATGTATCATAGGTATTTTTATCAGTAAACTAGCAACTCGCCCGTGCTTTACACAAGTGTAATCTACCGATGTGGCAACATGTCAAAACATCGCGATTTCTGGGCTTAATGTATTAAACATCCTCAGATGACTTTTAGCTGAAATGATGACTACACATAAACCAACGACCATATACATAAACCTACCCAAATAAATCCTCTAAATTATTATGAAAACTGGATTAAAATCCATAGTGAACTTTAGAACATCTAAGCAGTCACACAGACAGGCTTTATCTTTATAATAGGGGTTAAAGTATGAAATTGCCGTTTATTGTATTAGGAACTTCGAACTGACATAGAACCTTCAAGTTTTGAGATTTTTGAGTGAAACGTATTTCACATGGTACCTATGAAGTTCTTCTTTTAAAAAATGTGCAACATTTGATTATTGACTTTCAGTTGTTTTTTTTATTCAGCTTAGACAAGAAAGATGGATACTTCGAAAATTCGAGTTATTTTTGAATACGAGGTTCCGACGCGGAACTAACGCGGCAGAAACAGCTCGCAATATCAATGTTGCGTTTGGAGAGGGGACTGCTAATGAACGCGCCGTGCGATGTTGGTTTAAACGCTTTCGTGATGGAAACTTTGATTTGAAGAACGAGCCACGTGGAAGACCGCCCACACAGGTGAATAGCAATGAATTGAAAGAGATGGTGGAAGCCGATCCGAGCCAAACTACCCAGGAATTAGCGGCATGGTTTGACGTTACCTTACCAACAATGTTGACTCATTTTGCGTCAAATCAATAAAATAAAAAAATATGAGAAATGTGACTCATGATTTGACTGATCTGCAGAAAGAAACGCGTGTTGAAACTTGTGTTATTGTGTTGCCTTGTTGAATCGATACAAAAATGAAGGAATATTGGATTGAATTGTGACATGTGATGAAAAGTGGATTCTTTACGATAACCGTAAGCGAAAAATGCAATGGCTGACCCCAAGTCAAATGCCGCAACAGTGTCCTAAAGCAAAGCTTACCAATAAAAAGGTAATGGTAACTGTTTGGTGGTCTCAGCATGTATTCACTATAGCTTTCTCCAATCTGGTCAAGCAATAACGGCAAATGTCTAAACTGTGCCGAACTCCGAACAATGACAGCAAAACTAGCAGTGAAACAGCCCCGACTCATGAATCGATCTTCACCATTATTGCTCCATGATAACGCGAGACCTCATACAGCACGAGAAACCGTTTTAACTCTACAGGAACTGCAATTAGAAACCATTCGTCACCCTCCATATTCGCCAGACCTTGCACCAACGGACTACCATTTTTTTCGTGATTTGGACAATTTTCTACGAGATAAAAAGTTTTCTTCTCAGGAGGCAGTACATAATGCTTTCACACAGTTTGTCGAATCTAGATCACGAGAGTTCTATCGCAAAGGCTTATATGACTTCCTATTAGATGGCAGAAATGTATAGATAATAATGGTAATTATGTTGATTAAATAAATATGATAAATTAAAAAAAAAAACGAATTTCAATTTTTCAGTACAAATCGGCAATTTCATACTTTAACCCCTAATATAATTCTTCTGTATGTCTGTATGTCACAAACTCCTCCTAAATGGCTGGACCAGTTTTGATGAAAATTGTGTGTATTAGTGATCCCTAGATGGTTTAGATTCACAATTAGACCCAGTAGGTGGTGCTGTATGGGGAAGACTATCGTCTGTCAGGTCTGCTAGCATAGTATAAAATTCTTCAGTATGTGTGTATGTCACTGAACTCCTCCTAAACAGCTGAATTGATTTTGATAACTTATTTTGTATGTGTTTGACATGACATACGAAGGCCAAAGAAAAGATAGATGGATTGTGTGAGGAATGATGTGAAGAAAATGTGTTGCACCAACCCCAAGTAACATGGGATAAGGACAGGAAGATGATGTTTTGTATGTGATTGAGTGGGGTCCTGGATGGTTTAGATTCACAATTATGCCGGAAAAACATAAAGCTTCTCACGAGCAGGTTATAAAATACAATGAAGCCAGTATTATCCTACTAATAGGATTTCAATATTTGGCACACAGATGGTTTGTAACCTAGGTTAACACAGATGATACTTCTTATCCACCCCGCATATTACACGCGGGGTAATTTCCAACCTCAACCTTCGACGAAAGCTAGTTTACTTTAAGGAAGTACTTTATCTAAAGACAGATGCACAAACTAAGAAAAGTAGTAACTATATTGTGGGAATCATAGATGTAAAATATTATGCCTTCTTTTCTTTTGTTTTTATATTATTTGCTAGCAATTCATAATACAGAAAGGGTTCTACTCCGATAACTTTAAAAACTTGAAATGCTATTGATTTCTAGATGAATCGTGGTTAGTTCGGCAAAGTGACTTTTCATTTTCACATAAACTTTCACAAATGCAGGGCCGATTAGATTAGAATGTTCGAGTTTTACTACGAACGACTACACAATAAAAAAGAAACGGGTAACGGATAGCCGAAGCCTTGCCACGGTGTTTAGTTTTAAATTGTAGAAGAACTCACACAAACGTTGCCTAACTTCTAAATTTCTTATAGTTCACAATATACCTCAGAATACATTCTGAGAATCTAACAAATAAAATTCCTTACTCAAAAATTACTTACGTAGTCATCACCACCTCCGCTAGGTTTCATTGCTTCTGCCACAATTTAATCCTTCAAGGTTTTTCAAGAAAAATGAAAAAATATTCTTTGTTAATAAGTTTCGGTATGTATTTGCATTTGCATGCCAATTACATGTACATGCAGAAATTTATGACACCGCAAAATCAAAATGCACTAAACAAAATTGAAATGCTGAATGAATGAAAGGAAAAAATTAACTGTCAAACTAAAAAAAAAAAAATCAAATGTCAAATAATAAAACGTCACGTCATTAAACATAGACATGAGAGTGTATTTTTTTAAAAAGCTTCTGCCCTGCTCATTGAACTCCAGAATAAGGCTAGCCACATACGTACGGTTTCTAGGTTTCCATTAGGAATTCATATTTGGAATTCCGAAGTCCGTGAGACTAGCGCAGACGTTAAATTTTTTATAGTCTGTGCGGAAAGAAAAATGGCGTGGCGTAAAATGGAACTAACATTATGATTATTAGAAACATCAAAACAATTAATAGGACAGAATCTGAAAACGTTATACTATTCTAACACAGCCTCAAAATAATAAAAATGTTACAGTCGCACTATAATGACGTAACAGTGTTGACAACAATAATATAATGTAGTAATAAATAATAATGTGTAATTTAAAAATATGGGAATTGCCTGTCTAGTGTGTGTCAGAGTTTTATTTATGCCCGCCCGTGGGCCTCTGACTTGGCTTCACATGCCGTCGAGAATTAATATGATATCTCTCAGGCACGGGTTTAATCATACTGTGAAATAGTTATACAATACCTACACAGACCTACACATTACATGCATTGTTTGCTTTTTTTGAAATTGGTTGGTAAAATTACTGTGACGGGTTGACGGACAGGCGGACATGGTGAAACTATAAGGTTTCCTTCCTTGTTTTACTATTTCACGCACTTGTTATATATCTATTCGAAAAAGTCAAACGGAATCTTGCCAAGATGGCCTACAAACAGTCTTTAGTACCTACCTACAAACCTACTAGAACAAAACTACCTATGCCTAGTTTACAATGCAATTTTTGAATGTCAGGATTTCCGTGGCGCAGTAACCCCGATGTTGCTCCGATGCGATCCGACTCTAGACTGTTCTTCTCGCCATCAGGTTAAAACATCACGACTCTGTAGAAGCGCGCTGTAGGCGTGGGCACCTCACGTGATGTTGCAAGTGGCGCGCTCGCGATTCGTTACGCGCCCGTACTATTGACCGGATCCGACACGGCCATCCTGCGATACACACGTCCTCGTGTGTTACTCGAAACAATATTCACCGCAAAATATCACATAGCTCGGTCACTCCTGACCTAAACCATAAAAATCAGTTTGTGGACGTCTGATTTATCACAATTTAATACTCGTAAAGTTGAAATTTGCCAGAACTCTTAATTTAAACTAAACTATCCCTTTATGACATATTAGAAGAAAATTTACATCTTATCGATAATCAGGAAATTCAAAATACAACTGACTACACATTTATCGCGCTATCTCACAAAAGAGACACAATCAAACCAAATAAATCAACACACTTAAGTTCTGCATGTGATCTCTGGCTACGCATAGCCCAGTAACCTCCAGTTACTCATCTTTCCTTTATGCGAACCCCCACGGGATTGCCGAGTCTCTTCAGGACTCTATGGTTTTCACTGAAACCCGATCTCGCTAGAGTTGACTGCTTACCGCGTACTCACGGACTACTTCAGTAGTAGACGCCGATTTCTATTGAGCTACGGCTACACGACAACCTCTGGTATAGTCCAATCATCATGCAAACTTAAATATTCTCCTCATTGTTGCAACTACTATTTTGCTCAACCTCGATTTCGTCAGTTATTTTCTGATTTTCTGGAAAATACAAAATTTGGCCACAGTTTGCTCGTCCAATCCTGACTCATACGAAGACTAATGAAATAAAGGAACTTGACTTTAAAATCCGTTTTGTTTTCAACCAATTTGCAAATAACATTCAAATTAGGAATTAAAGACTAAGTTTATCTACGAATCGGAACTATCGGGTTTCGAGATTACCGAGACCAAGCACAATGATTCCACATCCAATTAAACAAAGAAAATAAAACCCCAGGTATCACATTCATGGTCAACAACACTCACACACTATTTCCCACGGGAATTCCGAGTCAACCCTTGACTCTACGGTTTTTGCTTCTAGGCAAAACCTGACTATACCACCCAGAGCTACCGTCCACTACGATACTCTGGTATAGTCTCCGAGTCAACCCTTGACTCTACGATCTTGGCTTCGAGGCTAGACCCGACCATACTACCCAGGGCTACCGCGTACCACGTACCCACGGTCTAGCAAGTAGATGCAGATTTCTAACGGGCTATGGCTACGATACCCTGGTACGGTCTCCGACCCTCTGAACCGAGAACCTGTTTACACAAAGTGATGCCAACTCATCATCTTTTTCGTTTACAATCTCAATTTGTACTTGGCCGTCGGGCATCTTACGAAGACGGTCATGAGCGTATTTTTGTAAGTACCTACGCTTGTTAACTAGGGATTTTAAAACGTATCGATCGCCATGTAACACAAAAAAATTTGATATTACCCTCTATACTTCACGTCAAGCTTAGTTTGATTACACTCTTCGTTCCCAATCAGAAAACCTACACGCTTACCTTTGTACTATCAAAACGACTTTTATCGTAACGCAACTTCTCAATGCCTTCAGATACTAATCTCATAACGTCATCAAAGTTTATAATATCGTCATTGTTGTTAAATGAAATGGACGTGCTACCTTACCTATAAAAAGTTCTAATGGACTCAACGGTAACGGATAACGATCTGGCACTGTATTATTATTAACTCGTCGGGCGCTAATTAGCAGACTAAATAGAAACCTTAAAAATCTGCACACACGGTGTGCAATCGACATTTTAAGAGAAGCTCTCTATAATCTATGCACATACCGTCTAATCCATCATACTTTTTAACTAAAAGGTCTGGACTAGCAAACGGCGAACTACTGGGTCTAATTATCTTAGCTTGCAACAATTCGTTAATCCTATCGCGTATGATTCGACGTTCGTCTGGAGAAAGTCTGTAAGGATGTCTTTGCACTGTATGATTAGAGTCGATCAATCTTATCTCCAACTCACCAGTGTTAATTAACACGCGTTGTAGGAAAACCGTTACCTAATAAAAAGTCAGAGTATAATTCTAAGATCACGTCACTACAAGATCACGTCTTGTCTCAAATGGTAAAATTGGGAATAATCGAAAATACAACGACCACTTCCCTGGGCCATGTACCATAGTCGTTCGAATCAACCTTTAAAACCACTGCAACCAAAACTGCCGAGCTTAAAAGAAGACGAAGAGGAGAAAGGAGAGGAGGAAGGGACCGGGCGTCATTGCGCAGAGCGGGAGACGCGGTACGGCGCTCGTCAAGTCTCATCTTCCGTGGCGCGTTTTATACCTATCTACCTCACACTACCTAATTTGTGTACCTACTTCTTTGAATTGATACTCAGCAATGATTAGTTGACCACTGTTAGGTAAGTACTTAACCTACTGTGTTTCATCTTCCGTACGATTAACCATTCACAATAATGTGTACTGCTTGTCAATGAGGAGTTCCATGGGGTAAGTAGGTATTTACCTACTTATTTTCGAAGTCCATAATTAGTTGACCACGGATAGTAACTAACCAGTAATTTTCTTTGATTTCTGTACAGTAACCAAATCACAGTACGTTTACCTACTGTACGTTATTGAGGAGTTCAATTGTCAGATCTTCACCATAATAAAGGTGACCATCTTGGGAGAATCCATATCCAGTATAAGCTGATCTCGCATGTATAGAATTTCCTTACAGTGAGAGGGTCAGTGTAAACTGGAAATGTATAGCTTGATGTATAGCCGTGTGTACAGCTGCAGGCTCACAAAGTGAAACCCAGTTTGATTTAAAAAAAGTTGTTATGATTATTCTATAGTATTGCATTCTTTATCACTCAGAACACCACATTAGTTAGTAACCTATTATCTTACATAGCTTCTTCCCGCGGCTTCGCCCGCATGGTATGTCGATAAAAAGTAGCCTTTGTCCTTTTCCAGGTCATGGTCTACCCGTGTAACAAATTTCATGCAAATCCGTTCAGCCGTTTTAGCGTGAAAGTGTTACGAACAAAAAAACTTGCTTTTGCTCATTATTTTTGCTGCGGAGTTATATCAAAACAGTTATTATCTCCGAAGATATTCATTGAAATGAAATGATGTAAAAGGCAATTTTGTTCAAAATTAAATACTTGTATGTAATACTATGTTTATGAAAACACCTTCGCAAATAATGCATTATTTTATAACAAATTTGATTACCATTAAAACAGTTACGCAGCGCACGCAACAGAAGCTCTCAAAAGGAATAAATTTTCCCCGTTTTTGCAACATTTTTCATTGATGCTCCGCTCCTATTGGCCATAGCGTGATGTTATACAGGGTATTTGGTAGATGGGTGCAAAGCCTGAAGGTGGTGATATCTTAGACCATTTAGAACTTATTAAGCTAAACTTGTCTTAGACGAAGTCTGTTCCTTGTATTTTTTTTTTAAATTCTAAGGTTTTTAACAATAATACCCATTTTTTTTCAATTAATCGTTAATGGTGTCCAGTAAAAGCTGTTATGTTATTATTTTTTATTTATGTAATGTGTGATTACTCAAACAAAATTATTCCCAAGCATCTGTGTCATCGGAGAAACATTCTACGTAATATTCAAGTTTAAGAAACTTTTAAAAATCAAGAAAATGTTTTGTTTACGGCATAATAAAAAAATTAAAAAAATAGCCTCAGTTGTTCAAACCTTTTTGAAAACATGCTTGGTTAGTGCCCTTTCTTTTGAGGTACTATTTACGCAGATGTCTCATCAACTCTTGGAATTAGGATGTACAAAGCAAATTGAGTATGAAAATTGTTATTTTCGAACAGATCAATAAAACAACATTTTTGTTAAAATAATTTATTATTCATGTTCAAAATGTTGACCGCGGTTTCTTATACAAGCACGTGCCCGTCTTCTCATTTCTGTAGTCGTGATTTTCAATTTCATCTCCTGCTTCATGACTTGAAAAGCCGTTTGGATTCTTTCTATTAATTCTTCTCTAGTTGAAATTTCAACGTGCGTGTAGACGAGCTCCTTGGCCCGTCCCCAAACGAAAAAATCCACAGGAGTTAAATCGGGTGATCGAGGTGGCCAAGGGATGGGCCCGTCTCTGCCAATCCAGCTCTCTGGAAAACAATTATTTAAATGTTCTCTCACGTTTAGGGTCCAATGTGCTGGACAACCATCTTGTTGAAAAATCAGTGGTCTTCTCATTGCCAATATTGATATTTCGGTCTCGTCCAGAAGCTCTGGGAGATAGTTTTGGAGGAATTCCAGGTAATTTTCTCCATTTAAATTATCTGGTAAGTTGTGCGTGCACCATAATTCTAAGAATGAATCAGTTATCAGTTCTAACAAAAAAAAAAAAAAATACATTAGCAAAAATGTTGCATTATTTTGGTCTGTTTAAAAATTAAATATTCGACCTCAATTTGCTTTGTACATCCTAATTCCAAGAGTTGATGCGACATCTGCGTAAATAGTACCTCAAAAGAAAGGGCAATAACCAAGCATGTTTTTAAAAAGATTTGAACAACTCAGGATATTTTTTTTATTTTTTTATTATGCCGTAAACAAAACATTTTCTTGATTTTTAAAAGTTTCTTAAACTTGAATATTACGTAGAATGTTTCTCTGATGACACAGATGCTTGGGAATAATTTTGTTTGAGTATCACACATTACATAAATAAAAAATAAATAAAAAATAAATAAAAATAATAACATAACAGCTTTAACTGGACACTATTAACCATTTATTGAAAAAAAATGGGTATTATTGTTAAAAACCTTAGAGTTTCAAAAAAAAATACAAGGAACAGATTTCGTCTAAGACAAGTTTAGCTTAATAAGTTCTAAATGGTCTAAGATATCACCCCCTTCAGGCTTTGCACCCATCTACCAAACACCCTGTATATCCTAGCCATCCTCGATAAATGGACTATTCAACACTAAAAGAATTTTTCAATTCGAACCTGTGGTTCCTGAGATTAGCACGTTCAACCAAACAAACAAACAAACTCTTCAGCTTTGTAATATTAGTATACCCCACGCCACGAGGATTTCATTTCATTTAGTTGACTATCCACAGTAGTCTCAAAAGACTGAGATTTAGGTTGACACTAGCATGACGTTGCCGTCGCTTGTCGTCGTCACCAACTTCGCTTGTCGAATTGTCGATTGGCGTTGACTCGTTGTTTCCTCTTCCTCCTTTTTGGCGTGGCTTCGGTTGAGAACGGTTGTGCTTGTCTTGCATTACCGGTCTGATTTCGTTTCGCGTTCAAAAAATAAGTTTGTCTTTTGAGCTATTTAATTAATTGATATATTTGTGTGTAAATAAAGAAGTATAATCCAACATGAGGCCGCAACAAAACGGTGGCGACGACGGTTTTGTAAGTATTTTTATCGATCTACTTTCCAACCTTTTGTGCCGTTAAGTACATTTTTGTTAGTTTCATTGACGTTTTGCCTTCTTAATTAATTTTAAATAATGAGTATTCGTTCACTTTCAAGTTACGATGGGTAAATTCTTCGTTAATATCGATCGACTTATTCCATGTTGTCCCCGATTTAACGCTGTCCGCCATTTTGTTGACGCCGCGTCCTACTTTCAGGATGAGCCCGAGGTGCACCGGAAGATCTTCATCGGTGGTCTCAACTACAGAACCACTGACGAGTCGCTGAAGTCGCATTTTGAGAAATGGGGAGATATTGTGGATGTCGTCGTTATGAAAGATCCCAAGACCAAGAGGTCTCGTGGCTTTGGTTTTATTACTTACTCTAAAGCGCACATGGTTGATGATGCGCAAAACAACAGGCCGCATCGCATTGATGGCCGGTAAGTTCTACTTAACAGCATTATATTACCTACTGCAGCCCAGCTATATGAAAGCTTGAAACTTCTCTTTCATATCGTTTTATGCTGCAGAGAACATAAGACACTGCTTGGTGAATGTCGCGTGCAATTTTGTACACATGGCATTTTCTGTGGGGTCGACATTTCATTAACCTTATTATTAACAACTGTCCTGAGTCGAGTATTTGACTATTTCTAAGTATTCAATCTTTTCCGACAGTGTTGTGGAAACCAAGCGTGCTGTAGCAAGGCAAGACATTAAAAACCCTGAAGCTGGTGCTACTGTGAAGAAATTGTTCATTGGTGGCATCAAAGATGATCATGATGATGAACAACTCCGAGAGTACTTCTCAAACTATGGCACTGTTCAGAATGTCAGCATTGTCACTGATAAGAGCACGGGGAAAAAGCGTGGCTTTGGTTTTGTGGAGTTTGATGACTATGACCCTGTTGACAAAGTATGCTGTAAGTATTGTTTTACTGCACAAATTTTTATACATTCTTCTCACACTGACCCACAATTTTGCCCCAGATCTGAACTGTTAGTGGCAGAGTCTGGCTTCTCTAATTGTGGATATTAACTATTGATTTTAGCTATACCTAACTACCATTTTAGTGGTAGATTATGGTACGCAAGTCAATATACATTTTCTCAATATAAATTTGTGCACATTTTCTTTGTTGAAATGATTTACTAATGATTGAATCTGTTAACAGTGAATGGCCCACACAAAATCAATGGTAAACAACTGGATGTCAAGAAAGCCCTTCCTAAAGATGGTGCTGAACAAAGAGGAGGAGGAAGACAAGGTCCAGGTGGCAGAAATGACAATTGGGGTAATGGTGGTATGTATATTTGATATCAAGTGGTCAATCTTAACTGATGTATTTTTTTGAGAAACCAACTTATGGATGTTATTTAATTTTCATTTACAGGTGGCTATGGCGGTGGTAACCAAGGTGGATGGAATAATTCCAATCCTTGGGATAACAACCAAGGAGGAGGTTGGGGGGGCAACCAGGGCGGCGGCGGTGGTGGGGGCTATGGGGGTGGCGGGAACGGCCGTGGAGGCTGGGGCAATCAAGACTTTGGCAATTATAGCCAGCAAGCTTACAGTGGTGGCCCCACCAGGAACCAACAGTATGGCGGTAACAACCGCGCCGCTCCCTACAACATGAACCAGGGCGGCGGCGGCGGTGGCGGAGGCTACGGCAGCGGCGGTGGCGGTGGCGGCGGCAGCAACTACGGCGGGGGCCAGGGCAGAGGGGGGCGTTTCTAAACTATGTAAGTATAGATTTCTCACAGTCACCATCACTATCCATCTCACACCACAAGAATTCATGAACTATTCTTAGTAATGATTCCCAATACCACCTATAGGAAGTTGTGTGGATTTTTTTGCTGAATTTTCAATTGACCTTAGGTTTATGATTGAGCACTACATAGCATTAATTAAGCATAGGAAATGATAGCTACCTACAGAGATATTTAGTAATTAATAGTACTGTTAGTTCCAATGATTAATGCTATGAAGGTAGCCTGTAATGTTAGTTTGTAACTGTTACGTGTCTGATTAAAGGTTTTTTCAATCTCTAGGTTTCGTGCTAAGTACACTAGTAAAGCAGTGTTAACCGCTAGTGTAGGCAGTACGCTCCGGAGCACTAGATACACACCTCATGGTCCGCCCGCGAGACCACCTAGGAGAAGGCGTCAGGAAAACCAATAGAATTGTAGCTGGAGCTCTTGACTCTTTAACTTTTAGAAGAATATGATTAGAATACTTTTATGTGTACTGAATTGTAAGATGGTCTTCTATTTATTGTAGTACCTAGGTACTTATCGTGGCATACTTTTAAGGATAAAAATGTAAAAATTATTTACGTTTTTTTACGAATTAAGTACAATTTAGGATAATTCTGTAAGAATCCCTCATATAGACGCTAGGTGAACGAGATCAGAGTTTAGTTGACATAGATTTTGAAGAATCATGATTATTTTAATTTTCTGACCTTACTCAGTATTAAGTTCTCAAATAGCTGTTATATGATTATTAGGTTTAGAATTATGGACTTTTAGGCTAATATAATGTAAAAATAAACTTTAATACAAAAATAGTAGGGTTGTTTCTTTAGATCTGTACATATTCCTCTTTTATTTTATTTTTTCGTCAGCACTGCACAAGTTGTGCAAATACTATGAAGTAGGTATCCTTACTAAAATAGTTATGCTGACTTGCTTAATTATAGATAATGATGTAGATGAATAAATAAACAATTTTATGTCTTACATGCGAGTTATTGTTGTATATTTTACCTACTTATTTCGACCCTAGAACTTGCAATGATTAGTTTACTGTGCATTCGAAAGAAAAGATATTATTGAAACTGTTATGCTACTTCAAACAGTAATATTTTGTATGGTGTTATTGAATGTAACGGTATTACCGTTGTCTAACGGCATGTAGAAGTCGTAGACCTCGTACACCAGTGTACATCGAACGCGATAGATGTCATTGATACGGATATTTCCGAGCAAGATCAAACTAAGCACGAGTAGGTAATGTATTTAGAAAGGTATGTAGTTTTATTTAGGTGTCTATTTTCGTATTCTTTTTTGTGAATAGGTAGGCATTTATTTGTCAGTAATCTATACATTCGTGATTATATACATTGCAGTACTTGTCAGAATATAATTCGTTGTCGATTAAATGGGTCCGATTATTTGGTTAGTTTGACCTATAAAGCATTGAGCATAGGTGTCTTGTAAGTGCACACGTTAAATTAATAATATAGTTTACCTATTTAGATTTCTAACGACTTGTCAGATAATCGGTTATTTCTATGGTTTCATAAATTGGGGTACCTACTACAAACTTATTCCAATTGTCTCGCAATTATATCGCATTTTTCTTCGATCTGTTGAGAAAACTGAAATTAATAATTTGGCTATTTGGTAAGACTTGGAAAGTTCAGAGAATGGTATGTACTTGTAAGCTCTCAGTTTAGACGTGTCCTCACGAAACAAACCACAGAAGTTCTGTGTCTGCTCTTCTCCCACAACATAGAGTAGCACAAAAAGAATTGCAAAGTATATTTTCAACAGACTGGTTTCAACCTACAATATTAGCTCTTAGTCTTATTTTTTTATTTCAGTTACCTGTGATCAGTTTTAATTTTTTTTTTGCAAGTTTTGTTTCATCTTTTCATTTCTAATCTGTTAATTTTATTTCCATGATGAACTTCGGGGGCATCGGGGTCTAAACGATCTGCGAAGTTCCTTTCCTCGCAGGTAAGTTGTTTGATAAGTTGGCACACATTTTAATTATTAACGTCGACGGCTATGCATTATCTATAAATCATGTTTAAAAAAATAAAGATTTATCAGAATACCTGTTCTTTTTTTTCTTATTTTCGAATGACATCCTAACTAGTAACTTAGCTCTGTGACAAGAGACTTATATTATTATCCTCACAACATAACTGACCGCGGTTGGGCATTTCCAATCGCACTATTCTACCTATCCTCGGTCATTCACGTGCTCCCCAGCAAGCGTGGGGCTGACACTGGCAAGGCCACCATCAGGGATTTTAATCTTGATAACACAAAAAATTTGTCTGTAAATAGTCGAAATTTGCTGCCAAATCCTGGTATTGCCGGTCACTGGTTCAAAAGTTATAAGGGGTCATTGGTGGCCGATCTGGAGTCTCCCCAGCATGGCCACCTGTATATCTCAAAAACGGGCACCTATAGCGAAGATCTGTTTTCTCCCAAATTTAGTCTGTATTAGTCGCCAAATATCAGAATCTGTCGATCACTGGTTCAAAAGTTACCTATAAGCGTTTCCAGGTTGCCGATCTGGAGAAAATCGCCCAATCTAATATCACAAAAACTAGGGGCACGTAGCGAAGATCTGTTTTCTCCCAAATTTAGTCGGCTAATTAGTCGCAATTTGTCGCCAACTCATAGATTTAATTGGTGTGTAATTAAAAAGATATTAAAGTATTCAATTTCTCCATACATTGGTACAACCAAGTACAAAATATTTTAGTAGTTTCTAGAAAGTATATGATGTTCTATAAGGTGGAATGTTTGTTTCGATTTATATTAATATGAAGTTATTCTATAAGTAATTAACAAAGGAAAGCTTTATCATTACCTAGAAACAGATCTACAATAAATAGAATGTAATTATTTATTGAACAAAATGTGCACTGTCGCTGGCAGATAGATCGCTGCGCTCCGTTTCATTTAAGGTAAGTAAGAAAGAGATAGATGCGCGTGTACAGACGAGCTACTTAGAGCGAGTTGCCCGTGACGTAAGTTAAAAGCTAGTTTACAGTGGAATTTATTATGAATAGTTAGGAACTGGTGTAATAACGGTTTTGTAATCAATTAATGTGGGTTTCCGTGTGAGTGTGCGTTTCGTATGTATTTTTCCTTATAAACATAACTGTAAAGACAAGATAAACGGAAGAAGAATTCTAACGTAAATTAGAGCCTAACGTTATAATTTGGTAAAACAGTTGCATGCGACTGTACATCTTGACACCAAATAGACCAAGAGCAAGGTTTAATGTTTTCAAAGAAATTTAAGCCACTCCAACCTAGTAATTTATAAAACATAAAAACATGTATTTAATTGAGAATTTGTCTCTCTGACATTTCTAAGGAGTTCAGACCAATATAACTAGAATTATATTACACATTATTAATAGAAATATTTTTTCTTAGCAATTTTTCGTAAATTCTTCGATCTAGCTCTTGGATTGGACTATACCTTAAAAATTGAACTCATTATATCTTCTAAACTAAGACCCGACGAAATCTGTGACTTGGCGACAAATTGCAACTAATTAGCGACTAAATTTGGGAAACAGATCTTCGCTAGGTGTCCTAGTTTTTGTGATATAAATGGGGAGATTCTCTCCAGATCGGCTACCTGGAAACGCTTATAACTTTTGAACCAGTGAGCGACGGATTCTGATATTTGGCGACTAATACCGACTAAATCTGGGAGATAACAGATCTTCGCTAGGTGCCCTAGTTTTTGAGATATAAAGGTGGCCAAGCTGGGGAGACTCCAGATCGGCCACCAATGACCCCTTATAACTTTAACCAGTGACCGACAAATTCTGATATTTGGCGACAAATTTCGACTAATTAACGACTAAATCTTTGTGTTATCAAAAGTAAAATCCCTGATGGTGGCCAAGCCAGTGTCAGCCACACCTACAAAAAGGAAAAACTATGACCAAGAGAAATGGTTTTTTTTAAGCATAGGTACCTATTGCTTTATTTATTTGACTTTTAAATACACTTCTGGACACATCTATTGGCCCACCTTAGAGTTTAGGTTTCGATGGCCCCTACCGAAATATGATTGCTAGATTGAACAAAAACTGTTGATGCAGTTTTGAACCTGATACATTTTACCATCTTTTTCGATCGTATTGTTTTAAATTTGAATTCAGAATACCATACGACATGGAGCTACGCCTAACAAGTCGGATATGCGCCTTGTTAAAGGCAATTGATTTTTGAATAAAAAACATGTTTTATCAAATAAAGGTTTAATTTAATAACGCGTGTTGCCTCCATGGGCATCTACCACAGCTCTCATACGATTAGGCATAGAGTTTATCAACCGCTCTATGAAATTTTGAGGGATCATCTCCCATTCCTCTTCTATGGCAGTTTTCAACTCCTGCATCGTCTGGGCAACTGGCTGACGAGCCCTAACACGTCTTTTTAGCTCGTCCCACATGTGCTCAATGGGGTTCATGTCTGGGCTTCTGGCTGGCCAGTCCATAACTGTGATGTTCACATCCCGAAGATATTCCCTGACGATGCCGGCCGCATGGGCTCTTGCATTATCATGCATAAAAAGGAAATTTGGGCCCACATAGTCAACGTATGGTATCACGTGAGGTTCTAAGCACTCACGAATGTACCTTTCAGCATTTAATGTTGGCAGCCGTGGTCCTGTAACAACCTCAAGTTGAGTTTTGCCGCTCGCGGATATACCGCCCCAGACAGTCCATGAGCCACCGCCATAAGCAACCCTCTCTTCAAAGCAGCATTGTGCGAAACGCTCTCCCTTACGTCGGTAGACCTTCTTCCTTCCATCATTGCCATGTAACACAATTTTAGACTCATCAGAAAAGAGTACACGGCTCCAATCTTGCTGTGTCCAATTTAAATGACTGCGTGCGAAATGAAGGCGCGCTGTTCGGTGGGCTCGCGTTAGTTTGGGGCCATTAGCTGGCTTGTGTGGTACCATATCGCGTTCTTTTAACCTTCTCCGAACAGTTCGAGCGCTCACAGATACTCCGTGGAAGTCGCGAAGTTGGTTTTGTATCTCAATGGAGCTAAGGTGACGATTTCTCAAGCTGGTCGTCACGATGAATCGATCCTGCCTTTCAGTTGTGACCCGAGATCGTGGCCTTCCTTGGCGACGAACAAAGCCGCCAGTCTCTAGGTACCTCCGATAAACATTTCGGACCGCAGATCGACTTAAATTAAGTTGAGCACACACGTTTCTTTGGCTGTGTCCGGCCTGAATTATTGCCACAGCTTGGGCGGCGACTTCAGGTGAAGTATCCATAGATTATTGATAGAACCTCGCCTTAATGTTAAGAATAAGTAATGTTTGTTGCAAAACCAAAGATATCAATCACTTTTTCAAGAATTAAATCCAAGTAAACCAATAAAACCAAGTTTTCTTAGTATTCGATTGTTTGATATCAACAAACAGGCTCCAAATTGTCTTTTGTTTCTTTAAATTCTGTGTTCGAAATTCAAAAACAGACTATTGAATGAAATTGTGAATGTGCCAGGTTCAAAACTGCATAAAAACTTTTTGCTCGACCTAATATAAAATTTTAGCTAGGACCAAACGAAACTGAAAATACAAGGTGGGCCAAAAGATGTGTCCAGAAGTGTAGTACCTAATACAATATACAAGTTACAGTCCTACCAACTTCTGTGAACTGAAAGAGGCGGCACCGTCGATGCGTCGACACCATAGGATATGAAAGAAGTTTTTTATATTTCTATGGTCGACACAATCGAATGACATGCGACGGCACAATCCACAGAAAGCTAAAAGGCACTTATTATTTAGATTTATGTGACACAATCGAATGAAATTTTAACATGACGGCCGTAGTTCCAATTTTCTCGCCCTTTCACAGATAAGTTGGTAGGAGTGTAACTTGTATATTGTATTAGGTACTAACTACAAAAACAAAAGGACACTTAGTCGTCGAAGTACTCGCCCGCATTAGCGTTGCCAGTGAGTAAATACTCCTAAGTATTCCCGTCGTATTATTCGCGGAAGCATTCGGAAGTTTGACTGTCTATAACTATACTCTATGTTTGACTGAGTAGTATTCGCCGAGCTAAGTAGGTACATGTTCGGTCACGCATAGAGTACTTACCTATCTATTAAAGTTTGATATTCACCGCTAGATGGCGTTATTGCCAGATACTATGTTACTAGTTACTACGCGTTATAAATCTGAGTACATACGATTTGACAACTTCTGAATAGGTACTTCCGAATATTTCTTTTCATCTACTTAGATTAGTACTTGCGTAAGAAGTTTTTGTATGCGGTCTATTGTGTAAGTGATAGGTAAATATATAGGTAGATTACCGAGCTTATAATTTTTTTTTTTAATTTGCTGAAGCTTATAATTTTTTTCTTGAAAACGGTATGTCCTATCGCAAAAATAATGAAAATTTGGCCCCCCTTTATGATACTCATAAACCCCTAAACCTCAACACATAGGTATAAAAAAAATAAAAATAAGATTTATGAATGAACGCACTAGGTACGCGTTCATTCATAAATCTGAGTATTATTCGATTTGAAAACTTCTGAATAAGTACTTCCGAATATTTCTTTTCATGTACTTAGATTAGTACTTACGTAATAAGTTTTTATATGCGGTTTAGGTGTGAAAGTGATAGAGGTACATAGGTAGATTACTGAGTTTACAATAGTTTTTTTTTTTCTTTTGCTTATATCGAAAACGGTGTGTCCAATCGCAAAAATAATGAAAATTTGGCACTCCTTTATAAAACCCATAAACCCCTAAACCTCAACATGCAGGTACTAAAAAAAAAATAAGATTTATGAATGAACGCACTACGCGTTCATTCATAATTGGACGTAGTTAAGCAGAAAGGACTCAATCCACAATATCGGCGTTTTACCTGAAATAAAACGCTTATTAAACTACTTACCTTATTCGAAGCATAATTAAACTATTGAGATAGGCTGAACCATGTTTCCTGTGCCTTTTTTCCTGACGTTTCTAGCGCTATAGCTCTGTCTCGCTCTCATGACGTCACCAGGTCAGAGAGGGGAGCGCATTTTTGAGCGCGCGCGCTCGGTCTTGTTCATTGGATGATTGACTATGTCACCTGGCAGAAATTAATATTATGCTTCGAATAAGGTAAGTAGTTTAATAAGCGTTTTATTTCAGGTAAAACGCCGATATTAAACACTTGACCGTTATTCGAAGCATAATTAAACTATTGAGATATTGTCTGTTATCGCCTGGTGACGCTCATGACGAACGCCAATGTGTAGGGAAAGATCAAGAAAAAAGAAAAGATGTGTTTGAAAATATTCAACAAAATATCAATAAATCAACATAATTCACTATGAGACAGGTTTAAAAAGAGCAGTAATGCTGTCACTCCTAGAAGAGCCCGAAACCTATCCTTTATAAAATCGATTAAAAGTGTTTGAGGACCTCCAATTTCCCCGAGCCATAATATCTTCCATGCGGAAGTTGTCCAACCAATTCTTGGAAGCAACAGCGGAAGGGACACTTTCAGGAGTAGCAACAATACCTGCTTGACGCATCAGAGCTTTAATCCAGCCTGCAATAACAGTTCGTGAGGCCGCACGAGCTGTACCTTTCGTAGTGACAAACAAGTTAGGACATTTAGCTTCCTGAAGTCTAGTGGAAAGCAGTGATACAGTTTGTTCAACCCGGTATACGGGGTGCAAATTATCGTTATCGGTCATAAGGAGTGTCAAGTCATGAATACGCCTACCAGAACAGAGTACTAAGAGGGCGACTCGAAACATCAAAAATGTAGTCATGATTTATTGTTCTAACGCCAAGAAAACATACAAAATCATCAATATTCCACACGGGTAACTTAGAAACAATTGGTTTGTGATTGAAATCGATTTCAAAATATGTTACACCAAAACATGATTACTTAGAACACCTGAATCATTTACATTATTACAAAGGGTGGAGACCACAGACTTATGTAACAATATTGTATTATAAGACAGTTTATGTTTTATATGCAGATCAGCCAGAAAACGAGCTAGGTCAGATCCTGAGGGATTCTAGGGCTAATATGACTCTACACCACGAAACCCAGCGGTTCCATGCAGGTTTGCAAGTTCTTAGGGTAGAATCGCGCCAAGAACTTTTCAAAAGATCTATCTGAGAATTATTCCACTTACCTAAATGATGTGTCCACCCCTACATTTCCAAACTTCCAACACTAGATCCTGGACGCGAGGAGGTGGCAGTCCCGTTGTCACATCGATCAATACTTTGTTCAGGTTCTGTATTGTGAACGGTGTGGCCAGAGCCCGGGCTGTGAGACCTCCGCGCCAAAAGACTTTCTCCCATCGCGGTGCTACTATCAAGTAAATTCCCGATGCCCGATTGAGGAAGCTCAAAAACCCTGGGAATCAGGAACGGGGGTGCGAACACCCATGCCAGATCGAATTTCGAAGCAATCGAGAATGCATCGTGGGCCACAGCTTGTTTGTCGTTCTGATCTTTCGACACGTAATGAGGGACTACGTGAGCGTTGCTGGAGGCAAACAGGTCCACTTGGGGAATTCCCCATTTTAAGAATATTATCTTGGTAATCTCGGGTATCAGATGCCATTCGGGAACCGCGATAGGTGATCGGCATGGTTGTTGTACCTCCCCGGAATGTAGTATACATTGATATGAATTTGGTACTGATCTATCAAACAAAAACAGGTCGTATGTTATGTCCATCAATCGCGAGGATTTGGTTACCCCTGCGTGACGGAGATACGCTACTACCGTGCGATTGTCGCATTGTATGGTGACCGTAGATTGACTCAGATAACAGGATGACTTTGAAAAACCTTAAATATTGCCAACATTTCTTTTACGTTGCAGTGACAATTCTTCTCGTTCTGGGACCACGTTCCCCATAGAGACTGGTTGTCCATCTGGGCCTCCCAGCCTAAGTCGGAGGCGTCCGTTTTAGTCGCTGGTGCGTGGTGTAGAATTGACGGATGTTGCAAATTGTGGCTCCACCATTGTAGGTCGCCTATTGCATCTGCAGGTACAGTGTATAACTTGACAGAATTGTCCAATTGTAGTGTGTTTTTGGTCAACAAAACTCGCAAAGTTTAGTGCTCCTATTACGCTTTGCAACTTCTTTAGGTTTGTCTTCCGCAAATCTATGATTTCGCGAATCTTCGCTAGTAATGAGGGTACTTTTTCCCTTGGCAGACGTTTGAGGTTTAGCCAAGGATCCCACAGTACTCCTAGGTAAACCAGGGATTTCTTTGGTGTTAGGATAGAATTTTCGAAATTTATTTGCCAACCCAGATATTTTAATGTTTTTACGAGAAGACTTACATGGCCTGCAAGAACTACTGGGTCTTGGTGAGCCAAAAGAAAATCGTTGAGAAATACTAATATTCTCACACCTTGGCTTCTCATAATTTGGGCAATCCAATTTGTCAAACTGGCAAAAGTTTTTGGTGAAAATCTGGTGCTTGCATTTCCTTCCAATGATCGACGAAATTCGATAACTGACCGGCTTGAAATATTTTCATGTCAATATTTACTTCTCTTGGCATTCAAGCCTGAAGGTGATGACCTTCGCTTATTTCCGCCACGTTTATGAGCGTGGTATCTTTGGGTTTGTTTTGCCCCGCGGGAGCGAAAGGAACCTCTATCCATTACCCCACTACCCTGTTGAGGATAGTTGCAATACGCATGTGCTGGTCCTTGCGAAGGACACTGTATATTATGCTGCAAAAAGCCACCCTGCGAGGGGATGTTACAGTTCTGACAGCCTTGTGAAGGCATGCTTGAGTTATAGTTCTTACCCTGCGAGGGTGGAACTAAATATTGCCCCTGCGAGGGACGTATATACGCATGTGCTGGTCCTTGCGAAGGATACTGTATATTATGCTGCAAAAAGCCACCCTGCGAGGGGACGTTACAGTTCTGACAGCCTTGTGAAGGCATGCTTGAGTTATAGTTCTTACCCTGCGAGGGTGGAACTGAATATTGCCCCTGCGAGGGACGTATATACGCATGTGCTGGTCCTTGCGAAGGACACTGTATATTATGCTGCAAAAAGCCACCCTGCGAGGGGACGTTACAGTTCTTACAGCCTTGTGAAGGCATGCTTGAGTTAAGTTCTTACCCTGCGAGGGTGGAACTGAATATTGCCCGTGCGAGGGACGTATGAGCCATTTTCCAACTTGCGAAGTTGAGGTATTACCATAAGCCGATTTTGTAGATGTACCAGCCGATCTAGAAGCAGGCCAGAAGGCTTTTTTGATACCGCCAGCTTTTTCTAATGCAACAACTAACTGCTCAGAATTGAATAAGCTAACCTCAGATGGAGGTATTTTCTTTATTGCCGCTTTTATTAAGGGATCGCGAACTGCATTAGTTATGATGTCTCTGCGCATCTGTATAGATTCAGCCCTATGGCCGCAAATCATTTGCAATAGGTCTGCCGAAACCTTGCTGAACTCACCAGAAGTGAAGATGTCATTCAGCTTTTTTATAGCCTCGAAGTTAATTCTCTCTGGTCTCGAACCCATGTCAAAAATGCACAAAGTTCCTTCTTTTGTTTTAAAATACCGTAAGTTAACGAAGCATAGGCCCTCTCCGAGTAACTTAAGTGTTTTAGTGTGTCATAGGGTCTGATCTCCTCGTTTGCCTCGAGTTCGACGAAACCCGGGCTATGGTTATACGATTCAAAACTGAATTTCTCTTAAAATATTCAAGTAACGCTCGTCTGTCTTTGGAACAGCCGGTTCCTTAAGCTTAGTTTCAACATCTAAATTATTTATAAGACTACTACCCTCCAGTTCTAAATCATCCTCCGTGAAAAGGGAAAGTGCGTCGTCGGGCAGCGGTATACTATTATTTATATTATGTTTCACTTTACGCTCCGAGCGGCGATGCTTGTGCTTGCCCCCCCTTACGGTGACGGCGACGCGCATGTTTAGACTTATGGTCAGAAGAACTAGATGAACTGGAACTAGAATCGCTACTATCAGAGCTACTACTACTGCTGCTGCTCGGATATGAACGCATCCGTTTGGCACTAGATTCTCTATTATTAGCGGTATTCGAAGGACCTGCGACCGGTTCATCTTGCGAAATCAACGTTATTTCTTTATCCATTACGTATTCGGTATTATACTGAAAACAATTGAATTACACACACTGGAAAGAAAAAGAATAAACAACACGCGAACGGAAAACCGTTAAATTCTGAAAATATCAACGTTGATTCACTGTATTATCAATAATTATCATTCACTAAAAACTGTTTTAATAAAAATTGTAAATTGGTAAGTATGCCAACTTTCGTCGAAAGGAAAAATATAGACGGTTGTGAAAAAGAAATATAGATAACTCACCTGCTAAGCAGCAACCGTCTCCGGCAAGGAAAAGAACGCCAATGAACAAGACCGAGCGCGCGCGCTCAAAAATGCGCTCCCCTCTCTGACCTGGTGACGTCATGAGAGCGAGACAGAGCTATAGCGCTAGAAACGTCAGGAAAAAAGGCACAGGAAACATGGTTCAGCCTATCTCAATAGTTTAATTATGCTTCGAATAACGGTCAAGTGTTTAATAAGTCACTTTTGAGGTATGGGCGTTTGAAGTTTCAGCTGAAATTTCTCCAACAAAAAGTTAGATTTTTTTAAATTTTTGTCCGTTATTATTAAGAAGATAGTTTATATTTTATTTGTCCATCAAAATAGTGATATATTTTGCAATAGATTTCGAGATATTAAGTGAAATGTGGGTTGAGTCCTTACAATTAAACTTAAGTTTGTAAAGAGAGGTATTTTTTTTTACTTTCTCAGAATGGACTCAAAACTACCCATCGATTAGAAAATAAGTTATAAAAAAAAGAAAACAAGTATTATTATAATAAACTTATATATTTATAGACCTTGATTATAAAATTAACAAAACTCACGTAAAAATCTAATGATTAAAATTAAAAAAATAGAAAAAACAGCGCAATAATGACCGCTAATATTAACTTCCGTCATCCTCCAAGTCAAAATCAAGATTTGGCCCGTATCCATCAACATCCTCGGTGATAGAGGTACTTCCGCTAAGGCTATTATAAAATGCGTGACAGTCTTCGGGTATAAGAGTAAACATAGATCTGAGATCTTCGAGCTTTGCTTGAGGAATGGCTTTTCCCTGGGGCCAAAGAACTTCGAAATCTTCTTCTGAAAATTGGATTGTAACCCCTCTGGTTTTTTTCGACAAATCCAGTTTTTGAATATCTCCACTCTCTGACGTCATAGTAAGTAAGTATGGATCTTCTTTTTGCAATAAAATCTGTTTAGTTTTTAGCCAGTTTACTTTATCTTTATTTGTACATATTTTGCGGTTAACTATTTTTTTTTCTATTTTTTTTGTACTTAAAAAATCTTGTGTTTTCATCCTAGTAACTTGAAGGGGGTTTTTCTTTTTACAGATTTTCATGATATTCATGTATTCTTCTGCCGTGTAGATTCGCTCGTGCCGCTTAAGCTCACATTCAATCTTACTGAAATCAGTGTCATTAGGCAAAAAGGAATGGCCGGTCTCTAAATATTTAAAAGTTATTGTTTTGAGATTTGGGTGGCTGTTAAGTATAGTTTTTAGCATGAGGATTATTTTAATATTTCTGTTTTGTCCCCCACAGCAGTCGCTCCAAAGGACTAAATTCTCTACGCCATCCCTCAGATCATTTTTAATGAAATTTATGAGGCACGAGCCAACTTCTTGGGCTCCTCGTCCGGCTTCCCCTTCAACCCAGATATTGCATCGTCCTTGATCGATAGAGCCAACGTGGATCCCAGCGTTATAAACCCATAACTGACGTTTATAAAATACTATGTTAGTAGGTATACGGGGCAAAGGTAGTGTTTTTTCGAGATCATAGGTAAGACATTCAAATTTGGGATCTGTTTTAGCACGCGCCATGTCTTGAGACATTTGATTACGAAGACCTTCCGCTCTCATTTGATGAATATCTCTTTGCTGGATCAACAGTTCTTTTTCTTCTGGTACACAACACCTCTTAATCTCAAGGGCTAATAAATCGCATTTCTTGCAAGTATCCTTCTTCAAAGATTTACAGCGGAGATTGAAATTCGTATAAAATACGCGCTTCAGGGCAGCAAAAGAGACGTATTTCTTCTCGCTGCCGTACACTTTTTTGAATTCTGTAAGATAGACGTCGTAAATTTTTTGGACGGTCATACCTAGTTTTAAATATTGCGTGCCATTGCTTCGTTCTCTTCTGTAATGAGATTCATATTTTGGGAGGGAATTAATGACATTTCTAACAAAATCGATATTCTCTTCAGAGGTCTTATTCCAACCACCTTGCTTTCGACCCCTCTTGTCGTTGTAAGTTTCATCTGTTCGCTTTTTGGTCAAACATATGTCAACTCTTTTAGACGATATTTGAAAATTTTTTAAAAACATTTCTTTACAAACGACATTCTCGCAAATATAATAATTTCTTCTGTACTGTCTAGGTTTCTTCTTACCGGTTTTGCTTTTGGTTGAGGTATATGATCGAGCTTTTTCAGATTCTTTGACATTATTTAAAATGAATAACAGCTGAGCTTCGTATGACCCCAATGTTACAAACTTATCAAACTCTTGTTTTCGTGTTTCTGTTGGAACAAGTAAGTGACAGCGTTGCTTGCAGGTGCACGGATAATCATAGAATACTTTCGATCTTACTAGTTTGTCTTTGACATGATATGGTAAATTCATGTATTTCCTATCCTTCTTCTTAGAGAGACAATATTCTGGGTATTTTCTTTTGCGTCCACGTTTGGACCGGCCCATAGTTTGTAGTGCGTCATTGTTTTCAGTAATGGGATGAGCAGCTTCAGCTTCGGGATGAACAGATTCAGTATCAGAGTCTTGACACATTGAAATTATTTCACTAACCGTTATGTCGTTGTGAACGGCATTTGTAACAATGAGCGGGCTTTCATTGTGTCGCATTTGTGTGGTTCTGTTAGTTCTAGTTTGATTATCGTGCACCATAGCAACATGAGTTTGAATCAAACCCTCTGTTATAGTTTCATTCTCCGAACTGTCGCTCTCGGGGATTTCAAAACTCTTCCTTCTCTTTCGCTTTACAGATAAATGCGAAGCATCAGTTTCTTCTCCACTGTCAGGTACGTAATCAGATTCTGTATCGTCGTCATAGTCTCCATCTTCTTTAAGGTCACTATAACTAACTCCATTACTATGGCGTCTTTTTGGGAAGTCAATATACTCATGTTCAACTGTAGAGAGATCTTGGCTGAGGGTTTCAAACAGCTCTAATGTACTCGGTGACATTGGTGGTATTGGTGAATTATTGTTTTCAGCTTCTTTCCGTGTAGCAAGAGGAGTTAGCGGAGAAAATGCAGGAGCAGCTGGTGATTCAACACCTGGTAAGAACAAGTAGAATAGCGCATTAGAGTCATAGCAGTCATTAATACCTTAGCCTGCTTATTTTCTTACATGTTTGAGTAAAAGAATATAAAATAGGAATCAGTCTTTTCTGACTTACATGTTTCTGCTATGGCTTTTCGCGTAGTCACAAGCGGAGTTAGTGGAGAGTACACAGGAGCAGCTGGAGACTCTACATCTGGTTGAGTAAAGAAAGTAGGTAGTGAGGTATAGAAAAGTAAGTTCACTTCTTACATAAATATTACTCCAATTACAATATTGTGCTATGTAGGAAAGTGATATACCTACCTGATCCCACAATTTCATCAAGTTTAATTACAGCCAGAGTCGCTGAAGAGCACAAAGGATTACTAGTGTCTTGAAATCCGTCATCTGAAAATATAGAAAAGAGCACAAATCACTCAATTCTGCCATTCATTTAGGTCTCTAATTCATTTCTTAGTCAATTTCTTTCAAGTACCTTGGCAGTCGATGTCCTTGGACTCATCTGCTTCAAATCCCGAAGGGGCCTCAGGTATATTTCCATCTATTATTAAGAGTTGTCATAGTAGAAGAATAGGTTAGTAGGTGCAATTTTATTAGACATTAGATATGAGGAATAAAATATAACAAAATCAAAAACAGAGCAAAAGCATTTAGTACATCAAAATACCACAAACATTGAACCCTTACTGCTGGACCATGCTTTATTAATAAGAAAATAATCAGTATTAAAAAATAATTAATATTATCATGAACACCGCAAACCAAAAAGGTGCATTAAGCTCATTAAAATGTGCAAAAAACGCTATAATAATACGTCACAAACAATTCTTACGCAGGTAGATTGTGAATAATACTGACGGAAGTACCTAGATAGGTAGGTAACTAAATGTACTCAGTATGTCGATTGATCGTCACGTCAGTTTACAGCTGGAAAAAATGTTTCATATCAACTTACTTTACTTTTTAAATAAATTAATTATCTGTAGTAAAATTAAGTTTGTACTTCACAGAAAGCCTATGAAAAACAAAGTTATCTCTGCGAACAATAATAACCCTTTGGGTACGGAAGACTAAAAATATTAGTTAGCTATGTATAAAATTAAAATTGGTATTCTATCTACCTGATTGAACTACGTCATCCTTTGCAGGCGCCAGCACCGGCTTCCTCGCCGCAGAAATCTCTTCCGAGTCGCTCTCTATTCATTGTAATAATGTTCAGTCTAAGTTATGATTAAAAGAAAATAGTGAAAAGGAATCTTTACAGTGTCTTCCTTATCGCCATTTACTTAGGTATCCATATACGAAAAGGCAAAATAGTTTTGAGGTTAGAAATGAGCCTGGTGAAAAAACATTACTTACCATCTGAAAACTCAGTCTTTTCGTTAATCCCATGTCCCAAGGCACTAAACAAAATTCGATCAATTCGTCGCATCTCAATTCACTTGTTTTGTTTCACATACATAAACGAAATAAAACAAAACACGCGTTCACCAGTCAGTGTGCGAGCAAATGGCAGAGTTGCCAGTTTTTGAGAGTAATTTACCAACAAAATGTTGCCACTATAAAAAACGTCTGAAAAGTAATATAAGTCTTATTTTTAATACATCAAAACAACGCAAAACGAAAAAAAATTATTTCAGACAATTGTTTTCAAACTCGTTACAATACTTGGCCTGATTCACAAAAAGGAGATAGGTAGTTTGAGTCCTTCCAACAAAAATAGAAATTGATTAAATATTACTAATACTTATAACACTTAGATAACACATATGTTTTAAGTCGTTTCAATTCAATTAAAATTATTTGTATCAGTCATTTACATCTATTCCTTACAAACGATTCAGTCTGCTTGAGTCCATTTAGGTTATTTGATATTAAATGTGATGTTCATCAAAAAAATATTTTCTAAAATATCTCAAGTGTTTTGAGTCGTTTTTGATAAACAAAAAGAAATATTTTATGTCAGTAAACCTATATCACAGAAACGACCCAACCTGTTTGAGTCATTTCAGTTATTTGATAAAATGATATTTCCAATGAAAACTAATTCTTAGAAAGGATCCAAACTGTTTGAGTTTATTCTGGTTTATCGACCTTAAGAACATACTCATAGAAATGTCATTACTCAGAAACAATTCAAGCGGACTGAGTTCGTTCAGCAAATACATTTTGTATGCTCTTCATACTGTGGGTTGAGTCGGGGTAGTGTGAAAAACTAGTTTCCGTGTACATTTTAAAAATAGGATTTTCACTACATGATAGATTCAACCCTCAGGAGTACGATGGCATACTTAACTCAATTTTGGTCAAAGTGTGGATTGAGTCCTTTCTGCTTAACTACGTCCAATTCTGAGTATTATCAAGGTGAAATTGACATATCTGTACCCAAAAGGATAATCTAACTCATCATTATGAACAACTTTCACAATGAAACTAACCCAAATAACGCGACTATATACTAATATTATAAAGAGGAAAGATTTTTTTGTTTGTTTGTACCGAATAGGCTCCGAAACTGCTGGACCGATTGTAACCATTTTTTCACCAGTAGAAAGTTAATTTATCAGGAAGTAACATAGGCTATAATTTATTTTCAAAAAATTTAGAGATTTAAGAAAATTGCAATAACATAACCCAAAGTAGTAAAATTTTACCTATAAAATTCATTATTTGGCGTGCGCTGTGAAAACTATTGATGATACATAAAAAGTATGTACTAAATGATTAAAGTAGGTACTCATTATTACCTTCAAAAAAGTCCGCGAGGCAATATATCTAACTATCATAGTTAAGTCACAATAGCAGCTTTTGTGTTCTAAAATTTAATTAGATTGCCGGTAGAAACAAAAGTTTGGTATATTCGTATCGCAGTATTAATTCTTATTCAAATAAATAGATTTATCATCAAGGGTATTTATGTAGTAGTAAAATACTTTTTAATTCATTCGAATCGGACATTTAATTTCGAAATTATCACGATTATAAAAATGCCATACGCGTTCCGTTCGAAGACGCGCTGCTGCGCCACGATTAACCTTTTAACCGCCTACGTCGGATTAATCCGACAAATATTTTCGGGCCCATTTCGCCAGAGTCGTATATTTACGACCAAAATATCAATGCTCGTTTAATCAGCTTTTTTATTTAATTAAGCTGTATTCTATCAAAAATATGTTTATATTAGGTAAATAGTTAGTAAGTAATCATTTACAGTTTAATACACTTTAGTCTCTTAATTAGAAGTCCTAAAAATAATGTCCAAAGTTAGATGAATTACTAACATTATTTTTAGAAAATTGTATTGATGTGCAACGCCCATGACGACAAAATCCGACATGAGGGACGGGACATATGCCAAGATTTACCGATACAAAAATAAACATAAATCAAAATAATTCTCGTTATACTGACTAATTAACTTTAACACAAATACAGCAATTGTTAATAAAACATTTTTTTACAAATATTTGTGAGTATTTCATTTAATTCCTTTAAAATTAAGTAAATTTACTTATGAAATGTCAGCGATTGAATTGATGGTTCCCATCCCTAGCCTACATGTTCCGAAACTTACTTTGTTAGTACGCCCTGCGCTACGGTCGGATAAAGACGACCGCTTCTTACGTCATAAACGAGTGCCGACTTCTGGAATTTTCCATCAATGTTGTGCTTGTGCATGAAGTTTTACGTTCGTATGTCGATACTCGTAAATGTACATGATAGAAATTTATCATGACGACTACTGAAGAGTTAATACGAATTCTAGAAGGCGATGAAAATGAAGAATTTTTATCAGATGAAGAGTTTGACATTGATGTAGAGGTAATTTTTATTTTTATTACATATCTAGTTATGTATTTTAATTTATTGTGTAGTATGGTGGTGATGTCTGAATGGAAATTTTAAACTTAATTAGAGTGAGTGAGATGGCGAGAGCGCGCCGTGCGATGAGAATGCGCGCGCGGCCACTCTGGAACGGTGATTCTGATTGGTTCGAGCGCGAGTCACGTGTGGGCTCGCTGACTACATAGTTAGAATTTATTTTGTGCGTGCCGCCCGCTGCCACACACCGCACTTTTGGACACTTTTATGTTCGTATAACTCGCCAAACCCTTCTCTGGACTGATTTTATTGTGAATAGTTTAAGTAATAATTAATAAATCGATCAAATTTTTAAACACTTTGTTTTACTGGCTTGCGAAAAATGCCGAATAATTTCTTAAGGTACGTAGTATTCAAGTAGGTAGGTACCTATATCTCCACCAAGCTAAGTTTACACCTCGCTGGAATGCGGCGTGTACCCGTGTACCTACGTATAATATAATGTTAAAAACAATAAATGCAAAGTAAAATCTAACAAACATTTGTTTACTTTTTTAAAGTCATAGCGAATCCTTTTTTGCAGCCCGTACCTAAGCGTCAGTGTGACGTAAACGACGCGAGGTGCAAACTTAGCTTGGTGAGATATAGTTGTTAGTTAACCACGCTCGTAAATGCAAATGTCGTTATTAAAACGAAATATCGACATCGCAAAGTTAAATATTGCACATCCCTCTTTCTTGTAGGTATTTAATTTTCGATTCACTGTGCCGGGCGCTGGGGGACACGCCAACTGTTTTGAAGTCGGGCGGTTAAAAGGTTAACTCGAAACTCTTATTTTCATTCTTGAGAGCAAAAATGAAGAATAACGTGTATCAGGGTTTTTCGAAAAATAATCTAATTCCACTCCTATGAGCATGAAAACAGGGAATATAGTTTATGTGAAAAATCTTATTCATTTGGTTAATAAACTTGGCACAAATACTTGCTTAAGCAAGTAATAAAGTTTGTCATTAATAGTTTTTCCCCCCGAGGGAAGGGAAGAAGGGTAAGGGAGAGGGTGGTGAGGACGGAAAGGGGGAGGCGAGGAGGGAAAGGTAAAGGAGAGGGGGAGGTGAGGGGTGAGGGGATGGGGACGGGATGGTTAGAGAGAGAGGAGGAAGGGGATGTGAGAGTGGGTGAGAGGGGAGGGAGAGGTTAGCGGGAAGAGGATGCGGACTTCGTGACCGTCAGGTTGACTGGACCAAACGAGATTTCCGGCTCTAGCAGTTTAGAAATTAGAAAACAAGGTGCTTTTATTTCTATTGATATTTCAAACAGCAGATTATAATAAATGTCGCCCGAGAAGGTTGTGGCGATTAGTGCTCCGTAGGTATATACTTATTTCGAGCAGTTTAGCGAAAAGGAGATGGTGGATGCAGAATTACTTACCTACTACAACGTGAAAAAATAATTAACATTTTAAACGAGAAATAGCGCGGCACTGACGCGTAACACGTGCGCTCGCTCTCGGAGCGGGAGCAAGCAACATGTCCCGCGTCACGTAAAATGTTGCGGGTCGCTGTGCAACGTTGCAGCGTCACGTAGATTGAATGTTCCGCGTCATGTTGCGGGACAAAATGTCCCCTAGTGTATTCGGGGCTTAATACTATGTAGGTAGGATACTCCTCCAATCAGCGTATTCATTTGGTCCCTCCATCTTGACGTCAAAATGGAGGGACCAAGGATTTTGTTAAATAACTACGTACCTACCTATACATTGAGGTAGCTAAAATTATTGCATAGATAGCAAATAGTAGATTTATAGTATTAGGGGTTAAAGTATGAAATTGCCGATTTCTACTGAAAAATTGAAATTCGTTTTTTTTTTTAATTTAACATATTTATTTAATCAAAATAATTACCATTATTATCTATACATTGTTGTCATCTAATAGGAAGGTCATAATTATAAGGCTTTGCGATAGAACTCTCGTGATCTAGATTCGACAAACTGTGTGAAAGCATTTTGTACTGCCTCCTGAGAAGAAAACTTTTTATCACGTAGAAAATTGTCCAAATCACGAAAAAAATGGTAGTCCGTTGGAGCAAGGACTGGCGAATACGGAGGGTGACGAATGGTTTCTAATTGCAGTTCCTGTAGAGTTAAAAGGGTTTCTCGTGCTGTATGAGGTCTCGCGTTATCATGGAGCAATAATGGTGAAGATCGATTCATGAGTCGGGGCTGTTTCACTGCTAGTTTTGCTATCATTGTTCGGAGTTCGGCACAGTATAGACATCTGCCGTTATTGCTTGACCAGATCGGAGAAAGCTATAGTGAATAACACCATGCTGAGACCACCAAACATATACCATTAGGTACTTTTTTATTGGTAAGCTTTGCTTTAAGACACTGTTGCGGCGTTTGACCTGGGGTCAGCCATTGCATTTTTCGCTTACGGTTATCGTAAAGAATACACTTTTCATCACATGTCACAATTCGATCCAATATTCCTTCATTTCTGTATCGATTCAACAAGGCAACACACGTTTCTTTCTGCAGATCAGTCAAATTATGAGGCACTCATTTCTCATATTTTTTTATTTTATTGATTTGACGCAAATCAGTCAGTAAGTATTGTTGGTAAGGTAACGTTAAACCATGCCGCTAATTCCTGGGTAGTTTGGCTCGGATCGGCTTCCACCATCTCTTTCAATTCATTGTTATTCACCTGTGTGGGCGGCTTCCACGTGGTTCGTTCTTCAAATCAAAGTTTCCATCACGAAAGCGTTTAAACCAAAATCGCACTGTGCGTTCATTAGTAGTCCCCTCTCCAAACGCAACATTGATATTGCGAGCTGTTTCTGCCGCGTTAGTTCCGCGTCGTAACTCGTATTCAAAAATAACTCGAATTTTCGAAGTATTCATCCTTTTTGTCTAAGCTGAATAAAAAAAACAACCGAAAGTCGATAATCGAATGTTGCACATTTTTTAAAAGAAGAACTTCATAGGTAGATACCATGTGAAAAAAGTTTCACTCAAAAATCTCAAACCATGAAGGTTCTATGACAATTCGAAGATCCTAATACAATAAACGGCAATATCATGCTGTAATCCCTATTATTTAACTTTTATGTAGATTTGAGATCCAAGACTACAAGAGAATAATTTGTGAGCGTCAAGATGAAGGGACCAATCCCTTCATCTTGACGCTCACAAATTATTGCCTTGAAGGAGCTAAAGAGCGCCGTAGGCTAATATCGTGTTTAGCACCTTCGAAAAATTTCCATTTTATTAACCCGAGGACCTCATCCATGACCCAGGTTAATAAACTGGCAACTTCAAATACCTAAGTAGGTGCTATAGTGCTGGCTTGTAGGTAGGATGGATGGATCTATGGATTCTTACTATACGAAAACAGCACCCTAATTGCGCAACACACTATCAATCGGAGTTGGTTTCATTTTGACAGTTCAACAACATTCATTGCGTTATTTACGTTGTCGAGCAGATAAATTTTTCGAACATATGAACCAATGGATTAGCAATTTGTTTCAAAATTAATCAAATTCCGATTGATAATGTGTTACGCAATTAGGGTGCAGTTCGTCTCCAAGTTCCGTAATTATGTGCTGCAAACGACCATCAAAAATACCTACCATACCCTTCACCCAGGAAAAGTAGGTCTTTAAAAAAAACAAAAGCTTTTCATGGGCTAGACGTTGAGATGGCATGAAACAGCACCAATGATGTCAACATCATCATCATCTTCCTGCCCTTATCCCATATTACTTGGGGTCGGCGCAACACGTTTTCTTCTTCCATTCTCCCCTGTCAACCGTCACTTTATCATTCACTCCCTTCTCTTTCATATCATTCCTCACACAATCCATCCAGCTCTAATGATGTCAAAGACAGCATAGGGACTCCGACGGTACAACAAAAGAGCGTGTAGAATTTGTTTTTTCATGTAGTAGATAGAATAAGGTGCACTGGATATATAGGTGCGACGTGCGTGTTGAAAGTTCACGACGTCCTGTAGTCTTCGAGTGGTTGTATAAACATCACGATTACGTGTCGGTGGAAGGCACGCTCGCGCTGCGGAAACGGCGCGACCGTTGATTTCACTTTCATTTTATCAGTGTGGAAAATCCAGCGTTATCCGCCGCTGATTCCCACAGACGTAACTTTTTTATTTTGTCTCGCGCTTTTTGTTGTTTGGTATGTAAAGCGGATGATTGTTGAAAGTAAGAGTAGATAACCTAACTAAAGTTTTTCTACCAATAAGGGGAATCTTAGCGGGGATAACATAACGCCTTGTTTCCACGAAGGGTTGGGCAGAGGTGTACCTATATTACACCCACACTTCGCCAGTTAGGTATGTTTAAGTCCCATATTATAGGGGGCGAGCCTATTACCATCACCGGGCACAAATCTATCAGACTCCTGCGGGCTGCTACTGAGATATTCCATACAGAAAAACCCAATAACACTGCCCGACCTGGGAATCGAACCCAAGACCAGCTGTAGCGCTTGCGACCACTAGACCAAAGAGGCATAGCGGGGATCATTATATACTAATACTAGCTTTTGCCCGCGGCTTCGCCCACGTTTATTATACACATAAACCTTCCTGTTGAATCATTCTTATCTATTAAAAAAAACCGTAACAAAATCCGTTGCGTAGTTTTAAAGATCTAAGCATACCTGCATAGGGACAGACGACAGCGGGAAGCGATTTTGTTTTATACTATGTAGTGAAGGTATTAAAAAATTAACTCAAAAAACTATAAGGAGTGCTTTATACCATCGAACTGAATAACTTTTACTATGGGACCAACTTTGAAATCGCGTAAAAAAAATCAGCTTAGCTGCAGCTTAGCAAAAAAAAAAAATAAGTCTGGACTTATGGAACATTTTGAAATTTCCTGTTCACATTTTTTGATACAAAAAATTTTACCTCATCCGACTAAAAATGTAAGCATTGGAAATAAAATGTTCCATAACTCCAGACTTCTGATTTTTTCTCAGTGGTGGCGCTAGTTGGCAGCACTGAAAGGACCGCAGTAAATAGGTCGGCCAGCGCTCTGGATGCGGAACGCGGTCAGCCATTTGGTGACTCCTGCACTAAAGTGTGTCATTAGGTATTAAATAGATATTAATATGTAAGGTAATGTTTTAAAAGCCTCAACTAAGGTCGGTAGTACCATTAACAGCGCTGTTAAGAAGACTGCAAAGTGCACGTGTGTTGTAGCATCGGTGCACCTCGGGGAGGGCGCGAGTGGGGGCTGGATCTTGGCAATAGGTTTTTGGCGCGGAGAGAAAGTACGGTTGGTGGTGGCCGAAGACCCCTGCTCGACGCACTCGGTGGAAACCGCGCGGCCGCGGCCGACACTCGGCCGGCGTTTCATGGGCAGTCCGTTTGCGAAATAATGCCATTGAATCGCTGATGCCGAATTTGCCAGTGAACGCGCTGAGCGCGGAGATGACGCGCAAATAAATAGTGGTGCACACCAATGATAACGAGCTCTCGACCCCGGATACCCACTACAATGTGCCAATGGAGAATTGTGACTATAAGTTACGTGGTCCTTGTATTGAACTCGTACGATGCCAGGGAGATAAGTTCGCCGGATGCTGCTACCCTTCACAACCATGTGAGTAGAGGCTGACTATCATAGTAACGACACTATCAGACCGTGGACGCGGTATCGGTCACAGCTGCATGTGCTTCGGTGCATTGACTTTGAATGCACTTTTACTTTCGTTAGTTGTGTGCTTCTTGCATATCTTGTTTGCTGTTTATCAACAATCATCAGTTTGATTAAAGGTTGTACCTACCAATATTGACGTAAATTTGGTTTCTGAAATCTAAAAGCAATATTTTGAAATATTCGTTTAAGTATTTGAATTTAATATTGGTGAATCAAGCAGTCTGTTCCCGTCAGGTCAAATAGAAATAGGTACCTACGTTATGGTAATTTTTTAAAGAATATTTTAGAGATTCCTCCTTACAAAACAGGTAACCTTGGGTGGGCAATTTTAAATTCCAAGAAGTTTCGCCCCTTCATTGAATCAATACGATTTGTTGAACGTTATTGAAGTGGCCCAGCACATAAAATATGTAGGTAGTTGTTCAAAGCTGCGTGATGTGAACGTTTGTTATTTTTGGTACTTATCTACCGGACCTACAGCCTGTTGAATCAATAAAGAAAAAAAAAACATTGAAATGAAGCTACCTACTTCTGCTACTTTTACCGTGTTTTACACGGTTTATTTAACATTTCTTTCCGGATATTTGGAGTATTTTCTAACTTGCTCATCCGCAACTACAAGCGTTACATTCAAATTAACCGCTTAAGGGACTAACTACACTTATTCAGCTCAATTCAGCTTTTTTCCTTAGAGTAAAACAGTTTTGTATGGAGATGCGTTCAGTTTTCCGCGTCGCGTCGTTCCATACAAAACTGTTTTTTTCTATGGACAAAAGCTGAATTGAGCTCAATAAGTGAGTTAGTCCGTAAAACGATCTAAAACTATCTGATAGTTACAGTGTTATTTTGTTTTGGGAGTTGGGTTGTTAACTTTTAATTTTCTAATGCTGTGTAGGTAGGTTCCTGAATGGAGGTATTTCATGTTTTTTTTTTTTAATATTCATTTGAAAATCAGGGCCAGACAGCATTTCTCTTTAACATTATTGCTGAAATAAAACTACACTTGGGTGCAAAAAAATTGGCCCACCCCATGCTCTCTATTTGAGAGACGATAGCTCAAAGATGTTATTATATATTTTAATTGTTCTATATTTTGTGAAGGTAGGTAAGATGTAGTTTATTTACACATATATATATATATATATACCCTATAATTTGATAAAAGCCATATTCTTGACAAGATCGATTCTTCAGATGTTCTCATTACTCACTTTTGTTTGAAAAAACTGCGTGACTTTTTTTTTGTCAATGAAGTTGACATAAGCTTAATTTTGTTTATTACTGTTCCTTTATTGGTCATTTAACTTGAATTTTTAACCGACTTGAAAAAAAAAACGGAGGTTCTGCATTCGATCTGTATGTTTCAAAGTTCGCGCTTTTCTCAAAAAAGTTATGAATCAGTTTTGATAATTTTTTCACTAACGTAATCTACATACATTCAGGAAGGTACACAATATATTATGTTATTGTTAATTAAACTAGTTGAATTATCTTGTTTCAAATCGAGGAGAATGGGGTGGATCGATTTTATTGCATGCAAGTGTATTTGTTGCGACCGTCAGGAACACTTAATCCTATTTTTTTAAATGTTAGTTTTAATTTGTTCACGTGGTCCTTGCATAAGGTACTGTGCCAAATCAACGTTTTTTCTTTCGTTATCAAAATACGTTTTTGCAATATTTGAAATTTACAACATTGCTTTCCTGAAAAATCTCAAGTAGGGTAATTTTATAATTACCTACTTAGTTATACCTATACAAAAAATATTCGTGTCAACCTTATAAAATCGATTGCTTATATAATAAAAGTTACATAGAACTGTGCTGGTTGCATGTAGGCTATAAAACAGCAGTTATTGGCATGGTCAGCATGAGACCGCATAATCGCTGTCATTGCCGACCGATTGACACAGATAGGTATAAGTTAACAATGAAGTATTAACTTATGTTAGAAGAAGCAGCCAGAAATAAAATCAATTCCCGCCATCTAAAAGTGAATTTTCAAGTTTTCCTTGTAAGTATATACAATGGGTATTATTTTGATAAATTGGTAGGTAGAAGTTCTTTTTTGACAAAAAACATCAAGAAGCTGGTTAGTTGAACTAGCTTCCTGACCATTCAAAGGTGTCCCTGTGGGTCACAATGCCAACTGGCGCCACCATTGAGAAAAAAATCAAGTCTGGAGTTATGGAACATTTTGAAATTTCATAATGCTCACATTTTTAGTCAGATGAGGTAGAATTTTTTGACCTCACCTGACCTACCTCATCTGACTAAAAATGTGAACATAGGAAATTTCAAAATGTTCCATATTTCCAGACTTGTGATTTTTTTCTCAATGGTGGCGCTAGTTGGCATTACTCGCCTTTAAGTAAAAGTAGGTAATATGATCAGAAAAATCTTGTGCGTTTCAGAGACATTCAGACTAAACAGACTTTCTCAATCCTTTTTATGTAAGGTCTTTGGTAGATTTTGTAGACGAAACAAAGCCAGCTTCTAACGATTATGATAGTGAGGGAAAATTTATTTTAATGGGCTCTTATATTTTTGATGATAGCAATTAGCCATCTCTCAATGACTCACTAGTGCTTCTTTTAAGTAGGTGATTAAGTAAAAGATAAAACCTTTCGGCTGATGTAATGATGCGGATATATGCATTAATTTCGCTGATTACGTCTCTGTCTATATTATATAATATTAAATTCGATAATTTGTGTACCAATTTCCAACGATCTTCTAGACAACAATGGCAATTATAGCTAAGTTGAAAATAATTGCTAACTAATGTGGTTTTTAATAGTCTGTGATAGAAAAGACCTTCGTAAACACCTTTTAAAATTTTCCACATTTTGGGAAATACAGCAAAAAGAGTATGCCCCTGAGAAAAAGGTGTGAGTTTATGTTTTAGGTATTTAATTATTTATTTATTTATTAATACTTTATGCACAAGTAAAAAAATACAAACAAAGGCGGACTTAATGCCTGAGGCATTTTCTACCAGTCAACCTTAGGGTGATGCAGAGAGAAGACATGGCAGATGCAGCATAAGGGATAGATAACTCGAAAAATAATAAATACTAATAAATAAATACATACATATAAACATAATAAACTTTGTCAGGAGAAATAACGATAGGTAGAGGAGAAAAAGAATCCAGCAAATCAGCGCTGGGATGATTCTACCAACTTTATACGAATATGTTCACGTGCCTTCACTTTGAATGATAACCGACTGGTTGCCATCCTGAGGTATGTGTATCAGCTAACTTATTCACACGTAAAATCTCAATACGAAATACAAACGTGACCTTTCGAGTTTTGTTTGTTTCAAAATCGATTGCGTTGAAAAACGCTGGCTGCGAAGAGACGGGATGTGATGTGCAATCTGAAACCAACCATTTTAGGAATGCTAGGAATTAAGTAATCTTCAAATGACATGGTTTTGTTTGGGTATCTACACTAGGTAGATACTTAGGTTATAAGTCTGGAGTAATTTTGAAATTTCCTATGCTCACATTTTTAGTCAGATGAGGTAGAATTTTTTGCATTAAAAAAACCAACCCTAAACCTCCTAGGTTCGAAGCCTTAGCAGTTAACGCCAATAACGGCGGTCCATTGATGGGTGACTATCTTACCGGGACCTCTCCATGCCTCGGAAAGCACGTTAAGCCGTTGGTCTGGCTGTTATTATCATTCTTTGACAGTTGTTACTGGTCGTCAGAAGCTCGAAAGTCTGACAACCAGTCTTACGTCTTACCCAGTAAGAGGGTTGTGGAGGTCAGATAGGCAGTCGGTCCATGTAAAATACTGGTATTAAGCTGCATCCGGTTGGACTGGAAGCCGACCCTAACATAGTTGGGAAAAGGCTAGGCAGATTAAAACGGCTCTCTGCTGAGTGACTTTCTTATTATTCACAGACAGAAGAACTTTGTTCCTGATCCTCATAATGTAACTCCAAAGTCACCTTTTTGGACGTTCTTGGACGGAAATGGCAAAGCATTGGTAGATTTCCGGGATTGGTCTATATTTATTTTTATTTTTTTTTATTTATATTTACCTCGTTACCTCGTTGGTCTAGTGGTCACAAGCGCTACTGCTGAGCATGAGGTCCTTGGGTTCGATTCCCAGGTCGGGCAAGGTGTTATTGTGTTTTTCCATCTGGAATTACTCAGTAGCAGCCCGGAGTCTGGATTTGTACCCGGTTGATGGCAATAGGTTCGCCCCATATTACATGGGCTTTAAACATACCTAATTGGCGAAATGTGGCTGTACTCTAAGTACACCCCTGCTTAACCCTTCGGGGAGTACAGGCGTGATGTTATGTTATGGTCTATATTTACAAAGTTGGTTCATTTTAGGATATATGCAACCATTACCTACATATATGATAAATCAAAGGCCAATTTAGTACCTACGTCTACTACCCTGGACGCTGAGCTTTCCTGTTTTCGTTCCAATTTCAGTAACTTAATTTACGGTTGTAAGCTAGTCGAAGAAGTAGGTACTTACCTAGTATAAGGAGTCCTGAATTTGGACTTTCAGGCGCTTTCCATTCAACATAATTATTTTTGTATTACTGATGTAATGCCTAGCTTTCTACTTTGTCAATCAAAAATAATTATTACAGCGTTTGAAGCATATTCAAAGCTTGTGTAGGTATAAAAAATAATAGCTGTTGTGGATCGTATTGCATTGTCCGATCCTTGGTTGGTATTGTGTCAATTTCTATAAATTACATTTACATTCATAATTCTTTATTGACATAGATAATGGTTACATAAACTACATACATACACATTACATTACATTCACGTTACATTGTTCTGACAACCGATTTATCTCCTATTATATCTAGTAGGTAGGTACCTAACCTAGGTAGGTAAATTAATCTACTTCTGCCGTAAATAATTTCATAACTATAATCACCATAAATCGGTATCATAACTTCAAACCACGCATTGTCTGAGCTGAGCTACAGTTAGGTAGGTACTAATACCGATACAATGGTTGAAGGCAATTCCATTTTCCTTATTATTTACCGCCCGGCGCCGGCATGAAAATCCAGCTTGTTCGAAATATTACAGGGTTACTTCGATTCGACGTATTCCTTGCAGGACGTCATAGTAGAATCAAAATGCAACAAATTAAGACACCAAATGTTCTCCCGACAGTATTGTTTTTGTAATTTTTGTCTATGAAAAATATAGATTACGTACCTACTGATCTTTGCCAAAGTTATAGGCATTTTTCAACATTAAATTTTTAACAAAGATCTGCTACGGCATCAGCTATGATAATAACTTAGATTCCAGTAAAGTCGCACCATATTTCACTTTTGGGTTGTATTTTTCATAAAAAACTTAAAATTAACTAACTCACAAACTATTGAATTTCGCTAGACCATTTGGTTGCTTAATTAGTTGCATTTTAACCCTACTATGACGTTATGCAAGGAATACGTCGAATTACAAGCAACCCTGTATATATCGCCGTGGCTACATACTTTCTTACACTTGATAAACGGCTACGGATAACAAAAACGAGAGCACCACAACAATTACCTCGTGAAAGGCGCCTCGCAATCATACTTTGGAAAGTAGTTTACTTGGCTGACCTTACAAATTCACGGGTATAACACAATAAAAGCGAATGCGGTGAAAATGACGCCAATCAGCCGTAACCATCTACTTCGTTGACTTTGATTGTGTCAAGAAGAGTCAGTTGTTTTGGATAGATTTTATTTTCAATGGCATGTAGTAAATTGGTTTTGAAATAGTTTTTGCGCTTCTTGTTTTGTTGCATTATTATTTTCTCATTGGTTTGAAAATAACAGGTATACTTAGTGGTTTATCAAAGGACAAGTTCACAAAGGAGAAAACCTATTATTATGACGCTCTTTGATATTATCACTATTCATGGCGATGAGACCTTTGAAATCAAATTGTTGTGCCGTCAAGATGTACAACGACCTTACGTTAGTGCAGCCTCTCTAAACATAATAGCTCTGAGAGCTTTGAACGGCAATTGTTATGCAAAAAGGAAAGGCATTTCAGTAGATATTATGGTAAAGAACATGAAATTAAATACTGTTTACTGTAGATCAATTTTGTGGATGATACAAATAGAAACTGTGATCCCTGTGAAACCCTGATCCTGTGTGAAATTGATTGTAAACTCATTAATAAGCATAGGTACATACCCTGTTAACACACAAAGTAGTAGAAGTGCAAGGCCCTGAGTACGTATGCTGCATAAAGAATAGCGTTGGGTATTTTAAATCCCGGAAAATAACCTTCATTGGGTTGACGATCACAGATTTTCTCCAATAGATTTATTTCTGTGTTCCTTATCATTATCTCCTGTGTACCAAACTACACATTATATATTCAAGCTGGGCTTAGTAGTGTGTATTACCGCCGGTAAATTTTACCGGGCATCTGCTCACTGGTTACTTGTTGACTGTTATCAGTATCTTGTTTAATTCGGCGAGCAGCATTAGGCAACGTTTCATTGTCTCAGTTCCATTGTCCGTGGTCCTCGCTACCTGACATTGAACTTCAGACGTCAAGTGGACCAGTAATCGCTGTCATGGCCAATTGCGACACCTATTCATCACTAATAGGGTCACGGAACAGTCTTTCAGGTGAATGTGTAGTGATTTCAAGATTTTATTCATTTTCCATTGGGACCTTGACATAATTCAGTTATTATTATTGGTGTTTTATCTACAATGTTACGGGTATTTATTTATATAGACGCTATCGATATTGTAATTGGGTTTCGATAACAGTTTTGTCTGAAATCAAACTCCTAAATACTTGAACGATACTATATCGAAGCTTGATGACTCGATATTTTCCTTAATATGTAGGTATTTATTTATCTGAGAATTACAATAAAGTATCTGACCTCATAATACCCGCTTCATAATGGTTGTCTTCCATTGAAATTCTTCTAGTGACTTTGCACTATTTAAAATCAATCGCAGCACTCGATATTCAATACAAACATTATCTAACTTCCTACCCAGTGGTACAGATGACCATATAAATGAGAGTGTCCACATGGCACGTGGACAACCTTAGCCTCATAGGTGGTTATTATGTCACGATGTGTTGTTAGCTAACTAGCGACAAATAACATGCGGTATAAGTTTCGTCACAACATTACATGAGTGGGTCACCAGAGGGAAAGTATCATTGCGCATCCATCAGTCGGCGACGTGCAGCCGTCTGCTATTCTAGGAACTGGTTTGACTGACAGCCCGGTTTGGTAAAATGACACAGTTCTGCTAAATAAGTCGGATGCTGTAAAAGGTAGTTGGGATTCCCAGTATGGAACTTTGTTAAAACCAAATTCATGTCCATTTTGGTGGTATTACGATAGTCGCAGACAGATTTGGTATCAACTCCTATATAGTAGCTTAAAAGGTATCAAACGTTTAGGCCTTGATTTCTTTTTTCAAATCAAAATGTAAGGCACTATTCATTCAGCGACGTGTTCAAATACATTCGCACCGTTCCTCCTCCATTTCCTAATGTATCTACTACAAATTACCCGTCATTGTCAGTCGTGAGATCAGCGAAAGTTTAAGTGCGTCTGAAATTAAATTGGAATAAAAAAGGATAATAACGTACCGGAACACGTCTGTTAAGATTGTGAAAGCAACATTGACATTAGTCGCCAATTAACATCGGGCATTGCGCAACCATCATGGCGTGCGCGATACCTACCTGCGAAAGTAAACCGCGCTGCGAACAGTAAAATGGTAAACAAAACTTATGTAAGTGCATTTCCGACGGAACCATCATATACCAGTTTTGTTATATTGCATAATATGCATAAAAGTCAACACACCAATTTACATGAACCTTTACGAAATTTAGCACGATTACCTACTTCCGACTGCAGCTAACATGCAATGGTGACTGACGACTTATAAGTTACAATGTGATGTAACGACATGCTAACTAGGAATGTTGGGAATACAATCTCTCGTCAATCTTCGTCAACACTAAACGAGTTCATCCGAGTCCCATCAATCTTAGGTTCACTGGCACTAAAAGTTAGTTTGATAAGTTACATGGAAATTTTAACAATCCGTAAGTCATTGGATATGTTCAAAGCCTTGAATTAAATTGTAAAAACCCCCTTGAAATCCTACTCCGAATCTTGAAAGATGTGTAAAGAATATTTCTACAATCATTTCAGGTATCATCAGGTAACAGAACTCAGCGGTTCCTGTTCGATGCCATATTCGGGCTGGAGGTGCCGATCCTGGAGGACCAGAGCGTCGAAGATGATGAAGAGGACAATCAGATCAAGGAGTGCTCCTGCGGTATGTAGAATGATCAATTCATCTGTAAATATTCTGCAAGTCCTACGTTTTATTGTTTAGATTAGAATAGATTTGATGAAATCTGTTTCATTGGAGGATTAAGGTTTCTTATTATGTAACTTCATCATCATTATTATTATCACCATCTATAATATTTTTAGATTTTTATTCGAAAACTTACGTGACATTCATATCTATCGTAATCAATTATGAAAACCATTTTAGGACTGAGAACGTAAGTTTTACCAAAACATAATTCAAACTTATGAGAGAGAAAACAGTAATATATCGCATAAATATAACAAGTCAACCTGAAACAGTTTCTTACGTTTATGCGAGTACACCCGACGTAAAGCAGGCATACGTAATTAATTAGACTAGTTCAGCACACTAGTTAGCAGTTGCAGTTTCTAGTTTTCCAATCTTAGTCTTCTAGTTAGCACTACAGTACCTATTAGCCACTATAAGGGCCCGAGCTGACGATCGAACAAAATTAGTTGGTGAAAATGAGCCAAAAACCTTTGAAATCATTACTTTAGTTCAGCCAATGATTACAGTTCTGACTATCAACAAATCTGATGTTTGTCCAAAATTCGATCGTGAGCCTGTGCCCTTACAATTTCTAGCAATTCTAATGATCTTCAACCACGTTCACGTTTTAGAGTGCGGCAGGGCAAACCCACTCCCTAGAAAGATGGGTAAGTTGTATCTGTGTACAGCACGTGGTTTGTATGTAATTGTATGTTCACCTGTAGACATAGACAGCACCTGTTTAACTACCCTGTAGTTTGCACGTTGGCGATAATTATCTTTTTCAATATCGTCGATTATTTTATCTTCTTCGAAACCTTCTGAGGCTTTCAGTTTAGATCTATCTGGCTGAAAACCAGAATTAACTGATGCGATACAAATAAAGTCGCCGATGTGTATTTACTTTATTTTATTTAATGTTGTATTTACTTTACCTAGATTAGCCTCGTAGTTACTCCAAATAACAATTCCTGTATATAATATTAATATCTCCTCGAATCTATATCAGTGTTGTAATAATTTCCTATGCAGGTAATAACTACCTATTTCATTTTGTTTTTACCTTTATATTTGGTTCCTTGTTACGTTTTCTGTAATATTACCTACTATTGTATGTTTTATCCCTTGAACCGTATTTTTATTGATTAATCCTAGAAACATAATAATTTTTGTGTATACAATTTGCCTAGTGAAACTTTACTTCTTCATCTGATATGATATTACATTCTAATCTCTTTTAATAATATTTGTATTAGTAAACTAGGAACTAACAATCACTTGCTTCATTTAAGATTAAATGTAATACCTTTACTTTTATTTTACTCTCATGTGAGAGTAGTACCTACTAAATTACATATTCAATGATTACTGTTTATGTGTCTGTAATTAAATCTAACCGTGCTCTCACACATTTTGAAGAGTAAAAAGTGTCATGTCGTTAACAACTATTTAAAAATGTCCTTAATTAACAATGACCAATGTAACATACATAATTTTAACGATAAAGCATGTGATATCTATTCAACGGAGAAGAAAACTGGCTCAATAAGAAATCTATTGGAAACGATCGCAAACAGTTTTACCTGTCCCTACTCTTACTGCTATTCAATGATTATGAATTGGCAAAACCGACAAAAGCATTACAGATTACTAAGTACCAATTCCATTTTATAATTAGAAAATAGAACTTTGGGAAAATCTTATTTATGACCAAACCATCAATTTGTATGACTTCTCTAGTTATAAAACAACACGTGAAAGGAAAAGTTTATGATTCAATGTTTAACAAAGCAATACTATTCGATAAGAAATATTTATAAAACTTAGGTAGGTACATAATATAATAGCCATCATCCATAAATACATTACACAAGCAGTTGCTATGAACTCAACTACCTTCCTGTAGATACTAGTGTAAAGATAAATAAAGTTCATTAGAGGCATTAGTGTTAGCGTTTACACGTAAACAGCTGTTCTGAGCAAGTAGTGGGTAGCTCTGAGCGTTGAACTGCCGTTCATCACAGTGAAAGTGTAATGGACTCGATCTGCGCCCGCGCTGCGCCGGATCGCGATCAACTCGTTATTAACTGCTATAACATGTTATTTATACACTATTGTTTCCCGTTCCTGTCAACGTACAGACTGGAACAGAATTGCTTTTAAAGACAAATTGCTGAATGTTTGAATTGGAATATAGCAGGTCGTAGATCTCCACAACTGAGATCTGAGGTGCATTCCAGTTCACAATCTTGGAGAGGAATTTCAACGCTGTGGGACCATTCAAACTGATTACTGACCGACAGCTTATCGAAGCAGTAAAGTCATTTATTATCTAGTTCAAATACCTACCAAATTATGATACTTTTTCGAAGACAATAAGCTCTTTAGATGAAAATGTTTTTTACAATACAAATGCTATAAGTTTCTATTAAGAAATTTCCTCAGAACATATGTGTGTAAGGTTAATCGCTAGATAATCAATATTGGTAAATTAAAGTTAATAAGTATCGCTTGTTGTAATTAACATAATAGCACCACGTAGCATTAACCTCACGCTTGTCTCAATTCACACTTGGATATATATAACAGACCATAATGTGGCACTTATGATTGATAATCCTGATGGATTGTTTGAAAACTATATATTTGAAGAACATTATCCCCAGTAACTAGTAATCATTTTATTTTCAAAGAGGTGGAATATATGTGTAGTTTAAGTTAATTAACCATTAAATCCCCATATGTAAATTATTTAAAATATACTAGTTATTGAACTTCAGACAAGCAAACCAAAAACAATCTTTCTGAATAAAAGAAAACAAATGCAAAACATTCACAAACTGATCTCAAAAAGATAAACAAACCATCAGTCGGCAATGATACAGCCACACAACTAACAGGAAATCAGTAGCAAGTACTAGTAATGACGTTGGTTCAACAAACTGCGTTCACTTTCTAGAGTGCGGCGGGTCGAATCAGGAGAACCGCATCGTTGGCGGGAGGCCGGCAGGCACCAACCGGTACCCGTGGATGGCGAGGATCGTGTACGACGGGCAGTTCCACTGCGGAGCCTCACTCCTCACCAAGGAGTATGTGCTCACTGCTGCCCATTGCGTCAGGAAGTAAGTACTTCATCTCTATCATATAGCCTTAACATATATTCACCTTTGAAACCCTGTCTAACGCGTCCGCTTGTGTGGTTTTGCCTACGTCAAATGTCAGTCCACAGAAGATGATTTTTTATTCACAAGATGCAGATTGACAGGATTGTAGGTACACGCATAATGGTCCACATGAAGGACTAAGTGCGGAAACCAAATTCTTAACATAGAACATAGCTATTCTAGATTTTGATCATCAAAAATAATATTGGTTCCGAAATAGATGAGAAAATAGCAATATAAAATAGTATATGTATTTATGGTCCCATTAAAATAGATGGACAAATTTTCACAGGGTGTTCTACCCATGGATTTAAACTACTTTCACCATGAGACTAACTCTGAAATCGCGAAAAAAAAAATCAGTTGTTCAGTACATTTATCTACACCAAACTCGTCAAAATGTAGGGAGCAGCAGGCGGATTTTTTTCGCGATTACGGGTAATAAAAGATGTACATATTCATGGGTAGAACACCCTGTGAAAATGTGTCCATCTATTTTAATGGGACCTTGTATATGTATAATTCTTTTGTATGTCACTGAACTCCTCCTAAACGGCTGGACCGATTTTGATGAAATTTTTTGTATGTGTTTGAGTGGGTTCCCTGGATGGTTTAAATTTACAATTGGATCCGGTTGGTGGTTTTTTATAAAGGCCCAAGATTCTGATGTTTACACAATATATGACCTCCACGAAAGGAAGATTTAAGTTCATAGAAAGGGAAGACCCCTCCTCAGATGAATTTCCTATACCTAAATAATTTGCTGTCTTGACATTGGCATTTCCTTTTGCAACGAAGTATGCTTCATGCACTGTGTTTATTACTGACTTGTTGAGGTCGGCTTCCAGTTTAACCAGGAAGTCAGCAGATATGCAATCGAAATGATAGGTTCGTTGCGGCCAATTACTGTTTAGAAATCGAAACGATCAAATTGTATGTTTCTACTAGCACTTCCCGCGCGGCTTCGTCCTCTTGGATGTCGGAAAACATCTCACGAAACGTACAACCAGGAATTCCTTCCTTATTCCATGTCTACATTATAAAAGGATTCAGCTTTCTAGGTCCAAGGGTTTGGGCTGGGCGTTGATGAGTCAGTCAGTCAGTTAGGAATTCTCCTTTTTTTATGAGGCAAAAACTTTGTTGATTTATAGTTTTATGTTTCTTAAAGAAACATAAAAACATTAAGCAACAAAGCAATCAAGTGGCAATAAGGTTATCACACGTATTTTGTACATGAGTCTGGACCGCCCTGTATTTAAATATTTCGTCGATTACTAAACAAAAAGTCTGCGTTGCATAAAAAAGTGCAATACCTACATGGTCAAAATGTATGGAACATCTATTTTTTTTAATAAGCGACGAAAATTTTCAACGCCGGGTAGTCCAGAATCATGTACTGAACACGGTGGTTTCGATTAATGTGATAACCTAATAATCGCCACTCTATGTGGCAAATGATAATCTCAGAGATTAGACTTTTAATTTAGACTGGCTTTACAATATATTGGATTAGATGAAGAGCAAATTCTATTGATTGCACATAGTATAGTATTGTATTGGTATTTTTAGAATTTGTAAAGACTTCTCTGATTATCTCTTTTGGATAAAATAGTTACTGCCTGTCTGTACATCAGCAGTGATCCATTTATTTCTTTGTTCATAATGTTGCTCTTAATCAGCCTGTAATCTTCCCACTGCTTAGACACCGGCCTCCTCTCTACGAGAGGGAGTGGGCTGTAATATACCACGGGGGCCCAGTGCGGGTTGGTAGTGGTTTTTTGGTTCTAGGACATATCGGTTTCCTCGCGATGTTTTCCTTAACCGTTTTGAGAGCAGTGGTGATGAAATAATTTACACACAGTAAAGCGCCTGCCTGGGTCCGAATCCACGACCTACAACTCGTAAGTCAGCCACCACTGCTCTACTGGGCTACCACTGCTTGAATTGTATATTCAATATACGTTTACGCTTGGCTGTACACCTACGTAGAGTGCTCATTGGCTTTGGTGTAACAATTGCGTGTCGGCGTAATTTAAGCAATTTGTTTAAAATAAGTGCTTTGTATCTACTGGTCGAGAATAATTTGTTTCACATTACCTCATCTTCGTCTGCCTGTTTTTTATATGTTAACATGGGGTTGAAATAAAACGTATTTATTTCTCTTGGATTCAATCAATTCATCCATCTTCATCTGTCTTTAGTTTACGAATCCTCTCCATCTCCATTTATGTTCATCGATAAGAAACAGTATAAGGGATCGATGCAACTAATACAAATAGTTATACAATGTTGTTATATCGTTGCTACGTGGAACAGTGCGCGACTGACTACACGCAATGTTGCATTGCGCTAATTCATAATAGGCCTATTTGCTATTCAAATACCAGGCTCATGTTTTTCCGGCTGATATTTCGCATATTCGTGTTACAATACTGAATCATTCTTCCACTACATTATAACTAAGTATCTAATTAAGTAACGTGAGTTCGTTAATGGTAGTTGAAATACTGGTTCTGAAAAATGTATACCTAACTGATTTCATTTTCATAAATCTTTCTTGTAAAATGTGAAGTGCGTTAATTTACGATAAATTTCCATACAATGTTATCTGCTTCTATGTAAAATAACGCAGTCATTCATGAAAGCAATATTAATTCATCATTTAAATTCGTCGTGGTATGATTTTCTACCTGATTTACGCACCTAATTTAAATGTCATAATCATACGAAAAAACGTTGAGAAATAATTTTCAGGCACGACGTTTACAAGTTCATAAATTAACATTGTTATATGTGTTTTATTAAAATGTCGCTATAGGAAAGTTGTAAAATTTACATGAATAACAAACGATCATAATCTTATAACATTAATAAAAATATTGATATAACAGTTTATTTATTTCGATAACAGTAAAATCATGAAAGTTAACAATGATGCAACAGCAGAAGCATTTATTTACTAGTACTTTGGCTTTACATCTATCTGTCTTTATGCCCTGTTGCACCATCTGCGAATAACTCCCGTTTAACTTACCTGGTATATAATTTAATTCAAATTCTGTTCAATTTTTTTATTTACCTGGTAGATTCTGCCTATCTGGAGACCGTGAAATATGCATTAGTTTCTTGCTTTCATTCCTTTTTTGATTACTAGTTTGAAACATTTACAATTTTTCTTCTACGATGTTCCAGACTGAAGCGTTCAAAGATCCGCGTGATCCTGGGTGACCACGACCAGACCATCACAACGGAGAGCGCGGCCATCATGCGCGCCGTCACCTCCATCGTACGCCATCGTAGCTTCGACCCTGACTCCTATAACAACGATATTGCACTCCTCAAACTGCGCAAGCCTGTCAACTTCTCTAGAATCATCAAGCCTGTTTGTTTGCCACCTACCGGTAAGTTACACTTTACCACCACACGATGGGTCATAGGAAATGTAAAAAAATAATAATGTAATAATGTAATGTATGTCTGATGGCGCAGTGGAAAATTATTATTATTCTTGTCTCCATTTTCACTTACAATCTTGCCAGATAACAAATCAGTTTCTAAAATCTCTCAGATTGTCTTGACAGTTAACTCTTTGAGGCTGCGTTTTGCAATGTACTCAAAATCCTTCTATTTTTTCTGACTCATCAATTTTCATATTACGTTTTCAATTTATGCATCGGTGCGTTTCTTGGTATTAACCACATAATTTTTATTCTAGGCATAGATCCATCTGGCAAAGAGGGTGTCGTGGTGGGTTGGGGCAGAACATCTGAGGGAGGACAGCTGCCTGCGATCGTGCAGGAAGTGCGAGTGCCCATCCTCTCGCTCAACCAGTGCCGAGGCATGAAGTACAGGGCCTCAAGAATTACTAACAACATGGTGAGTATAAAAAGCAACACAAAGGTTAGGTTTGTTGACACAAGTTTTGTTTATATTCAAATACGAGTAGGTATGTGTGTTTAGGTTAAGGTATTTATCTATGGGCCTGTGTCGCCTGAAACAAATGGTTTATTTAGAGTCCAGAGTTAACTGATAAATATCAACTTGCGCAACAATTTTCGACAGGAGCTAGCTGAGGTGTACTAACTGCTATCATTCAATATCAGGAATAGAACATCATTAATTTTTTTCGGTTTGTTGCACACAACCCGACTAAGCTAAACTTATGAGCACATACATGATCATGTTACGGTGCAGCAAGTAGAAACATTTTTACTACGTAAGAGAGCATTGTCTCATCAATTAATTGTTTTGTTTATAGTTATGTGCTGGCAGAGCATCAACGGATTCGTGTCAGGGCGACAGCGGTGGTCCTCTTCTCTTAGAACAAGGAGACAAATTCCAAATCGTTGGTGAGTATTCTACCAGTAACTAAAACACAAATTTTCAAAATGCGACTAGTCTAAAAATGTCTGACTAGCTCAAAATCATTGCAATAATGGTAAATTTAAAGTGGGAAGCCATATAACAAGACCCGTTACCACTGACTAATCATCTGATTGACCTTATCACGTGAGCCTGAAAATATTGGAAACTTAACAGCATACCAAGCTACGTCGGTTTCCCCTATAGGGCATAAGCCCTATAGGGGAAACCGGGGATACGGGGGGATGTAGCTTGGTATGCTGTTCGGCTAAAGTTTTAGCGTCGCAGTGCCATCTTTTGTACAGTCTACATATCGGTATGAGTATGACAGTTTACTTAAATTCCGCGATCCACATAGATGTCGCTAGTGTACCTACAATTCATATTTATGTTCATTGATTTTGAATCAATCAAATCAACATAAGCATCATAAAATTACATCTTTTTCCCATGGGATAGGCAGAAATTGCAGAACGCTACCTATTACTATTGTAACATACTTATTTTGAAAACACGAGTATTATGTTTTTTTTTCAGGTATCGTTTCGTGGGGTGTGGGTTGCGGTCGACCAGGCTACCCAGGTGTCTATACAAGGATCACAAAATATCTCCCATGGCTTAGAGCTAACTTGAGAGATACCTGCCTTTGTGGCAACTAGTTAATGTTACCTAGACCTAGAAAACGACAAAATTTTGTACACTTTTTCGAATTATTATTTAAATTAAGTTTGATTGTTTGATTAACTTTCAAGTTATTGGTAGATATGTCATATACTTGTACATAATAGGTAGAGAAAAATGAACACAGAATTTACAAGATCTTTTTATCGACAACTCTAGTTATAAGCCAGCCTAAGCAGTGACATTAACTTAATTAAATACGTAGAAAACGGCAAAGTTTTGTACACTTTCCGAATTATTATTTAAATTGAGTTTGATTAACTTTTAATTTTTGGTAGATATATCATATCCTACTAATATTATAAATGTGAAAGTTTGTGAAGATGTTTGGATTGGATGTTTGTTACTCAATCACGCAAAAACGGCTGAACGGATTTGGATGAAAGGCACACAGATAGTTTATAACCTGGATTAACACATAGGATACTTTTTATCCGGTAGTAGATTCCCGTGGGATGATTTTTGACATCCACGCGGGTGAAGCCCCGGTCAACGGCTAGTTTGTACATAAAATTACAGGTAAATGAACAAAGAATTATAAGATCTTTTTATCGATAGATAAGTTATAAGCATAAGTAAGTAGTGACATTAACTTAATTAACTAGGTATGTGTAAATATATTTCAATATTATAAATTGTAGTGCCAAGTTAAAAATATGTTCAAATGTAATGAGTACCTAACATTTCATCTGAAATAATACTCGTAGTTTAGATGTTCCAGCTAAAGTATAGAAATTGTGAACTTGTGAAATACGATACAACTTAGCTGATGAATATTTAGAAACTGTAAAATGATAGAAGAAAATCTACTTATAATGAATTTGGCACCATAGATATGAAGTAGTAATTCGAATAAAACAAAAAAGATACTTATCCTACTAACTATAATAATAAGAAGTTGTGTACCTAATTTTATTCTTATAATGATGGTGGGAATTTGATATTTATTAGATTAAACAAGTGAATTTTCTATAACCAGTGAAAACAATATCAAGTATAAAAATAAATAAATAATTTATCATTAATCATTTAGCATTATTTCGTGGTCATTTAGAAAATTGATTTTTTTGCCAACCGTAATTAATTTCGATTTTTCTTAAAGTTTTGCATACAATAGTTTCGTTATATTATTTTAATTTAAAATATGACTTGACATTCTTCATTCCTTAGAGATAACTTTCTGTTTTTATTAAACTATAAATTAATAGCTACCTATTTTTAAATTAATTTAGTAGATAATTTTTTAAATCATCGCCTTGTGTGACAAAGTCATGACAATTAGGTTTTAATACTGTTATTTTAAATTACTTTTAAACCTCGTTTAATTAATCGTAAGTTAAATTACTTCGGACAGGCCGGTGGTGCAGATTACCATTAGAATTTAAGACGTTGTTAACTGCCTAAGTGTTCATTACGTTTTTTGTACATAATATTAATTTATTCGTTATATATTTTAGTTTCTTTTGGAACACATATCTCGTTTCTTTTTGTTCACTTACCTATCAGTTGTGCTCAAAACTTTCGCATGCACGTTTATACGTCGTTTAAATGACAGGTCGTGACTCCGTGACGTAACGTGGAATGTGCCAAGCTTACAGTGAAAGGATAATAAAGTCGAAGGAGATGAATGTTTTTGTTCGTAAAATAATTTATTTAGTTGTGTATTGACGACGTGTTACAGCTACATTTGCCTTTGGCATGGCGCCAAACCCCGATTTTTTTTAGATTGTTTTAAGTTTTCGTTAAAGGTCCGATCAAATAAGTTTTATGACATAATTTAAAAAAAATCCATATAACCTCATACGCATGATTTCAGCAACGCCATCTATTTTTACTACGCGGAACTATCTGTTAACTTAATCCTAAGTAAGCGGTTAAAACTCGCGATTAACGATGTAGATGTAGCACGATTTAGACTTAACGCTAGCTTAGAAATCAATGCTCTTTAGGCTACGTCTGTGATCCCTATCACGATAAAATTGTTATCATTATAACGATAGTTATTTATTTTTAGATTTATTTAATAAATCTTTATTGTAGGACAATAAAATTAATTAATACGTTTTTAATACAAATTATCTCTAATTACTAATTAAACTAATTTTGTTATAATTTGTAATAATACGATTTTTGTTTTTTAAAATGTTAACTACCCTTAAATTGTTATAGAGGTGCTCTTATACATTAAACAGATTAAAAATGTTTATGACTTTATTTTTATCATGTGCCATTATAAGTGTAGGGTTCGAGTTTTTATTACTACATAAGTCATGATATTTATGTGATTCGATCGAGATGTAAAAGGTGTATTAAGGAAAACCACAAAGTTTTTGGGGATTTGTACCTCAGATGTGCCTCAGGGTAGGTATGGAAGCAGTTGGGACGCAAAAAGCAATTAAGTACAAAGTCCAATTTCACAGGTAATATTGCTAATTTGGTTTGAACCCAGTGCGTCATGTGCTCAAGTCATAATAATTACAGGAAAAAGGGATTAATTAAAGATGCATTTGGGTTTCCGCTTGAAGCTTAGTCAGGTTTGTTTTTTTTACAGTGATTTCTGGTACAAGGGTACTGGGTACTGGTGACGTGTCCACCACACTACCAGTTACTAGTATCATGAGATATAGAAAAATAGTGCAGCGAGAGACATATCAAAATATTACTAATTTGTACTTAGCAATAATTTCACAAGGATCTTCTAAGCCTTTATGGGTTAGTGTTCTCTGAAGTAGTATTTCAAAATGTTACCAATTTGTAGTTAGCAACAAGTTCACAAGGATCTTCTAAGTCTTTATGGGTTAGTGTTCTCTGGAGTAGTATTCAAAATATTACCAATTTGTACTAAGCAACAAGTTCACAAGCATCTTCTAAGTCTGTATGGGTTAGTGTTCTCTGGAGTAGTATTTCAAAATATTACCAATTTGTACTAAGCAACAAGTTCACAAGGATCTTCTAAGTCTTTATGGGTTAGTGTTCTCTGGAGTAGTATTCAAAATATTACCAATTTGTACTAAGCAACAAGTTCACAAGCATCTTCTAAGTCTGTATGGGTTAGTGTTCTCTGGAGTAGTATTTCAAAATATTACCAATTTGTACTAAGCAACAAGTTCACAAGCATCTTCTAAGTCTGTATGGGTTAGTGTTCTCTGGAGTAGTATTTCAAAATATTACCAATTTGTACTTAGTAACAAGTTCACAAGCATCTTCTAAGTCTGTATGGGTTAGTGTTCTCTGGAGTAGTATTTCAAAATATTACCAATTTGTACTAAGCAACAAGTTCACAAGCATCTTCTAAGTCTGTATGGGTTAGTGTTCTCTGGAGTAGTATTTCAAAATATTACCAATTTGTACTTAGTAACAAGTTCACAAGCATCTTCTAAGTCTGTATGGGTTAGTGTTCTCTGGAGTAGTATTTCAAAATATTACCAATTTGTACTAAGCAACAAGTTCACAAGCATCTTCTAAGTCTGTATGGGTTAGTGTTCTCTGGAGTAGTATTTCAAAATATTACCAATTTGTACTTAGTAACAAGTTCACAAGCATCTTCTAAGTCTGTATGGGTTAGTGTTCTCTGGAGTAGTATTTCAAAATATTACCAATTTGTACTAAGCAACAAGTTCACAAGCATCTTCTAAGTCTGTATGGGTTAGTGTTCTCTGGAGTAGTATTTCAAAATATTACCAATTTGTACTTAGTAACAAGTTCACAAGGATATTGTAAAAGTCTTTATGCGCTAGTGTTCTCTGAAGTAGACATTACCTTATAGAGCTGGGTAAAACCGCACTCATTGACATAATTAAGACTCTTTAGATGGACGCAGTGCTAGTGAATGTGCAAAAAGGCAGCGAGCCATTGTGACGTGGTTCGAAAGTGACACTTTCGCCGCGACGACCGACGCCAATCGTTCGCCGCCGAAACGATCGCACATCACTCCATCTCCTTATCACTCGCAACGACCTTCTTGATAGGCGATTTTAATGGATTTATAAAGACGATCATTAAGAGTATCTAACGTCTTTTCAGTCAGAAGAAACAGGAAAGCACTGATCATTTATCGAACGAAGTTCGATATTAGAGAGTAGATCTTACAGTTCTAAGCATAATTTTGGGGTGCCGTCGACGTCGGCTGCTTCTTCGCAAAGGCCAAAGTCTGGGACAGATTTAGTACTATAATTCAATCTGTGTATATTTTGAAGGTAGGCACTATTTTCCACAAACTATAATTATATTCTCTTTCTTGTCCAAATCGTTCAATGTGCAAAAAGCTGCTCCAGTAATAAATATTGGTACCGTTATTCTTGAATTAGTAATTGGTCAGCTAGCTACTCAATTTCAAGTATAGAATACTTAAATGCGCATTAGTCGAACACACCTTTTTTGGAAGACAATGTTTCTTGATCCTGTTTGACAGCCAGCATTAATTCTGTACCTGATCTGAAGAAATCGGTTGTTCATTCTCAGGAAAGGCCTTACGTCGCAAATTCGGAGCAGCGTTTCTTGTAGCGCGCAGTGGAGCGATTAAGGGTGTACATCGATAATTTTTGAGTTTTTAAAATTCCTATAAAACCAAATGAATATGGAAATCAATTTGGTTTTATAGGAATTTAAAAACTCTGCTCCGGATTTGTGGCCTTAGATTAATTGCTGCACTTTAGACAAAGGAGTGGGTGTAGGCACAGAAAAAATAATAATACTGACGTGGTGTAAGTACGTAAAAACATCTTTTTTACGGTTTCTCACAGATATCTGGCAAGAGTACCTTTTATGCAGTCATCATAATCTCAAAAGTTCTGCTAAACTACAAGGGAGCTGTTTATTCTCACAGATCTAAATTAAAGCATCGCCGGTCTATTGCAATGGAAACTGTCAGTTTGTCACACAATCCTATGGCAAACCGCACACTGTGGTCTAATTGAAAAGGTTCGCGCGTTTAATTTTTAAAGCTAAGGCAATTTTTTTACGTCAAGCCTAACGTCACAAAAGCTTTGGTAAATTAAAGTGTATTATCACGTCATGTAGTCTGTAGGAACTTAGTTATAGTGAGTCAAGCATCCTTATAATAGACGTAAGGTTTTTTTTAGAGGATAATGAATTCAATTTGTACTTAAAATAAGATCTATCAAGACAGTTCGTGACGAAACGATCAAGAGGTGATTGACCCAATTGTCCAGGATATAAGATGGCAATACTTTTAAACTGCTGTGCATATATTTTTAACAAATTTCTTAGGTATGTAGGTACTCTAAAGTTAGACCCACCAACAGGCTGCTCGAGATGCCTGTCCTGCTCCATATCGCGGTCATTTTGTATTATCGGTCTGACATTGCGCCTGATTTGTTTCCTATCGTGTAAAATGAGCATAAAGATGCTTTTGGACTAGTGGGGTACGAATTGACGTATACAAAACACGTCCGTTGGTTTGAACACGGTTGTGGACGCAACGCATCTCAGTGTGTGTAGTGAGCGCGCGCGACAAGTTCTCCTACCAGTACCATGCGCCAACCGAGCGCCAAAATCTGAATTCGAATTTGGAATTTTTACTTTTTTTTTTGTTTATTTTTTAAAACCAGAATCAGAATGTGGAAGTGTTTATTTATTTTAGTGGTTGTGACTCTGACTTTCACTTGCTCTGAGGTTGGTAGCATTTTTTACTTTCGTTTGGATCTTGTTCATAAAATGACCTGTGTGTTTAATCCTCTGATATCAGACGGTGACCAATTAGCGACCAATATAATGTTCCATAAACCGTCTTGCTGGGCCAGTTCGTGGCGAAATTTAATTAATTGGCATTCATATGCGTTCTCAGTTTTTATTAATAACTACAAGATTTACAAGATTTTGGCAATTCTAGACGTGACACCGATATAAAATTCTTCATTATACCCAAAACCTGTTGCAAAATTGTTTGTTTACAACTAACTGTAAAATTCATGGTTGAAGGTGTGTTAGGCTGGTTTTTAGATAATTATATTTTAGATTTCCGATATTCACAAACTACTGTTATATAGCAGTAGGTGTAATAAAAAACATCCGTCATTAACACGATAAAGCTAATATTAGGCACTTTTGACTATGATATGAAAAATCGTAAGTGGTTCTGAAAACCTTAGTTAAGGACTAGAAAATTTCAAGCAATAAAACATAATATGGCAATCACATTTTGATGTTTCGGAAAAAAATACATTCAAGTAAAAAGAAAATCACATGTTCCAAACATTGTGCACAACAGAACCTATGTAAAAAAAAAGAAAATTATCAAGAAACTGAAAGTTTTATGCAAGTTGTACCTACAGGTGTCAAGTCAAACGACCTGTCATTTGTTTTTCTTAATTAGCATTGAAATGAGGTGATGGAAACGTGGTTTGAACTCTCTACACTCTCATTTCTCACCCGAGAATACCCTAAAAGGGTCTATGTAAGAAAGATAACCAGCTTCTGCCAGCTTCATTCGAAATTCTACTTCGAATTCAAACTCCCACTGGGCCTGCGCGGTGGACTACGCTTAAGGCCCGTTCTTCCTCACAGAGAGGCCTGAGTTCCAGCAGTGAGAATAATATAGGCTGATTATTCAATTCACTTTGTTAATCAATTTGTTTGCCAAATGTAGGTTATGGGGAAATTCCTTTAAAAAGAGCAGTGTGATCCAGGCAGGCACTTTACTTTTTGTAATTATTTTCATTACCAATGCTCTCAAAACGTTGAATGAAAACATTGTGAGGAAACCCGAAACCGGCATGTCCAAGAACCAAGAATAGTCGAAAAAATATCTTTTGACATCCAAACCGCATTGGACCTGCGCGGTGGATTCTCTGGTGGATTCCGCGTGGTAGATCTCACAGGACGCCTGTGTCCCAGCCATATAAATATATAATCTATGGTCCCAGCAATATAGGCTGATTATATCTTTAAAACAAGACAGTAAAAAGAAATCTACTAAAAACTAGCTGATGATGATTGCATGCATTTCGATTTAAATCTCGATGAAACTTCGTAGGTGCTTAACCAGATGATAAACGCACTAGTTAACGATTATGCACAGAAAGTTATACATGCTGCAACAACTATTCCTCCTTAGGTAGTACTGACGACAATTTGCAGTATACTGAACGTCTGCAGATTGCGATAAACGATTCGTTGCAACGCATTCCGTCATTTTAATGGAACTTCTACGAGTAGGACCGTCGAACGAGTGGTACCGTCTTGAAAAAAATAGGGTATATTAAGTGAACGGACTAGAAGCGTATGGCATACCTAGTTTTTTTTTTTTTAATAGCTTAGTCCGAAAAAATATCTAAGTATCAATAAATACTACAAATTCGATGTAAACTTTTCATTTTAGAACAATAAAAACATAAATTGTGAAAAAAAAAAATAAATCCTTTAAAAAACATCGAAATTCAAATCATATGCAACCTGCATTATGATTTGAATTTTGATTTTTTTAAATTAAAAAAAAAAAAAAACTATATATGCCATAGGCTTCTACTCCGTTCACCGAATATACCCTATTTTTTTCAAGACGGTAAAAAAAGTCATCCAGTATTGCAAAATACTACTACTACTAGTCAACAAGTATTTTGGATGTATCTCATATCTTTGTGTCAGTGTATTCAATTGTTGGTGAACCAAATAAATAAAATAAATAAATAAAATATTCTACTATGCTATGGAGAACACATTCTTCTTCGTCTTCGCTTCACTCTTGACAGAGCGGTCGTGGTCACGATGAACTGTGTTCAATCGCAGGCGTAGTGGTTGCCTGCCTCACGATCTCTCTCCATCTGGTTCTGTTAGATGACAGTCTGGTGCATTCATTAACAGAGCCTCCAACCACGGATTTTACTTGACCAGTCCACCTTATCGGTAACCGTCCGCGTGGCCACCTTCTACTTTGCCCTGCACTACTAATAAGGAGAATATTGCTTCAATAGTAATATAATAACTAATAACTATTCGTAAGTTATAGAAACCGCGCTCATAAAGCATAATGTTGTTCCTGCATGATGAAAGAACGCGATGTGGACGAAATTACGATTAAACGGCACTTCGGTAAGGTAATCATCAATAGCCACTGCTGGGTATAGGCCTCCCATTTCTTCTGCCATAGGTACTTCCCGGTTTCGTGCGCCCTTCATCCAGGTTCTTCCCACGACTGATGATATCGTCAACTGAACGCGTTTAGGGACGGCCCTGGATTCTTTCGCCTAACCTTGGCCATCACTCGGTCAAAGACTTGTATTTATGTGCCTTCGTTTTAACCTTCTGCTTGTTCTCTAAACTCTGACCCATTATGAAACTTGTATTTGTTTGTCACAGGGAGATGTGGTCCGGGACGCAAGAGATATGTATTCGAAGAACATCTTCGGTGGGTTGTGGGGCAACCGGCCACCGATGATGGAAGCCAACCTGCCGAGGACCACGTGCTCTTGCAGTTAGTATATCCTCAACCTCCGTAGTACCTATGTATAAGTTTTGTTACTCAGCATCGGTTGACAAAATCTACTATACTTGGACTTTTAATCGTATTCAGTAACTTGACAGTTGAATGGATAAGTTCCTGACAATAAAAACCGGCCAAGTGCGTGTTGGACCACGTACAATGAAGGGTTCCGTAGTTGGGATGAATTTATCCCAAGAACAAACTTAACATTGTTGTTGAAAAACATGTTCTCCCATACATTCCAACTGTAAATGTAAGTTTGTACTCACAATATTGAGAGATTAACCATATTATTTTAAGGCCACAGACTTCTTAAAGGTTTTCTTATAATCTACAGGTAAAGATCTATTTTCTATATTTTTTTCAAAATTTTAGGCTCAGTAGTTTCGGAGATAAGGGGGATCAATTTTCGTCTATTTTCTTAAATAACGTTAAAACAATTTATTTAAAAAAATATATATATATATATTTGAGACCCTCATAGTAAGCTCTTTCATTTGATATAATAGGTCTTTACCTATGAAATTGCCGTTTTGTATGAAAAAATTGAAACGAATTTTTTTTATGCATTTTTTATTTGTATTAATCGAAGTAATCACCCATGCAATCAATGCATCTTTGCAATCGCAGTGGCAGTTTATTGATGCCCTTCTTAAAGAAATCAGCTGGACGGGAGGCAACAAATTCTTCAAAGGCATTTTGTACTGCCTCTTCGGGTAATGAATTTTTTTCCCGCCAAGAAGTTATCCAAATTCTGGAAAAAGTAGTAGTCTGTAGGCGCAAGGTCTGGTGAGTAGGGCGGATGACGGAGAGCTTCCAACCCCAGTTCATGCAACTTGGAGACCGTCTGCTGTGCAGTATGAGGTCGCGCGTTGTCGTGCAGGAGCAGCGGAGACGAGCGATTGACCAATGCTGGTTGGAGATGTGCCAGCTTCTCCATCATTGTGTTCTGTTCTTCACAGTACACATCTGAAGTAATGCTCACCCCGTTTGGTAAGAAGCTGTGATGAATCACACCGGCGCTAGACCACCAAACAGTGACCATCACTTTTCTATGGGTAAGTTTTCGTTTAGGGCATTGTTTATTTTACTGCTTTTCCCGATACAAGGACGTTAATTGTTGAGGAGTTCTCCCATTAAGGAACCAGGAGAACTGGAACTGATGGTGAAGACACCATCAACTCCACTTCAACATTATGTATTGTAACCAGCATAAAGTGCTTGGCAATAATCGAATCGCAACCCGTGAAATACGTATTATTGCGTAGTTCCGATGGCCATCTGTGGTCTTCTTCATCAGTTCCCCTTCACCATATGGTGCTTTCCGGGAGCAAATGCACGAGTTACTATAAAAAATACCCAAATCGCTATAGGTGTGCCTATATAGGTTCCCGTCGATTTCTCTGGAATGCTGATGATGGCAACCCAGAGAAATCGAGAGTAACCTTCAAATTTGCTTTCAAAACGGTGAAGCAAAAAAACGATAGCGATTTCGGTATTTTTTATAGTAACTCGTGCATTTGCTCTCGTAAAGCACCCTTTGGTGAAGTGAAACTGATGAGGAAGACCACAGATGACCATCGGAACTACTCAATAATACGTATTTCACGCGTTGCGATTTGATTATTGCTAAGCAATTTATACTCGTCACAATACATTATGTTGAAGTAGAGCTGATGGTGACTTCGCCATCAGTTCCAGTTCTCCTGGTTCCTTACTGACTTACTGGGAGAACTCCTCAACAATTAATGTCCTTGTATCGGGAAAAGCAATATTTTTTAAAAGGCGATGAGCAGTAGGTGACTGAGGCAGAATGTGCAGAGAACCATAAAGCAGGGAATAAGCTACCGCACCATTCTCTCCACATGGTGCCTCAGAAAAGGGGAGTAAGGACTCTCCACCACTGTTTTCTATTTTAAAAAGTTAAAAAAAAAAGTCTGCGATAGCATATGTCCATTTTTTTTTTAAATCTATCCTACTTATCATGTCCTCTGACATCATCAGAGACCTTTTCTTCAGGGCAGTATATTAATTAATTTATTTGTTTACTTACATTTCAACATTCGCTTTATGATGCTACATCCTACATACTAAATGTTTACAATTATGTCCCAAGTCCATGGTTTACATTGTAACAACTTATTTTATTTATTTACGTATGTTAGTTCTAACAATTTTCCTTATTCCTACATTTACTGCAATACTAATTAGCTTCAAGACAATTATTCTAAGGTTTTTTTTTACTATCTTCTTACATATATGTTATCGTATATAATTATTAACATAACTTATTTAGCCGTTTTTTGTATTTTGTTACCTATATTAACTTATTTTTATTTTTTACTTCCTTATTTTTATATGTGTATGTTACATTTTTTACCAAATATGCATTAAACATAATTTATTTACCTATTTCTTTTTACTACCAAATTTGCCATTTATACACAGTATTCTATAAATTTTTGTCTTGTCAGTTTGTTTACGACTATTGTATGTACATTTTCGGGATTTAAGGTCATGGTCAATTATTTGTGCGGCCTCGAATCTGAGTTTTGCGTGGACAGGACAGGTGAACAAGAGGTGCGAGACAGACTCAGCGAGCCCCGGCTCACAAATGCACGATGGGTCCCCTTTACACTTGAATCGGTGCAAGTATTCCGAGAACCCACCGTGCCCCGTCATCACCAGAGTTGTCAAGCCCGCCGGTCTGATGTTCCTCACCGTTTTATAGCCTTCCACTGCATCTGGGAGGAACATCTTGGTGACAGCCGTTGTCTGTCCCGTCTGGTAGCGTACGTTCCATTCGTCAAGAGACTGCAAACGAATTCGTCTCTTGACGAATGAAACTGGGCAGCTATCATAATTAGGTTTCCCCTTGGACTGCAGTGCAGCTTCTTTAGCCAGTTGGTCTGCTCGCTCATTCCCGTCCAGTCCTGCATGTGCTTTGATCCAAAACAAGGATATTTCCTTGTTCTGGAGTCTGCTGTCTCGGACATTTGTTCTGGCTTCGACAGCCAGGGGGTGTAGGGAATATGGGCTTACGACCGTTTCCAGGGCAGAGCGCGAATTACTAAGTATAGCGAAGCTGGCCTCACCTCGTCGCAGGATAATTTTGGTGGTTTGGCATATGGCCAAGAGTTCAGCCTGGTAAACGGTGCAGTACGACGGCAGCTTACGTTTGATGGTTTTCGTCTCGGCTTCATTGCTCCAAAGAGACAATGCTGCTCCGACCTTGCCCTCAATCTTGCTACCATCGGTGTAGATGGAGACTGCTTGGGGCACATGAGAATTTAAATCCTCTTGGTCTACCAGACTTGCGAAGTCGAGGCGCACATGTCTTGCCAGGTGCTGGATTTCAGAAAAGGCCATTCTGCGCTCCACCTCTCTATCTGCTAATGCTGGCTGGGGTACTCCCCTCTTGGCCTCATACAACGTTGCCGCCTCCCGGATCCGGATATCGAGAAGCAGTATCCCAGACAACATCAGCGCCGCGTTCAACGAAACGGTTCTGTACGCTCCACACAGCTTCTGCGCAGAGCCCCTCTGCACCGCGTTTAGATGTTTTTGAACCCCGATCTTGTTTGCTGCTTTTGCCCAGGCACCGATTGCATAGGTAACGATGAGCTCTACCGTGGCCATGTAGATAGTCCTAATGATTTCGGGGTGGAGGCCCCAACTGATCCTGGCGGCTCGTGAAATCTGTTTGTAAATGTTTAACGCCTTCTTGCAAGTATTAGCCACGTGACTGTTATACGTCAGTTTATTGTCAATGGTGAGCCCCAGGATCTTAATCTCGTTTGACAGTCCAATGTTGATCCCGTCCATGCTCAACCGTGGTGTGTCAAATTTCAACTTCCTGGTGAGCACCATTGCGTGTGTCTTGTGTGGCGCAAATTTCAATTTGTTTTTGACACCCCACGCCTGAACATACGTGAGCGTGGCGTTGGCCCGTCTCTCCACCTCCAGCGCCGTCTACGCAGCAAAAACCAACACTACGTCATCCGCGAAAGTCTGGCAAAGTCACCACGGCGTTTGAGTCCCTTAAGGAGTGGATCAAGGAGAAGATTCCAGAGAATCGGACCTCTAATCGATCCCTGCAAGCATCCCTTTTGAGTATCTTTTATGTACTCTTCTCCAGCGTACCTCACCCGGACCTTACGGTCCTGTAGGTAGCTGTCCATGAGTCGTCGAAGGTTTACCGGACACTCTTCTTCGGCAAGTCTGATCTTGATTACGGGCCACCAGGCGCTATCGAAGGCTCCCTCTATGTCCAGTGATATTACAGTTACAAGTGTATCTTTTAAGGTTGGTTCACTATAACTTTTTTAATGGTAAGCAAATCCATCTATACTAATATTATAAAGCTAAAGAGTTTGTTTGGTTGTCGAAATGAAAAAATATTTTAATGTTGGATAGCCCATTTATCGAAGAAGGCTGGGCTATATAATATCACGCTACGACCAATAGGAGCGGAGCATCAATAATTTATTTTTAAATTTTTTTAGAGAGAAATTGTTAATCCTGATGATCCTGATCAGGGTGATGACACAAAATTTTTAAATTATTCTATTGTCTTCGGGCCCTGTTATGTGTGCAAGATTTCGAATTAATCTGACCACTTAATGTGGGTAAAAATCGAGTTCAAAGATTCCATTACATACATACATAGAAATATACATACAGATGGAGCTTATAAAAGCGTGTTAAAGAAACAGAACCATTATAGGATCACTTCGTTGTCCGTCTGTCTGTCAGTCTGTCAAGAACCTTTTTCTCAGGAACGCGTGGAGGTATCAAGTTGATATTGAAATCAAATACGTAGGTTCTTAGGAGTTCTAAAAAATCAAGCTTCTAAATGAACGCAATAAAAAAATACGGCCATTTATGCGACATATTTTACCTATAAGGGTACTTCCCATTGTCCAATAAATCATGCAATTTGGCAAGAAGCAAGGTCTCACAGCACAAGTAAAGGAAAAGTACGAAAATTTTTAATTTGTAATTTTGTAATTTCACAAAAAAAAAATTTTTTTTTGGGATTACAATGTTAAGTTTGTTTTTGGGATAAATTCTTCTCAACTACGGAACCCTTCATTGTGCGTGGTCCGACGCTAAATTCTTCTCAACTACGGAACCCTTCATTGTGCGTGGTCCAACGCTAAATTCTTCTCAACTACGGAACCTTTCATTGTGCGTGGTCCGACATGTACTTGGCCGGTTTTTTCTACAATATTTACTTCCATTACAACGGCCCGCTATTTCGAGGGATAAATAAGCAATTTTTTTCCGAACTCAGCGAAATGAACGCGATATCCCAAATCAAGGTGGTGCCGAGGCTGGAAAAATCAATATAAGATGGATGATCTAATTTTTCCTTACCATGATTCCAGAATGCGGCGAAAGGAACGAGGTGTCTCGTATCGTGGGTGGTGACGAGGCTGGTATCAACGAGTTTCCCTGGATGGCTCGCCTGTCCTACTTCAAGCGGTTCTACTGCGGAGGCATGCTCATCAATGACAGATATGTGCTCACTGCAGCGCATTGTGTGAAAGGGTGAGAAATTTTAAGAAGATCTAGTGTTAAGGGTTGGCTATAGGAAATCGTTTTATGGGTTTTGGATAAGTTTATACAGGAAACTTAAAGTAGTAGCCACAAAAAAAAAAACGTCTGGCTAGCTCAAGAGGTTCACCAGTCAGTGAAACAATTGGATTGAGGATAAACCTTGTAGATGATTGTTAAAAAAAAATATCAGTAAAAACGTGCAAAAAGCACTGCCGTATTCTGATAACTTTGGCGTTGACAAAAAGTCACCTAATTAATGTTATACTTAAATAAAGTCAACACAGAACAGTTTTTGCACGTTTTTAGTTATATTATTTTTTTTTTTAACAATCATCTATAAGGTTTATCCTCAATCCAATTTTTTCACTGACTGCTGAAACTCTTGAGCTACCCAGAGGTTTTTTTTCGTGGCTACTATCTTAAGATTTCTATATAAACTTATCACAATCCCATGACATGTTTTCCTATAGCGGAACCTTAATGACAATAGACTTGCCTTTTTGCTTGGCTTTTTTTTATTACTTACATGAACGAACGTGCAATATAACTGTTGAAAATGTTCGGTATGGCAACTTTGAATGACGGTACCTCCGAACTCAAAAAAGAGTTCAAATCTAATTTGAACACAACGTAGCTCTAGGAGGTGCATCCTAAAACTACGTGCTGCGCTTTCGTTGCGTTCGTTCGTTTTTGGTTATTTTGAGATATTCTAAAAGGCCTTTAAGAGCCATATTAAATTTCCACCGAGATTTTTGCGTAAATTGGCCAACTTTGGCGTTCTTATTCTGAGAAACGGAAGTAATTCGACAGCTTTGATTTATTGATTGGTTGAGAATAGTTATTAGTATAGTCCATAGCGGCCACGCTTTTCGTAATTTTTTCTTATCTTTATAAATAAAGACAAAATTCCGAAGCAAGTTTTTCATAAAATGCAGTAGGTACCTGTACCTGTACCTGCATAAGCAATTGAAATGAAAAATATATTATAATATCTCTTAAGTAGCGGTTTAGTAGTAGCCACTACTACTAAACCACTAATTCAGCAGCCTCTAAAATTTGAAATATGTATGAAAAAAAAATCCTATTCAAAACCATAAAACTACTAAAAACGCTTAGAATTAACGGTAAATTTCTCCTGACTACATTAAGGCCTGTTCCGCCACCTACGATTAAGTTCCTATTAAATTACTGTGCAGATAATTTCATACAAATTCTGTTCCATTTTTGAATTTATTCGGTGAGTCTAGACTGTTCGGACATCGTGAAATAGGCCCTCATATTATTACGTAAAATTTATACCAGAGCGAAACGTTAGTTTCAAAATAAACGTAATTACAATAGGGATGATGATTAAAATTTTTCTTTTGTCCGTCATGTCGATTATTAAAAAATATTGGATACGTAATTTATCTTTTTCTACGTAATGAAAAGATTACAGAGATACATTTATTTAAAATATGGCATGACGTCACGTCTAGATAGATTTTATACGTAGAAGTGACGTAGTGAACCCTCACTCCCCAAGTAATTTTTTATTATTATGATAAAGCAAAAAATACGTGTCTAATATTTTTTTTATTATCTGACTGACGGACTAGATAGAATTTCTTTTTTTTACCCAGCCATCATCCCTATTGCCAAATTGCTACATAATGTGATGCGCCGCCGTGCTTCAATATAACTAAACTGTCAAAATGCAATTTTGGGATAGGGCTCTTAAATTGTAACCTGGACTTGAATAATAATCTGGAAAGCCTAATAAATTACGAGATATGTATAGATGCAACCCGATTTATTATTTAAATAATAGATACCTACGTGAGAATTTAACGGTCATTTATCCATCTAAACTTTAAGCTTTTTTTTAGAAGAATTGATCCAATAGTGTTAGCTTGTGTTCAGTAGATCTTCTTGTTGAGTTCTCATCATGCGACGAACCGAGTATACGTTATCTAAGAAGGTCCATTAAGGCTATATTCGTTTGCATCACAGAACAGATAAAGAGGTTTGCATAAAAACACATACTGTAATCTTCTATCAAAATATGTAAGCTTTCATAATAAATCGTGTCCTAAAAAGGAAATTTAAATGGAATTATTATTCAGATCTTTATTGTCATTATTTTAGAAATAATGGGTATTTTTCCATAATCTTACATTTCTATATATGCGTAGCTGTTTATAGAAATAAATAATTTTTATGTGCGAAATGTCTTGAGATGGCAGAGAAGCGTGAACATGTTTGTATGTTTTAAGTGTTTGTTCAACGAAGCACTTGGCAGGATGTTGACTCGAAACACAACCTACACCTACGGTATATTAAAATATATTTTTTTTATCTACAAACTATTGTAAAGGTTCTCTCTATAATTAAGGCTAATCGAAGCAGGGTGACGAACCTAAATATTAGTTACAAATCAACAAAAGAATGATGTAAAAGGCTATTGACATATTTAGAAGTAGGTTAATGACATTATAACGATGATTTATAACGATTAATGATATTATAACGATACTAGGAAAAATCCCTATTAAATATACGGTGTCGTTACTATTTTTTCAAGGTTCTGTGTTTTTATACGGATAGCAATAAAACAAGATTAAATAAACAAAAAAAAAAAATAAAAAAAATCTACACTAATGTATGTCCAAAATTCTGTGTATGCTCTCAATATGTTTTATGACTAATACCGACGGATCAAACTTCAGATGACATCGTTAATCATCGGTATACGAGTCCGATAACCTGAGAATTGGCAAACAAGTCCAAAATTAAATCGTGGTACAAAATTGTGAATACCAATCAGTATCGATAAGTACGTTCACCTTGAAACCGGCCCAGGAGCAGGCTCCAAACTTAAAGTTCATTATCCCCGACAAATGACCATTTTAGGCGCTTTGTGATGACTTTTTGTTTTGGTCGACAGCTTAATTTCAGGTACACAGCTCATTTTCGGACAGAAAACGGCCGCAAATACGCAATATCGGACGGTTCAAAAGGTCTCCAGTTCCATACTTCTCGGCTCATGAGTATTGTTTGACGGTAGCGGGGACTAATGTACGCAAGTGAAAGCGTAAATGAGGGACATTAATAGTATTCATGACCGTGGCCACCCGAAACACTGAGTGACACTTTCGCTGAATGTCGACATAAACTTGACTTGGTTAGTGTCGCGAGGAACAATTGTACTGGCGTCGAAAATAAAACAATCTGTTGCACAATAGATGCTCACCAAGTGAATTTACTATCTGTCACGGAAACAAAAACTACTATGTTAGCCGAGGTTCGCACGGACGTAAAAATATCGCGGCGGGATTTTTTCGCGCACTGGATTTTCAACTCTCGTTGTTGAGCCGAGCGTTGAGAATCCAACTTAACAACAACAGAGTGCATTCTAGCGTCGAAAAAACACACTGTTGTGTTGAAAATCCAGTGCGCGAAATAAAATCGCCGCGATGTCTTTACGTCCGTGCGAACGTCGACTTATTGTGGAATTTCCAATCTGTTGGGAAAGTTAATGAAAACGCTTTTTAGTGGTGTTAGAAAAGGTAATCATGATGTGTAGGACTGAGTCAGAATAAAGTTGACCGTACACTGATACGGGATGTGCACGGAGAGGTTCGCCACGTTAGCTGCGCGGTTCATTTATTTGCGAACCACGCATCATTCTTGTCCTGCGCAGTATGGCCGTGTATCGCAGTGGACGTACAATCCCGCCTACATTTTCATACAAAGCGAGTTTTACTCGTACTATCGAGGAAATCTGAATGTATCCAATTTGAAAACAAAATCCTGTGCACACGATGACCACATCCGTTACCAAGTGTAGGTACTGTAGCGGCCGAGCGCTGCAAGCAAGAATAGTTCTTACGGTATATACATGTAAGTTTCCTCGATAGTACATAGCTTAGGCATGGGCTGCTGTGGAGCGTCGCTTTTAGTATTTAAATAATATTGATAGCTAGCTTTCGTCCGCGGCTTCGCCCATGTGGTATGTCTATAAAAAGTAGCCTATGTTCTTCCCCAGAGTTCAAAATATTCCCATACCAAATTTGATCAAAATCGATTTAGCCATGTAGCCGTGAAAGCGTAACATATAAACAAACAAACTCACATTTGCATTTATATGTACTATGTGTTAGTTAGGATCGCTAATAGCGGAAAGCTGCGGTGCATGGGATGAAAACAATCAAAATGCCTCATCATAAATATTTGCTTGAGTGAGGTGTTTTTATCTTGGGTTTAGTGACTCATCATTGCTTTTGGACTAAAAGCTTAGGATCGTCATTTGCTGCTAATTTATGAGTTTGTTTTTGTGGGCTGCAGTTGCGATTATCTAGATTTGAATTATTTACTTTTTTATTCGTTGAGAATTTCGATCAAACTAATTTTGTAGTGTGACGTAGTAAGCACACATGTTTATCTACTTTCACAGCCTATCTTTGCTTGATAATACAAGACGCAGGAAAATAGAACAAAGGAGAAGTTTGCTAGTACCTACCGTTTCTGAAATTATGACACCCATCTAATGTCGGGGACTTTTTAAATCCTAGCATTCTTTCCATAAAGTATGTGTAAGTATGCTCATCTTCTAATAGCTAAGTACCTACATAGGCGAAACTACCAACACGCCAGAACTAAGTTCCCAAGGCGTCAAGAGTGGATGGTAGAGCGCGAAGGTGGTGTTTGAGCACTCAGTTACATGAGACCGAATTTCCATCCTTACACATTCCTTTTGCTTACGACAAGAAGCTACCTATAATATCCATTCTGTCCTAATGTTCCAGGTTCATGTGGTTCATGATCAAGGTGACCTTCGGTGAGCACAACCGCTGCAACGCCACCGTGCGGCCGGAGACCCGCTTTGTGCTGCGCGCCATCGCCAACAAGTTCACACTCACCAACTTCGATAACGACATAGCTCTGCTCAGACTGAACGAGAGAGTGCCCATCTCGGAGACTATCAAGCCTATCTGTTTGCCTACTAATAATAGTAAGTACAGTACACTAGTGCCCGTTTTCACTAAACAAATGTGTTGCGTAAATGTGCAGCCGGAGCGTTGAAAATTCAACAGTATTCTTTTGTTTAGGTATCGCCTAGTGTAAGTGAAAACGGGTATTTGGGTTTGGTTTATTTTTTAACTTGTAGTCGTAACACAAATTAGGGGCCTCATTAGAGTCCAGATGAAAGTGCCAGTATCATTCAGCCTATCTATAATATTCCTACAGCTGGGACACAGGCCTCCTCTCTGTGAGAGGAAGAAATTGCCAGTGGTTGAGATGAAATGAGAGATTATTCCTAGAGTAGAATTTACTCTTCATCAACAAAGCCTTTGTCAAGTATTGTCCATTCTAGCCATCATAAGCATTATAACAAAGCTACAATCAACCCGTTGTGTCGTACCTAGAATATTGAAAAGCACTCGATGAAAGATTTTCTTTGAACGAAAATCAGTGAGTACCTATAGCTGTGCGCTACTAGTGCTTCATCGCCTGACTTTTCGATCCCTTAGGCACCTCTTATCGCCAGAAGCTAGTTGTTTGTTCTCACAATGAGACAGAATTCCTTTTTACCAAAACACACCATATTAATGTGCGCTACCACGTGTCTACAGAGAACCTATACGTTGGCGTGAAGGCTGTCGCATCAGGCTGGGGTACCCTGACTGAAGAAGGCAAGGTGTCGTGCACCCTGCAGGAGGTAGAAGTACCAGTCATCAGCAACCAAGAGTGCCGCAACACCAAGTACACCTCCTCGATGATAACCGAAAACATGCTGTGCGCTGGATACCCGAAGACGGGGCAAAAGGATTCTTGTCAGGTACGGTGATTGTTTAAAATACTTACGTTTTAACAACCCTTACTTCCAACTCTCTATTTTTTTTTTATAGGTAGGAACCTATTAAAAGTTTCCTACCTATAAAAATAGTGCGTTTAATTTAATTTAAAACTATAAAGGCATGTGGAAAAGGGTGTAAAGTTCACTCATCCTCTCTATGGAGGGAAAAGGGAGGATCCTCCGACCAGACGAGTGTTGTGTCTGGTGGGCAACTGCCCAATGGTTGATGTCGGGACGTTGTATACAGGGTTAGTTTTCAATGACCAGCCAAATTTTCACAGGGCGTTCTACCCGTGAATATGAACAACTTTTACTATGGGACCAAATTTAAAATCACGAAAAAAAAAAGAGCTGTTTCACACAAAAGTTCAATACCTACTCGACCAAAATGTATGAAACAGCTGATTTTTTTTTCGTGATTTCAAAGTTGCTCCCATAGTGAAAGTTGTTCATAATCATGAACACCCTGTAAACATTTGGCTGGTTATTGAAAACTAACCCTGTATATGCTCGCGCGGTAAACTCTGATTGCGCGATGCAGGATTGCGTGACGTCAGTGGGACGCGTAAATCGTATGTGGTGATGTAGATTCCGCCACAAAACTATAAACAATAGTGGGTACTGCAGTATGGATTCATTAGTCGTTTGGTAGTACTACAATAGAGAAACAATACTGTTTAAATCTTGAATTTATGCTGTAATATATTGGGGATATTCGTTTAGACTAAGAATGTTTTTTATTAGGTTTGTTTGTACAATACGATATTTACTAATAATTATATTATTAACTAGACCTTGACTTCCATAGAATAGTGAGTTTACTAATACTTCGTGTTTCATTGGCCACTACGCCACTTTATGAGCATTGATGCTTTAAAAATAAAACCGGTCAAGTGCGTGTCGGGCCACGCACAATGAAGGGTTCCGTAGTTGGGATGAATTTATACCAAAAACAAACTTAACTCTGTACTTAGTGGGAAAACATGTTCTCACAATATCGACATACTCGTACGTATGCCGATATTGTGAGAACCGTATACCGTAACCGTTGTGTACCGTATTGTGTACCGTGACGTCACGGTCAATTCTCCAACTGTAAACCAACTGTAAGTTTGTAATCGCAAAAAAAAAATGATGAGTTTAATGTACTAATTAAAAAAAATTACTTGTGTTATGATTAAGAGTCCTTGCTTCATGCCAAATTTTATGATTCTAGGTCAACGGGAAGTACCCTATAGGTTTTGATTTACTTGCCAGTATCAAAATATGTCTCATAAATGGGCGTATTTTTTTATTACGTTGACTTAGAAGATTTTTTTTTATAACTCCAAGTGACCATAGACCTACTCGTACGTATTTGATATTAATTTCAACCTCTACGCGTTACTGAGAAAAAAGGTCTTGACAGATAGACATACAGACAGACAGTCGGGCAACGGTGTGATCCTAAAAGGGTTCCATTTTTTACTGTTGAGGTACGGAACCCTAAAAACAGTTAAGAGAAACTGCTTAGGCATTCATGACTGATTTTTTAGGCAGCTTCTTGGATGCCTTAATTTGTTTTGCTAATGCACCCAACTATTTGTCATCACTTTCGATTTAACACTTTCTACTACCAAAGGAAATTGAACAAAAAATAATGACTAGTGCTGTGATAGCGTATTGAGGAAAAGTACTTAATGTCAACGGACTACTTGTGTTTTGAGTTGAAAACATGGTACTTAGTATTGAAAATATTTATCTATAATTATTTCTTTCATATAAATTACTAGCTGTGTGTGTCCAGCCGTTTGAGCGTGAAGAAGTAACAAACATACAAACACACACACACACACACACACACACACACACACACACACAAACTTTCGCCTTTATAATATTAGTGTGATGGTTCCCGAAACATCCTTGGCTAAACCGACGACTCATCAGTGGTTAGATGAAAATAAGGATAATGTTGAATTACTTATACCTAATGTGAATACTTAGTAATATACATGAGGCTGCTTACTATCCTCTTAAATTAGCGTTAAAACCAAGAGAAAAGTTGTAAGAGAGCCCAGTACCAGCGACTAGAGATATAGGTACAGAGCGGATGAGGAGTCAAGAGAGCTTGCACTAGCAGGCTGCTGCAGCAACTAGTAGGATACACAGGGAGTGGCCCAGCCCCGTTTTTGTCTGGAATTAATAATTTTAATAATCCAACCTATTATTGTCCCGCTTTATTTTGAATTTGGTACTTAATAGAAAAAATTAACAGATAAGTCGTAGTAGGATCCTGGGAATGCAAAATAATATTACTTGCAAAAACCTGAATGAATATGTTTGACTAAGAAATAACTTTATGTTTCAGGGCGACAGCGGTGGTCCACTGATAGCTGAGAGAAAGTACGACAAGCGCTACGAACTGATCGGTAATGAATACAGATATATTCTAATGTATGCCTAATGTGCTGTCCCGTTGGGTCAGCCTAGCTGTAAATGACAATGCTGTGATGTAACAATTTGGCGTCATAGGTACAATAGGCCGCACGTTAGTGGAAACTAAACCAGTTTATGCTGGCCCTTATTCTTTGGAATCTCTGTACTATGCTAGGCCAGCTCAAGCTCAACGTGTTACCCCCGACGCGACGTGCGGTCGACTGTACCTGCTGCGTGGACATACTTAATAAACCTTAAAAAAAGTTATTGATTTGGGTTATGAAGAGGTGACAAAGGAGTGGCATTATCGCACTGGTGACGGCTCTCCCGCACCCTAAGCCCTAGGTTACTTATTTACGTTACTTCGGTAAAGTAAAGATGGATGGCTATCCCACACACATTGCTAAACAATTATCGACACCCTGCCGCACCCTGCATTTCTGAAGTGTTTTAATTAATTATGTAGTTTGGCTGCAGTTTCTCCGAAAATGGATAAATTTGAGAAAAAAATAATTATGAATCGGAAGTAGAGAAAATACTCATTAATCATACCTACCTTTGTTTTTTATTTATTTATTTATTAAAACTTTATGCACAAGTAAAAAAAATACCGTACAAAGGCGGACTTAATGCCTGAGGCATTTTCTACCAGCCAACCTTAGGGTGGTGCAGAGAGAAGACATGGCAGGTGCAACATAAAGGATAGATAACAAGAAAATAACTATAAAGTATAAGAATAAATACATAGATATTATATAATTACACAAATACATACATATATATAAACGGAATAAACTTTGTAAGGAGAAATAACGATCGGTAGAGGAGAAACAACGATCAGTAGAGGAGAAAATGAAGCCAGCAAATCAGCGTTTTATTTCTAGTGAAAAGACATTAGAACAAAGGTGTTTATATCTTCGCCACCTAATGTTTTATGTATTTTAATTTTAGCATAGTTTGAAACTTTCTAAAGACAATGTTTTTTGCAGGCGTCGTGTCATGGGGCAACGGTTGCGCAAGAGCAGGCTACCCAGGCGTGTACACCCGTGTCACTAACTACCTTGACTGGATACGTGAGAACACACAAGATGGCTGCTACTGCACCGATTAGAATGTAAAAGGCCCATCGATGCCCATCATTATTGTTAAAAGTGCATTTATTTCCTGCGATTTTAGGATAGGTTAACTAGCGCCATCTATGTTGAATTCGATAAAAGTAAGTTTCCTGTCGTGCCAGTACCACAGTAGGTGGCGTTATAATTAATATTATTGTGTAGCCTTATTTTACTTTTGGTTGTAATTGTATTGTAAGTTTGTAAGTAATTTATATACAAATATTTGGAGGAAATTACATGGTGAATTATTTAGAATCTTATTTATTGAAAAGAAAAAAAACTTAGCAAAAAGATATAGGTATTTATTATAATTAACTTAGGTATTGTCTTGATAACTTCTTCTGAAATGTACAAACATATCGATTAGTAGATTAGGAAGGTTAATTATACTTGTCTAGGAAATTTTCATGCTGTAATCATGTCAAAGTATTGCCATAAATATTTAACGTATCTACAGGTCTAACTATTAATAAGTTGTCCTTTATTTTAATTTTGTACGAATTTTGAGCCAATAAAGTACCTCGAATCAATAGAATTCTGTGTTTAATTCTTCCAATTGTCAGTTCAGCAGCTCTTTAGCAAAGGCTTTGGTAATGCGTATTATCTCTTTTCCTAAACTGGCAGAGTTGCTTGTCGGCGCATAAGTTACGTGACCAAATGCGCAGGCGCAAGTTTGAAGCATCCTGCGTCGTGCTGAACTTGTATCTTCAGAAAGTGCGACTGCACTTTCTGAAGATACTTTATTTATTATATTATTATTTATTTCTTTCACACTTTCTTTTACACTTCATTTTTGTTAGCATAATTATTGAGTGAACACAATAGGTAGGTACTTAAAAGATTCGTGACTGAGTCATCATAGTCCTCGTTCCCTTAGTCGACGTCGCACGGACGTAAAAACATCGCGGCGATTTTTTTTCGCGCACTGGATTTTCAACGCTCTACTTAGCGCCGAGAGTGCAAAATCCAACAGTGTGTTTTTTCGACGCGCTAGAATGTACTTTGTTACTGTTAAGTTGGATTCTCAACGCTCGGCTCAACAACGAGAGTGGAAAATCCAGTGCGCAATAAAATCCCGCCGCGATTTTATTACGCCCGTGGGAACGGGGGCTTATACCAATCAATTTGGGGTCGGTGCAGAATATCCTCTTATAATATACACTTAGCTCAATTAGCCGTCATCTCAGTTGTCATCCCATATCTTTCACAAACCCATCCACAGATTCTATTTAAATAAATAAATAAATAATAAATATGTTTGGACATATCACACAACGCCATCTAGCCCCAAGCTAAGCAACCTAATGCTTGTGTTATGGTAACGAGATGGCTGATAAACTACTTATATACATTTTTTTTTTGTAAATACATACATATATATATATATATTTATTTATTTATTTAATAATAATGAACATAGACTAACAGTTTGCACCACACATACAAGTTATCGGTCAATAGGTTACACATACAATCATAAAATTAGATTACATAAATCATTAAACAACATTATACATTAACATTATTACATAAAACTAGACAAAATAGATTCTCAAAAAAATTCAAAATAGATTAGATTTCTAGATTTTTTGGTGTTCTCCTCTTACCACATGTCCGTCATTTCTGCACAGTTCATGCCCATGTATCTTCAACTGATTTCCACACAACTCCTCGATCACCAGCAGCGGTGGCGGCGCCACTTTCAGATTTCATCTCACATACTCATTTCTAATGCTATCCATACGTCGGACTTTGGCTTTCCATTCACATAACCCCGCCAATCTTTTCTCAGCTGGCTTCATTTCATCCACATTATTCTGATTCACCCATACTAGTAGCACAGCTAATTATTTTAAATTCGAAAGTAACTCAGTCTGTCTGTTACCTTTTACGCCTAGTACTGAACGGATTTTGGTAAAATTTGGCAAGGCAAATTGGTGGTATTCTAGGGAAGGACATAGGCTATTTTTTTTTCTCAAAAATAATACTACAGGGGGTGATATAGGGGATGAAAGTTTGTATGGGAAACCCAGCATTTCTTAAGTTAGGGATACAAATAAAAAAATAAATAAAAAAAAAACAAAACAAAACAAAACAAACAAACAACAACAACAAATACAAATTTATGCTTTTGGTAGGAAATAAAGAAATATGTGGTTCAGTGTTTTTGGAAAATCATCCCCTAAGGGGGTAAAATAGGGGTTTGTTTTAAAATCCTCAAAACTGCACGGATATCGATAAGCTTTGGAAAGGCTACAGATGGCATCCTGGGGAAGAACATAGCCTACTTTCTGTCTTAAAATATTAGCCTACAGGGTGTGATGAAAGTTTGTGTGGGAAACCAAGTTATATGACGATTCAAATTTATGCTTTTGGTTGGAAATGTTGTTGTCACAAAAAAAAATGTGTACCTCTTTTTAAGAATCAGAAACAGGGATAAAATGCATCTTACTTTAAAAACACAATCAGACAACCCCATCCTCAAAGTAACGTATTCTCGCTATCGCAACTTCTGTAATTCTCTGCTCCGGAAATTGAAAATAAATTACGAGAAAACGGAATTTATGAAAAGAAAAAACAACTCCAAAGCAACATGGGATCTAATCAAATCTATAACGCACTCAAAATCCACACCCTCGCCATTGAAAGAACTGCAACAACCGAGTCAACAATTACTTTGTTAATGTAGGCAAAGACCTAGCTACAAATATAAAGTAGTGTCTGAATAGGCCAGTTCACCCAACAAGTATAGCTTCAACTTGTAACTCAATGTGCGTCCTGGAAGCCGACGATTCGGAAGTAGAGCGAATTATAATCAACTTGAAATCAAGTTCTGTAGCTGGAATTGACGGTATTTCTGGACATATTAGGTTGGGGAAAAAGTCTTTTCGCATTATAGTATGTATGAACTTAAAATAAAATATCTTTGGCTATACTATTTGTATTTGGCTGGTTTTGGTATCATTGAAAGTTTAAATTTCAAAGAACATAATTCCAAACTCAAATTAGGAAAATGTGTGATTTTCATTTGTTTTTCGTACTGTCAAGATGAGTGAATCTAATGAAGAAATTCGATACATTTTAAAATTTTACTACAAAAAAGGTAAAAATGCAACGCAAGCCGCGAAAAAAATTTGCGATGTTTATGGACCCAGTGCAGTGTCTGTGAGAGTAGCACAAATTTGGTTTAAGCGTTTTCAATCCGGAAATTTTGATGTCAAATATGCACGTCGCTCTGGTCGCCCTATTACGGATAAAATGGATGCCATTTTTGAAAAAGTGGACCAAGATCAGCATATCAGTAGTTACGACGTAGCTGAAAAACTGGGAATTGACCACAAACGCTAATCGCTACGCTAATCGCTACGCTAATCGCTACGCTAATAATCGCTACGCTAATCGCTACGCTAATAATCGCTACGCTAATCGCTACGCTAATAATCGCTACGCTAATCGCTACGCTAATAATCGCTACGCTAATCGCTACGCTAATAATCGCTACGCTAATCGCTACGCTAATAATCGCTACGCTAATTGCTACGCTAATAATCGCTACGCTAATCGCTACGCTAATCGCTACGCTAATCGCTACGCTAATAATCGCTACGCTAATCGCTACGCTAATCGCTACGCTAATCGCTACGCTAATCGCTACGCTAATCGCTACGCTAATCGCTACGCTAATCGCTACGCTAATCGCTACGCTAATCGCTACGCTAATCGCTACGCTAATCGCTACGCTAATCGCTACGCTAATCGCTACGCTAATCGCTACGCTAATCGCTACGCTAATCGCTACGCTAATCGCTACGCTAATCGCTACGCTAATCGCTACGCTAATCGCTACGCTAATCGCTACGCTAATCGCTACGCTAATCGCTACGCTAAGCGCTACGCTAAGCGCTACGCTAAGCGCTACGCTAAGCGCTACGCTAAGCGCATAATTATTATTATTATTATAAGATATTTAAGGGTTGAAGAGAATTTATCGTACTAATAAGAGAAAATCTTGAAGTTACATTAGTCTTAATTTTTTTTTTATTCCTACGGGATAGGGAATAAAGAGAATTTATGTAATACGCTTTAAAGTTGCCTTCAAAGGCATGCAAGTTGGTAATTTTCCGTTACTATTGTTAAGTTTTTAGATTTAATATCCTCCATCCATCACATATATCAATCCGTGCGCCGCTCCTCGGATACTATACAAGCAGTGCGAGAAGACATTGTTCCCGTGGGATATTTTCCGACATCCACGCGGGCGAAGTCGCGGGCAAAAGCTACTGATCACACATATACTTGGCCGTATTTTTTTTTTTTGAATACCATCATGGATGGATCATGAAATCAGATATTTATTGCCGAGCTATCCATAATAATATATTTATGCTCGTTACTGTACCTATCTACATACAAGGTTCCAAGGCGAGGGCAGCATTTCTGATTTTGTTGAATTAAAGCCCTATTCCTTCTACGATTCATTCAGATAACTGACAAGAGGGGACGAGACAAGTGACTTTCTATCAGCGATAACGATGATGGAAAAGTCAAAAATGTATTGGATTGACATAATGCTACCGAAAATCTTATGTAAATCCTGGTAAAAGTTGTTGTAGAAATACAGTCCATTCACAGTTACCTACCTCTGATAGCAGCAAACCAGCAGCACCCTTATTTTAAGGAGGATAAAGGTCATTGTGATTTTGACATACTTGTCAGTAGCAGCAACCAAACAGCAACCTTATTGCAAGGAGAATAAAGATCACTGTGATTTTGACAGTGATGCGAAATCAGAGGTAAAATAAATGTAAAGGACTGTACGAAATGTTTTGAAAGCGATTGACACTTGTCTAGGTTTCAGAAAAAATAAAAGAGTTTCAACGGTCAGCTAAATGACTTTCACTCTGAGTCTTCCTAATAGGTCAGGAATGGACCGCATCAGGTCAGGAGGACGCTGCGTTATCCTAGCGTAGCTAAACCAATAAAAACTGCGGTATTGAGGCTCTGAGTATTTGTTTAAAACTGTGATGTTTGCTGAATTGTCTGTCAAGCAGTACTCGTAGTTCGACAAAAATTTCGTTCGTGGAGGTCACTACAAAAAAATATTAAAAAATGTGTCTGCATTTAGATGCAGACACATTTTTTAATATTTTAAAATGACTAAAATGCTACTCCAAAAAGAAAACTAGACAACTTTTAGGTGAAACAATATTTACCGGTTTTGAGCGTTGATGTCTTATATTAGAAAAAAGTTTATGGTTGTTTAGGGACTACTTTTGAATTTCGTCAAATTATTGAAACAATGATGTTTCGCTCTTTGCTATCTTACATAATTTTTTTTTTGTGTAGTTATTTTGTGCTCATGTATTAATTTTGTGACAGAATAGGGATGATGGGTAAAAAAAGTCAGATAATAAAAAAAATATTAGACACGTATTTTTTGCTTTATCAATTATCATTTTAATAAAAAAATACTTAGATAAAACGCATTAAAGTTGGGGAGTGGGGGCTCGCTACGTCACAACTATAATCAACAACGTATAAAATCTAGCAAGGAGTGACGTCATGCCACATTTTAACTCAATGTATCGTTGTAATCTTATGATTACGTAAAAAAATAAAAAATATGTGTCCAATATTTTTTAATAATAATTTATTTCAGAAAAAAACACTTTTACGATTCACAAAAACAATTTTCCAAGTAAAAATAGAATAATATAACTTCCAAGTAATAATAGAATAAAAATAATCTACAAGACGGACAAAATAAATGTGTAGTCATCATCATCCTTATTTGTGTAGAGCATGTTTCGCTCTGGTTTCTTTGAAATAGCACATAAAATGGTCTTATCAGTGATGGTGTAAGATGCAAGACCTTATTGCCTTGTGTCAACGACACAGCAGGCTTGCAACATTTACTTAATAAACAAATAATTAGGCAACGTAATTTATTCGGGGGTCACTTAATTTCGCCGCCGTAATTAACATTCGGTACTCTTTGAAGGTTCATATAATCGTATGCAATAATATCGATGCGAAGGAAACGCAACCAGATATTGATTGGTCTGTATTGCGACATAATTGCAATCAAAAATTATGCAGGTAATTACACCCTTGTCGTGCAGTTAATAATACTCTAAATGATCACATGTTTAACATCTACCGCTCCGCGGTGTGAATGACCGCAGAGGTCATTGCCAAATAAAGCGTTCTTTCGCACAGCCCTCGGAACGCTAAGATGACGCATCTTCACATTAGAATATTAACCAGAAAGTCAAATGTATTATAACAATTTTACGGAAGACTCGCTACTCCAACATGGCTGGTGGGGAGTAGCGGACAGCTGTCCAAAACATTAGCACGAGCTTAAAAAATTGAATTGTTGATTTAATTTCGGATGCGTCGTTGCAACATTTTAAAGTCTCTGTACCCATAAAGTGCGTCGAGATCGAAGACATGACTTAGTGTATCAAAAACATTGAACCTTAAGCACATGCTACTTTCTAAAGAGAGTTCAATATTTAAGTTACGGAATTAAGTTGTGTGTTGTTTGATTTAAATTAATTAAAATAAGTATATTATGTGGTGGTGTTACATGTTCTGTTTTCTATGTGCGTTGACTAGCAGTTCGCCGCTCAGTCTAAATAAGGTAGGTTGAATAACAGTAGTTGACAATATTTATCTACAAATTCCAAACGGTGTTACCCCCCACGCTACAGTGAGCGACTTTTTGTATATAGGTAACATATTGACGTCTTGAATGTCCTTATTTACATAATGTACCTCTATCATGTGCGGTTACGCATGCTAAGTAGTAATAAAGTGATTCATTCTACATATATTTACGTATTATATACCTATGTATAACTTATTGGGGAAGGTTCAGAACTTACGACTTTGTTGTTTGAGTTTATTAGATCAATTAAAATGGTGCCTAATTAGTTGATTTTTTTTTAGATTTTATTTTAGTATTTTTTGATGCAGAATGGTTAATTAAAAGACCATTCGTTCTGTTTTAATAGCAATCTAATAACCGCAAAAATAACGACCATAATGACAGAAAATAGTCACACATACATTATAGTCAAAAGGTGATCGAAACTTAATGAAGTGGAGGATTGTGCTTGGCATCTTCTTTATCTATAGCACTTGCAGAAAAAAAAATCAACTTACACAATCGTACCATGCGCTTCTATAAACAATTTGGCAAAAAAAAATTTTCAGAATGCAAAGCATTTTATTTATTAAACATACTTTTGTTTAAAAAAGTAATGATTTGACTACCCACTAATAAAAATCCTAAATTCATTCATTTACTGACAGACAACGCACTACCTAGACAGCCGAGTCTAGAACTAGAAGCATGCAACTTTGCACAAGGGTTCCTTAATTAAACAGTGAAAGTAGGCTTTCTGTTTATGATTAACAGTTAGTTGTAGCATCGTTTTATGGAAACTCAACCCCTAAGGAGGTTAAACAAGGACAGAAATGAAAGAAAATTCGTAATTTTTTATTTAAGTTCGAAACGTGGAAATTAGTGTTTATGCTTCTGTTTTAAGTTTGTATCATCGTTTTTTGAACCCTCATCCCCTAAAGCACCTGACCAGTTACCGCTATCGGGCACACGGCTTGTGTATCATAATCAGCCTGTAATGTTCCCACTGCTGGGACAGGTCTCCTGTCTCTCCCGTGAGATGGAGCGGGCCGTAATTCACCATGCGGGCCCAGTGCGGTTTGGTAGATGTCACATATTTTCTAATTTATGGTACTAGGACATGCCGGTTTCCTCATGATGTTTTTTTACCTTCATCGTTTTGAGAGCAGTGGTGAGAAAATAATTTACAAAAAGTAAAAAGCCTGTCAGGATTCGAACCTACAACTTGTAAGTCGCGGCTGTTGTCACTGGGCCATCACTAGGCAGATTGATCACTGCTCACACGGCTTGTGCATAATCTAAAGGGTCTTTCAACAAGGACGGGTCGATGTTAAAATTGAATAAAACAAGATGTGTGTGAGATATTATCGAAATTTATTTTTTATTTAAAAGGCCCATTTATGCCATTATGGATGGAATATGACATCGTTCAAATGTCCGCCGCGGCTTCGTATGGTGGCACGAATCCGAGAGGTCCAATTTTTAATGACTCTGCTGCATAGATCTGGCTGAATCCGAGCGATGGCCTGCGTTATGTTGGCTTTCAGGGCAACGGTCGAATGTGGTTTATTGGCATAGACCTGCGACTTCAGAAAACCCCACAAGAAAAAGTCTAGCGGAGTCAAATCACACGATCTTGGTGGCCAATTCACGTCACCTCTGCGAGAGATAACTCTACCCTCAAACCGTTCATGCAGAATGTCGATTGTGTCGTTCGCTGTGTGGCAAGTAGCGCCATCTTGCTGGAACCACATGTCGTTCACGTCCATATTGTTCAATTCAAGCCAAAAGAAATTGTTTATCATTGATCTGTAGCGCTCGCCGTTGACGGTGATGGCCTCGCCAACGTCGTTTTCAAAGAAGTACGGACCAATGACGCCGCCACACCAAAATCCGCACCAAACAGTAACTTTTTGTGGATGCATTGCCACCTGGTGAACCTCATGTGGGTTGTGGTCATCCCATATACGGCAATTTTGCTTATTAACAAAACCATTCATCCAAAAATGTGCCTCGTCGCTAAAGATTATTTTTCGGCCAAAATCGGGGTCCTCTTCCAAGCGTTCCGATGCCCATTCAGCGAACACACGGCGTTGTCTATGGTCATTAACTTTGAGCTCTTGGGTCAGTTGGATCTTGTACGGATGCAGACCCAAGTCCCGACGCAAAATTCTCCAAGTTGAGGTCTGCGAAAGGCCGAGTTCTTGAGCACGGCGAGAAATCGACTGCGTCGGAGTCTCCTGAACACTCTCACGTACAGCGGCGATGTTCTCGGCCGATCTGGCGTTCCTTTGACGTAAAGGTGTTGGTTGGTTGTTTACCGAACCGGTCGTCTCAAATTTAGTCACCAATCGTTGGAGAGTGGACTTTGAAGGGCCACCGCGTCTGCCGTAAAATGGGTGCAATGCGCGCAACGTTTGCACTAACGAACACTCATTTTGATAATAAAGTTTTATCATTTGCACATGCTGCTCAACCGTGTAACTTGCCATGGTGATTTGGCATCAGTGACTGAATAAGAAAAAACAGATTTGACAGTTGCCGCCAAAACAAAATGGCCGCCACAGATTATTAACATCGACCCGCTCTATTTGAAAGACCCGTTACATGGTTTGTGAACTAATTTGTATATCTTATTCTGTCAATAGGATGACCTCAGGATTTCTGAAGATTCTTTCCACGGATCAGCACGCATTGTGAAAAGAGAGTTACTACCATGTGAAGATTGTGGTAAGTTACGACAAAATATTCACAGGAACCAGAAATTCCCATCAGGCAATTTTCTTTTCATCAAATTCAAATCAGCCAGTCTGTTCTGTAAAAATCTTGCCAAAAACTTAGGTGAAGTGGAGAGAACTGGCTGGAATGCCAGTTCACTTCACTGATGCTATGGATTGACACTATTGACAGCTCACTTGTAGCTCACTTCTCCAAAGTTTTCACGGTAAGATTTTTACAGAATAGATCGGCAGAAATAAGACAAATTTTGTAAGCCTTTTATAACTTAGAACATCTTGTAGCTTTTGTCTTCAGTGTACGGTGTACCAAAAGTGACCATATAAAACTTTGCGTAGTTTTTTTACCGGTTAAACCTCTACCTATAACGTTTTACGTTACCATAAATTTGTAAATATTTTTCTTTTTTGTTCTTTTTTCCAACCTGTACTGTCCCACTGTTGGGCAAAACTCTCCCCCATAGCTTTCCATGCTTCCCTGGTGTTGCTTGCTCCGGCCAATCTTCCATAAGCGCCTCTAATGCCCGGTTTCTGAAGAATCCTTAAACGGAGTTAACTCTATAAACTACACCACCCCACTACCCCACTACTTGATTTATAAATTGTTATGTTATTTTATTTTGTTGTCCTTTGCGTCATGTTTACCGCAAATAAACGTATTTTCTTTCTTTTCTTTCTTTCTATTCACTCGACAAAATTATTATCTATTTAAGCGAATGCCTTTCTAGGGCTGAATCCAGGGTTTATCGGAGGGCCTCAAAAACCGAGCATAAGGTTTTTGAGGCCCTCCGATAAACCCTGGATAATAAGTAATTCACTCGACTTTTAAGCTAAATTCTTCCTTATCGAAGTGTTCAGAAACACGATGTTGAACCAATAATCATTATCGAATTTATAAACTCCGTTTATAAACCTATGCAACCTGACATAAGTCATCCTTTTTGCGTGTACAACTGAAAAATCTAACCATCTGCATTTCATTGGAGTCCTATTTAAATAAATTCAACCGGGAAAGTATGCTACCTATACTAGAATTCGTCGAACATCACAAGTACAAATTTTTCGCGTAAAACTGGAGCCAATTGGAGTTCCCGCGCTATTGTTTTATTCTTTCATGAATGCCTACAAAGAGGCCGTTCATATGCATAAAAGAAAATGTCTGATTTCACGGTATTTCAGTACACTGCTCTGCGTCTTGAAACTGTTTCTTATTAATAATAGAATTCTCAATTTTCACAATCACTTGCGTACATTTACGAAATCTTTTCAGAAATAAACTTGAAAAAGGATACCTTCCTATTGAGGCTTGTGGAGGCTTGTAAATAGCAATTTAGTTTTAGCTTATTGTTATTATAATGTTATTAGTCTGTAAGTCGTCTGAAAATAAAAATAAAATATTTTGTTAGTTTTAATGCTGAGTAGGTAGGTATATTTCTTTGGCTATTAAAAACTATGATTTAGCCGGATACGGAAAAAAACCCTGTCCTATGTCATAAAGTAGCCCATCATCTTCATTTTGATTTTCCATAGTGCGTATTAGAATTTAACTTCTTCGTACACACTTAAATCATAGAATTTTATGGCAATCATCGAGGTATGGTCCTCATGTGAAAATAAAATAAATATATATCATTAACGGTTCACAGGCCCCTTGCCTGTCAAGAACATCAATCTGCCTAGCCTTTTCCCAACTATGTTGGGGTCAGCTTCCAGCCTAACAGGTTACAGCTGAATACCAGTATTTTACATGGAGCGACTGCCTGTCTGACCTCCACAACCCATTAACTGGGTAATACGATACCCCTTGGTAAGACTGGTTGTCAAACTTTCGGGCTTTTGACGACCCGTAACGACTGTCAAAGATCCACGAATGACAGCCGGGACCAACGGCTTAACGTTCTTTGCGAGGCACGGAGGAGTCTCGGTATGTAAAGATGGTCACCCATCCACGGACCGACCCCGGCAAGCGTAGCTTAACCTGATGGATCGACCCGTGCGGCTGTTATAACTTAGCCACGAGCTCCTCCTGCCTGTTAAGAACATAAAAAAAATAAAATCCTCTTTTTAGAAAATCAAGTGTTTGCTAAAAACCATAAGTATATTTTCCTTTCTTATCCAAATTAACAATATAAATACGAGTACTTCAGGATCCTTTGGAACGTCAAGTACCTACCATTTTCTTTGAGGTGTAAAAACAACGAGGTAAATATACAAAGTATCCGTTTCGTATTTGACTAAGTGGTTACATCTCAAGAGAGTAAGTACTTCAGACTGTAATTACCTACTTGTAAACGACATGTAAACCTTAACCGCGCGCGAGTTCATTGGACGTTGATGAACTGATGTGCAGGTGTTTCCAAGATCACATCACCTCTGATCAAATGGTACTGTATTTTGATCATAATTCATCGCTGACACAACCGAATGTTATGATAAGTATCTAATTTAGATTAGAACGATGTTTCTAACATTGATCCGGAATTAGCACTTCATCATCTGTCTAGCCTTTTGCTAATACGAGTATGTTAGTGTCGGCTTCCAATCTAAGCGGATGCAGCGGAATCTATCGGTCCTGAAATTCAGAAAATAACCCTGACTCAAAGTTATTTACTTTGATAAACAACCAAGTAATGCAGACGACAAAAAAGGATAGAGCTCTATACCCATGAGCCGTACTGAAATTTCACTGAAACCGTGGTTTGCAAACAGAGTTTCGTTGAAATGAAAATATTATGATGTCACCGTTACGTAGTCGCAAAACTTGCAAAGTGTCACACCGTATAACTGGTACCTATAGCATAATTAAAGAGGGCCCGAAGGACTATTTTTTAAAAGGTGACCTAAAATGACGTAAACTTTTCTCTGTGAGGTTGTGGAGAACGCAACGAGGAGCCGCGGGTGGTGGGTGGCCTGGACTCCAACGTGAACGCTTTTCCCTGGCTGGGCCGCCTCGTCTATGAGAAGGCCTTCGGATGTGCTGTCTCGCTCATCAATGACAGATTCGTCATCTCCGCCGCGCACTGTGTGAAAGGGTAAGGCTTTGAAGATATCAAATTATGATTACATGTATAAAAAAGCCAGCCATGTGCAAAAAAGCCGCCAGCTACGTCAATCTTTTAAGTATGTTAAGCAATTAACTTCGGCTAAATTTTTTCTGACGAGCTATATTCTCCGGACTGGGAGAGGACTGAGGACTGAGGGCTGTTGCTGCGGAGTTTGTTGCCCCACTTCTTCTTCCCATCTAAAATACTAGCAAGCGGTATAGGGCGGGTGTTTTGGGACCTCTCTTAAGTATCTAACTTTTAAAATAGTGATCTTCTGCCTTACCAAATTTTCTTAAAAGATTTAACGATTTAACTTTTTAATCTTGTTTTCAACATTAACAAGATTTGTAAGATTCTTGGATTTACTAACTATCTATATTTTTTTCCTTTCAGGTTCATGTGGTTCTCGTTCCGAGTCAAGCTGGGTGAACACGACCGATGCGACAAAACACAATCTGCGGAGACGCGCTACGTGGTGAAAATTATCGCACATAGCTTCACAATGAGTGACCTTAGCAACGATATCACGCTGTTGATGCTGAACAAGCCCGTTGAGTATAATCATGTCATCAGACCCGTGTGTCTGCCGAAGAGCGATGGTAAGTACATGTTTAGTGGAAGGATGAATAGATAACGAGATATTACATGCACGATGTTGCCCTCATGAATAATTTTGTTTCATCAATAAGGAAAAGATGGACAGTATGGATCAGAAGCAAACAAATTAAATGCTACTATTTTTGGAACTGATACCTAAACAGAAATAATGCAAATTGTTTGCCTCCGTCAGGTCCCTTATCTGTATTAAATATCATAAAGTAAATACCAGCTAATCGAAAGGGACGTGGTTCACGCGAAAAAACAAAGATAGTAATCGCTACGGGCTGCAATTCTTTGTCAGATTCTAATAAATCTGAAGAAACCGGTGTACTTCACAAGCCTTGTTTTATTGCAAATAATTAATTGAAAGGTTCAAAACCATTACATTTATAGCTTAATACTGTACGCAACACTTTTAAGGCACATTTATTTCCATGAAAACCTTTTCTCTTTTTAATAACAACTTCTTTTTCGAAGACTTTTACGATTTTGCGTCATTGTGGAATCCAGTTTTAAAACGTGTAATAATTGAGTGACGAGTAAAGGCATAAATAAATTAGCCATGGTATAAAATTTTGACTGGAATGGCCGGGTTTATTCTTCGACTGTTCTTTTTCTGGTACCTATAAAAAGTATTGTTCGTTGAAATTCGGTTGTTCTTGTGCCTAAAACGCCTACGGCATAAAGTGGCAGGCAGGTCAGAGGTACCATCGACAAAAGCTAGGCCTTTCCAATTTTGAATCAATGTTGCTTGCAAACTACAATTGTACTTATGATAAAATAAAACAAAGGACCATAGGGGCAGGGATTTTTCAATGAATTGGTGTACAAAAAAAGCAACTTTAAGGTGCAAAGGCGTCAATTTTGTTGATAGTACCTAATGGTAACAAAAAAGAATTAGTATTTGAGTAACATTGCAACATGTTCTTTATTATTTCAGTTTCAGAAACGTCTGCTCCCTAGACTACAGAAATACCCAGAAAGCCAACGTTTATCACTTTCAAGTTGAACTTCTACACATTTCTCAGCATTATGCCTTTTTTATTTCAGCTAACCTCTACAATGGTACAACAGCAGTTGTCGCTGGTTGGGGAGCAATGATCGAGACAGGCAAGTGGTCGTGCACCGTGTTGGAGGCCGAGCTGCCGGTGTTGAGCAACGAGGCCTGTCGCAACACCAACTACAATACTTCCCAGATCAAGGAGGTTATGATGTGCGCGGGATTCCCTGAGACTGCTCATAAAGATGCATGTACTGTAAGTTTGAGGAATGGTTTCAGAAGTTCAATGACCGCTTGCTTCGAATGTGATACTTTTGGTAGCTGTTGTTACATGTTAGAGATTCGTCTCACACGTCTGATTGATTAGGTGGACATGATTATATTGTATCTGGACACCAACTCTACTTATAATGTGTATCAATTGGCAATTTGCAGGGTGACAGTGGAGGTCCATTGATTGCAGAAAATGAAGAACACATGTATGACTTAATAGGTAAGTAATTGTTTATCAAATATCCATAAGTATACACAAGAAACGGAAGTGCCTAATTAAAAGTTTTAAAATCTGTTGCAAGAAATTGTGTCTGTTGGCGATACCGATCTATACAACGTGTCGTTTTGCATCCTTATCAAACAGGGTGTGATACAGAACATCAAACCGAACAACTTTCTCCACGGGACCGCAACGTCGTAATCATGTAAAAATTTTCAACTGTCCCATAGAAAACTTCAATACCTACCCAACGCAAATGTATGGGACGGCTGATTATTTTTTGGCGATTACGATGTTGGTGCCATGGAAAAAGTTGTTCGATTTGATGGTCTATACCACACCCTTAAATTTGACGAGGATGCAAAACGACACGTTGTATTACGATGCCAAACTTTGCCTTAATACTAATCGATACATTTTAATTTTCAGGAGTAGTGTCATGGGGATATGGATGCGCCAGGAAAGGCTATCCAGGAGTATACACAAGAGTTACTAAGTACCTAGACTGGATTAGAGACAACACACAAGAAGGCTGTTACTGCAAATACTGAGATAATTTAACGCTTTACATATAAAAAAACGTACTAACCTGTGTTCCTAAAACACATATAAAAAATTTAGATTTTGAATCGACACCTGAAGATCACGGAATTTTTTGTTTTGATGCTGGGGTCGAACCCGAGATAAAGCACAGAACTTAAGGTGCTTTGCCACTGTGCCATGTGCCTCGTCTTACTTTGTATAGTCATACTCCAAGGTTATGCGATGGTTATGGAAAACTAGACGAACACCAGAACAATGAAGACAATGAAGTGTGTCTTGTGATTCTATGGTTAGGTATAGCCATGATAATTATGTAGCAACGCATTTTCTAGTAGCATAAGAAATCGTGAATCTTGGACAAAGAGAAAACGCTAAAGACACTGCGGTCTTAAGAAATTGCGTAATTCCGGGTATCACTGTACAAAGTATAGACTTCTTCTCGAACTTCGCTATTAGCACAGTACAATAATAGTAAAGTAGTTTATCTTCATAGAAAACGAGCTTTGTAATCTCGGTATATACCAGTACGCATCAGTTCGAGTGCGCGGCAGTTACGCACGGACGGACGCGTATTTATCTACCGAGCGGCCGTAGGTAATTAATTCAAAGTCACTGCCCAGATAAACTACTGTAGCTTTATTATTCTGTGCTATTAGTTACTGTCAACGAGTGTGACAGAGAAACGCAATAAACTTTATTTTTAATATCTTGCAGTTTCTTTTATTATTTTCCTTCTAAATATTAATTATGACAAGACCGTTACTGTTGTAAATTGGCTTCTTCCACTTCATCAAATATTTGTATTTATGATTATTACTATTGAAATTGTTGTTTGAATACTTAATTATTACTGTTGTTATAGCAACGGTTCTTCATTGATTCAGATTCTTTTTTGTTTTTTTTTTGTCACAGGTGTGGTAATGACGTCATGACTCATGACATCATCTTTTAGCACAATAAGTGTGCGCAAGTTAACGGTTTATTCGTATTTTTACTTAGCGGTATTGATACAATGTTTATAGGAAAGTATTATAATAATTTTGGATTAAGAAATCCATGGCTGTCTTTTTGAAAACATTGCAGTTTCAGAATCCACTGCATATTTTTCAAGCAGCTTTGTTGATGTCTTTGATTTGAACACGCAATGTATGCTCACATTTGTCTTTGGAATAGTTTCCTTAGATTAAATCTCTATACCTGTATGATAGGAATAGTACAAGTTCAAGTTTATAGCGCTGGTTCGATGGAGTGCAACGTCCCCATTCCTGTGTACAGCATCCCGTTGTGGGATCTGCACGTCTAGCCTGGTTTTACCTGTGCGGAATACAAATTTGATATATTTCGTAAATCAAAAGGTTAATTTCGTCGATATGTGGAAGTTAATATTAGTGATAATAATTTGTGCGACCACGGCGAATGTGGTAAGTCTGGAACAACCATTTTTATGATACTAGGTCATCATTACAACAAGGCTAAAAAACTAGCAAAACCTGTTAGAATGCTTGCGGTTCCAATACACTCATAACAATTTCATATTAAAATGATTAAAAACCGTTCATAACATTATATGTACAGACTTAGGGCTTATTTCAATAGATAGCCTAATGTACATACGTATAGCCACTAAATACCGAATAAATTCAAAAATGGAACAGAATTTGTATGAAATTATCTGCTAAGTAAGTTAATAGGAACTTAATCGTAGGTGGTGAAACAGTTAATTAAATATAATTAATAAACTTTACTTTAAATTGCGGATTAGAAACAGATGAAGTAAAAATAAAATTATTCAAGGTGGAAGCAGAGAATGACACTGAAACTGCAACGGATCCCATGCCTGATTCTGATGAGTTTGGACGAAGATGTAACTGCCGTAAGTGCAGAACTTATAATAATAATTATGACAAGACTATACCACTTATAGCACTCTCTCTCACGTCTCTTCGCCTTCAGGAATCTTTACTGAACATCGTTAAGGCCGGTGTTCCTGTTTTTGCCTGTTTTGGAACTCGTTTTTGATAGGCAAATTATTACATTTAGAATATGAAATCACATCACACTAATATTATAAAGGCGAGAGTTTGTGAGTGTGTGTGTGTGTGTGTGTGTATGTTTGTTACTTCTTCACGCTCAAACGGCTGGACCGATTTGGATGAAATTCGGTATGTAGACAGCTTATACCCTGGATTAACACATAGGCCACTTTTTATCCCGAAAAAATGTAGTGCTCCCGTACACACACACCACACCACTACACTACACTACACTACACTACACTACACTACACACATACTACTAAACACATAGGCCACTTTTTATCCCGAAAAAATGTAGTGTTCCCGTGGGTTGAGCAATTTTTTTGTGAATACTTTTCTCACTGATTAAATAATACACGTTTTGGTGTATCTCATAAACCGCGGGTAACACCGCGGGGCGCAGCTAATAAATATATATTTTAGATACTTCTTTCTCCTTACCATGTATACGTTCAATACACGATACAATAAAATTTCCTGGATAGAAAAAAATACCGAAATAAGAATGTATGTATTTGAAAAAGCCTATGATATTATAAAATTTTACTTTTATAAATCTTATAATTCATTGGCATATATTATTTTACTAAAAGGTAACATAACTAAAACTATTAAAAAACTAAAATATGGCGTCGAAAAATTCCTCCGCATCGCTGTCGACTGGTAAAGTACCCAAGTGACTGGCGGCATTGCCACGTTGTATGGCAATGCTAAGACGCTGGCCAAGGTAAAAGCCAGCCCTTGGATCACGGCAAGTGTCAACCAGCCGTTTGGAGATTTCGTTGAACAAACTATGTGCACTCGGACCCCACGGCCCAAGGGTTTCAACCCCAAACGGCTCAAAAATATAATTACCGATAAGGTTATTATACTTCCGCCGCTTGAGGTTTTCCGCAGCGGCAGCAGCAGTGCCAGCACAGCACGCAGAGCCAGGAAGTTGGGATGGCGCAAGAGTATCGACACACGTTGCGTCCCACACTAAAGGCCTTCCCAACTTCCATGGAAATAAAGACATGCCGTCCGGTCTCTTGCCATCGTCGCGTGCCAAGCCATTGGGTTCTAATACAGCTGGAACGCCGACGGTGACAAGGGCTCGTCGGATGATGTCATTGATGTTCGCGTGCCGTGCTAAGCGACCCTCACTTCGGCTGCAAGACAGGCCGTGGTGTCCAAGGCTGTTGACAACTTCGCCACAGTGACAGCGATGAGGAGAACAAGAAGGAGCTCCTAGTCGCAGGGAAGCAGCGAGGCGGAAAGTAGTGTCGTCGAACAAAGTGCCTATGTTCGACGACGGTAGTGCATGAAGCCACAGACCCGACTCCCACTTACCCACAGCCAGCAGACGCGCACGCTCCGCAGTAGTAGCAGACGTGTCAAGTAAATTGTTCTGTACTACTCTGCAGAGCGGCTCATCCCACCGTCTCTGGGAAAATGGATTGTCGGGTGGGTCTGAATTCGGGCAAGCGAGTCTCCAGGCATCTATAGCCTCGGTGAAACAAGGCACATCAAAATTAACCAGTGTGGAGGCTAAGATTTTCCTGATTAATTTATCTGTGCCGTGGACCGAAGATATGAATGCCGGTAAACTAATACTAGAAATTTTGCGGAAATATATTGGCATAAGGTAAATTTTCGATTCACAGTGCTGTATGGCCGTTACCAACTGCGACTTTTATTTTTTTTTCAAGTTTCCTGCTACAGTTTCGAGTTTTGAAATCGGAACAAGTTTTCGAGACGAGGCTGACGCATAATACTTACACTAATTAATTATTAAGTTAATTTAGTTTCCTGGTTATAAGAATTATGACTCGACTAGGGGGTAATAAACTTGACATTAATAAAATTAATTAACAGTCTAAAAATCCCAAAACAAAGTACAGCTACCTACCTATATGGCAGGATAGAAAACCAGTAGGCATAATAATTAATCCATGTTTTGGCTTTCTTAATGTGTGTTTCTAACAGAAGAAGAATAATAATGAAAGGACTTAAGAGAATGTAAGTGGTCACTGGTCAACTAATGATAACTCCAAAATTATAATAATTTTGTTATGTGTAACCGTGCCAAGTCAGACCCAAGGATTTTTCTGGTCTAATCTTTATATCTCCAGCTCATATTGAAACCTCACAACGTCTGTGGAACGTTAGCCATAACTTCGCACACTTCCGTGGGCTCAAACCGATTTGTAATATTTAAAAAAAATTTCTAATGTACTGTTATTTACGATTTTGGAGTTATCATTAGATGACCAGTGACCACTGTATATTCTCTTAGGTCTATAGATATATGGTAAGTTTGATGTAGGTACGCACAGTCTTAGGTCCTTTCATTATTATTCTTCATCTATTAATCAAAAATTATTAATAAAATTATTTCTGCATAAGTGATAGAAGTTACCATTCTACTCATAATTTTCTCCAAAATACGTGTTACTTTTAATAACAAAAAAAAAAAAATACTTCTGCAGGTTGTGGGGAACGCAACGAGGCCTCCCGAATAATCGGTGGAGTGGAGACGGCAGTTAACGAGTTCCCCTGGGTGGCTAGACTGTCCTACCACAACAAGTTCTACTGCGGGGGCTCGCTCATCAACGACAGATATGTGCTCACTGCTGCACATTGTGTTAAGACGTACGTATGAGGAAAAAGGGCTATATTTGATTGATTTCATTTATTAACGCTTTCAAGGCCACTGAACGAGACAAAAAATAAGTTTTATTGTTATGACATCTATAGCTTTTAAAGCGTTAACCGGATTGGTGCATTTTCTCGTTTCATTGTGATACTAATTTGACTTGATATGAATATCACTTTTTAATCGACGAAAAATAACCAGCCAGGAGCGTGTCGGACCACGCACAATGAAGGGTTCCGCGGGTGAATTTTTCCCAAGAACAAACTTTATATTGTAGTTGAAAAACATTCTCTCATACATTCCTACTGCAAATCTTAGTTCGTACGCACAATATTGAGAGATTTACAATTTTTTTTTTGTTATTTTAGGACCATAGATTTCTTATAGGCTATCCTCTATAGATATAGAACTATTTCCTGTATTTTTTTTCTAAGTTTTAGGTTCAGTCCTTTCGGAGATAAGGGGGACGATGGTCAATTTTCGTCTATTTTCTTAAATAACGTTAAAACAATTTATTTTAAAATTATAAATAAAAATATATTTGAAATGCACAATTTATTTATTAACGTTAAACGTCCGTGTTTGGGTCCGTGTTTTTTCATAAGTGTACCAAACAACTTAATCGGTCTTTTAGACACGGAGCAAATTGGCTGTGACAGACGGACAGACAGACACACGAGTGATCCTATAAGGGTTCCGTTATTCCTTTTGAGGTAGGGAACCCTAAAAAGAAGGAGGTTCTCATTCTATATCTTTTCTATAGATTTGAAAGGACTCAGTAGATAACATCATCTATTTGTTCCCATGTCCAACATGTTCCATGTTTGCTAGGGAATTATGTGGTTGGTTTGAAGTTTAAACTTCACGTTACGTAGCGTCTAAACCATATACACGAGTCGTAGAGATGGTAATGCTACGCTCGCAGGAGTTTTATTAATTCATCTTCCATTGCTATTCCAGGTTTATGTGGTTCATGATCAAAGTAACCCTGGGCGAGCACAACCGCTGCAACACCACGCACCGCCCAATAACCCGCTTCGTCGTCCAGCTGGTCGCCCATAACTTCACTTTCACCAACTTCAGAGACGATATCGCGGTACTGAAGCTAAATAAGCCAGTGCGGGTTACGGATAGCGTGAAGCCAGTCTGCTTGCCGAGAAATGACGGTAGTATGATTATTTTACATAGCACAGCATCATCACAGTCTATACATCATGCAGTCGTCCGACGAAGCCGTCTAGACAGGGCAATCGTGCGGGGTGTGAGGGGCGAGACGCGGGAGGCGCGAGACCGAGTTGCATACTTCCACCGTGTTAGTAGCTCGGTACATAATTTTCAGGGCTATCGTGTTGATTTCATTATTGTTTTAATTTATTATTATTATTTAATTTAAGTACACGGAAAAATACAGAGATACGACATAGTAACATTTGAAGGTAGCAGGACACTTGCGCGAAAGACATTTCCGCGAAAGATATTTGCGCGAACCCACTTGCGCGAAAAGACATTTCCGCGAATGAACTTTTGCGCGAACGGACTTTTGCGCGAAAGACACTTGCGGGACAAGACATTTTCGCGATTGGACTTTTGCGCGAATGTACTTTTGCGCGCATGGACGTTTGCGCGCAAGACACTTGCGCGAAAGACACTTGCGCGAAGGACAACTGCGCGAATCCGCTTGCCCGACAGACACTTGCGCGTCAGGACAGTTGCGCGAAAAATTTGCGGAAATGAGATTTCTTCATAACATCACGCCTGTATTCTTTCAAAGGGTTGGGCAGTGATGTACAGTACATTTTTTTTTTTTCTTATTTATGTATACAGAAAAATACATTTGAGTGCCTACTTATTTTATTAAGTATTTTTTTCTAATTATCTTATAATTTTTTTATTTTAGTTTACTTTTATTTTTTTTCGACATGGGTGTCACCTTCATGGTATTTCAGGTCGCTGAAAACGATAGTGGGGTCAAAATGAAAATCCAAGATGGCGGCTGCAAAAATTTTGAAATTTTTCGTCATGGGTGTCATTTTCATGGTTCTTGAGGTCGCTGAAAACGATGATGAGGTCAAAATAAAAATCCAAGATGCTGCGAAAGTTTTCAAATTTTTCGACATGGGTGTCATTTTCATGGTTTTTGAGGTAGTTGAAAACGATAGTGGGGTCAAAATGAAAATCCAAGATGGCGGCTGCGAAAATTTTAAAACTTTTCATCATGGGTGTTATTTTCATGGTTCTTAAGGTCGCTGAAAACGATAATGAGGTCAAAATTAAAATGCAAGATGGCGGCTGCGAAAATTTTCAAATTTTTCGACATGGGTGTCATTTTCATGGTATTTGAGGTAGCTGAAAACGATAGCGGGGTCAAAATGAAAATTCAAGATGGCGGCTGCGAAAATTTTCAAATTTTTTGTCATGGGTGTCACTTTCATGGTTCTTGAGGTCGCTGAAAACGATAATGAGGGCAGAATGAAAATCCAAGATGGCTGCTGCGAAAGTTTTAAAATTTTTCGTCATGGGTGTCATTTTCATGGTTCTTGAGGTAGCTGAAAACGATAATGAGGTCAAAATGAAAATCGAAGATGGCGGCTGCGAAAATTTTCAAATTTTTCGTCATGGGTGTCCTTTCTATTGCTTTTGAGGACGCTAAAGCCGATGAGCTCAAAATAAAAATGGATTTTGACAAAAAAAATTGAATGTTTCGCAGTCGCCATCTTGGATTTTGATTTTGATTTCACTATCGGGTTTACCGTCCTCGAAAACCATGGAAACGATACCCATGACAAAAAATTTAAAATTTTAGCAGCCGCCATCTTGAATTTTGATTTTAACCCCGTTATCGTTATCAGCGACCTCAAAAACCATGAGAATGACACCCATGTCGAAAAATTTGAAAATTTTCGCAGCCGCCATCTTGGATGTCGAAAATGTCGAAAAAAAAATAAACTAAAGTCATAAAGCACATAATAGCTTCTGAAGTCGGTGTCAAGCTAAAGTGCAGTGAAGAATTGAAGACACCGACTTCAGAAGTTGTTATGTGTTTTATGAAAGTTATTTTGTTCGTTTTTGGTTTTGAAGTCGGTTTTTACTTTTTTTAAAGTAAATTTATTTTTCCATTTTTAGTTGAATATACAATTTACATAAGTAGGTAAGCCCAAGTCGAACCAAAAAAAGAATCATCAAAATCCGCTTAGAAATGCCGGAGAAACAGTGCATTTATGCATATAAACCTCGTACATAAGAATAATTATGTAATATATTATATACTAAAACCAACCTGACAGTATGTAGATCACATTAGTGAAAAAAGCATCAAAATTGGTTTATTAGTTTTGAGAAAATCACGGACAAACAAACATACATACATACACACATAGGGGTCGAATACAGAACCTCCTTTTTGAAGTCGGTTAATAATGTTGATGACGATGTTTATCTCAAATAAACAAATTAACTAATTAATATCGTTTACTTGGGAGCGACAATGTCTAGACGTTGTCGGCATTTACCACGAGATCAAAGGCGTCGGCCTCCTGTATGTTTTTATACTGTGGCATCATGTTGAACTTTTGTGACACAGTCACGACGTGCAGCTGTCGACTATTTCTGTTCTGTGCTTATAATTTACCTATACAAAGTGGATACGACAATACGACAATAAATGAAAACACGAGCAGAACTAATGTAGGTACCTATAGCAGTTTATAGGAATTATCAAATAAATCTTAACATTGAAATTAAAAAAGTGAATTTTTCTAACAAACTAAATAGCCTAAAAATGTAAACAAAATAGAACACCATTTTTAAATATTTTAACACAGCTGGCGACTGGGGCACTGACCGACCCAACACACCATTGTTTGTGACCATTTTTTGCAGATTTGGGTTGCTATAAAAAAAAAAAAAAATTAAAATTCATTTATTTCAGGTCATTGACCCATATTAAATACAAAAAACACAATTCAAAATAAAAACTGATTAAATATGTAATAATTAATGTCTAAAAAATAATGTCAGTAATAAATAAATAATGTCAAAGTTAATAATAATTAATTAAATTTACAATGGATTATTTTACATTCAAGCACCAGCAATATGCCTGCCACAACAATGTCCAACGTAGGGACAATCCAGTCGCTGAGCAATCATCGCCAGTGTTGTAGCTGGCCCGCACCCTGCGCACCAAGGACGCGCACCGCTTGCGCATGGTGGCGTGGAAACAGTCGGTGCGCGCTTCTGCAAACATGCCCGAGGCGCTGCAGAAACGGGGCAGCCCCAACACCGCCCTGAACGCGTTGTTGAATTGGACACGAAGGGCACTGTAAGCAGCTTGTGAGTAAGATGCGCATAGGCTGCACGTGTAAAGGGAGGTGCAGAAAGCTTTAAAAAGTGAGATTTTAACCTGATTTGAACAACGCGCAAACCTACGGGCTATCATATTTGCTCTCTTAGACAGTGCCCTCCGCTCCCGCTCAATGTCGACATGGTCTTTCAGATCAGCTGTTACCCAGTGCCCCAAGTATTTAAATTGTTTCACCCGTTCTAACGCTATACCATTCAAGCGAATAGGGGGTACTTGTTCTGGGCATTTGACACCTCCCTGAAATGCCATGTATTGGCTTTTCACGACATTATACACAAGGCCATGGCTGCCAGCGTACTCCTCACAAATTTTCAAAAACTCGCGTAGTCCACAAACCGACGCGCTCAGCACCACCATGTCATCAGCATAACTCAGATTGTTTACACACACAACATCAATATGGCATCCAACATGAGAGAGAGAGAGAGATGAGTGCATCAATGTAGATATTGAAAAGTGCGCGTGTGTGCTATTGTTTCAGCTAGAAAGCGACGTAGAAATAAACGATCTTTATTCTACATACGTATCTCTTTCGCACATTCAAAATTTTCGATTGACAAGAGTGAGTAGATGTAACTTCCGCATGCATTATTTTCTTATCTAATTCTGATGACACGCTTTATGACTCTTATGCCTCTGGTATAAGGTACAACATGCATTAATTCCCACTCGCAACTTGTGTGTGAAGAATATTGCAATGTCTTTAACCTTTATTTTTTTAGGCGAGGCTGGTCTAATAACTGTATTATCAGATACATCATGTTGAAAATCATGAAAATGAAAAATATTGTCCTGTGACTAAACTATTAGTTGAATTTATTTTTTTTAATAGATCATTTCAACAATAATTATTTAACTGTAAACATAACCTAAAAATAACAAAATTATGCACTAACATAACTAAAACTATTAAAAAACTAAAATATGGCGTCGAAAAATTCCTCCGCATCGCTGTCGACTGGTAAAGTACCCAAGAGACTGGCGGCATTGCCACGTTGTATGGCAATGCTAAGCCGCTGGCCAAGGTAAAAGCCAGCCCTTGGGTCACGGGAAGTGTCAACCAGCCGTTTGGATTGTATTGAATTGAATTGAAATTTTATATGCAGATTGAGTACGTGATTAGGTATACGAAGATTAATTAATTGTTGTATTGTCATATCCACTCTGTATTTTGTTTTTACCATGATAATTCAGTAATTTTTGTATTTTGTACCTAAGTGTTTCTGTGGAATTTAAACAATAATTTATTTATATTTGTTGCTTTTCAGTAGTTCTATGTCCTCACGTTATCAAGCTAATTCTCTCGGTCAGACTGTCTCCACAATAAACGCGCTTATTCTAACAGGAGTACCAATACTGATATTCAATTAGACAAGTAACCCGAAATTCTGAAGTGTCTTTTGTGCAACGGTCTTGTGTTCATTAGTCATACCTCAATCAGCCAGCATTTTAGGGTTTGGAAATACCCAGGGTCATTGATTTAATCATGATCATCAACCTTTTTTTCGTTAATTATTTTGTAATTCACTGCCACCCATTATTTAACCATAGAATGTAACATATTTAAGAATTCAATTGATCCACCATAAACAATATTTGTTATGAATAAATCAACCATGTTATTTTGACTTCCAAGCTACATTATAAATAACATAACCGTTCGTTAAAAATGAAAAAGATCAAAAACAATTGGCCCACGGAATATAATGGCACTGTGTAGTGCAATCTAACATGCGAGTGGGCCTACCGAGTAGCTGCAGTGCAGCGACTCGCACTGTGTGAATGTACCATACGAGTTACTCGCACTTACGAGTTGGACAGTAGCTCGCAGCCGAGTTTGAGTGATGTAGGACCATATTATAGTCACAAGAGGATCCTGTATAATCTTTCCAACCAATTATTTTACTGTTTTCGTCTATGGTTGCCTGTCAATAAATAAAGGCGAATAATAATAAACAGCCAAAGCAAGCCGAGCTACCGACATGCGAGTACACAGTGGGAATAGCTGTCTAGTCAGCAGCTCACACTGTGTAAACAGCCAAGGCAAGCCGAGCTACTGACATGCGAGTACACAGTGCAAGCAGCTGTCTAGTCAGCAGCTCGCACTGTGTATCTAGCCATATGAATGAATTTGTGAAGTTTTATATTCAATAATTTAACTAATTTCTGCCCGCGACTTCATTCGCGTGAAATTTCTCGTTCCCCTTATCCACCCCGTCGCATCGCATCGTCTGCTTCGCTATTACTAACTCCGCTTTTTCTTAGCGTTCTTTCCGACTTGTTTTTTTGCTGGGTTGCTAAGGGTCCTTGCGTGATGTTAAATAGCCTGTAGCTTTCCTTAAAAATTGGGCTATCAAATGCAAAAAGAATTTTACAAAACCGACGGGCAGTTCCAGAGATTAGCACGTTCAAACATACAAGCAAACAAACAAAAAAAAAACAAAAAAAAACTCTTTAGCTTTATTAATGTTTAAAAAATTGGACAAGCTTTCGATATCTAGAGCTATAGATACCCAGCAAACACCTACTTAGATTTCGTTTGAAGAGACAGCTGATCTTCAGTACCCACTGTTATAGGTAATGATATTTCTTCAATACATTATTTCACAGATAAGGCATATACTGGTGTCAAGGCAATAGCCGCTGGTTGGGGCACCGTGGCCGAGGGTAAGAACCACTCCTGCTATCTTCAGGAGGTGGAACTGCCAATCTTAAGCAACGAGGCGTGCAAGAAAGCCAAGTATACACCGAATATGATTGGTGACGGCATGCTCTGCGCTGGTTACCCTGACCAAGGGAAGAAGGATACTTGTCAGGTGGGTCATAACAAAATATATGATCTAGATAATCAATATAAAAAAGATACACAAATATTTTTTTGTCGCAATCACTATTTTCTGAACAATTTATACACCATCCAAAAATGGAATTTGACTTTATGTTGTTCAAGATGCGTTAAGTTCATAGGGTCTAATACTGTTTTCCATTTACAGGGCGACAGTGGCGGTCCTCTTTCAGCTGAAAGAAGTGACAAACGACATGAGCAATTAGGTTAGTACAGATCTCCACTAGGTATACATTTGAAGTAATACTCGTTTAGATAAAAAATAGATCTCATCATCATTTGTAGATGAAACTAGTTTTAATTTGTTTCTTCTAATGGAACCACAGAATAATAAAGTTACAGTAGTTTATTCGGGCAGTGACCTTGAGTTAATTACCTACGGCCGCTCGGTAGATAAATACGCGTCCATCCGTGCGTAACTGCCGCGCGTTCGAACTGTTGCGTACACTGGTACAGTCGCGAGGCCTAAGCTGAGCTTTGCATTTGTGTGAGTGATCACCAAAAGAAACGGAGTTGCGTGGCGCGACGGGCGCACCGCGTCTCAGGCCGACGTCACACCTACACTAGACTATGTGCACTCACACAAATACAAAGCTCAGCTTAGGCCTCGCGGACTGTACTGACTGAGATTTCGAAGTGCTTCGTATCGGCCGTTTTCTATGAAAATAAACTACTGAATAATTATTATACTGTAATAGAACTATTCTGAATTTAAATATCTATTGTTGTAGCAAGGTTGTTGCTAATAATCTGGCATCCAAGGCCCGCTTTCATCACAAACCGCTAAATGCGTTTAACCACTAAACCTAAGTAAAATATAATTCTGTCTCTTAACATCTTCAAACGGTTGATAATAATAATAATAATAAATAAAGGTCTGGCAACACTAGCAAGTCAACACACGTCAAAATTTTCTTATATCATATTTTCCTTATTTATTTATTTCTACAGCCATTTTACTATCAGAAAGCACGAAAATCACAATAAAACCTTTAGAAAAATACCACAAAAAAAAATAAAGAACCACAAAATGATAATAAGTATTTAGCAATAGTTGTAGCAAAACCAAAAATGACGTTTGTCAAATTCGGCTTAAAGAAAATAAAGTGATGATGTAGACGATGCAAACAAGAGCCAGAACACGACATCAGGCACACCCACCATCTCCGGACTCGTCGCTCAGCTCCGCCTCACAACCGCCGGTACGCGCCTCAACCGTGAGCGCTGTGTCACCGGTCGCTGCAGTTGCGTCGAGCTCGAGCGACGAGTATTTCTCCCCGCCGTCGTCACCAACACCACCACGGCGGCAAGGAAGAGGACGGCCACCAGCGGGCTTGGGACCTCGAGGCCAACCGGCCCCGAACAGGGTCCCCGCTGCCGGTGGAAATGTGTCGCGCATGCGATGGACTCAGTCCATGAATGAAAATGTGATGCGCGCATATTATGGGGCTACAGAGGGAGGAATTAACCTTACAGCGTACCGAGGACGGATGCTCTCTCTGTTTCAGGTGCTTGAACCTGCCGTCAACGTCTCGGCCCAACGATTGTCGGATCAGGTGCGCGTCATTCAACACAATCATAGATTGGATAACGCTACACTTGATCGGCTGCGCTCGGAAATGCAGAGTAGTTCTGCTAGTAACCCGTCCCCATCCCAGAATGTCATGCATGTGCCTGCTGAGGTTCCACTGCGAGCTAGCCAGCGTGATGAGGAGGAGGACGCCAGAGCAGATATCCTATGCAATGTGGAATTAAGGAGCGTTCTGGAGGATGCGATCAGTGAGTACCGGTTCACATCACCTGACCTTAGACCACGGCTTCCACGTTTGCCCATGAATAAAAAAAATAGAGCACTGGTGTGTGCTCTGGATGCGCTGTTACCAAATTTTATTGAAAGCAGCGCAGATCTTTGCGATACACACTCAATCCTGTATTGCACGGCTGTTGCGGCATGTCGTGTAGCTCGTGTCAAATTTCCAAACACTGACCAAGCTACACGGCCAAAACCCGCCGCACCAGCCTGGCAGTGCAGGATTGAGCGTCGTATTAATGAGGCCAGGGTACTCATTGGGAAGCTTATCTGCTTCAGGGAGGGCAATACACGCCCCAGGGTGATGCGCTTTGTGAGACGGGCATTCTCGGGAACTAGTATTAGTCCTCGTGAATATGTATGCTGTGTCACAGAGCGCATCGACTTCCTGAAGCAGAAAGTTTATGCATGGGCAAACCGTATTCGTCGGTATAGGCGAAGAGTGGATCGGTACACTCAGAACCGCATGTTCCAGAGTGATGAAAGGTGGGTATACAGAACATGGGAGCGGCCTATTCCCACTCAAGGTGTGACTGACGTGCATCCACCGGATAATGAGACCATGAGTGCTTTTTGGCGAAGCATTTGGTCGGTGCCCGTCAGTCACACTGAAGGTGATTGGATGCGTGTTGTTGAGCAAGCGTGTGATTCAATACCAGACATGGAGGCTATTAACATTAGTCCTCTGGATGTGGCCTGTGCAGTCCGTCCGTTACCTAACTGGAAATCTCCAGGACCGGACGGACTGCACAATTTCTGGATTAAATGGCTACAAAGGTCACACGCCTGCTTAGCCTCCCAATTCCAGTCATCTTTAGAGACTGGGTCGCTACCACTGTTCTTTACGACAGGAGTTACCCACCTGCTCCATAAATCGGGTAGTACAGCGGAACCTAAAAACTATAGACCAATCACATGTTTACCGACGGTCTATAAAGTCCTTACATCCATTCTTAGAGCAAAAATTGCACACCATATTTATAGTAATTCAATTATGTCTGTGTCTCAGAATGGATGTAAGAACGGGTCCCGCGGTACTAAGGAGCTGCTCCTAATAGACATGACCATAAGCCAACAGGTTCGTAGATCCCGGAAAGATCTGTCGACATGTTGGATAGATTACAAGAAGGCCTATGACTCGGTGCCACATACATGGCTCATTAGGGTGCTGGAGTTGTACAAAATAGACGCAACTCTACGCACCTTCTTGATGTCGTGTATGGGGCAATGGAGGACGGTCCTTCTCTATCCAGGATGTCAGCAGATCCGAAGGATCGATGAACCGATCAGGATTGAGCGGGGAATATTTCAGGGCGATAGTTTGAGTCCGCTTTGGTTTTGCTTAGCCTTGAATCCTCTAAGCACACTGCTGGAGGACTCAGGTCTAGGCTACCGGTTGAGAAGAGGTGGTCAAGTGATATCTCACCTCCTTTACATGGATGATTTAAAACTTTTTGCCCCCAACAATTTGCGACTGATGGAGTTACTGAAGGTAACAGAAACCTTCAGTAGCGCCATCAGGATGGAATTTGGTGTGGAAAAATGTGCAGTCATGCATGTAAAGCGAGGGAAGATTATGGAATCCGTGGGAACCCAACTCTCGGATTCCATACATCTTAGATCCCTCTCGTCAACCGAAACCTACAAATATTTGGGTATGTCGGAAGCGTTGGGCATCAATGCTACTGACATGAAGCAATCGTTGAAGGAGCGCTTCTTTGGCCGCCTGAAGAAAGTATTTAATAGTCTTCTATCAGGCGGAAACAAGGTGCGCGCCTTCAACGGTTGGGTCATGCCGGTCTTGATGTACTCTTTCGGTATACTCAAATGGACTCAGACCGAACTCGACGCCCTGGATAGGAGAGTCCGTACGCTACTGACTGCGTATCGAATGCATCACCCACGGTCATCGGTAATGAGACTGTATATCCCGCGAAAGTGTGGAGGTCGAGGCTTTTTAAATGCTAAGACCCTCCACAATCGCGAGATATGCAGTCTCAGGGAATATTTCCTAGAAGCCGACGTGGGGTTGCATCGAGATGTGGTCGCGGTGGACAAGGGCCTCACCCCACTCTCCTTGGCGAAAGAGAACTGGCGCAAACCTGCAGTACTTGATACTAATGATCGTAAGGAAGTATGGCAAGGCAAAGAGCTTCACGGACGCTTTTTCCGGGCCCTCCATGGGCCTGATGTAGACTTTTTGGCGTCTGTATCCTGGTTACGTTTCGGCGACCTCTTCGGGGAAACCGAAGGTTTTGTCTGTGCAATTATGGATGAAGTTATCATGACGAATAATTATCGGAAATACATTGTCAAGGATGGTACGGTTGACATCTGTCGGGCATGCCACCGTCCCGGTGAATCAATCCGACACATTGTTTCCGGTTGTTCTCGTCTTGCAAACGGCGAGTACTTGCACAGACACAATCTAGTGGCTAGGATTATCCACCAGCAACTTGCCTTGCAGTACAACCTTGTGGAATCCGAAGTACCATATTACAGGTATGTGCCCGACCCAGTTCTCGAGAATGGTCACGCCACATTGTACTGGGATCGATCTATCATCACTGACAGGACTATTGTAGCCAATAAGCCTGATATAGTGGTGATAGATCGACGAGAGCGCCGTGCAATGATTGTTGATATCGCTGTCCCTCATGACGAGAATCTCGTGAAAGCTGAGAAAGATAAAAAAATCAAGTATCTTGACTTAGCACACGAGGTTGTCGACATGTGGGACGTGGACTCTGCAATCATTGTACCGATAATCGTTACGGTTAATGGCCTAATAGCGGAGAGTCTCGACCAACACCTCAGGAGGCTCTCATTGCGCGGCTGGGTCAAGGGCTTGATTCAGAAAGCAGTACTCCTGGACACGGCACGCATAGTGAGGAGGTTCCTCTCTCTAGAGCCCTGACCACCGGTAGCTTGGACCCTGTTCCCGATACCGGTGGGCTACTATTTTTTATATTTTTAAATGTTTTTTTTTTTTTTTAATTTTATGTTTTTATAAAAATATTTAAAAATATAATTCATATGTATGTAAATAAAATAAAGGAAATAATAATAAAGCTGGCAACACTGACGTCAACAAGTCACATAATTTGTTTTCATAATTATCTTAGTTTTATTTATTTTAGACGCAGTTTTTCATTTTATCAGAAACCCCAATTAAATGTAGAAGTCCATAAATCAATGTACAACCTAAAAATATTGAAATCAACCTACTTATATAATGTAATTATCAAATAATGCCGAATCGGAGGTGACATGACAGATGTCACCAAACAACAAAACAAAATGAAATAAAGAAAACAGGATGAAAATAAAGTATAAATGTTGACAAGATCAGCTACACGAAGAGCACGCCTACCACCTCCGGACTCGTCGCTCAGCTCCGCCTCGCCGCCGCCGGTACCCAGCCCCATTGTAAGCGCTGTGACGACACCGGCCGCGGTAGCTGCGTCGAGCTCGAGCGACGAATACTTCTCCCCGCCCACGACGCCACCACCTGCTCGCCGACGGGGAGGACGCCGGCCGCCGGATGGCTTAGGATCTCGAGGCCCACCGGCCTCTGAAAGGGTCCCAGCTCCCGGCGGAAGTGTGCAGCGCATGAGATGGACGCCATCCATTAATGAGAACGTCATGCGCTCATACTATGGGGCTACAGAGGGAGGAAACAATCTGACCGCGTACCGTGTTCGGATGCTCTCTCTTTTTCAGGTGCTTGAACCAGCTGTCAACGTTTCGGCACAACGACTGTCGGATCAGGTGCGGGTCATCCAGCGTAATCATATGTTGGATGACACTGTACTTGATCGCCTGCGAATTGAAATGCAGAGTAGCCATGTCATTGCCCCCCCGCCGTCGCAGACTAATATAATACCACCACAGTCTGACACAAACCGAGTTGACGAGGGAAGTGATGACAGGGCTACAAACGTAAGTACCCAGTGCAATGAAGAATTGAGGAGTGCTTTGGAAGGTGCGATTCGGGAATATCGATTCATGTCTCCCAAACTTAGACCACGCTTACCTCGTTTGCCCATGCATAACAAAAATAGGGCGCTTATGGCGGCTCTGGATTCGCAGTTGTCAAACTATTTTGATGACTGCGAAGACCTCACCGATACTCATTCGATTCTGTACTGCGCGGCTGTAGCGGCATGTCGTGTAGCTCACGTCAAATTTGCTAATGACTCTAGAGCTACACGACCGAAACCAGCCGTACCAGCTTGGCAGTGCAGAATTGAGCGCCGTATTGGTGGGGCCAGAGCGCTCATCGGCAAACTAACCTGCTTCAGGGAGGGCAATACTCGCCCTAGAGTGATGCGCTTTGTGAGGCGGGCGTTCTCAGGGACTGATGTCAGCCCTCAGGACTATATGTCCCGTGTCACAGAGCGCATCGACTTCCTGAAGCAGAAAGTCTATGCATGGGCAAACCGTATTCGTAGGTATAAGCGGCGAGTGGACCGATACACTCAGAATCGCACCTTCCAGAGCGATGAAAGGTGGGTTTATAGGGGTTGGGAGCGACCGGACCAAGGTGTGACTGACACGCGCCTGCCGGATGATGATGCCATGTGTTCTTTCTGGCGCAGTATCTGGTCGGCGTCTGTCAGTCACACCGAAGGTGATTGGGCTCGGGAAGTCGAGCGAGCCTGCGATCCAATACCAGAAATGGGGGCTATTACCATCTGTCCCCAAGATGTAGCTCGTGCAGTCCGTCCGTTACCTAACTGGAAGTCTCCAGGGCCGGACGGATTGCACAACTTCTGGATCAAATGGTTTCTTCGGTCGCACGCTCGTTTGGCGGCTCAGTACCAGTCTGCATTAGAATCTGGTTCGCTACCCCAGTTCCTAACGACAGGAGTTACCCACCTGCTCCATAAATCAGGTAGCACCGCGGAACCCAAAAATTATAGACCGATCACGTGTTTACCGACGGTCTATAAAGTTCTTACATCCATTTTGAGAGCTAAAATTAACGAACATTTAGACAACAACTCCATCATGTCTGCCTCTCAAAATGGATGTAGGAATGGGTCCCGTGGTACTAAGGAGCTACTCCTCATTGATACGGCCATTAGCCAACAGGTTCGTCGTTCCCGAAAGGATCTGTCGACATGTTGGATAGACTACAAGAAGGCCTATGACTCGGTGCCACATACATGGCTCATGAGGGTGTTGGAGTTGTATAAAGTAGATGCAACTCTGCGCACCTTCCTGATGTCATGTATGGGGCAATGGAGGACGGTCCTTCGCTATCCAGGATGTCGAAATATCCAGAGGAATAGCGAACCGATAAGGATCGAGCGAGGCATATTTCAGGGCGATAGTTTGAGTCCGCTTTGGTTCTGCTTAGCCTTGAATCCTCTAAGCACACTGCTGGAGGATTCAGGTCTAGGCTATCGGCTGCGGAGAGGTGGTCAGGTTATATCCCACCTCCTCTACATGGATGACCTAAAACTCTTTGCCCCCAACAATTTGCAACTGATGAAGCTACTGAAAGTAACTGAAACTTTCAGTAGCGCCATCAGGATGGAATTTGGTGTGGACAAATGTGCGGTCATGCATGTAAAGCGAGGAGAGATTGTGGAATCCGTGGGAACCCAACTCTCGGATTCCATAAACCTTAGAGCCCTCTCCGCACCCGAAACCTATAAGTATTTGGGTATGTCGGAAGCGTTGGGCATCAATGTTACTGACATGAAGCAATCGTTGAAGGAGCGCTTCTTTGGCCGCCTGAAGAAAGTATTTAATAGTCTTCTATCAGGCGGAAACAAGGTGCGCGCCTTCAACGGTTGGGTCATGCCGGTTTTGATGTACTCTTTCGGCGTACTCAAATGGACTCAGACGGAACTCGACGCCCTGGATCGGCGGGTCCGTACGCTGTTGACTGCATATCGAATGCATCACCCACGGTCATCGGTAATGAGACTGTATATCCCGCGCAAGTGTGGAGGCCGAGGCTTTTTAAACGCTAAGACTCTCCACAACCGCGAGATATGCAGTCTCAGGGAATATTTCCTAGAAGCCGACGTGGGGATGCATCGCGATGTGGTCGCGGTGGACAAGGGCCTCACTCCGCTCTCCTTGGCTAAAGAGAACTGGCGCAAACCTGTAGTGCTTGACATTAACGATCGCAGGGAGGTATGGCAGAGTAAAGAGCTTCACGGACGCTTTTTCCGGGCCCTATATGAACCCGATGTAGATTTGTTAGCGTCCGTAGCCTGGCTGCGTTCCGGTGACCTCTTTGGGGAAACCGAAGGTTTTGTCTGTGCAATTATGGACGAAGTTATGATGACGAACAACTACCGGAAATATATTGTGAAGGACGGTACGGTTGACATCTGTCGGGCATGCCACCGTCCGGGAGAATCAATCCGACACATTATCTCCGGGTGTTCTCGTCTTGCTAACGAAGAGTACTTGCATAGACACAACCTTGTAGCCAGGATTATCCATCAGCAACTTGCACTGAAATACAACCTTGCGGAATCGGAAGTGCCGTACTACAGGTATGTGCCCGACCCAGTTCTCGAAAATGGAAATATCACATTGTACTGGGATCGATCCATCATCACTGACAGGACTATTGTTGCCAATAAGCCTGATATAGTGGTGGTGGATCGAATAGAGCGGTGCGCAATGATTATTGACGTAACAGTCCCACATGACGGGAACCTCGTGAAAGCTGAGAAAGATAAACAAATCAAGTATCTTGACCTGGCTCGCGAGGTTGTCGACATGTGGGATGTGGACTCAGCAATCATTGTGCCGATAGTTGTATCAGCCAATGGTTTAATTGCCAAGAGCCTCAACCAACACCTAAGAGGCTCTCGTTAGGTGGCTGGATCAAGGGCCTGATTCAGAAAGCAGTACTTCTGGACACGGCCCGCATTGTTAGGAGGTTCCTCTCTCTGGAGCCCTGACCGCCGGTAGCTTGGACCCTGTTCCTGATACCGGTGGGCTACTATTTTTTATATTTTTAAATGTTTTTTATATATTTTTTAAGAAATATTTAAAAATGTATTTGATAAGAAGAAAAATTAATAAACGAAATAATAATAATAAATCATTTATTTGCATAAAACATGGTATACAATGGTGTTACATATAATTATAAAGGCACAAACATGTTCAGCTAGGATAAAAACATATCATGCAAAATCTTTGGGTTTTTGAAGATGAAAGGGCATCAACATTTTTTATCCATAAATTCTTTTATACTATAGAAGTTTAACTCATTTAACCACTTGTACAACTTTATTTTAAATGTTCTCGAATTTAATATTTTGAAATGGCTTGGTATCTGGTTATAAATACGTACGCACATTGCTAGGCAGTTTTTGTCGTATTTGGCAAGTCTTGGCAAATCATTTAATACTAATTTATAAGGATCTCGTCTGTTACGAGGATTTACATCATTTGCTGTCTTAAACAATTCTTTATTCTTAACTACAAACACACATATTTCATAAATGTATAGAGATGGCAACGGTAACAAACCAAGTTTTTCAAACACTGGTTGACATGATAGATGATAGGAACAGAACGATGTTTTAAATTCGTTTAGCGCTAAATATACCTATTTGGTGAGCAGTATTCACTTGTTTTTCAAATATTCATGGAGGTCTAGGGTACTTACTGGTTCTATGTAACTTGGTATTTGATAAAAATATGATCTTGTTTTTTGCAGGAGTAGTGTCCTGGGGCATTGGTTGTGGTCGTCCCGGCTACCCAGGTGTTTACACCCGGGTCACCAAGTATCTGGACTGGATAAGAAACATCGCTAATACTGGATGCTTTTGTATTGACTGAAGGAATGTGTTTTTACTTACAGTTCGTAATCATTTTATGAAAGTGTTGTATATCTAATTATCTAGTATTTTTTTGTTTGTAAAATAATTGAATTGATTTTTATTTATATTTGAGCTCAAAATCAATTCTAAACAATTCGCAATGAAAGGCAATTTGAATTAGATAGCAATTTGAATTGCGTAAGTAATTTATTTTTAATCGAAATAATATGATTATACAATACAATCATTTTATTTATATAAAAAAAGTTTTTCACATGAGTTACATTGTTGTTGCTATGTTAAAATTCATAGGACCTGTTTCACCACCTACGATTAGATTCCTATTAACTTACTGTTTGGCAGATAATTTCATACAAATTCTGTACCATTTTTGAATTCATTCGGTAAGTACATATTGGCTATTCGTACATCGTGAAATAAGCCCTTAACGTTAAAATATTCATTGATACCATATTAAATTTCAGTGTAGTTTTAAGTAATTGAACTTTCTTGCATTTCGTAGTAAAGTCGGTGCATCGTCATTTAAAATTACTTAATAAAACAGGCTCTATTATTTAAATCCAGTTTCTCACTAATCTCGTTAAAACAATTACATAGCCAATCTCATGACGCTTACGAAGACCATTAGGCATTATTTTAAAACATTTTTTTATTTTTTCAATCTTTGTAAAAAAATATTTTGCTATAATAATTAAAATAAATGCTACTTATTTACTAAACTGTATGCAACATAAAAGGTAAAAAGCTACCTAAAGGCGTAAGGCGTTCTCATATCGTAAAAATATTTAATACTTATAAACTTTCTCGTATAACTACTATTAAATTAATTATCATTCTAAATTTTCTTTATAAATTCAATGGGCATAAAATTACAAAATCGATTTAACCGCGTCTCGAGTTTATTTGCATGACGTTGAAGTTGAATACATCTTTTTCATGGTTCAGTGGCAGTCCTTCAGGTTTGAGTATAGCATCTGGCGCCTGGAGCGTGGAGTTGTAGGTAGGGTTGAGTGGGTGCAGAGGTCCCCACGCGGTCACCGCCGCACGCGCCTCCTCGTTGCCCAGCTTGTAGTGACTACCATCGCCTGTCCTAATTATCCTGTTCCCAACCTGTCAATAACAAAAATCATTTGAAAATCACCAACTGAATACAATTTTTGATACATAACAAACTGTTATTGTAACTTATCTACCACTTCAGGTGAAGCAGTTTTCAAGTCATAAGCCATTCCGATCCGCTCAAAAAATCGGATGATACTCGCGGACTGGTTGAAATGCATGGTCAGTTCAGCAGCCTTGTAGTCCCAAGGAAACGCGTGGTGGTAGTTGTGCCAACCCTCACCCAAACTTATCATTGACACGAACCATGATTCTACAGGCTGCAATTTTCTGTAAAGTTTTAACAAAATTATTGAATTAGTTTAAAAGGATGATGATTTACGCAATAATGTTTGGAATCTATCAACAAAGGCATACTTACTGGTCGTAAGGCCGAGTCCCATATAGATGAGCAACACTATTGACGAGCCAAGTTCCGTTCAGTAGTAGCACGTAGCGAGCGAAGTAACAAGTTAAGATAGTTTGAAATAGAGGCTCGCCGAAGAAATGCACTGGCACCCACACAGGCACTAAAAAGGCTAGTATGAAGTATAATTGATAATAATACCTGAAAAGGAAATAGTGAAGATTTTACTGAACTGAACCACAGACAAACTGCTAGAGGAAAACATGGAATGAAAAATTAAATTACTTCTTTTGAAACATGACCATCCAGTCAGACTGCAGGTCACTCATGTCTATCTTCCTCCCGAGCTCGATGACGTAGGGGTGCTTCTTGTGCATGAGCCACCCGATGTGGCAAAAGAAGAAGCCACGCTTGGAGTTGTGAGGATCAGCGTCCGTATCCGAGTAGCGATGATGCAGACGGTGGTCGCGGCACCAGATGAACATAGAATTCTGTAAATTAATAATTATTTAGAAGCTGAATTACGGGTACATGTTGTATGTATGTTGATTTGATTACCTGTCCAGCGATTGTCTGGAAAAGTAAAAACACAACCCTCAGAAAAGTATTTGCTTTAAAAGATCTATGAGTATAAAAACGATGCGCCCCGATTGTGACACCTTCACTAGCCAGGAGCGTGACGATGATACCTTAAATAAAAGAAGTTTTATTAGAAATGATTACTTATGCATAAGACTAAGAAAATATGATTAAAGTTATTTATAACTTGCCCCATAAAATAGTCTGCCATTTAACATAGCCCGTTAACATAAGACCAACTCCCCAAAGAGCAAGAATATGCATTATCGAGAACCCGATGGCATTTTTCCAAACAATTGTATGCTTGTAAGAATAATCTGTCCCAATTACTTTAGGTATAGAAATTGATTCTGTTTTAGTTGTGTTATTATTTTCATTTTTTAAGCTTGATACACTGCTTGTATTTGAAGCAGGAACTTTGCTTTCCAAGTATGCAGCTGTCATTTTCGTGTTTTTGATATACACTTGCTTGCCATCAATTCACAACTGGTTAATACAGAGAAACCTATTCCTTTTATATGTAGAATGAATGTTTAGGCCATTGAACGAACTTGAACTCGGCTTTGTATGCAAAATGAGGTATTGAAAACATTGTTTATACTGTCTCGTTTGGAACTTGTAGTCAGGAGTTGGGTAAGATTTCATTGATCGATGCTGTCTACCAGTGGTTAGATGTTGGTTCTAGTTTCTATAGAATCACTAATAAAAACAAAATCCCTAAACAAATTAGATATCAGAAAAACTGTTCATGGTGGAGTTCTTAAGTGTGGGTATAACAGTTAAGTAGGTACTATGGTACATACATTACCACGTTTTCCAGGTGGGCCATGGTAGTTGGTGGCCCGCTGGGAGCTTTTCCGCAGACTCAACATACTCAGCTGCAGGGGGATGCACATTTAAGCCGCCACAGTTTTAATCGTGCCGCACTAGAGTTGCTGCATTCAGTGCGATGGTCGACATGAGGAAACTGTTATGGCTCTTCAGTCTGCCCACGGCTTCGTTACGTTGTAGAGTGATCGACGTTTGTCTTTCTCTTGCTTCAGCTTTTTAGAAGCACACAGGCAATTTCCCTTCGAACCTCTGGATTCTCTGTATTTGCGGCACCCTGTAATAAATTAACCCTCAAATTCAAACTCAAACTCAAAGCATTTATTTCAATTAAACCAATTACAGGCACTTTTGAATTGTCAAGGGGTCGGTCAGTCAAAAAGATGAAGCTAGGCGCCCATTCCAAAGCATAGTAGGTACCTATGGAGAAGAACGGGCAAGAAACTCCACGGACACTCTTTTAAATCAAGATATGGTTACAAAATAATGGTTACATCATTCATGTTGAAATTTTACATGTGAGAATCGTTCTCAGAACAGAACGTTAAAAGCGTCTTTAAAAAAAAAAAAAACAATTCAAATATTTAAATTAAATTAAAATAAGCCGTGGCCGCTAAGGTATGACCAGCCTTCACTGACAGCGCCTCATTAAGTCATTGAACTCGAGGAAGAATTGAGCAGGTTACGATGGGGTGTAGTAGGGTTATCTGATGTCTAGGAGTCGATAATCCTCAAATCCGGGAACTTGCTCCATTTCCGGGAGGGTCACCAGCAGTCTCAAGGTGGTGTCGGGTTTATCATCCATAAGTTCTTTGTTAGCAACTTTGTGAAGATCGAGTATGTCGATCCACACCCTAATTGCGTAACGCACTACCAATCGGAATTTGAAACAAATTGCTAATCCATTGCTTCATATGTTCAAAAAATTTGTGTGCTTCACAACGTAAACAACGCAATGAATGCTGTTGAACTGTCAAAATGAAACAGATTCCAATCGACAGTATAGGCGGTCGAAACGTCGGGAAACAATTAGGTACCTGTTTACCTCGTAAAAAGGAATATCGCGAGAAGACCCGTTCTCAATTTTATTTATAATGTGTACAAATCGCGAAAGTTTAAAAGTTTGATAGTATATTACGCAATTAGGGTGCAGGGTGGCGTAGCTTATACTCAGAATATCCGCAAGATATTCGCTCGTACATGTTTACGCCCCGACCTCGTCCTACCCCGACGGTGAGGCGGAGACCATAATTTCTGTGGCTGAAAGTACCAAAGGATCCATCAAGTATGCTGCTGACATCTGATGAATCTGACAACGGGTAGCAATAAGTAAATTTTTTATGTTTACATTTTTAATTTCATTTTATGCTTTTACGTTTGTTTTTGGAAATACATAAATCTATTTGTTCTCATTTTTTTCTTTTAGTCTAGCTAAACCATATCTTCATCACAATCACGGCCAGGAACTTCATACAGCTCGGTATAATTCACACTACGAAACTTATTCAAAAACAAAACTTGATACCTTAAGCTATTATCTAATTTAGCGACAGACAGACCGACAAATACTCGTATATGCAAATTCTGCCAATGCATACGTTTTTCTCGTAGAAGTCTATTAACATTATTTATAATAGACTGAAACTGACTGTGACTGTCTATAGAAATAAAAAAAAATTGCCGTGAAAAATGCAAAGGCTCTCTCAGTAATATTACGATCGCGATCACTGTGCGGCGGCGTGCGCCTGCGCCTGACGCCCCCGCCGCGCCCCCGCACTCTTGTAATCACCCCCGCAGTATGTCTGTATGTATGTACGTCATCCGCGTGAACCATGGGACTGTGACTTATTTCAGACTCAACCACTAGACTTAATGATTTATTGCTCGTGCTTAGACTCTTACCCCCACCAAGGTTCAATTTACCACGATTTTAGATTTTCTTGGCTTGTATTGATCAATCAATCTGCCTAGCCTTTTCCCAACTATGTTGGGGTCGGCTTCCAGTCTAACCGGATGCAGCTGAATACCAGTATTTTACATGGAGTGACTGCCTATCTGACTTCCACAACCCATTAACTGGGTAATACGATACCCCTTGGTAAGACTGGATGTCAGACTTTCGGGCTTCTGACGACCCGTAACGACTGTCAAAGATCCACGAATGACAGCCGGGACCAACGGCTTAACATGCTCTCCGAGGCACGGAGGAATCTCGGTATGTAAAGATGGTCATCCATCCACGGACCGACCCCGGCAAGCGTAGCTTAACCTGATGGATCGACCCGTGCGGCTTTTATTACTTAGCCACGAGCTCCTCCTTGGCTTGTATTGATATGAGGCTGAATATACCTCGAGCAGATACATAACAGTTGACAACATATTATTTTTTTAGCATGAACCGATAGATAGTTCGATGTGGTCTACAGATAGGTATGGTCAAAGATTGGATAGCAATGGTATTTTTCTCTGCGATTTTTCTTTTGTGAATATTGATTTAATTTTAGATAATTGAGAAAAGTAGACTAAAAACTAAGAACTACGATAGATACACCTTCTGAAACCTCAAATAATAAACTAACTGCGGCAAAACAGCATTGAATTTACAATTCCATGGCCGTGACAATGACCTATAAATACTAATGAACTAATTTTTGACGACACGGTTGGCGCAGTGGTTGAGCGATTGACTGCTGCGCAGCATGTCGCGGGTTCGATTCCCGCACGGAACAAATATTTGTACGACCTACAAGTATTTGTTCCGAGTCTGGGTGTTTTTCTATCTATAATATGTATGTATTTACAAAAAAAAAAAAAAAAAAATGTATATAAGTAGTTTATCTGCCATCTCGTTACCATAACACAAGCATTAGGTTGCTTAGCTTGGGGCTAGATGGCGTTGTGTGATATGTCCAAACATATTTATATTTATTTATTATTATTTATTTAATTACTATTCGGGTTCTATTGTTAATAAGTAGTGTTTGTATTTCAATAATTATTTTATTTCAGAATTTTCTGTGGGTAATCTTATAAAGTAGTAATGTCACAAATATTCAACTAAAACTACAATAACTCGTACCTACTTAGTTTGAACTTTCTTCCTCACGGTTCAAACCATGATGCATTAGGAAACATTTCATGAGGTAGGTATTAAGGTTAAGAACATCCTTTTCATGGAACAATTGCAGCTCTTCCGGTTTGAGTATAGCATGACGCCTTGAGCGTGGTGTTGTAGGTAGGGTTGAATGGGTGCAGCGCTCCCCACGCGGTCACCGCCGCACGCACCTCCTCGGTGCCCAGCTGGTAGTGATCACCATCACCTGTCCATATTATCCTGATCGCTACATGTAAGCGCCCCTTCAATTTGTGCAACTTGTGAATGTGAGTTTTTACTTCTGGTACGCAGTCGCAGATACAGAAAACTGCGTCACCAGCAGTAAAAACTTTAAATCAATTGCTCGAGAGGATTGGTAATATCGGAATACCGTTGCTGAATGATTGATGAGGCCACTCAGTTCAGCGGCCTTCTAGTCCCAGGGGAATGCGTGGTGGTAGTTGTGCCAGCCCTCACCAAGTGTCATGAAAGACACGAACCATGACTCCACTGGTTGCAGGTAAAGGTAAAAATAAGTAAATAGATTTATCAATCAATTATCATTTAAAATCATTTTATTACTCTTTTGTTTGATATTACAATAAAGTCTAGTGGGCCAACCTAACAGCTTCTAGGGTTGCGATTTGATTCAATTATGACATGTTTTAGTTTGTGAATAGTTTTAGTTATGTTAGGCATATGTTAGGATTTGTTATTCTAATGCTCACGATAAAATTAAATTAGCCTTCACCGCTCATACGGTTTCGGTGTGAATCGGGTCCGTGAGATTTTAAATATTTTTTTATTATTAACGTTGTTCCATCACTATTAAGTAATTTTTTTACTATTACTTAATAGTGATGGAACAACGTTAATAATAAAAAAATATTTTCCCGGTATAGAACCCATACCACGCACAATATTAGGCAAATTACTCACGGACGAACCGTATGAGGGGTTCAGCGTGTTAAATTTAAAAAATTAGGTTTAAGTTATTATCGCGAGGATAATTTCTGCGATTTGTATCTGTACGGTATTGTACACTTTGCTGTTATTGGGATTGGTGGAGATACACGTGTTCTTTCTTCGAGTTTATTCTTCAGAGTACTGTTGCCAGCTAACTGTCTTACAAGATCTGAATTCGAACTGACTGTATGACAACTGAATCAGAACTGTGTTTCGAACTAACTGTAGAGATCTGACTGCGAACTTCATCGAACCGATTTTGGTATACTTTTTTTTTTTTTTTTTTTTGGAATGGCATCTCGTAGTGTGACCATGAGAGGTCTCGACTACTTAACCGGACTTTCCTGTGGGTGCCTTTAGGCGAGCTCAAAAGCCTCCAGCCAGGGGCATAAAATACTAACTAAACTTATAAACTAAACGACTGCGCACTAAGGGCACCCCCTGTGGGGTACGGACCTCGGCTTAGGGAGTCGTTGTCATTGACAATAGGTAAACAAGGCAAAGCAAGGCTGGATCAAGTTAGGGAAATTATTATTATCAGGCTCAGCTACGCCACCAGCTGGCTCGATTAAACCGATCAAGGGACATGAATTTACATTTACATTTACGTTAGATGGTCTTAAACGCGGTGGGCCTCGGCGGCGAGGCCGGAATGTAGATTTGTGTTTGTGTTTATGGACGGTGCTAGTTTCCCTACTACTTTCCTGGAGGAGGGTGATAGGGTCATCGGGTTCAGTGAGGGCATGTCGCGGACGGCGGATACTACTGATTCTACTGGGGACATAGCTAGCGGACTCGACAACCAAGGGGTTGCGATGTTTCACGGCGGAATCAAAGAAACGCTTGGAAAGGCGTTTCAAGTACTGACGGATGGTCGGGACTTTAAGATCTAAGTGAAGGTTTTCGTTCCGAACGAACCAAGGGGCTCCCGTTACCTTTCGGAGGAAACGGTTCTGAAGGGTCTGCATCCTATGGATGAAGTGGGGCTTTGCGTGCGCAAAGACTGGGCCCGCATAGGTCATGATAGGTCGAATGCACGCTGTGTAAATACGCAACTTGCACTTAAGGAACAATTTGCTGCGTGCATTCAGAACGAAGTGTAAACGGCTGAGAGCAAAGTAGGCCCGCGAACGAACCTGCTTTATGTGCTCTGAAAATGTTAATTGACTATCGAGCGTCACACCTAAATATTTGGCTCGCTTTTCCCAAGGGATCTGCTTGCCAAACATGGTGATCGGCCGGGGAGGGGCGGTGAGCCGATTACGCCGTCTCGTAAAGAGAATGGCTTGGCTATTATCGGGATTGACTTCGATTCTCCACTTTCCAAACCACTTGCCGAGGGCATCGACTGCGGTTTGGAGGGTGCGAGCGATCGAGTCAGGATTCCCTTGGAGAAAATGGCCGTATCGTCTGCGAACAGCGCCAACTGCGCCTTTTTACTCTTCGGGATATCGCTGGCGAAGAGGATGAAGATAAGGGGGGAAAGCACAGAGCCCTGAGGGACTCCTGCACGAGTAGGGTGGGGAGAGGAAAGTGCTCCTTCAATACGATAGCGAAAGGTGCGGTTTGACAGAAAGTCTCGTAAGATGAGCACGAGACGATCTGGCACACCGAGTTGGTACAGCTTATATAATAAGCCGTTGTGCCAGACTTTGTCAAAGGCTTTCGCTATATCGAAGAAGACAGCACCAGTCATCGCACCACGTTAGAACCCAACGCTGATGTGCTCGACAATACGGTGGACCTGTTGCACGCAATAGTGCTGGGTTCGAAAACCGAATTGCTCGTCGGGAATGAGACCCTTTGTCTCGGCATAATCTCTGAGACGCTTATAAATAAGCCTCTCATAGATTTTGCCGAAGACGTTGAGCAGACTGATAGGCCGGTAGCTAGAGGGCTCGCTCTTAGGCTTGCCGAGCTTAGGGATACCGATAACGGTAGCCTGTTTCCAGGCGTGAGGAAAGATATTATTACTCATGGCACCATTGAAGATGATGGTCATGAGCATAATCAAACGGGCAGGGATTTTGGTTTACAAGTAGGTAAGGCCTTTTATATGCCTCAGTGGCGTTAGTTTTATCCCTACTATTTCCCACGGTTTGGGTCTAACAAAGTACTGGCTACGCTATTTAAAACTATTATAAACACAAAAACACAAACTTACTTGGAACTATTACAAATGTCTAAAGAAATGCATAATTTACATCAATAGACGCCGACAACAATGGATTCGTTTGGTAAATCTAATAAACGTATTTTGTGAGGATTACAATGTTGTGCACATTGTAATCCTCACAAAATGAGGGGCCCGTAGTAACGGGCCAACGTGTTGCTACCGCGGAGAGGGGCCACGCCCCGGTACCGCCAGTCGCACCTCCTGACGGGGGTGCAGCGATATCCAAATGCAGAAAACAGTGCAGTGGTCGGGGCTATGAGTGAGTGCACTGTCCAACATATATACTGAAATGTTCACAATACTAAGCACTATTTACTTGTTAATTGGGCTCGGTCAGGTCTGTATAATTATTCAAAATTATCGACGTAATTAATTAATTAAAACTAATTAATTTAATTTATTCAGACAACCAATGATCCATTACATTTATATTGTTAGTATGAACTTAAAAACCATGTTAGTACCTAATAACTAAGAGAAACTTCTGGGTGAGGCTCCACACCAGTGGGCTGTCTAACTTATTGCCTATTATATTCAGGATGCTGTTACTGCTCCCACGCAATCTGCTTAGCAGTGAGGCTGTCTGTTTGCGCCTGGTGGCATCAAAGTCGTCTGTGCGCGACTCAGCGAACATTGTTGACGCACTGCAGAAGCGCGGCAGACGCAACAGCGCCCTGTAGCATTGTTAAACTGGATGCGCTGAGAATTGTAAGCCCTGTATATCTGAACTACAGGCTCGCTGAGCACAGAGATGTGCAATACGGTTTGAATAAGATTCGAAGCGTATTGCAAGGATAGGATATTGCAAGGATTAAACAAAGCGCAGTTCCAAATGTTAAATGAGGTTCCTCAGTTATTAGGAAAACCTAGATCAGCAGCATATTTAATTATGCTTAGAACTAAGGATTCTGGAACTAAGGTTCAATTGTTAGGCCATCTAACCCTGGTGATTTACCGCCGGCCGTTTGCCTCACAGCATCCGCTATGTCACGTACAGATATTATTGTACAGCTGTCGTCCTGAGTTGCTTTTATTGTAAAATTATGTTGCTTCGCAGGTGCAGGTTGACACAATAAATTGTTAAAATTATTTGCTATTTTCTTATCGTCTGTTACGCCATCGATGTGTGATGGATATTGCGTCGACGGCTTGATAATTTTATTAATACTTTGCCAGAATTTGGCAAAGTTTTTGTGTTTCGTATCCAACGCGATCTTGTCCATAATTATCTGATCGTGGTTTCGTTGACAATAATTAAGAGCGCGTTTGAATGAAGTACGACACTGTTTTCGTTCCTCGGCTATATTAAAAGTCTCTAGGCAAACTCTAGAAAAATAGTTGCACCAAGTAAGAGATGTGCTCTATGAGTATTTTGTACCTAGAAACCTAGGTTTACATCATATTAAGAGGTTACCGAGCGCGCAGTGGTGCCCTCGTCGTTTGTTTGGTTATTTCTTTTATTTTAGTTTTTACAATTTTTGTAAAACTTAATAATATAAAGCTAATATTTGTAAATAATAATAACGTATAGTCTTGTGGAGCACAACTATTCCTGCTTATTTTCTGCATTTTCATTCTAAAATAAAAGAAATAACCATAAACGCGTCACTGCGCGCTCGGTAGCCTCTTAATAGGCAGCAAATAATGGAAAGAAATCTGTCAATACTTAACACATTGTTTGGTAACTTTGAGGTAGCTGATAGGCCCGTTGTAATATTTGGTGGAACATAACGTTACAAAAAAATCAGACCGCCAAAATCCGCAAAATGTTCAGTGATGGTTTGGTAATATTGAAGCTCTCAATTGACACCAATTTCATCTTTTTACAACCAGGCTTACGATTATATCCGTCTTCTTTCAACCTAATTGGTCCAACCAAACTCATTATTGGTAATTCGGAGTAAATTGACTGTGACAGACGGACAGACAGACAGACAGACACACGAGTGATCCTATAAGGGTTCCTTTTTTTTCATTTTGGGGTATGGAACCCTAAAAACGCATATATTACTCAAAAATGTATTCATTTAAATCACAAAATTTTACATTTAATTCTTAAGTACCTTTCGCTGTATATTTTACTAGCTTCTGCCCACGACTTCGTCCGCGTGAAATTATATCTTACTAGCTTTTTCCCGCAGCTTCGCCCTCGTGAATGTCAGTAAATATCCCACGGGAACGTGCTACCGAAAAATGCTTCTTTATTTCTTGTTTACATTATAAAGGAAACCTCTGTGCAAAAGTTCAGTTTTCTAGGTCCAAGGGTTTAGGCTGGGCATTGATGAGTCAGTCAATCAGTCAGTCATTCATTTTTTTTTTTTTTTTTTTTGAATGGCATCTCGTTGTGTGACCATGAGAGGTCTCGACTACTTAACCGGACTTTCCTGTGGGTGCCTTTAAGCGAGCTCAAAAGCCTCCAGCCATGGGCATAAATACTAACTAAATTATAAACTAAACGACTGCGCACTAAGGGCACCCCCTGTGGGGTACGGACCTCGGCTTAGGGAGTCGCTGTCATTGACCAATGATAAACAAGGCAAAGCAATAGGCTGGGTCAAGTTAGGGGAATTATTATTATCAGGGGAGTTTAAAGCTACAGGCTCAGCTACGCCACCAGCTGGCTCGATTAAACCGATCAAGGGACATGAATTTACATTTACATTTACGTTGGATGGTCTTAAACGCGATGGGCCTCGGCGGCGAGGCCGGAATGTAGATCTGTGTTTGTGTTTGTGGACGGTGCTAGTGTCCCTACTACTTTCCTGGAGGAGGGTGATAGGGTCATCGGGTTCAGTGAGGGCATGTCGCGGACTGCGGATACTACTGATTCTACTGGGGACATAGCTAGCGGACTCGACAACCAAGGGGTTGCGATGTTTCACGGCGGAATCAAAGAAACGCTTGGAAAGGCGTTTCAAGTACTGACGGATGGTCGGGACTTTAAGGTCAAGGTGGAGGTCCGCATTCCGAACGAACCAGGGGGCTCCCGTTACCTTTCGGAGGAAACGGTTCTGAAGTCAGTCATTCAGGACTTCTCTTTTTATTTATATAGATAGATGACACTCGGCAATACTATAGTTTCCTACTTGTGAAAGAATTTTTTGAATCGGATCAGTAGTTCCGAAGATTACCCCTACATATAAACTTAAAAACTTAAAAACAGGATCGATTGATATCAATAATTTTTTTTTTCTTCTAATTCAAAATTTTCTTAAATGAAATTATGAATGTAAAAGGTTTTGCTAAATATTATATTGGAAACTGTCTAAAATAGGATGTTTGACAATATTTTGACATGACATGAGATTACGATTTTGAACCAATTCAAAGATGTTTTTATGAATGAAAATTACAAAATTCGGAAAAAGTTAAAATACGGGTGCCTTATTTTTACCTCTACATTTCATTTTACATAAATATATAATTTATTCAGAACATAAAACGTTGTCAATCGGGTCTTTTGAGCGCAAGCGAAGTGATACGGGTACCTCGTCTGATAGCCGAAGCGGTACTTATTACTTTAGATAGTGTGTTATCTATAGCGGTACTGAAAAGTACTGAATCGGGGTCCTGTCGGGGGCCGGGCGGCAGGGCGGTTCGAGGAGTGAATGGTTATAAAGCTTGATTTTTCTGATCTCATCTTTTTACAGTAAATAAAACTGTTAAGAGCGCGCCTAATGCCAGGATAAATTCTGATTTCACCCGCGCGTCTCGCTACTCCCGCATTTAGTGCAGCTAACAAACACGGGGCGGCGCGACGACGCGCGGAAACAAATCTCGCGAACTCGACGTCACTGAGCGGTCAAGTACGTAGCGGGCAGTACACACTGCTACACATCAAGCCTGGACCTATGATTGTAATGAAATCCTATACAATGCGGGATCTGCTTATACTGGAAATGAATAGCTTGATCTGTAGCCGTGCGTATGTAGTAGGTATATGCAACACAGTTAAATAAAACCAGACTTTTTTTTTCTTTGTATAAAATAGTACTGTACGAATGGATATTATTATGCGCTTATGCTAGTGCGTAGTATATGCAACACAATTAGATAAAACCAAACTTTTTTTTCTTTGTATAAAACAGTACTGTAAGAATGGATAAAATTATGCGCGTATGCGTATGCGCGTTTCACAGAATCATCAATTCGCAAAATATATTTATATTATTAGTGTACTTATTGTGTTGTATTATGTGTGGTAGGATATGTTGTGAAATAAAAGTTTTGTGTACTCCATAAACTCGCATTTCATCTTAATTTTTTAAATATTATGTGTAGAGATCGGATAATCGAATGCATATTTGCCTAAAGTTGAGGTGTTGGCTAAGCAAATGGGCTTTTGGATTGAAAAATCCCAGAATTCTGGGATCGGTCAATTTTGACTGCTGATTATAGAATCGAATGTATTTGCACCATGCTTGGCATCAACGCACCGCAGCCTAGGGATGTATCCGATATTTCATCCATCCGTACTACAGCTGATGACACCGTCTACGACAAGCTGCTACGAGAATTTGCAGACATCACCCGCCCAGCCGGTAAGCCACAAACGCCTAAGCACACCACCATGCATCATATTCGCACAACTCCAGGGCCCCCTATTTCTAGTCGGCCGCGCCGTTTGGATCCAGAACGACTGAAAGTAGCTAAACGTGAATTCGACGAAATGCTGCTAAATGGCACCGCGCGAAGGTCGGAGAGCGCCTGGTCGTCCCCTCTTCATTTGGCTAAGAGAAAAACCGACGGATGGAGACCCTGCGGGGATTACAGAGCCTTGAACGCCCGAACAATTCCGGACCGTTATCCTGTACGACACATTCACGATTTCACAAACGACCTTACAGGTAAAAAGATCTTCTCCACTATAGACTTAGTCAGAGCCTATAACCAGCTGCCGGTCTTTGAAGACGATATACCGAAGACTGCCATCACAACGCCGTTCGGGATGTTTGAATTCCCGTACATGACCTTTGGTCTAAGGAATGCGGGACAAACATTCCAACGGTTTATGGACGAAGTGTTGAGTGGCCTTGATTTTGCTTATGGATTTCTTGACGACGTCCTCCTTTATTCATCTGATGAGGAACAGCACCTGGAGCACCTCCGTATACTGTTCGGACGCCTGAAGGATTACGGCGTCATAATAAATACATCAAAATGCTGTTTCGGACAAAACACAGTAAAATTCTTAGGTTTCAGCGTCTCTGCAGAAGGAATTAGTCCTTTAGAATCAAAAACACAGGCAATCCTCGACTTCCCGACACCTAAAAACACAAAAGAGCTTAGAAGGTTCTTAGGAACCTTAAACTTTTATCGAAGGTTTATTCCAGACGCAGCAGCGAAGCAGGCGCCTCTAAATGCTATGCTAGCAGGACAAAGCAAAAGTTCAAAGCCGATTGAACTCACGACTGAGCAACTGAAAGCCTTCAAGGACTGTAAGTCAAGTATTTCTAAGGCTACTCTGCTGGTGCATCCAGATCCCAGTGCTGATTTGGCTATACAGACCGATGCTTCTGACGTAGCCATCGGTGCTGTCCTACAGCAGCGGAAAGGTAATGACTGGCAACCTATGGCATTTTTCTCAAGAAAGCTTAGCCCAACACAAAGAAAGTACAGTCCATATGACCGCGAGCTGCTGGCGATATACGACGCCATACGTCACTTCCGTTACATGGTGGAAGCGAGACCGTTCATCATACTGACTGATCACAAACCACTTACGTTTGCTTTCACCACACGAAGGGACAAATGTTCACCGCGACAGTTCAGATACTTGGATTTTATCTCACAATTTTCAACTGACATTAGGTTTGTCGCAGGTAAAGACAACGTAGTAGCTGACACTCTTTCCCGCATTGAAGAAATAGCTACGCCCCTGGATTACCACAGCCTAGCCCGAGCCCAGGAGACAGACGCGGAGCTACAACCGCTGCTTGTGGACGGATCCAGTCTACAGCTGCATAAGGTTTCCCTACCTGATGCCACAACGCAAGTATACTGCGACACTTCTACTTCTAATCCTCGACCATACGTTACTTGTGCCTTTCGACGTCAAGTTTTTGAATCACTTCATAACCTCAGTCATCCCGGCGTTAAAGCAACAGTACAATTAGTAACTTCTAGATTTGTTTGGCCGGGCATAAGGCGTGATTGTCGACAATGGGCAAAGGAGTGTCACCAATGTCAACGGTGTAAAACCACAAGGCATACGACCGCACCGTTTACAGAGTTCAAAGCACCTTCAGCTCGCTTTCAACACATACACATGGATATTATAGGTCCCTTACCTTTGTCTGCTTCCCACAGGTACTGTCTCACGATAGTCGACCGCTTCACACGTTGGCCGGAGGCGTACCCTCTCGCCGACATCACGGCTGACACCTGCGCGTCAGCCTTCATCTCTGGCTGGGTCGCACGGTTCGGCTGTCCCGCACGAATCACCACCGATCGCGGCCGCCAATTCGAGTCGCGTCTCTTCAAGTCCATCGCGGCACTGATTGGTGCCGACCACCTTACAACGACGGCCTACCACCCAGCCGCCAATGGTTTGGTGGAACGCCTACATCGGCAACTCAAGGCCGCCATCACCTGCCATGCGTCATCGCAGTGGACCGAAGCTCTTCCGATGGTGCTGCTGGGCATTCGCAGCGCATGGAAAGACGATATCCAGTCATCAGCAGCGGAGCTTGTCTATGGTGAGCCTTTACGCTTGCCCGGACAGTTTTTCAACCCGGCATTAGAAGAGGATGTAAATATCACTGACTTCGCCGATCGCCTACGCAGTCGCATGAGCAAGCTAGCTCCAACATCAACTTCATGGCACTCACCTCGTCTTTTCTACGTACCGAGAGACTTGTGTACCGCGGCGCACGTCTATCTACGCCAAGGGCCAGTCCGACGTCCACTCCAAGCACCATACTCCGGCCTGTACAATGTCGTGCGCCGAGGCTCCAAAACATTCGACATAAAGGTACAGGATAAGATACAAACCGTTACCGTGGACAGACTGAAACCGGCGTACACAGCGGACGACAACGGCACACTACCACCAACAGCAGCACCAATACCGACACCAACACCGGTACCGATGACAACGCCAGCACCGACACCAGCAACCACGACTAAGGTGACACCTTCCGTCGCTACAGCTCCAGTTCCAGTTCCCGACGGCCTATCTTCAAGAACTTGTAAGAAGACCAAGAGTGGGAGGACTGTGAAGTTTCCCGACTACTATCGATCGTAGTCACGATCTCGGCAGGGGAGTACTGTAGCATCCACATGATTCCAAGTCCGGACCCTAGAGTACGGCCCTGCCCTGTACAGCGGGGGACCACGCGGGTATGCGGTGCACGCAGCCGCCATCTTGGATTAACCTTTTAAATCACTATCAGCTTCAAAACCCTCAAATACCATGAAAACGATACCCATGAAGAAATATTAAAAATAAATTCACAGCTGCCATGTTGGATTCACATTTTAACGTCACTATCGGCTTTAACATCGTCGAAAATCATGAAAACGACACCCAATCCATGACGAAAATATTGAAAATATTCGCAGCCGCCATCTTGGATTTACATTTTAACGTCACTATCGGCGTTAACGCCCTGGAAAACCATGAAAACAACCCCACCGATGTTGTAAGAGTACCTTCCAGGGACAACCATTTTAATTCCGCAGCTTGTATTTCTCGCGGGGACCACATGTAACAAACGGAATATTTATGTGATCCCGATTTCCCGGTATTTTTCTATAATAATAATATTATAAAGAGGTAAAATTTGTTTATAAGTTTGTATGTAGGGAGTAATCTCCAGAACTAATTAACCAATTCTAAAATTTTTTTCACTGGTAGAAAGCTACATTATTCTTAAGTGCTATATGCTATAAATTGTATTTATATCATGCATATTAGCCGTGCTATCACAATTTTTGTCTAGCAAGTCGGAAAGAGATACTTCTTGAAACAGGATTATGTGCATGCGCTGCCTAAGCAGTTGCTTAAAATTTAAAACAATGTGTGGCAACCTGGTCCGTCTCAAATAATTGTACAAAAAAGTCCGGAACACTATATTTCTATCTTTTATATTTCATCCTTTATACTTCTTTTATTGTTTTAAAAAAGTATCTTTTCGACATACTTACGTTTGGATGATTATTTAAACAACAAAATATTAATCCTTATCAAAATAAATTATTTTATGATCATAAGGACATCATAGAAATAAGATTTGATCTTTACAGTATGTCAATTGGTCATATAGTTTCGGAGATATTATAAAATAACTAAAACGCAAAAAAACTTTCATTCATACCTCAGTGAGCATAGAACATGCTTAATGCGGATGTTTTATCCATTTACCCATAGATTGCGTTGTGCAAATACGTTATTTTTCTGAATTGCGAGATTTTCTGCGGATTGATGACCCTTCTCGATTTATTATTTCAATATTGTCGGTGGAATAAAGCGGAAGAGTTTGTTTTTCTGTTAGTTTGTTTGAACGCGCTAATCTCTGGAACTAGTCGGATTTGAAAAAATCTTTTTGCATTTTATAGCCCAATTCTTGAGGAAGGCTGTAGCCTATTAAACATCACGCTAGGGCCCTTAGGAGCCGAGCAAAAAGAAAAAAAAGTCAGAAAGGACACTAAGCGCAAACGAAGTAATGGCGCTCGCAGCCGATGCGATGCGATTCGATGGGGTGAACTGGGAGGAGGGGGGACAAGAAATTTCACGCGGACGAAGTCGCGGGCAGAAGCTAGTAAATAAATAAATCCACATAATATATAAGTAGTCGTTTCCATACCCTGTATCCGATTAGTTGTGCATTTCCACATTTTCTGGAATATCAGGATTTATAACAAGAAACAAAATACTACTACCGATTATAGAATCATCACCAAATTCGATCACTCTAGCCTTTTCTGGGAGCTGATACCTAAAACAAGCGAGTGTTTGGTCTTTTATAAATCTTTATTTTGATACCTCACTCGACTGGTTCTAGTAACAAACAAACAAAGAAACGGGGTGAAAAGAGCGAGGTCACAATACTTTTGCATTTCTTCCTTTAACTTATAACTAGCTTATTTTTATTATTTATAATATACCTGCACATAATATATGTAAATATAATAATTTTGCACGAAAACAATACACAAGTCAAGTGAATCATCTATTTATTTTGCGTATACTATGCGCTAATGCATTATAACGTGCGATAAAAAAAATAAATTTACTCCTGTCAAAAAAACAATCATAGCTATCATAATCATAGTAGAGATAAACCATTCTAAAAATGAACGCCCCTCCTCAGCGGTTACGCTCACATGCAAAGGAGTGTAAAGACGCAATACACATAATTATTGGTCTTTGTCATTGGTTGCTCAGTCACCGGCGAGTACGGTCAACAACTAAACTAAATAAATACTTTACAGACGTCGTACATAAAAATATACACAATAACACAATTTTTTTACGCAAACGGTACCTACCCGACTTGCCCAAACTGCAAACAGTCGGATTTGTTGGCCAACTAGTGTAATAAATGCTTCGATCAATAATAGTACTAGATTCCCGATAAGCGCTTCAAAAACGGCCCGAAAAATAAAAACACAAATACTTTTGTGGTCTTATTTCAAACATCGACTGTTCGGGAACAGGGAAATGCATGGAGTAGTATTGTTACTTTATATGTTGTTTTTGTTTGTAGATTTCCTAGTGACCCATTTCGCAATGCAGAATGGGTATCTATTGTCGCGAAAGAAAGAGGAGAAGAAATATATAAACCTTGTAAAAATTCAACAATTTGTTTTAATATTTTTATTAAAATAATTAATTATCAAATTAATAATCAAAATTAAAATAACTATTGTACTAATTTACTCCTTCTACTTTTAAAAATCGGTCAAAAATATTTGCTACCATATAAAACGAACCTTGGCCTAAAAAAATATATTATTATTCTGCTACTCTACATCTTTCAATACTTACTGTGTTCTGAGCATTGAAATGTAAATACCAAGAACTATGTCTAGTTCCAAAATAGAGTAAGCACAAAATTTTCAACAAAATGTTTTTAACCTTATTGCTTAAGTTTTAAGTACACTTTAGAATAAATATTTTTGTACTTATTATAAAAATGAAATATTATTTTCAAGCGACATTTTTAATTTATTGCTTTTACCTTTCTCCGATGATAGAAGGACTTAAATATAAATATTTTGCAATCGTAATTAAACTTTATGTTTGATTGTTAAGGTTTATAATGAATTGAAGTTGTAAATATTATAAAACTTTTTTCTATATTTCGTAGTAACAAATGTAAATGTTTATGTGTGTGTAAACGTGGCCACTACAGCGACTTATTTTTGTTCCTGATCCTGTATCTAGTGCTATTATTGATCGAAGAATAAATGACACGAACGCGCGACAGAGCGAAAGTGTAGTTCCATACAAAGCCCATGCTCCCCGCCGTACAATGTTGTTACCTTGGACTAATCGCACGATTAGTTGACGTCTAAGTGCGGCGACGAGTCCATGTTGACAGTAAAATCGGCGCACGCACACAAGTAAAGTGTTGCAATAAGTATTTCCTTTCACGCATTGAAATAATCCCGTTTTGTGGAGGGGCTTTAATTTTTAGAATAGTTCATCTCTACCTACTGTGTACTTCATAATGTGGAGTAATGTTTACCATAAGAATAAGTATCAGTACCTATAGACGGAACGGAATTCATAAAAATAAAATTGTATGTATATCATCAAAATTAACAAAATTTGAATGTGTCCTGTATATCTCAGCAAGTGTTACATAATGTTTTGTGTCAAATAAATATATTATTATTATTATTATTATTATTATTATTATCAGTCGGCTCACGCGAGCTAACTGTGTCACATTCATAGAATTTTATATTTTAGGCTATGGTAATATGGTCCTATTTTCATGGAACCAGTATTACTATTTTAATTGCGCGAGAATATATCCGTTCTGTCTGTACTGACCCTTAGTTACCCATTTAATGTCAGTTGCAAAATATATTATAATTATAATTTAGATTTTAGATACCTACATTACTTAAATGATTAAAACAATGTTACGCAACAAATATGTAGATATTTATTGATAATAATAATGGCGGCTAGGCGCGGAGGAAACTGACATGGACTACCAGTCTAAACAGAGCGAGGGCGACTGATCGGTGAAACAAACTGATGTCGCAAGCTTGTGTCGCGCGAGACGGAAGACAGCGTATTTCGCGGATTAAAAATGTAGTAAGCGCCGAATGCTTTGCATTCTGTTATTGTTTTAAAATAAACAATATTTTAAAAATCGCTCAGGGTCAGGACTAGGTTATACACGAGTGATAATATTTATCTAATTTATGGTTCAGTAATATGCACCAAAATAGAATACAAACCAAAAATGTTGAAAATTAGAGGTAACTTTGTGATGGTTTTCTGTCGAAAAAATTGTATCCTACTATGTTTTTCGTCAGGGCCGATCTTTACGTATATAATTAAATTTCCTGACATATATTTTTTTTCAATTTGAGCATGATTTACTGCTGTGAAAATCTAATCAAAGATTGAAGATTTTGCTTTAGGCCCGCTCTTAAAAAATAAAAACGAACCTACGGTACCTGTATTATACATAGGGTCAGATGTCTAACAATGGAGGAGCTCGTGGCTAAGTAATAACAGCCGCACGGGTCGATCCATCAGGTTAAGCTACGCTTGCCGGGGTCGGTCCGTGGATGGATGACCATATTTACATACTGAGACTCCTCCGTTCCTCGGAAAGCACGTTAAGCCGTTGGTCCCGGCTGTCATTCGTGGATCTTTGACAGTCGTTACGGGTCGTCAGTAGCCCGAAAGTCTGACAATCAGTCTTACCAAGGGGTATCGTATTACCCAGTTAATGGGTTGTGGAGGTCAGATAGGCAGTCGCTCCATGTAAAATACTGCTATTCAGCTGCATCCGGTTAGACTGGAAGCCGACCCCAACATAGTTGGGAAAAGGCTAGGCAGATTGATTGAGATGTCTAACAATGAAACAGTGGTACACAATAAAACACTGTGATATTTCTAAAATGCTGCATTGCCAGATCGTGCATTATATCGCGTAAGGACACTCTCGAGAACCCCGGCGGCGGCGCCTACCCCAGTTTGCATCGGCGGCGCGTAGAAGACTGTCTGCGGAGCATTTCAAATTTTTTCGACAAAATTGTATTTTCAGCATTCTTTTTTTTTTTGATTTTTCATTAAATTAAGGTTGAAAATGTCATATTTTTCATGATTACCTAGCATTAAACATATTTCGTAGATTAACGTGGAATAGATATTATGTTGCAATGTTACAATTTAGTGGACTTTTTTTCGAGGTTAATAAATTAAACCTTAGGTAGTCAACAATGAAACAGATGCACAATGGTGATAATGAAACACTTTCGTTGTGTACTATCTTTCATGATTCATGTATTTTTCAACGAAATTAATAATTTTTGTAACTAGAAAATAATCGTAACATTTCATATGATAATTTGTTTTTCTTTTAGGATGGCGCGTACTACAATTCTAAAAAGAAAGAAAGGCGATCATTTAGTGGAAACTATGCTTCGAGCTATTCTAATGCACAGACAAGAAAAGAGCTTGAGAAAAGCTGCACAAGAGTGCCTTTTTATACTACGCTACTTATGATTAAGAATAAAACCTTTTTTGAATGAACTCAAGCATTTTTTGTCATTCACCTACTCCCTACACAAATATGAGACAGACACTATTAATTATTATGTTTCATTGTTGAATTTGTGGTGTTTCATTGTGTAGGTACACCACTGTGGACACAATGAAACATTTCCCATTTTATAGTTTTTAATTTTTTTCTTGTTAATTACACATTAATTTAAAAAACTATAAATGCCATCCGATACCTAATAAAATTTCCTATATACCTGTAAAAAATTAGACTCCTATCTGTAAAAACAAAAGCTGTATGAGAGTTTGAATTTTTAGTGTTTCATTGGTGAAAACATGACCCTAGTTCTATTATCCTGCAAAGTTTCATGACCTAATTTGAACATTTTCATTGATTATTCTCCATTTATTGTACGGTTTAGAGGTAACTTTGAGATTTATTGTATCGAGAAAATTGTATGGAATCGTGAATTCGCAACGTATGATACCTAGCAGTAGTCCTCATCTTTACTGTATATTAATTACAAAGTGAATACTGCAGAGCTGTTGAAACTACAGCCATTCATAATAAGACAATTTTCGCAATCTGAGGTAATGCAGACCCTTAACGTTAATATATTCATTGATACCACATTATAATTTCAGTGTAGTTTTAAGTAAGTAACTTTCTTGCATTTCGTAGTAAAGTCGGTGCATCGTCATTTAAAATTACTTAATAAAGCAGGCTCTATTATTTAAATCCAGTTTCTCACTAATCTCGTTAAAAACAAATACATAGCCAATCTCATGACGCTTACGAAGAACATTAGGCATTATTTTAAAACAATTTTTTATTTTTTCAATCTTTGTAAAAAATATTTTGCTATAATATTTAAAATAAATGCTATTTATTTACTAAACTATATGCAACATAAAAGGTAAGAAGCTACCTAAAGGCGTAAGGCATTCTCATATCTTAAAAAATATTTAATACTTATAAACTTACTCGTATAACTACTATTAAATTAATTATCATTCTAAATTTTCTTTATAAATTCAATGGGCATAAAATTATAAAATCGTTTTAACCGCGTCTCGAGTTTATTTGCATGACGTTGAAGTTGAATACATCTTTTTCATGGTTCAGCGGCAGTCCTTCAGGTTTGAGTATAGCATCTGGCGCCTTGAGCGTGGAGTTGTAGGTAGGGTTGAGTGGGTGCAGAGGTCCCCACGCGGTCACCGCCGCACGCGCCTCCTCGTTGCCCAGCTTGTAGTGACTGCCATCGCCTGTCCTAATTATCCTGTTCCCGACCTGGCAATAACAAAAATTATTTGAAAATCACCAACTGAATACAATTTTTAATACATAACAAACTGTTATTGTAACTTATCTACCACATCAGGTGAAGCAGTTTTCAAGTCATAAGCCATTCCGATCCGCTCAAAAAATCGGATGATACTCGCGGACTGGTTGAAATGCATGGTCAGTTCAGCAGCCTTGTAGTCCCAAGGAAACGCGTGGTGGTAGTTGTGCCAACCCTCACCCAAACTTATCATTGACACGAACCATGATTCTACAGGCTGCAATTTTCTGTAAAGTTTTAACAAAATTATTGAATTAGTTTAAAAGGATGATGATTTACGCAATAATGTTTGGAATCTATCAACAAAGTCATACTTACTGGTCGTAAGGCCGAGTCCCATATAGATGAGCAACACTATTGACGAGCCAAGTTCCGTTCAGTAGTAGCACGTAGCGAGCGAAGTAACAAGTTAAGATAGTTTGAAATAGAGGCTCGCCGAAGAAATGCACTGGCACCCACACAGGCACTAAAAAGGTTAGTATGAAGTATAATTGATAATAATACCTGAAAAGGAAATAGTGAAGATTTTACTGAACTGAACCACAGACAAACTGCTAGAGGAAAACATGGAATGAAAAATTAAATTACTTCTTTTGAAACATGACCATCCAGTCAGACTGCAGGTCACTCATGTCTATCTTCCTCCCGAGCTCGATGACGTAGGGGTGCTTCTTGTGCATGAGCCACCCGATGTGGCAAAAGAAGAAGCCACGCTTGGAGTTGTGAGGATCAGCGTCCGTATCCGAGTAGCGATGATGCAGACGGTGGTCGCGGCACCAGATGAACATAGAATTCTGTAAATTAATAATTATTTAGAAGCTGAATTACGGGTACATGTTGTATGTATGTTGATTTGATTACCTGTCCAGCGATTGTCTGGAAAAGTAAAAACACAACCCTCAGAAAAGTATTTGCTTTAAAAGATCTATGAGTGTAAAAACGATGCGCCCCGATTGTGACACCTTCACTAGCCAGGAGCGTGACGATGATACCTTAAATAAAAGAAGTTTTATTAGAAATGATTACTTATGCATAAGACTAAGAAAATATGATTAATGTTATTTATAACTTGCCCCATAAAATAGTCTGCCATTTAACATAGCCCGTTAACATAAGACCAACTCCCCAAAGAGCAAGAATATGCATTATCGAGAACCCGATGGCATTTTTCCAAACAATTGTATGCTTGTAAGAATAATCTGTCCCAATTACTTTAGGTATAGAAATTGATTCTGTTTTAGTTGTCTTCTTATTTTCATTTTTTAAGCTTGATACACCGCTTGTATTTGAAGCAGGAACATTGCTTTCCAAGTATGCAGCGGTCATTTTCGTGTTTTTGATATACACTTGCTTGCCATCAATTCACAACTGCTTAATACAGAGAAACCTATTCCTTTTATATGTAGAATGAATGTTTAGGCCATTGAACGAACTTGAACTCGGCTTTGTATGCAAAATGAGGTATTGACAACATTGTTTATACTGTCTCGTTTGGAACTTGTAGTCAGGAGTTGGGTAAGATTTCATTGATCGATGCTGTCTACCAGTGGTTAGATGTTAGTTCTAGTTTCTATAGAATCACTAATAAAAACAAAATCCCTAAACAAATTAGATATCAGAAAAACTGTTCATGGTGGAGTTCTTAAGTGTGGGTATAACAGTTAAGTAGGTACTATGGTACATACATTACCACGTTTTCCAGGTGGGCCATGGTAGTTGGTGGCCCGCTGGGAGCTTTTCCGCAGACTCAACATACTCAGCTGCAGGGGGATGCACATTTAAGCAGCCACAGTTTTAATCGTGCCGCACTAGAGTTGCTGCATTCAGTGGGATGGTCGACATGAGGAAACTGTTATGGCTCTTCAGTCTGCCCACGACTTCGTTACGTTGTAGAGTGAACGACGTTTGTCTTTCTCTTGCTTCAGCTTTTTAGAAGCACAGGCAATTTCCCTTCGAACCTCTGGATTCTCTGTATTTGCGGCACCCTGTAATAAATTAACCCTCATTAAGTCATTGAACTCGAGGAAGAATTGAGCAGGTTACGATGGGGTGTAGTAGGGTTATCTGATGTCTAGGAGTCGATAATCCTCAAATCCGGGAACTTGCTCTATTTCCGGGAGGGTGACCAGCAGTCTCAAGGTGGTGTCGGGTTTATCGTCCATAAGTTCTTTGTTAGCAACTTTGTGAAGATCGAGTATGTCGACCCGCACCCTAATTGCGTAACGCACTACCAATCGGAATTTGAAACAAATTGCTAATCCATTGCTTCATATGTTCTAAAAATTTGTCTGCTTAACAACGTAAACAACGCAATGAATGCTGTTGAACTGTCAAAATGAAACAGATTCCAATCGACAGTATATTACATTATTAAGAAAATTGAGAACGGGTCTTCTCGCGATATTCCTTTTTACGAGGTAAACAGGTACCTACTTGTTTCCCGACGTTTCGACCGCCTTGCAGCGACACAGTATGTCCCAGGGTACCATCTCCTCTTACTGACACTTTCACATCAAGAAAGGTCAACGACCTGTCTACCCCCATTTCGTAAGTAAACCGAATATTCGGATGTATGGAGGTTAAATGCTTCACAAATTGTTCTACTTCGTGCTGGTTGCCTTTCATTATACAAAATACATCGTCGACATATCGTTTCCACAGTTTCACATTAGCCGTTTGCATGTCTATGGATCTTTCGATGTCTTCCATCCAGATGTTGGCCATAACCGGTGCTACCGGGCTACCCATGGCCACCCCGTGGATCTGGAGATAATATTGTCCACGATATAAGAAGTAGTTACCTTCCAGACAGTTTTTCAGTAAAACAACGTAGTTTGGAGACAGATCATTTGCCCTAAGCTTCTTCTCGATGACATCAAGGCAATCCTGAATAGGAATGTTGGTGAATCATTATTCACTGAATAATGACTCAACGTCAAAACTCACCATCACCTCGTCCGGTTCCACTTTCACGATCTTCGTAATGTCTACAAAGTGACGCGAGTCTTTCACGAAAGATGCAGTCTTACCCACCAACGGTTTCAAGCTCCTGGTGAGGACTTTTACGAGGACAACATCATCAACCTTCGGATCGCGCGTACGTTTAGCCCACTTGTGTCGTTGGAAAAACATAGTTAAATACTCCTGAGACCAACGTTTCCAGAAAGATTGAATCATTCTTTGTGACAATTGCCAACGTCTCAAACTACTGACTGTCACGTGCTCATGTGTTTCGCCAAATCGTATGTAGGTGAGTTGATTTGGCTCACAATAGGGCGCAGGGGTACATTCTGCTTGTGTATCTTAGACAAGCCGTATAGTTTGGCGGCTGAACACTCTTGGGTCTGAACAACTTTTCAAATTCATCCTCCGTGAATACATCTTCATGGTCCTTGATTAAGCTGAGCTGGCTGAGCTGTCATCGGTCCTCCCGTGACCACGATCGTTGCAAGGCGGTCGAAACATCGGGAAACAAGTAGGTACCTGTTTACCTCGTAAAAAGGAATATCGCGAGAAGACCCGTTCTCAATTTTGTTTATAATGTGTACAAATCGCGAAAGTTTAAAAGTTTGATAGTATATTACGCAATTAGGGTGCAGGGTGGCGTAGCTTATACTCAGAATATCCGCAAGATATTCGCTCGTACAGGTTTACGCCCCGACCTAGTCATACCCCGACGATGAGGCAGAGACCATAATTTCTGTGGTTGAAAGTACCAAAGGATCCATCAAGTATGCTGCTGACATCTGAAGAATCTGACAACGGGTAGCAATAAGTAAATTTTTTAGGTTTACATTTTTGTTTCATTTTAGTAAGTATATGCTTTTACGTTTGTTTTTGGAAATACATAATCTATTTGTTCTCATTTTTTTCTTTTATTCTAGCTAAACCAAATCTTCATCACAATCACGGCCAGGAACCTCATACTGCTCGGTATAATTCACACTACGAAACTTATTCAACAACAAAACTTGATACCTTAAGCTATTATAGTATCTAATTTAGCGACAAACAGACCGATAAATATATGCAAATTCTGTCAATGCATACGTTTTTCTCGTAGAAGTCTATTAACATATAAATCTCATTGTAATAAAGACAAAAAAATATTGCCGTGAAAAATGCAAAGGATCTCGTAATATTACGATCGCGATCACTGCGGCGGCGTGCGCCTGCGCCTGACGCTCCCGCCGCGCCGCCCGCACTCTTGTAACCACCCCCGCAGTATGTCTGCCGTCATCCGCGTGAACCTGCCAGCTGTGCTGCCAGTATAACTATAGTAGTCTTTGCATGGGACTGTGACTTATTTCAGACTCAACCACTGGACTTAATGATTTATTGCTCGTGCTTAGACTCTTACCCCCAACAAGGTTCAATTTACCACGATTTTAGATTTTCTTGGCTTGTATTGATATGAGGCTGAATATACCTCAAGCAGATACATAACAGTTGACAACATATTATTCTTTTAGCATCGCCGTTCGATGTGGTTTATAAATAGGTATGGTCAAAGATTGGATAGCAATGGTATTTTTCTCTGCGATTTTTCTTTTGTGAATATTGATTAAATTTGAGATAATTGAGAAAAGTAGACTAAAAACTAAGAACTAAGATAGATACACCTTCTGAAACCTCAAATAATAAACTAACTGCGACAAAACAGCACTGGATTTACAATTCCATGGCCGTGACAATGACCTATAAATACTAATGAACTAATTACTATTCGGGTTCTATTGTTAATAAGTAGTGTTTGTATTTCAATAATTATTTTTTTTTCAGAATTTTCTGTGGGTAATCTTATAAAGTAGGTAGTAATGTCACAAATATTCAACTAAAACTACAATAACTCGTACCTACTTAGTTTGAACTTTCTTCCTCACGGTTCAAACCAAGATGCATTAGGAAACATTTCATGAGGTAGCATCATGGATGATACGAAACTTCTATTATGAAAGGAATTCGCTTCGAGCTTATGCATAACAGTTTAAGCAGCACTGGTATTTCTTTGCGATAGATTAAGGTTAAGAACATCCTTTTCATGGAACAATTGCAGCTCTTCCGGTTTGTGTATAGCATCTGGCGCCTTGAGCGTGGTGTTGTAGGTAGGGTTGAGTGGGTGCAGCGCTCCCCACGCGGTCACCGCCGCACGCACCTCCTCGGTGCCCAGCTGGTAGTGATCACCATCACCTGTCCATATTATCCTGATCGCTACATGTAAGCGCCCCTTCAATTTGTGCAACTTGTGAATGTGAGTTTTTACTTCTGGTACGCAGTCGCAGATACAGAAAACTGCGTCACCAGCAGTAAAAACTTTAAATCAATTGCTCGAGAGGATTGGTAATATCGGAATACCGTTGCTGAATGATAGATGAGGCCACTCAGTTCAGCGGCCTTCTAGTCCCAGGGGAATGCGTGGTGGTAGTTGTGCCAGCCCTCACCAAGTGTCATGAAAGACACGAACCATGACTCCACTGGTTGCAGGTTTTTGTAAAAATAAGTAAATAGATTTATCAATCAATTATCATTTAAAATCATTTTATTATCAAGCAACTGAAAGCCCATAGAAAATACACAAAATAATATAAACAATAATTATAAACAAATACATATTACTATATAACTAAAACTAGACACGTAATGTTGTCAGCATCGTGTTTCGCTGCACGGAGTCACGTAACCGTCCTCAGAAACGTCGAAACGACTGTGTAGGTATTAGCTACTGATAAAGTTAGAAATCACTACTTAATGATCGTAAGGAGGGACTATAACGCTCTTTTGTTTGATATTACAATAAAGTCTAGTGGGCCAACCTAACAGCTTCTAGGGTTGCGATTTGATTCAATTATGACATGTTTTAGTTTGTGAATAGTTTTAGTTATGTTAGGCATATGTTAGGATTTGTTATTCTAATGCTCACGACAAAATTAAATTAACCTTCAGCGTGTTAAATTTAAAAAATTAGGTTTAGGTTATTATCGCGAGGATAATTTCTGCGGTTTGTATCTGTGTAGAGCTTAAATAAGCAAGCATCAGTTGCAGAAAACAGTGCAGTGGTCGGGGCTATGAGTGAGTGCAGTGTCCAACATATATACTGAAATGTTCACAATACTAAGCACGTACTTATGATGTCCTTTATCTGCACCTGTTGACAATCGTAGTCCTACTGAACAAATATACTATATAGGCCTACTTTAATTAGACAGTAATACCTATTGTTTCTATTAGGTGCCTAAACCTGACAAGAAAACCTTTTGTTTACGTACATAGGATGTCTTTCAACTGCACCTGTTGACAATCGTAGTCCTACTGGACAAGTACCTATACTATATAGGCCTACTTTAATTAGACAGTAATACCTATTGTTTCTATTAGGTGCCTAAACCTGACACGAAAACTTTTTGTTTACGTACTTATGATGTCCTTCAACTGCACCTGTTGACAATCGTAGTCCTACTGGACAAGTATACTATATAGGCCTACTTTAATTAGACAGTAATACCTATTGTTTCTATTAGGTGCCTAAACCTGACATGAAAACCTTTTAAGTATGATGAAAATCGGAGTCCCAGATACGCACAAATAGAAAAAGAAATACTGGCGATAGTATTCGCTTGTGAAAAGTTTCACCAGTATATTTATGGAAAAAGTAGTGTGGTCGCCGAATAGAATTATAAACCACTGGAAAGCATTTTTAGAAAATCTCTAGACTCAGTTCCAGCTCGCTTGCAGCGAATGATGTTGAAGGTTTGTTATGTATTGTGTGTGCAAGGTGCGTGATCCCGCGCCACCACCACTTGTAAGGATAAATCAGTGCGTTGCTAGCCAGCGAGCGTTTCACTTGTGTGCCCTCTTCCCCGCAACCGGATACCGAACAAGGTTCAAGCTTATGAGTTGGTGGTCACTTATAAGCCTGGGAAGTATATGTACACATACCTGATACATTGTCGCAGGCACCTCTTCCGGATTTGTATGACGATATAATTAGACAAAGCCAAATTAAAATAGTAGTCAATAACGTACCCATGCCGCAGATTAAGTTTGCTTACATCAAGCGGGGAACTAGTAAGGAGAGATAGTAAGGAGAGGATGAGTGTTTAAAATTGTTGCTAAAATATATTAATCAAGGGTGGCCTACCACATTCTATGCAAAGGGACATGTTTTAAAGCTTATTCACGAAGGGCATTTAGGGTTTGATCGTTGAAAAAGAAGTGCTCGTGAATTAATTGTTTTGGCCGGGTATAACAAGAGATATTGAGGATTATGTGAGAATATGTAAATTATGTCAGGGAACTGCAAACAAACCGTGTAGGGAACCTATGATTCCGGTAGCTATACCAGAATTGCCTTGGAATAAAATTATGTCGGGGAACTGCAAACAAACCGTGTAGGGAACCTATGATTCCGGTAGCTATACCAGAATTGCCTTGGAATAAAATTATGTCAGGGAACTGCAAACAAACCGTGTAGGGAACCTATGATTCCGGTAGCTATACCAGAATTGCCTTGGAATAAAATTATGTCAGGGAACTGCAAACAAACCGTGTAGGGAACCTATGATTCCGGTAGCTATACCAGAATTGCCTTGGAATAAAATTATGTCGGGGAACTGCAAACAAACCGTGTAGGGAACCTATGATTCCGGTAGCTATACCAGAATTGCCTTGGAATAAAATTATGTCAGGGAACTGCAAACAAACCGTGTAGGGAACCTATGATTCCGGTAGCTATACCAGAATTGCCTTGGAATAAAATTATGTCAGGGAACTGCAAACAAACCGTGTAGGGAACCTATGATTCCGGTAGCTATACCAGAATTGCCTTGGAATAAAATTATGTCAGGGAACTGCAAACAAACCGTGTAGGGAACCTATGATTCCGGTAGCTATACCAGAATTGCCTTGGAATAAAATTATGTCAGGGAACTGCAAACAAACCGTGTAGGGAACCTATGATTCCGGTAGCTATACCAGAATTGCCTTGGAATAAAATTATGTCAGGGAACTGCAAACAAACCGTGTAGGGAACCTATGATTCCGGTAGCTATACCAGAATTGCCTTGGAATAAAATTGGAACAGATATGTTTGAGTATAGAGGAGGTCTGTGTCCCAGCAGTGGGAATATTATAAAAGGCTGAATATGCTTTGTGCTGCATTATAAAAATATCTACGTTTACAAATTGTTAAGTCTTCTTCGGGTAGAAGGTATATATACATTACATACATTTGGTGCCTGGCACATAATCATCATCATACCTATCATCCCCCGAAAAATACTAATTATCAATATCAGACAAAATATTGTCTGCAGGATCCTTTAACATCTTATCAAATGTCGACGATTACGGCGATAAAAACCTTTTTTGTTTCTAACATTTTTTTTTCCAGATGTGTGTGACTTTTCGTTTGCTTTTTGTGCAAACATTCGCAGTGGCAGGATGAGGGCAACTGAAGGAACATGGGTGGGTTTTAGTCAGTAAAAGTCTGACACGCCCTCCCGCTCTGCCCAGAGCGGGAGAAGTCATTTGATGATTTGATGATTTCCCATCCACAAAAAAAAAAAAAAAACAAAAAAAAAAAAGGATGAGGCGATGATGTATGATGAATGATGATGCATTGTCTATCATCACCAGCCTAGCTTTTTCCCAACGGTCGTCTTCCTGTCTAAAGCGGTGCAGCTAAATAGGTACTAGTTTTTTACATGGAGCGACTGCATATCTGACCTCCATATCCCAGCTACTGGATAATGTACGTGGGAAGACTGGTTGTCAGACTTTTGAGCTTTCTGACTACTTGTTACGACTGTCAAAGCCTGATGATGTGGATTTTATGTGCAACTTATTTTTTACATAAAGATGATTTGCGTTGTATGTGTAGAATAAAGTAAGTTGATGTTTTTATTTAATTGTATTAGTTTACTGCTGCATCCAAACAAGAGTATTTTTAGGGTTCCGTACCTCAAAAGGAAAAAACGGAACCCTTATAGGATCACTCGTGTGTCTGTCTGTCTGTCTGTCCGTCTGTCACAGCCAGTTTGCTCCGAAATGTAATGGACCGATTAAGTTGAAATTTGGTACTCATATGAATTTCTGTGACCCAAACACGGACGGGTAAAGTAAATAAATTAAATTTGAATATAGACGTCACTTTTGGGGGGCAAATAAGAAAATTAAAAAAAAAAAGTTTTGCAAACTACACCATGTGGCATATCAAATGAAAGGGCTTACTATGAGGGTCTCAAGTATATTTTTTTTATAATTTTAAAATAAATTGTTTTAAAGTTATTTAAGAAACTAGACGAAAATTTACCATTCCCCCTTATCTCCGAAACTACTGAGCCTAAAATTTTGGTAAAAAAATACAGAATTACCTGTAGATTACAGGAAAACCTATAAGTAAACTGTGGTATTAAAATAACATGGTAAATCTATCAATATTGTGAGTACAAACTTACATTTACTGTTGGAATGTGTGGGAGAACATGTTTTTCAACTCCAATGTTAAGTTTGTTCTTAAGATAAATTCATTCCAACTACGGAACCCTTCATTGTGCGTGGTCCGACACGCACTTGGCCGGTTTTTTTTAGGTAATACGGGCGGGTGGTATCCGCAACTCCACGATGAGTATTTTTAGGGTTCCGTACCTCAAACGGAAGAGACAGAACCCTTATAGGATCACTTTGTTATTGTTTGTCTGTCTACCTCAAAAAATCAAGCTTCTACCTCAACGCAATAAAAAAATACAGCCATTTATGCGACATTTATCGTAAATAAATGTAAACCTATAAGGTACTTCCCGTTATTGGCAAGAGGTTTCACAGTAGAAGTATAGGAAAAAGTCCGAAAATTGTTAATTTGTAATATTATCACTTAAAATGTTTTTTTTTGTATTTACAATATTAAGTTTATTTTTGGGATATAGTAGATTGTTATACAAGGGTGGAAGGGAATCAATTCCCATCGGAGGTATTTAGACGCCCGAGTGCAGCGAGGGCGGCTATAGTTATTGTATTGTATATATATAGGAATTGGTGAGTTTCACCCGTGTTAAAAACTCTACTTTTCATTTCGAATTGGAAAGTAAAAAATAACAGTTTTTGTATTATATTTATTAATAAAAATACATGTGTGGTACCTATTTAGAATTAATTGAGAAGTTAGTACAATTTGTGAAATTTAAAGTTAAATTTTTGTTTGGAATATTTACGCTGTTTGATAAATTATGACAAATTTGGCTTTGCTGGATATCTGTAAAAGTAGGGGACCCTGGTATTTTATTAGACGGTGGAATCCATGGCAGAGACTCCCTTCTTCTTCTTTCTTCTTCTTTCGTCGTAATTCGCCTCAATCAACTTCTTCTAGTTGGTTGAGGCGAATTACGACGTAAATTTATAGTCTTAGTTAATTTGTTTTTGTAATTTTAGTTTTATTTTGGACAGTGTAGCCTTCCGCGATTGTGCTGGATTTTCATCCTCCGTATCTTTTTAATATTGTCAAGTTAGCCACAGAATCGGCTAACATTCTCGCTGACGTTCTTCTATAACAATGCTCGGTATACCTACTGCTCACAGTTTGGTAAATTCAAATATGTTGCTATCTGCTTCGGCATACCTGGGATTTTAGTTTTACCGATCACTACTTGTTTATAGCATTTTCCCTTTTGGTAGTTGAGAAAAAAACCGTTTTTATGTCATTCGATCAGATTTTTTTATATTTTCTTACTATTTGTGTAAACTCTGCTCGTACTACAAACGTGCGCTCAATATTTTGTTTTCGTTTTAGTCAATTTTACGAGTAATAACTGGCCTTAATTTTCAACGTCGTTAATTGTTAGATTTGTGAGCTCTCTGCTTCTGCAGGCGCCGCTTATTCCGAGTATAAATACCACGTGTGAAAAACATGTAATTTTGTCAGTATTTATCTTTTAGGAATGTAGGTAAAATAAACCTACCTAGAGATCTTTAATGGACGCCGTTCCAACGTCTTTACTCTCAATTTAGCAAGCTGGTCAATGTCATTGCGTCTTTTTATGCAAACCTATCTATAACACAAATATCAGAGTAAAGACGTTGGGAACCACGTTCATTTTTAAAGTAAAAGACCTCTCCCTACCTAGATAAACGTTTATAGCTTACCTTTACTGCCAAATATATCTTATCAGGAGCTTCATTTAAAAATGTTTCCACTTCGTAAGAGGTGAAAACCTTAGATTTTTTGCTCTTGAACCCCTGAGACTAACTTTTCAAAAGCGATGCTAGATTATGGAATTTTTTCAAATCTACATTATGTTTTTTACACGTAATGTACTCTTGAGCATTGAATACCTACTCCATAGCGTAGAAGGCTGTATTTTGCTAGATAGTCCATTGAAGTATGTAAGAAACACACTTTCGGAAAATGATTTTACTTTCTTGTTTGCTCGCCACTTCATAAAGTCATTGTATGTATTTAAGTATCTTTCCTTTGAAATTTCGGGCAAAAGATTTTCGATTACTGTATTTGCCTCGTCTTTAACCGAATCTGGGGTCAATATTTCAGAATCGCTTGAACTCATTTTGAATCAAATACTAGTCTTTAGAACCGAGATTTTGAATTTCGGTACATCTTACAGAGTTAGTATCCCACCAAATTATAGTTTTTTTTTTAATTTTAAAGATGGAACACACCGCGTCACCGCCGCAGGCCGTCCCGCTTACTAGTTATTTTTTTTATATTCACACTGGCTGTTTATACACTCACAAGACTGCAGCATTTTTTTTTCGATATTTTTTTAATTATGTAAAATTTTTCGTAGCCGACTACCTAACCAAATTTAATTTTTTTTTTAAATTCATTCCCGCCCTAGAGAAGGAAGCAATTACTATGAGTCTTTCCCGACCAAGGGTGGGGAGAAGCGTCTTCGACCCGCTACTCGGATCAAACAAACACCACTTTCCGAGTATGAGAAATGAAAAATTCTTTTCAACTACGGAACGTTAAATTTACCACGATTCTAGGTATTCTTGCCTTGTATTGACATGAGACCAAATATGCGCACTTGACAATATAATATTATTCGTTTAGCATGAACCAATAGTTTGATGTGGTCATGGTCAAAAGATTGGACAGCAATGGTATTTTTTTCTGCGATTTTTGTTTTGTGAATATTGATTTAATTTGAGATAATTGAGAAAAGTAGACTAAGAACTAAGAATAGATACACCTTCTGAAACCTTAAATAATAAACTAACTGAGGCAAAACTGCTCTGAATTCACAATTCAATGGCCGTGATAATGACCTGTGAATACTAATGAACTAATTACTATTCGGGTTCTATTGTTAATAAGTAGTGAATTATTATTATTATTAATTTTCTTTGGCTTATCTCGGGACCCTGGGGTCCCGGACCTTTGGAAGGCGTACGAGGGGCCGAAGCCAACTCGCAGAGGCCCCTTAGACAATTTCAAATGACGAGGACGCACCAGCCGACGATTATCCCTGTATGCACTATGCAAGTGCACCCAAGGACAACCTCCGGTTGGTGCGGGACTATTGTAGAACATGGAAACAAAACACATTGGGCTATGGGTTTGGGTGGCTATAGTGGATTGGGTACCTTGAACTATGTAAGAACTATGTCCCCTGCCTGACCAAAGTTATATAATATTAGGTCTTTACCTATGAAATTGCCGTTCTGCAGTACTGGCCATTTCAAATCAAAATAATTTTTGTTTGGCTAAGAATTCTAATTTCAAATTAATTTTATTTTAAAAACATGGATTTTTTTTTCCAAAAGTAGTCATTTGTTTATTGATTAGTGTTACATTTTCATCGCATTTCAATCTTTTTCGTCATCATGGATACGTTAAAAATTCGAGTAATTATGGAATATGAGTACCGTCGTGGCAGCAACGCGGCACAAGCGGCACGCAACATCAACGACGTTTACGGAGCTAACACTACAAACCAACGCACCACTTGTTATTGGTTTGCTCGCTTCCGTTCTGGAAATTTCGACCTGAAAAATGAACCTCGCGGTCGTCCGAAGACTTTGGTCGACAATGACGAATTAAAGGCGATTGTGGAAGCTGATGATACACAATCTACGGCTGAATTAGCAGCAGCTTTCGACGTTAGCGTCAAAACAATATTGGTCCATTTGCGTCAAATTGGCAAGGTAAAAAAGCTTGACAAATGGGTGCCCCACGAACTCAATGATCGCCAGCGCGAAGTACGCGTCGAGACGTGCCTTGCACTGCTCAACAGACACACAAATGAAGGAATTTTTAACCGCATTGTTACCTGCGATGAAAAATGGATTCGTTTGTTAACCGCAAGCGCTCAGCAAGTTGGTTGGATCCTGGTTCAGCACCTAAATAATGCCCTAAACGAAAACTTACCCCTAGAAAAGTGATGGTCACTGTTTGGTGGTCTAGCGCCGGTGTGATTCATCACAGCTTCTTACCAAACGGGGTGAGCATTACTTCAGATGTGTACTGTGAAGAACTGAACACAATGATGGAGAAGCTGGCACATCTCCAACCAGCATTGGTCAATCGCTCGTCTCCGCTGCTCCTGCACGACAACGCGCGACCTCATACTGCACATCAGACGGTCTCCAAGTTGCAAGAACTGGGGTTGGAAGCTCTCCGTCATCCACCCTACTCACCAGACCTTGCGCCTACAGACTACTACTTTTTCCAGAATTTGGATAACTTCTTGGCGGGAAAAAAATTCAACACCCGAGAGGCAGTACAAAATGCCTTTGAAGAATTTGTTGCCTCCCGTCCAGCTGATTTCTTTAAGAAGGGCATCAATAAACTGCCAATGCGTTGGCAAAGATGGATTGATTGCATGGGTGATTACTTCGATTAATACAAATAAAAAATGCATGAAAAAAATTCGTTTAAATTTATTCATACAAAACGGCAATTTCATAGGTAAAGACCTATTATTCACAGATAAATTGGCAGGGGGTGACTTGCACACTCAATAATGGGCCCCCGGAAACGGTCGCTAGCACATAGTGACGTAGCGACAAGGGGCAACATGTCCTGAGGTGCTTGAGGAGTGGAGAGGTATTCCACGGCTCTCAGAACAATCCCAAAGCCCGGAAGATGGTCAAGATCCCTACAAGCACTTACTGGAATACGAGTACTTCCTTCCTCCGAGCACGTTTGCTCTTGTGAATCTCCACTCAAGCCGGCCAATAAAAGCAAGAATGAGGTGGGAGCTCTATTCCCGTCAGTGTTCACTCCAGCCGGCCAATAAAGGCAAGCCAGAGGTGAAGAACGAGACTTCTCCCGGGAAATAGGGTCCGTGGGGTCGCTACTGCCCAACAGCTCGCCACATGCTGCCCTGCGGGCTCACGTATCTCTCTTGGTCTGGCTCCTCACCCTAGACCTGTTTCGGCAAAGTAAACTCCACCGGCACAGACCCAGAGTTCGGAGCGCGCAAGCCCCACCGCGACGTCAACGTAGAGATACGGCCGGCGGTGGGGTTATTATTATTATTTCCTTTATTTCATTTATGTACCTACATATATTTCACATTTTTAAATATTTTTTATAAAAACATGAAAAAAAAAAAAGGTTGTGTCTATGCAAGTACTCTTCATTAGCAAGACGAGAACAGCCGGAGATAATGTGTCGGATTGATTCTCCTGAACGGTGGCATGCACGACAAATGTCAACCGTGCCGTCCTTCACAATAAATCTCCGGTAATTGTTCGTCATGATAACTTCGTCCATAATTGCACAGACAAAACCTTCGGTTTCCCCAAAGAGGTCACCGGAACGCAGCCAGGCTACGGACGCTAGCAAATCTACATCGGGTCCATGTAGGGCCCGGAAAAAGCGTCCGTGAAGCTCCTTACTCTGCCATACCTCCATGCTATCGTTAGTGTCAAGCAGTACAGGTTTGCGCCAGTGCTCTTTAGCCAAGGAGAGCGGTGTGAGGCCCTTGTCCACCGCGACCACATCTCGATGCATTCCCACGTCGGTTCCTAGGAAATATTCCCTGAGACTGCATATCTCGTGGTTGTGGAGAGTTTTATTGTTTAAAAAGCCTCGGCATCCACACTTTCGCGGGATATACAGTCTCATTACCGATGACCGTGGGTGATGCATTCGATATGCAGTCAACAGCGTACGGACCTTCCGATCCAGGGCGTCGAGTTCAGTCTGAGTCCATTTGAGTACGCCGAAAGAGTACATCAAAACCAGCATGACCCAACCGTTGAAGGCGCGCACCTTGTTTCCGCCTGATAGAAGACTATTAAATGCTTTCTTCAGGCGGCCAAAGAAGCGCTCCTTCAACGATTGCTTTATGTCAGTAACATTGATGCCCAACGCTTCCGACATACCCAAATACTTATAGGTTTCGGATGCGGAGAGGGCTCTAAGGTTTATGGAATCGGAGAGTTCGGTTCCCACAGATTCCACAATCTCCCCTCGCTTTACATGCATGACCGCACATTTGTCCACACCAAATTCCATCCTGATGGCGCTACTGAAAAGTTTCAGTTACTTTCAGTAGCTCCATCAGTTGCAAATTGTTGGGGGCAAAGAGTTTTAGGTCATCCATGTAGAGGAGGTGGGTTATAACCTGACCACCTCTCCTCAGCCGATATCCTAGACCTGAATCTTCCAGCAGTGTGCTTAGAGGATTCAAGGCTAAGCAGAACCAAAGCGGACTCAAACTATCGCCCTGAAATATGCCTCGCTCGATCCTTATTGGCTCGCTGTTCCTCTGGATATTTCGACATCCTGGATAGCGAAGGACCGTCCTCCATTGCCCCATACACGACATCAGGAAGGTGCGCAGAGTTGCATCTACTTTATACAACTCCAGCACCCTCATGAGCCATGTATGTGGCACCGAGTCATAGGCCTTCTTATAGTCTATCCAACATGTCGACAGATCCTTTCGGGAACGACGAAGCTGTTGGCTAATGGCCATATCAATGAGGAGTAGCTCCTTAGTACCACGGGACCCATTCCTACATCCATTTTGAGAGGTAGACATGATGAAGTTGGTGTTTATATGCTCGTTAATTTTAGCTCTCAAAATGGATGTAAGAACTTTATAGACCGTCGGTAGACAAGTGATCGGTCTAGAATTTCTAGGCTCCGCAGTACTACCTGATTTATGGAGCAGGTGGGTTATTCCTGTCGTTAGGAACTGGGGCAGCGACCCTGACTGTAAGGCTGACTGGAACTGGGATGCCAAGCGGGCATGCGACCTTTGGAACCACTTTATCCAAAAGTTGTGCAGTCCGTCCGGTCCTGGAGATTTCCAGTTAGGTAACGGACGGACTGCACGAGCTACATCTTGGGGGCTGATGGTAATTGCCCCCATTTGTGGTATTTGATCGCACGTTCGCTCGATCTTCCCAGTCCAATCACCTTCGGTGTGATTGACAGGCACCGACCAGATGCTTCGCCAGAACGAGCACATAGCATCATCATCCGGCAGGGGCGTGTCAGCCACACCTTGGTCCGGTCGCTCCCAAGCCCTATACACCCACCTTTCATCACTCTGGAAGGTGCGGTTCTGAGTGTATCGGTCTACTCGCCGCTTATACCTACGGATACGGTGTGCCCATGCATACACATTCTGCATCAGGAAGTCGATGCGCTCTGTGATCCGGGACATATAATCCTCATGGCTAACACCAGTCCCTGAGAATGCCCGCCTCACAAAACGCATCACTCTGGGGCGAGTAATGCCCTCCCTGAAGCAGATTTAGTTTGCCGATGAGCACTCTGGCCCCACCAATACGGCGCTCAATTCTCCACTGCCAAGCTGGTATGGCTGGTTTCGGTCGTGTAGCCCTAGAGTCATTAAAAAATTTGACGTGAGCTACACGACATGCCGCTACAGCCGCGCAGTACAGAATCGAATGAGTATCGGTGAGGTCTTCGCAGTCATCAAAATAGTTTGACAACTGCGAATCCAGAGCCGCCACCAGCGCCCTATTTTTGTTATGCATGGGCAAACGAGGTAAGCGTGGTCTAAGTTCGGGTGAAATGAAACGATATTCACGAATCGCACCCTCCAAAGCACTCCTCAATTCCTCACTGCACTGGGTACTTACGTTTGTTTTTTTTATTATTATTATTATGTCGTTTATTTATTTTATCTCTTATCAATTTACATTTTTAAATATTTCTTAAATAAAACGATATAAAAAATTGCATATTGTCATGACAAACATGGACAAAAATACACCAGTCTGTGCCATTTTCTGTGACATGACACAGGCGTTTGATTATGTTCAACATAATATATTACTAACTAAACTTGACGCATATGGTATACGAGGAAACATATTTAATCTAATACAATCATACCTACAAGACAGAAGACAAGTTACACAAATTAGCAAAATAAATATGAGCTCCAAACGTGAAGAGATTTTTACGTCATGCGAGCGTACCGTCCCTCATGGAGTTCCGCAGGGCAGTGTACTTGGACCACCCTTGTTTACAGTCTATATTAACGACTTCCCTAAATCCATTAAAAATCCCATGACATTGTTTGCGGATGACAGCACGATAACTATACCATGCCATAATAAGAATACATATGAAACGGACATAAAAAACACATTAATAGAAGCGTTAACGTGGCTTAATAATAATAATTTAAAAATTAATATAAATAAAACTTTGATTATGCACTTTAGCCAACGATCATTATTGTTCTCTAATCTTGACATCGAATATAATAATAATAAAATACAGACAGCTAACACTACAAAATTTTTAGGCCTAACAATTGACAGAAACCTAAATTGGAAAGCGCATATTGAGGCTCTAGCCAAAAGAATAAGCAGTGGTGCATATGCGTTATATAAATTATCACGCACTCTAAATGTAGAATCGTTATTAACAGCCTACTATGGTTTGATAGAATCCGTCATTAGATATGGGGTTATCTTCTGGGGTAACTCAACCGACAGGGATATCATCTTTAAAAGACAAAAGTACTGCTTGAGATCTATGTTTAATCTCAAAACTACTGATAGCTGTAAAAACTATTTCATTAAACATCATATATTAACATTACCCTCACTTTATATATTAGAAATAGTCATGTTCGTAAAAACAAATCCACAGTTGTTTCCTCGTATGGCAGACAAATTCCCTAGAAATAGACGTGATGATAGTAAACTATGTGGACATACATCGAAAACTGCACTTATGCGCAAGAGTGTTTTTTGCATGGCACCAATTGTCTACAACAAATTGCCCAAAAGTTGGAGAGAGCTAACAATACTTAAACTTAAACAAACAATGAAATCTTTTTTGGCACAAAAAGCATATTATAGTATTGCAGAATTTTTAAACGACTCATTGTGATAAAAATATATAACTTAAATATGCCATAATAAATGTTATTTAATTGAATTCCTATTGTAAATCTTCATAATATAATTTTATTATATGTAATTTGTATTATTGGACTAGTCAAATATAAAATGAATAATTGGATAATGTAAATGATTGAATGTATTTGTTTAACTGACATTAATTAATGTATAATTGTAATATTTTAAAATCAATGTATTAATACTATTTTTATTTTATTTTTTCCAAGATATTTGCACGCCATGAGAAATGGCAAACATGTCGTGAGCTAATCTTATTTACGACCTTGCATGCATATATTATTTTAATTTTGTATGTGTACACATGTTTGCGCAAATAAAATTAAAAAAAAAAAAAAAAAAAAAAAAACATTTAAAAATATATAAAAATAGAGGTCCGCCGGTGTCGGGAGCAGGGTCCAAGCTACCGGTGGTTAGGGCTGCAGAGACAGGAACCTTCTCACAATACGAGCCGTATTAAGGAGTACTGCCTTCTGAATCAGTCCCTTGATCCAACCGCCTAATGATAGCCTCGAGAGATGTTGGTCAAGGCTTTCGGCCATCAGGCCATTGGCCGTTACGACAATCGGCACAATGACAGCCGAGCTCACACACATCATGGACCACATGTCAACAACCTCGTGAGCTAAGTCGAGATGTTTTATTTGTTTCTCTTTCTCAGCTTTCACGAGGTTCAGGTTTATTATTATTATTTGATTATTTATTTTATTTCAGAATTTTCTGTGGGTAATCTTATAAAGTAGTAATGTCACAAATATTCAATCTAAAACTACAATAACTCGTACCTACTTAGTTTGAACTTTCTTCTTCACGGTTCATACCATGATGCATTAGGAAATATTTCATCCTAAGGATGATACGAAACTTCTATGATGAAAGGAATTCATACCGATCTTATGCATAACAGTTTAAGCAGCACTGGTATTTCTTTGCGATACATTAAGGTTAAGAACATCCTTTTCATGGAACAATGGCAGTCCTTCAGGTTTGAGTATAGCATCTGGCGCCTTGAGCGTGGTGTTGTAGGTAGGGTTGAGTGGGTGCAGTGGTCCCCACGTGGTCACCGCCGCACGCATCTCTTCGGTGCCCAGCTTGTAGTGACTACCATCACCTGTCCTTATTATCCTGTTCGCTACCTGTAAATTGTACAAAAATGTTAAAAATATTTAATATTAATTATTAAGTAATGAAATATTTAATATTAAGTAGTTGCCCCTTCAATTTGACACAACATGTGAATGTGAATTTTATAGGACTTACTACTTCTGGTGACGCAGTTTTCAAGTCATATGCTAATCCGATCCTCTCGAGGAATTGAATTACAGTTGCTGAATGATTGATGAGGCCACTCAGTTCGGCAGCCTTGTAATCCCAGGGGAATGCGTGGTGGTAGTTGTGCCAGCCCTCACCAAATGTCATGAAAGACACGAACCATGACTCCACTGGATGCAGGTTTCTGTAAAAATAAGTAAATAGATTTATGACTATTGTAAACGTCTGTGTAGGTAAAGCTACTGATAAAGTTATAAATCACTACTTACTGATCGTAAGGTCTAGTCCCATAAAGATGTGCTGCACTATTCACAAGCCACGTTGCGTTCAGTGAAAAAACATATCGGAAGAAGTAGCAAAAAAGCAATGAGTTCCACCAATGCTCTCCGAAGAAATGTACTGGTATCCACATTGGGATAAATATTGCAAGTAAGAGATATAAAGGATAGTAGTATCTGAAAAAAATTTAATCATCAGTACGAAATAAAACAGCAGGAATTTGAAGAGACGGTTAAACTAATCAGAATTTCGAAAGCAGAATATTCGCGATATTACTCGTAAAGGCGGATATTTACTTCTTTTGGAACATGACCATCCAATCCGCCTGCATATCACTCATGTCAATCTTCCTGCCGAGCTCAATGACGTAGGGGTGCTTCTTATGCATGAGCCAACCCATGTGACAGAAGAAGAAGCCCCGCTTACAGTTGTGAGGGTCGCCATCAGTATCCGAGTAGCGATGATGCAGCCGGTGGTCACGGCACCATATGAACATACAGTTCTGTAAAATTACAAGATATTATAGTAGGTAAGGCCCAACTTCTAGCAGTTACGCAGTGTACTGCGCCTATTGGGATAGGCATGTTAGACTCCGTAACTACAGTTTATTTGAGAAAGTAACTAAAAATAAAGCGCAACGTAAGCTGAATTACCTGTCCAGCTAGAGTCTGCAAAGTTAGTAGAATAGCTCTACAGAGTGGTGTAGCTTTGAATGTTCTATGAGTGTAGAATCTGTGGGCCCCGGTAGTTATGCCTTCTGCCGCAATGTAAGTTACAAAGATAGCTGAAAAGATTATGGGTTTAGCGTTTAGCAATTGGATGTGTAAAGAAAAACAAATTTGTTGTTTTACTTACTCCAAAGAATAGTTTTAACTCCAATCCCTCCGGTCAGTAGCACTATCAGTCCCCAAAGTCCGAGCAAATGTAGGATCAAAAATCCTATTGCATTAGGCCAAACTACTTGATGCTTGTATGAGTAATCGGTTCCGATATTTTTAGCGGTCAGAGATATATGGTGTTTATTTTTTTCTTGTATATCTTCCATCTCGTTTTCGTTATATATTTCTAAATATTTTGGTGCAGTGATTTGAGAGCTCAATGACCTAAGTACTTACTTTCCTGATACTCTATCACTATTGATACTCCTCTTAAAATACAAACCCTTTTAAACAAAATCTATCAAACCTTAGGTATTGTTGATATATCATTGTATTAGTGGAGCAATAGATAGAACATGAACTCTGGTCTTAAATGCTAATTAGTTACTAGTATGTTTGACCTTGCTTAGTTTAGTTAGATTGATTTCAACATAAATTAACCATTTACAATTATTTCAGATGATCTTATGCCCCACCATTTTAATTTAAATAAACAGAATGCAAATTTAGGCAGGGCATGCTCTCAGAAGTCGCAGAATAGATGGACGTTGGGGCTGAAAGGTTCTGGAGTGGCGACCGTGTACCGGATGACGTAGCGGTAGAAGGCCTCCCACAAGGTGGACCGATGACTTGTGCAGGCCGCAGGGATTCGCTGGATGTGTGAAGCACAGAACCGGTCAAAGTGACGGTGCTTGGGAGAAGCCTATGCCCAACTGTGGACATCTTTTGGCTGAAATTATGATGATAATAATGAAGCAGAATGAACTAACTATATGCTGGCTATACAGACAGAATAACAGATACCTACCTATAATAGTAGAATTCTTCGGACTCTAATTTGCATTATAGGAAAACATGAACGACTGGGCATTACAATAAGTAAGCAGGCTATATACGATAAAATCTGGTGAAATAAATCAGTATCAATAATTGTCTTTGTAATAATGAAATATTCTATTAAATAGCTGATTACTAAAAGTCGCGTTTATAGACATGTATGTATTATGAATTTATAACACGAAGGTTTATAGCAATTGTTTGTTCTCTTTTTGATATCGCCAATAAGAACGTCATTTTCATGGTACAGTGGCAGTCCTTCAGGTTTGAGTATAGCATCTGGCGCCTTGAGCGTGGTGTTGTAGGTAGGGTTGAGTGGGTGCAGCGGTCCCCTCGCGGTCACCGCCGCACGCGCCTCCTCGGTGCCCAGCTTGTACCATCACCTGTCCTTTTTATCCTATTTTTTACCTATAGAGAGAAACATATTGAGTTAAGTATACAAAAAAAATCGTGTTATTTTAGTTTAATAGAAATCAGCTTGAAAACTGTTTTCATCTTACCATATCTAGAGATGCAGATTTTAAATCGTAAGCTAATCCCATCCTTTCGAAAAACCTAATGAAACTCGCGGTCAGGTTGAAATGCATGGTCAGTTCAGCAGCCTTGTAGTCCCAAGGAAACGCGTGGTGGTAGTTGTGCCATCCTTCTCCCAGACTCAAAAAGGACACAAACGATGATTCAACAGGTTGCAGGTTTCTGTGGATAATAAATAATTGCAGTAAATATTTAAACCTTAATGAGGTTGGAACAAACTCTTAGAATTGATGGTTGATCGGGTTCATGAGTTCTTGAGTACAAGGTGGACCGACGACATAGTGAAGGTTGCTGGATGCGGCCAGTGCAGGACTGGCCTTGGTGGTGATTTTTAGGTGAGGCCTGTGTTAGTAGATAAGTTGGTAATGATGATAATATGCTTATAGAGATTTGAATTCCAGGGTGATTATACCTGTATCTACAACTTGCTGATCATAAGGACGTGTCCCATAAAGATGCGCAATGCTGTTGACAAACCAAGTGCCGTGTAGTGCACAGACGTAACGAGCGCAGTAACTTACTACCAGCGAGCCCCACCAAGTCTCCCCGAAATAATGAACTGGTACCCACACTGGGAGGAATATTGCCAGCATCAGATATAAAACGTAGTAATGGACAGTTGCTTATATGTTTAGACCCAAGGCCGTTTAATAAGGCGATACAGCGTGCACATTTTCAATTGCCAACAGTAAATTAAATGGCTACTAAGTTTCACGGTGCTAAAGGTTTCATGCAAAAATCAAGCAATTACTTGAAGGCCTAGAGGGGGTAGATTCGTTTATCGACGATATCATTTGTTGGGGAATGTGTGGGGGATCTGCGTCTGAAAGAGTTGTTAAACAGGGCACGGGAAATTAATTTAAAATTTAACATTGCATGTATTGAGGAGGTAACTTATCTATTTGGGTCATATTTTTAACAAAGATGGATCTGGGAAAGTAAGAGCGATATTTATTATGCCGGAACATGGCCGGAACCGATGGATAGGAAAAGCTTAGAAAACATTTTAGGGGCTGTAAAAATTATATTTCTAAGGGCCTATTTCACGATGTCCGGATAGCCACTACTTACCGAATAAATTCAAAAATTGAACAGAATTTATATGAAACTTGCGGACCCGACAGACGTTGTCCTGTCTGAACGATCCTAGAACCCGACTGCAGCGCTACCTACCGGGTCCAATTGTGTTTTCAAACCATCCAGGAACCCATTGAAATATACACAGAGAATTTCATTTAAATCGGTCTAGCCGTTTTGGAGGTGGTGACAAACACACGTACAGAAGAATTATATATAATATAATTAATAGATAAATTAAATAGATATTAATTACGAGTATATAGATTATCTGCCAAGTAAGTTAATAGGAACATAAAATCATAGGTGCTGAAACAGGTCCTTAATTTATATCTAATTACTCAGAACATATTTTCCGCTGACAAGATTATTAAAACAAGTAATTAAAAAAACTATAAAACCCAACTGCGGTAAAAAACTAAAAAGCTAAAAATTTTAAATTAAATAAAAGTTGGAAGCAGGTGGGACCCATTTGAGTTAGAAAATATAAAAATAGAATGGGTTCCGCCTGCTTCCAACTTTTATTTAATTTAAAATGGGCTTATTTTTAGCTTTTAGTTTTTTTACCGCAGTTTGGTTTTTTAGTTTTTTTAATTACTTTTTTTTATTTCCAGCTTTTTAGTTTACAAATGTGAAAGATTTTGCAGACGATTTAGTTCTTGCATGCAGTTTTGGTCGTGAGAGTAATTTTTTTGGATCAATCTGCCTAGCCTTTTCCTAACTATTTTGGGGTCGGCTTCCAGTCTAACCGGATGCAGATAAATACCAGTATTTTACATGGAGCGACTGCCTATCTGACCTCCACAACCCAGTAACTGGGTAATACGATACCCCTTGGTAAGACTGGTTGTTAGACACTCGGGCTTCTGACGACCCGTAACGACTGTCAAAGATCCACGAATGACAGCCGGGACCAACGGCTTAACGTGCTTTCCGAGGCACGGAGGAGTCTCGGTATGTAAAGATGGTCACCCATCCACTGACCAACCCCGGCAAGCGTAGCTTAACCTGATGGATCGACCCGTGCGGCTGATATTACTTAGCCACGAGCTCCTCATTAATTTTTTTTTTCTCAGTAATTTTTTTGGATGAAGTGCACAAAAATAGCAACGTGTTTTTTACGATTTGTCACTTTGACTTACTTTTAACCATATAAGTTGCATATATTTATGTAATCACCTTTTAAAACCCTTCATTTTGATATCCCACTCGATGGATTTAGAAGAAAAAGAAATTTCGATCTCCACAATAAGGCCCCTCAAATCCGCCATTTTAATTTGTTTTTGATTTTAATGTAGCCAGTGACATTCGCGCTACCAAGACAAATCTAAAGACATTTAAGCTATCCAAATTCGTTCATTCGTTTAGGAGTTACGAGGGAACAAAGAAACGGACATACATACATACATACTTACATACAGGTCAAACACATAACCCTCCGTTTGGCCTTCGCCGCAGACGGGTAAAAATGATGTGACTTGGTGTTGGGAAGTTGGTTATGACCAACTAAAGACGCATTTAATTAACTTAAATAATTGATTTGTAATGCACCAGTTCCATACATTATACACTTCTGGACACATCTTTTGGCCCACCTTGTATTTTCAGTTTCATTTGGTCCTAGCTAAAATTTTATATTAGGTCGAGCAAAAAGTTTTTATGCAGTTTTGAACCTGGCACATTCACAATTTCATTCAATAGTCTTTTTTTGAATTTCGAACACAGAATTTAAAGAAACAAAAGACAATTTGGAGCCTGTTTGTTGATATCAAACAATCGAATACTAAGAAAACTTGGTTTTATTGGTTTACTTGGATTTAATTCTTGAAAAAGTGATTGATATCTTTGGTTTTGCAACAAACATTACTTATTCTTAACATTAAGGTGAGGTTCTATCAATAATCTATGGATACTTCACCTGAAGTCGCCGCCCAAGCTGTGGCACTTATTCAGGCCGGACACAGCCAAAGAAACGTGAGTGCTCAACTTAATTTAAGTCGATCTGCGGTCCGAAATGTTTATCGGAGGTACCTAGAGACTGGCGGCTTTGTTCGTCGCCAAGGAAGGCCACGATCTCGGGTCACAACTGAAAGGCAGGATCGATTGATCGTGACGACCAGCTTGAGAAATCGTCACCTTACCTCCATTGAGATACAAAACCAACTTCGCGACTTCCACGGAGTATCTGTGAGCGCTCGAACTGTTCGGAGAAGGTTAAAAGAACGCGATATGGTACCACACAAGCCAGCTAATGGCCCCAAACTAACGCGAGCCCACCGAACAGCGCGCCTTCATTTCGCACGCAGTCATTTAAATTGGACACAGCAAGATTGGAGCCGTGTACTCTTTTCTGATGAGTCTAAAATTGTGTTACATGGCAATGATGGAAGGAAGAAGGTCTACCGACGTAAGGGAGAGCGTTTCGCACAATGCTGCTTTGAAGAGAGGGTTGCTTATGGCGGTGGCTCATGGACTGTCTGGGGCGGTATATCCGCGAGCGGCAAAACTCAACTTGAGGTTGTTACAGGACCACGGCTGCCAACATTAAATGCTGAAAGGTACATTCGTGAGTGCTTAGAACCTCACGTGATACCATACGCGGACTATGTGGGCCCAAATTTCCTTTTTATGCATGATAATGCAAGAGCCCATGCGGCCGGCATCGTCAGGGAATATCTTCGGGATGTGAACATCACAGTTATGGACTGGCCAGCCAGAAGCCCAGACATGAACCCCATTGAGCACATGTGGGACGAGCTAAAAAGACGTGTTAGGGCTCGTCAGCCAGTTGCCCAGACGATGCAGGAGTTCAAAACTGCCATAGAAGAGGAATGGGAGATGATCCCTCAAAATTTCATAGAGCGGTTGATAAACTCTATGCCTAATCGTATGAGAGCTGTGGTATATGCCCATGGAGGCAACACGCGTTATTAAATTAAACCTTTATTTGATAAAACATGTTTTTTATTCAAAAATCAATTGCCTTTAACAAGGCGCATATCCGACTTGTTAGGCGTAGCTCCATGTCGTATGGTATTCTGAATTCAAATTTAAAACAATACGATCGAAAAAGATGGTAAAATGTATCAGGTTTAAAACTGCATCAACAGTTTTTGTTCAATCTAGCAATCATATTTCGGTAGGGGCCATCGAAACCTAAACTCTAAGGTGGGCCAATAGATGTGTCCAGAAGTGTATAATAATGTTAGTAGTCCGGTGGTGTTGTCAGTGGCCGCGAGCAGTGTGGCACTGGGCGCCGCGCGCCGTGCTCATGCATGTGGGGCGTTTAGTAGAGTATGCATCACGCACGCTCACTGACACACAATAAAGATACGCACAAAATAGAAAAAGAAACGCTGGCAATAGTATTCGCTTGTAAAAAGTTTCACCAGTATATTTATGGACTAAGTAGTGTATTCGTCGAATCTGATCGTAAAACACTGAAAAGCATTTTTAGAAAATCTCTAGACTCAGTTCCAGCTCGCTTGCAGCAAATTATGTTGAAGGTTTGTTATGTATGTATGTGTCTGCAAGGTGCGCGCTCCCACGCCACCACTTTATTGGGATGCCTAGGATATAACTCATTAGAGGTAAGGCGAGCACAAGATCAGCTCACCGTAACCTGCAAGACGCTCCGTGGCAGTATTGACGCACCTGATCTGCATGTTGTGCTAGCTCGCTTCTTCGTCCCAGACAATTACTGCCATGGCAGAAAGCACAGACTGTTTGCTGTGCCCCCATTTCGCACCGTTGCGCGTGCTAAGTCCCCAGTACCTCGCACTCTGGCCGCACTTAATAATCTTTTGGATTCTAATCCAACAAACGATCTGTTTGCGGATGAATGGGCGAAGATATTATTCGCATGTGAGAAGTAGGTACTGTGAGAGGATTCATGAAAGTACCTATTGCAATTCTTTTTTGTTTTATAATTTTACATTTTCTTTTATGTGTATATGTGCCTTTAATTATTTTAATTGGTTTTCAACCGTGTTAATTAAAGTTAAATAAATAAACCACCACTTCTAAGAATAATAAATCAGTGCGTTGCTAGCTAGCGAGCCTTTCACTTGTTGTACCCTCTTCCCCGCAACCGCATACTTAACAAGGTTCAAGCTTATAAGTTGGTACGTACGAGTATAAGCCTGGGAAGTATATGCACACATACCTGATACATTGTCGCGGTCACCTCTTCCGGATTAGCAGGGCTATACTATGCCAAATTTTAATAGTAATCAATAACGTTCCCATGTCGCAGAATAAGTTTACTTTCTTATTCACGAAAGACATTTGGGGATTGACCGTTGTAAAAGACGTGCTCGTGAAGTAATGTTTTAGCCGCGTATAAACAAGACATATTGAGGAAAAGAAAGAAAGAAAAAAAAGAAAGAAAAATATTTTATTTGGGACACACAGGAAATACAGTTAAAAGGAGCATATAAAAGTAACAAAATAAACATAAAAAACAAAAAAAAAAAAATAAAAAAAAAATAATTTAAACTAAAACAACTTTTTTACAAAAAAAATACAACCGACTTCCATAAACAACACTACAAAGTGAAAAATAACTTTAATTTGGGAAGTCGGTGTCTGGTTAAATGTATTTTCGTTTTTTGCCACCAACTTCTGAAATTAAAGTTATTTTTCACTTTGTAGTATTGTTTTAGGAAGTCGGTTGTATTTTCTTGTAAAAATGTTTTTATTTTTCACTTTTTAGTTGTGGTACTACCCCATTCAAATTCTAATACCACTACCTGCAAAACAAACTAGAACATCATCCATATAAAAGTGGGGAAAAAATACGTATTATGGAAGCTAACTCAAAAACTACCCAAGCAAAGTTAATCAATTTTATATGGGACCAACACCCAACCAACCAATGTATACCCTCTCGAATAAAACATTTTTTTTTCAAATCGGACTACTCTGTAAAAAGTTATGCGTGGTCATACATAAATATATATATATATATATATATTGTTCGGGTCGCGACCTAAATGGTATTGACTATTGGGATGGCTACTAAAAACACTGAGTTTAACTTGCTGAAAACTATTTATTTTATAACGATTAAAAGGCTACGCTAAAATGATGGCTAATGACAATGAGGCGAATGCACCCGGTTGCTGTCCGAATATGCACTGTTGTCCGCGCGCGCTCAACGCGGCCTTATTGATTCGCTAGATCAGCAAAAGGGTGTTCGAATAACTTCGAACATGCTCCCGAGGGAGAGAGATAAGATGAGAAGCGATACAAAACTATAAGTTACGTGAAGTAGTGAATTTTAATACTAGTGAGGATTAGTACAATATTCGATGAGAGATGATTAACAAGATGATAAACAATATTACTTAATAGCTAAAGTTTATCGGCTCAAATGTTTGTGTCATTGATAGTAAATACCGTTTGCCTTTTCGCGATAGGAGACGTCGAGCAGTCTCGCTTTTTTAAACGCAAACTTGCCCAGCGCTTGGGCGCACCAGGTTCACGCACATTATCACTACACTCACTAGCTCGCTGCTCGGGCAGTAGCTGATTACGCGCACTCACTTTAGGTCGTTGCTCAGGCTCGGCTTGGTTGATGCACACCCTCACATTGGTGGGTGCACCTTCGTTGCGCTGTTGGTTGGACGAGCTGGTCGCTCGCCTTCTTCGCCTCCACAGGAACCACAGGAATACGGCGACTGCTGCTGCTAATAGTCCATATAATACCGCATATTGGTGGACATCATGTGACGTCAGGTCGTTAGTTTGTAGCGCTGATTCCTTCATGGATTTTATTTGATCATTTAGTCTTTTTAATGAATTATTAATGTGAGCCCTTTCATTATCAAATTCATCTAAGTTTTGGATAGGTAGCGTAATATTGTTGACCAAACGATGTATTGGAGTCAATTTAGTTTCCAGTATGTTAGGTTTCAGAGTGAGCGTATTCTCTAATTGCTGATAGGAATAAAGGGTTACGTCACTGCCTTTAACCATACATTGCTGAGTAAGGTGTAGAAGTCCGGCCTTGCTGACTTGGCGCGCTTGTATTTCATCGTCACATATGATTCTCAAAGAGTAGGTATCACAACAGAAGTACAGGTAGGTGGAATGGTCGTTTAATTGAACCCAGCTATTTTTGCAGCTAGATTTGACGAATTGGCAAGCCGGTGGGTTTTCGGTTTCACAGAATCTTTCTTCGGTGCCAATATTCTTGATAGGAGCTTGCAGTCGACAAAGGTAGGTATCTTCCTGATGATGACATCTTTGAAGATCATTGATGCTGGCTGATAAGTACGCGTCTCTTCTTAGATTGATTGCTAGATACTCCGAAATTGCTTTAACCCTGATCATGCTCTTGTTTATTTGATGTGGTACCGGAATCAATTTATATAATTCAAAGGTATCTCTGCTGATTAGTGGTAATGTGATTTCAAAGATAAAATATTCTTCCGTTACCCTTGCTCTGACATTTAATAGCTTGTAGATTTTATACAGGTTAAACTGAATGTTGTCCACTGGTAAAGCAAGTTCTTTCCCTATTTGTCCAGAAATTATTTGTAACTCTGAACGCAGTTGTTTTGGTGTCAAAAGATGCAGGTTAATTTGACCTTTATAGACTTCCGTCATAGTGTCGGTCAGCGTATCTTGAATCCGCTTTAAGTTATGGACCATATTAATGGTTGCCATCGCTGCTAACGTGAAGTCTTGCTGAGTGGTCATTACATTGATTTCCTGCTGCATGGTGTTGGTAACGCTGTCTAAGAAGTTCAAATGCTTGTTGATTATTTTGTGTTGCTTTTCAATAGTGACCTCGGTCCTTTTTAGAATATTGTACTCTGCCTCGATTATCGATGTCTGGTTCTTGTATAGTTGATTTACGTGATCTATGTTCCTATGCACGAGGTCAATGTCACGTTTATATTTTTCTGCGAAGTCCTGGTTGAGCACTCCGAACAATGTATTCGCAATTGTGCCGACTGCGTTAATAAGTCCGCGTCGGGTTCGCAAGGACGCTCCGAAATGCTGATTTAGCAACAGCTGGTTGCTATATTTTAGTTCATTGTACTCATGTTGTATTTGTAATAGGATCATGTGGCACTGGCTTGAATTCTTTATTTTTTCGCAAGTTTGTTCGAGATATTTTGAAAAATCTGTTACTGCTTTGTCTCCTTGCCAATATGGGGCCATATCGAAATAAGTTACAATTTTCCACTCATTGCGAACTAGATGCATTTTTCCGAGTGGATCAAAATACAAGCTTTGATTGCTGTTGAAGCTTGTAAAACTAAAAGACGCTTCAGTGGAAAGTATTATACTCATAAAAAACAACAATGAGAGTATCATGCTAGCAAGTGGCGGGCTGCTCTTTGACTGCTTGCTCTTTGCTGCTTGTTTAGTTTCTGGTGCGGTTTCAGTGCTCTTCTGTATTGCCGCCCCACTTCTTGGCTGCTTGCTTCTTTCCTCCTGGATAGGCAAGATAGATAGCTTCACTACTGGACGCTTAATGTAGCCGTTTTTTGTCTTTAACGTTACTACTCTGACAATTCCATCTGTACCTGGGTGGACTTCCACCACTCGGCCGACTGGCCATTTTCCCGGTGGTAAGTTATCGTCGTGAATGGTCACCATATCTCCGATCTCGATGTTTTGTTGGGTTTTTAACCACTTGCTGCGTACAGATAACTGGCTTAAGTATTCTGTTTTCCACCGTTTCCAAATGTCCTGGAATATTTTGTTTGTCATGTACCATCTTGTTCTAGCATCCCGTGCTGTTTCTATGACCGTCAAACCAGCACGGCTCGTTAAAAAGTGAGCTGGTGTAAGAAAGTCGATGTCATTAATGTCCTCTGATATAGGACACAATGGCCTTGAATTTAGACTCGCTTCGATTTGTGCTAATATCGTGCTGTACTCTTCAAATGTCAACGCTTGCTCGCCAACAACTCTTCTTAAATGCTGCTTAAGACTCCTAATGGATCGCTCCCAAATTCCTCCTGCACTCGGCCAAGAAGGACAATTCCAATGCCACTCTATGCTCATCTCTGTTATTTCTCTGTGAAATGTGTCGCTAAAGGTTTGCTGTAATTGTTCATACTCCTCTTGGAGATTCCTATTCGCACCTACAAAATTCGTGCCATTGTCGGAATAGATGTGCTTTGGCGTTCCTCTTCGTGCCGCCATGCGGCGTAATGCTGCTAAGAATGAAGAACTGCTTAGGTCAGGCACTAATTCGATGTGCACTGCTTTGGTGACCATGCAAATAAACAAGGCAATATACCCTTTCGTTGTTTTTATTCCTCTACCTTTATTGGCTTTTACCTTAATAAATCCAGTGTAGTCTACTCCGGTATGGTAAAATGGCGGTGCCGGGTTAGTCCGACAATCAGGTAGATTCCCCATGATCTGATGTAGTTTTCTAGGCTCTTGTTTCTTGCACGTCACGCACTTACGAAGTTGCTTTGTTGTCGCTCGATTGCCGCTAATGATCCAGTAATACTGTCGAAGCCATGACAGGGTAAGTCGTGCTCCTCCGTGGAAGGTTAATTCATGCGCTTGATTTATTAGGAGTTCTGTTAAACGACTGCTGTAAGGAATTATGATTGGATTTTTCATATCCATGCTGATGTTAGCATTTTCAAGTCGTCCTCCAACTCTTAGTATCCCATCTTTGTCTAAAAATGGATTGAGTTTTAAAAGTTTGTTATTTGAAGGAAGCTGTTTACGTAATAAGTTGTCAATCTCCGCTGTAAACTCGGTGCTTTGAACGATTTTGATTATACGCAATTTTGCTTTTTTGAGCTCGTGTAACGTGATATATCTAGGCATTTGTTTTCTTGTCGGTGCAAATGCACGTAATAACCAAGCCATTATACGCGTTACCTTTTCGAATGAACTGTAGCGATTTAATAACTCAGTGATAATGCTGTTTTCTGGAATGCTAGTTTGGATGGTAACTACTTGTTTTCTGACCTCCTCTTCAGTAAGATACTTTGTACGCTGCTTTTCAGGTTCAAAGCTCGGGTTTGATAACCAGGCTGGCCCTTGCCACCATAACGAGTGTTCCATCAATTGACACGATGATAACCCTCTGCTTGCTGAGTCAGCTGGATTTTCCTTAGTTGACACGTAATGCCAAGTGTCTGGTGACATTGAAACGGTAATTTTCTTTACCCTATTGGATACAAATGGCTTCCAGCGATCTGGGTTACCTTGTATCCAGCTAAGTGTGACTTTCGAGTCACACCAGCCGTATATTTTGTAATCAATGCTATTTGTGTCTATACTGCTTATAATTTTCCCCATAAGCCGTGATAGTAGCTCTGCTGCGCATAATTCTAGTCTTGGTAAAGACACAGTTTTGCTGTTTGGCACTAACCTAGTTTTTGCTGCGATTAGTACCACTGATGCTTTGACTTTCGACACGATTCTGGCATAAACCACCCATGCATATGCCTTTATAGAAGCGTCACAGAATCCATGTAATTGTATGGTATCACCTTGCTTGCTTTGCAACCATCTAGGAACTCTGCATTGGCTGATGCTGCTCAAATCTTCCTTTAATTTGGCCCATTCGTTCTTGATGTTGTTTGAGACTTCATCACTCCACTGTAATTTTGATGCTAACGCCATCTCCTTTGATGATCCTAACTTTTCGTTCGCTTGTGGCCGCATTGGTAATCTAACCTCATATCGTCCGCTTTCCGATCGTTTTGTTGTAGTATGATAATATTCGACACATTCTTGGTCTTCTGCTGATAATTCGTTTTGCTCATGAATGTCCTCAATTTTCCAAAATTGATGGATCATATCTTCCGTGTTGTTTAGCACTACGTTGCAGTGAAACGTCTTTACACTGCCACATAGTAGCCACCCGAGATGGGCGTTCTGAGCTAAAGGCGATGACAAGTCAGAATCTCTGATCATACCATCTATCATGATAATTGCATAGACGTCAGCTCCTAATAATAGATCTATTGGACGACTTGTATTGAAGTCGGGATCTGCTAAGCTAATGTGTTTTAGGTGTGTCCAAGTAGGCTTCTCAAAGGATCTATTGGGTAAGTTTTTCATAAGGCTATTCATTATCATAACTTCGGAAGTGAATTTGAAATCGGTATAGATTGACTGGCATGTGATGCTCAGCATGTCTTTCACGCTGCTTTCCTTTTCTCCAATTCCAAAAACTACTCCTTTACATTGCTGGCGTTTCAATTGTAACAGTTGAGCTGCTTTTTCACTAATTAGTGATATTTGTGACCCTTGATCAATGAGTGCTCTCAGAACATGCTGTGTACTGTCCGCTGACGTCACCTTCACTAACGCTGTAGCTAATAAAATTTCCGTTGAATCTTGCCGCGATGCGTGAGCTCCATTATTATTGCTTGACGATGCATTTTCTTCTTGTTTATTATAACGTGATTTCTGTTTTGTAGGACCGGACGTGTAATTAGGTTTTTGCTGCTCAATACATTCATGCAATAAAGTATGATGATTTCCGGAACACTTGTGACATCGTTTTGTTGAAAAACAATTATTTCCATTATGATCGTATATACAATTTTTGCAATAATTAAATTGGTTGACGGTTTTAAGTTTCAAATCGCTCGTCATTTCTTTAAACTTTTCGCAATTTAATAACCGATGTTCTGCAAAACAAAGCGGACATTGAACTGCTGACGCGTGCATGGACTTTGTTACAGGTTTTGCTGATTTCCAATTTGATTTATAATTATTTGCCTTACGATTATTATTTGCGGATGATGTTGATGAATTGTTTTGCTGTTGAGATGAATGCTCTTTAGGCATAATATCTTGTCTCCGACGAGATGCTTCTAAGCTAGTGAACTTATTCTCCAAGAAATCTAAGAAATCTTTTAGTACTGGTAGCTCCCTTGAGTTCTTTAAAGACTCTATGTACTCTGAATAGGATTCACGGTCTAACTTTTGCGACAGTATATGAACTAGCAATGGGTCCCACGTTGTTGTGTCTACACCTAAGTTTTTAATAGCGTGAAGGCTCTCTACTGTAACGTCGTGCAACTTCTTGATTGCTTGAAACGATTGCTGCTGTATGTTAGGAAGATTAAGAAAAACATTCACATGTGATGAAAAAATTAACTTTTTGTTATCGAACCGATGATTCAAGATCTCCCAACATACAATATAATTGTCAGCGCTGATTGGTAGGTGCTGAATTAGGCGCTCAGCCTCACCTTTTACCTTGCTTTTTAAGAATTGCATCTTCTGTGCGTTTGACAATGCGGAATTCTTATGGATGGTTTCGTTAAACAAATCTTGAAACGATACCCACTGATGATAATTTCCTGTGAAAATAGGTATGTCTATTTTTGGAGTTGATTTTTCACGATATGATGTGGACCACATCTTTGTGTTGATGGCCTTTTTCATGTCGTTAAATATCTTCTCATATTTGTTGTAGTGGGACTCATACGCTACGTTTTCTTCTGTCTCACCGATGATTTCCCAATGAAGATTATCAACTGCGGTCCAACGATTTTGTAGAATTCGAAGAGTATCTTCGAACTCCCATTTGTCGACGATTGCATCTATTTCAATATTGTCGACTGCTCTCATAAATGCTTTAAAATTGACCGACTGCTTATGTAGCATATCGTCAAGCTTGCTGTTGGAACCTGTTGACTCTAACTTAGAAGCTGCTGGAGTTGGAGCTCGTGGTTCCGAGTGGCTGACAGAAGCACCGGCCGCCTCTTGCTGTGCTGCTCGAGGAATCTCCCTCTGCTTGGGAGATGCTTGTATGGTACTCTGTACTAAATCGTTATAAAACTGCTTAATCAGTCTTTTTAACGTTAAATATACTTCTTGGGTTCGCTCAAACTCTGAACTGGCAAAGTACTGATGATTATTGTTTTCGTACGGCAAAAGCTTTTCATTGTTTGCCTGATAATCTCTCCAATAAGACTCCAGTAATTCAAGCCTTCGTTTACAATAATCGATGGTCTTACGCTCTACGCTATCTTTTTTAAAATTGACGAGAAGTTTCTTCAAACTCTCTGCAATCTCAGTTTGATTGATGTATAAATTTTCCATCCTGCTGCTGTAGTTATAATTAAAATGGAACGCTCTTACTTGATCAAATGCTGTGCTGCTGATGCTGACTAACGAAGTTGCTCCTCCGTCTGCCAACGCTATAGGTGTGAGCTGTATGCCCACTGCTGCTAACTGGTACCTCAGTCAATAAGTACCACTCGCTGCTGTTAAATGAAACCTCACTGAGTAGGTTTCGCTGGCTCTGCTGATGAGTGATGAAAACTCTCTGAGTGCGATATGTACCCAGTACAATTCAGTACGCTGCTGCTAGCCTTTACCACAAAGTCACTGCTAAGCTAATGGATGCTGTACTCTATAAAGTCACTGATAAAGTTCACTCCACTTGCCGTTAGTCCAGAAAAAACCGCACTATATACTGACACGCGAAGTCCAAAGCTCGAAGGACCAAAATGTTCGGGTCGCGACCTAAATGGTATTGACTATTGGGATGGCTACTAAAAACACTGAGTTTAACTTGCTGAAAACTATTTATTTTATAACGATTAAAAGGCTACGCTAAAATGATGGCTAATGACAATGAGGCGAATGCACCCGGTTGCTGTCCGAATATGCACTGTTGTCCGCGCGCGCTCAACGCGGCCTTATTGATTCGCTAGATCAGCAAAAGGGTGTTCGAATAACTTCGAACATATATATATTCCAAGAAAAAAAATATATATATATATATATATATATATATATACGTGTCTAATTTAGAACCTCCTCCTTTTTTTTTCGTCGGTTAAAATAAAAAGAGACCTGAAAGATAAGTGAGGGGACGTAAAATATGTCAAGGAACAGCAAACAACCGTTTAAGGAACCTATGATTCCGGTAGCTATACCAGAATTGCCTTGGAATAAAATTGGAACAGATATATTTGAGTATAGAGGATGCCTGTGTCCCAGCAGTGGGAACATTATAATAGGTTGAATATGCTATATGTTACATTATAAAAATACGTTTACAAATTGTTAAGTCTTACTTCGGGTACGAGGTGGCGAGTAAGATGACGATACATTTGGTGCCTGGCACATAATCATCATCATCGCTATCATCCCCCGAAAAATACTCATCATCAATATCAGACAAAATATTAGGTCTTTACCTATGAAATTGCCGTTCTGCAGTACTGGTCATTTCAAATCAAAATAATTTTTGTTTGGCTAAGAATTCTAATTATAAATTAATTTTATTTTAAAAACATGGATTTTCTTTTCCAAAAGTAGTCATTTGTTTATTGATTAGTGTTACATTTTAATCGCATTTCAATCTTTTTCGTCATCATGGATACGTTAAAAATTCGAGTAATTATGGAATATGAGTACCGTCGTGGCAGCAACGCGGCACAAGCGGCACGCAACATCAACGACGTTTACGGAGCTAACACTACAAACCAACGCTCCACTTGTTATTGGTTTGCTCGCTTCCGTTCTGGAAATTTCGACCTGAAAAATGAACCTCGCGGTCGTCGAAGACTTTGGTCGACAATGACGAATTAAAGGCGATTGTGGAAGCTGATGATACACAATCTACGGCTGAATTAGCAGCAGCTTTCGACGTTAGCGTCAAAACAATATTGGTCCATTTGTGTCAAATTGGCAAGGTAAAAAAGCTTGACAAATGGGTGCCCCACGAACTCAATGATCGCCAGCGCGAAGTACGCGTCGAGACGTGCCTTGCACTGCTCAACAGATACACAAATGAAGGAATTTTGAACCGCATTGTTACCTGCGATGAAAAATGGATTCTGTTTGATAACCGCAGGCGCTCAGCAAGTTGGTTGGATCCTGGTTCAGCACCTAAACAATGCCCTAAACGAAAACTTACCCCTAGAAAAGTGATGGTCACTGTTTGGTGGTCTAGCGCCGGTGTGATTCATCACAGCTTCTTACCAAACGGGGTGAGCATTACTTCAGATGTGTACTATGAAGAACTGAACACAATGATGGAGAAGCTGGCACATCTCCAACCAGCATTGGTCAATCGCTCGTCCGCAGCATTGGTCTCCGCTGCTCCTGCACGACAACGCGCGACCTCATACTGCACAGCAGACGGTCTCTAAGTTGCAAGAACTGGGGTTGGAAGCTCTCCGTCATCCGCCCTACTCACCAGACCTCGCGCCTACAGACTACTACTTTTCCAGAATTTGGATAACTTCTTGGCGGGAAAAAAATTCAATACCCGAGAGGCAGTACAAAATGCCTTTGAAGAATTTGTTGCCTCCCGTCCAGCTGATTTCTTTAAGAAGGGCATCAATAAACTGCCACTGCGTTGGCAAAGATGCATTGATTGCATGGGTGATTACTTCGATTAATACAAATAAAAAATGCATGAAAAAAATTCGTTTACAATTTTTTCATACAAAACGGCAATTTCATAGGTAAAGACCTATTATTATCTGCTTTTAGGGTACCTTCTACACACGTAAAGTTGGGATGTTTTTTTTTCTCATGGTGTGGGGAATTGTTGGATAGATCTTTCAAAAATATTGCGGGTTTGTGAAAACAATTTTTCGATTTAGGGATCTGTTTCTGTTTAGAGACAAGTGTCCCCCCCCCCTCCCCCTGCCAGCTATACGGTTAGTTTTAGATGGCTGAAAAAATTCACGGTAGTAGTATATAATAATATATAACGAAATTTAAAGAAAAACTATCACAGCTAGGTAGGCTACAAACCTCCATTAATAAATAAAAATAAAAAAGTTTTCGAGTTATGTTGGTCAACCAAGATGTACTGCTGCATCCAAACAGTTCTTTTTTTTAGGTAATACGGGCTGGTATAGGCAACTCCAAGTCAATGCGCGTATTTGGCGTACGTGTGGGAGTATGATGAGTATTTTTTTTTTTAATACGTATGTAGAATTGGGGACTACATCACTATTGAGCCCGCTGTTTGAGTCTGGCTCAATTTAGAGTATGTCTTAGCTATAGGTACTATCACTGTTACTAATAGACTATCGCAACCCTATGGTGCCTGTAGAATTGTTTTAGGTATGTACAAGTAACCCTTGTCTAGTGTAAGTCTGAGGAAAGTTGACTAACCCTCTGGAACCTTGAATAATAAACAAATTGATGCAACATGTCTGGATTACAATGACCCAAATACCCGTTACCCAAATACTAATTAGGTGAAACGTAATGTTTCTATTGTTAAATAAATACTTAGTTATGTAGAAGTTGGAATAGATTTATTTTATTTATTCATAACCGACATTTTCTGAATGTTGATACGGGTGGTCTTCTCTGGCTCGGCATGGCATAAAACTAAAACAATATGGACAAATATACTGCAGTGCCAGTGGCAAAGTAGTGCATCAACACCTTGGCGGGATAGTGGTTAGTTAAGATAGCTCTAAAGTAGATTATAAATAGACATAAAATCTGTTCATGATAATTTTGTTGGTGACAGTCCCATGATCCTAACGGGTGAAGAGGGACGCGGGTGAAAACAAATGACGCGTACCTGACCGTACAAGGTATTGCTACTTTAGAGCATTTAACCTATGCTACAGTAGTTTATCTTCATAGAAAACGACCGAAACGACGCGCTTCGAAATTTCAGTATTATTCCAGTACAATCTCAGTATTATTCGAGTGAGTGGCAGTTACGCACGGACGCGTATTTATCTACCGAGCGGCCGCGTAGGTAATTAATTCAAGGTCACTGCCCAGATAAACTACTGTAGCTTTATTATTCTGTAGTATTGCGATGACAAAGACGAGTCTGCAGTCGAGACGAGTCTATTATCTATGAAATATTTCGTAATTTACTTCAGCTGAACGACAGACATAAAAAACTTTTTACAAAAAAAAAAAAAAAAAAAAAACCGACTCCAAAAAAAAAAAAACACTACAAAGCTAAAAATAACTTTAATTTCGGAAGTCGGTGTCTTTGGTTTTTTAGTTTCGTTTTTTGCCACCGACTTCCGAATTTTTGTTTTTGTAGTGGTTTCTGGTGGCTTTTTTTTTTTGGTAGTGCTCTGTAAAATTAATTAGAGCATCATTCACATTCACATGTGGGTGTGGAAAAATACATATTAAATTATTGAAGCTAACTCAAAAGCCACTCATCAGAACTTGAAAATATTTATATGCGACCATCGCAGTAGTATAAACATTTCAAATAAAAACTTTACAAAAAGGCAAATATACGTCGCGCTAAGCCGTGTCAGAATTTTGGAAGGCGTAGTTTTATATTGACGGAGATAACGAGACTACGAAATCTGACTTCTGACAATCAAGGCCGCACATAACATACAACTCAAGTAGCGCAATTTGACAATTCCAATAAGCCCAAACACGGCTAGAATACATTGTTTTATTACTGAGTTCCAGTGCCTACCTTCCGGCTTCTTCATCAGATCGGTTCGATGATACCATTTTCATCAGAACTATTTATTTAAACATTCGTCATATTGGCTTAACTACCTTAATCGAGATATGTTATCGCCACCCGTGAAATACTTATTATCGTTGAGATATTCCCGTGGCCATCTGTGGTCTTCTTCATCAGTTCTACTTCACCAGACGCTACTTTCTGAATGAAAATGCTTGATTTGTTGATGAAAATACCAAAATCGCTATATGTATGCCTATAATTTTTGAGGAGTTCCCTCAATTCCTCATGGATCCCATCATCAGAACTGGATTTTGATAAAAATGGGACCAATCTGGAAGTATATCCTTTCTTTCAAATAAAAAAAAAGAATTTTCCAAATCGGTTTATAAATGACGGAGTTCTGAGGTAACAAACAAAAAAAAAAAGCATACAAACGAATTGATAACTTCCTTTTTTGAAGTTGGTTAAAAACTACTTATTTTAAATAGAGGCAGGCCAGGCGCACTCCGCATTTTAGGTATGAAGCTACAAGTACCCGACGGGCTCGACTTGTCGAGCTAATTCGATGTGGGCAGCCGCGCGCCGCGCCGGCAACCTGCAATATTTTTTTCATCTTTATTAATAAGTTTAATGTCTTCTAAGTGTGTTTGGAGACGCGCAACTGTATTTGAGAGCACGAGTTGCCGCCACAGAACATAAGTATAATTATGTTCTGTGGCCGCAATTCGTGCTTTGTATAGGTACTCAAGGTTGCCGCCTAGGACGACGGCGCGGCGCGGCATGCGCCTGCGCATGACGCTCCCGCCGCGCCGCAGTGGCCAGTGCCGCCCGCCCGCACTCTTGTAATCACCCACGCAGTATATCTGCCGTCATCCGCGTGAACCACGGGACTGTAACTTATTTCAGACTCAACCACTGGACTTATTTCAGATTTACCACCATTCTAGGTTTTCTTGATATGAAGCCGAATATACCTCAAGCACAAACAACCACAAACAGTGTATACCTACAAACAGTTGACAATATAATATTAATCTTTTAGCATGAACCAATAGTTCGATGTGGTCAGGTCAAAAGCTTGGATAACAATGATATTTTTCTCTGCGATTTTTCTTTTGTGAATATTGATTTAATTTGAGATAATTGAGAAAAGTAGACTAAAAATAAAAACTAAGAACTAAGATAGATACACCTTCTGAAACCTTAAATAATAAGCTAACTGCGGCAAAACATCTCTGGATTTACAATTCAATGGCCGTGACAATGACCTATAAATACTAATGAACTAATTACTATGCGGGTTTCTGTTGTTAAATAAGTAGAGTTTAAATTTGAATAATTATTTTATTTCAAAATGTTCGGTGGGTAATCTTATAAAGTAGTAAGTAGTAATGTCACAAATATTCAATCTAAAACTACAATAACTCGTACCTACTTAGTTTGAACTTTCTTCCTCACGGTTCAAACCAAAATGCATTAGGAAACATTTCATCCTAAGGATGACACGAAACTTCTATGATGAAAGGAATGCGTTGCGGTCTTATGCGCAGCACTAGTATTTCTTTGCGATACATTAATGTTAAGAACGTTGTTCGAGTGTTAATCGAACACTCAGCGAAAATGCATAATTGCATCGAATGCAAGTATGCACATTCGCTCGTTCACCTAAATGTGGGCCAGTTTGCGTTCAGATCTCATTAGAGACACCACGTACTCAAAACCATTACCATTTTACCATATATTTTACCAATTATTAGTTATATAATAACCATAATTTACCATTTCTTGTGAGTGTTATATATTCAATACTATACAATTTCCCTTATAAATAATCCAAGACTTTAACTTTTACCATAATAATACCATATCCTATCAATACGAGAAAGGTGTGTTAGATCGCCATAGCGCCAAGCACTACTTTATACATGGTCCTTCGAGCATTTAATTACCAGTGACTGCCAAGTGACACACTGCCATACGAACCAGAATATCGCTGCAATTTGGAGAACCTTGGATTGCAGAGACGGTCGGTTGGAGCATATAAGGTCAGATCGAACCATTTAGTAAAAAAGCAGAATATTAATTTCAAAGCGTTCATGAGAACCGTTAGTAATATACAAGTAGAGAAGTTTGAGAATCAATGGCAATTCGAGAACGCTCTAAAATCTCTGGATAGCCGATGGGGTGAGATTGACAAACTTCATTGGGAAATTAAAGGTGAGGGAGGTGAGAGATGGAGACGACGATATTACGTATCAAACGGAATTCTGCAAGCACGAGGACAGAACGCACATAGTGTGTGTGTACACAGGGCGTTTGTCAAATCACTATGCCCCCGTACAGTGAGTCAACAAACGACATCAACAAAAAGATGTGGGCAGTGAAGCACCGTGAAAATTTAGCTCCAAAGATGGACATCCCCGTGTTCAATGCGACTTACAACCAGTGGATTCCGTTCAAAGACTTGTTTAGAGAAGCGATCGATAAAAACCCGTCGATGTCTAATGCGCAAAAAATTAAGTTTTTGAAGAATAAGGTGACTGGAGAAGCAGAGCATCTAATTCATCATTTACAGATTAGCTCTAACAATTATCAGGTTTATTGGGAGATTTTAAACCACAGGTATAGTAACAAGAAAATGATTTACCGCCCCCATATTAATACTCTACTTGGACTTCCCAACATACAACAGCAATCGCTAGCCACAATTAAGAGGCTGCATGACGTAACCAAGGAGACGTTACACGCTATTCAGAATTTAGGAGTAGATATAACAACTTGGGATCCACTTTTAGTACACCTACTAGCGCAAAAGCTTGATAACGATACCTTCACCGAATACATAGAATCGGTCAAAAATCTCAGAGAGCTACCCGAAATGCAGGAGTTCCTGGAATTCTTTAAGACGAAATTTACAGCGCTAGAAGCGTCTCGTCGCAAGCGAGAACCAGGTAGCCAAAAACCGCGCCACATCAACCATTGAAAAACAGCAACTACAGCCAAAACCAGAAGAAAAGTTTTAACCGAAATAACCATCAATCAGGCAACAAAGATAATTCTAAGTCTAATATGAATGCATTACATGTGTCGCGGTCGACCTGTGCATTGTGCAATTCTGAACACGGATTAGAATTTTGACAAATGACACGAGCAAAAATAAAATAAAATTAAGTAACTAAATTACTGCCAAAACTGTCTATGCAGTCGTAACAATTAACCATGTCAGTCAAAGAAACGATGTCGTAAATGTTTTACTGAGTTTTCCATCTTACGGCTTTGACGACGTCAAACCATTTCCAAGCAACCAGACGCTTTTTTTTTACCCTGTTAGTACCCTACAAGTACAATTGATCAGGGATAAATGGACATTACTTACGACATGGGACCCTATTAGACAGGCATAACCACATAAGAAAATAGCAAATTATCAAGAACAATTATGTGCAACCATTAAACCACAAAGCCAATGTAATACGATCGTGCAGCAAGCCAGGATTACCGGCACGATTACCAGGAACTCGAATGTTACTCGTACAATGAACTTTTGCTAACACAGCATTTTGATGTCCATGCTAGACGGCGACGCGAAACAGGCAAAATGGATCGGCACCGACGAGGCCTAATCAACGGTGTCGGGTATCTAGCGAATTACTTATTCGGAGTGTTGGACTCATGTTTGGCAGACCAATATGAAAAGGACATTGAAAGCATAAATCGCAATGAGAAACACTTTCTAATTTATGGAAAAATCAAACTTCCATAATTGGAGCAGAGTTCAACCTTATGAAGAGAGTGGAGATCACTGTAAACAAACAGCACATGTTAATAAACAAGAAGCTCATGGATTTGCAAGAAAACGCGAGCACTCTGCAACGATAAATAAAAAAAAATTCATACGTCAATGACTTCACATTGTCAACGATGTCTAGAAACAGCTTGCTGCAAGGAATTAAGACGACTTCAAGACACGTTGCTCGATGCATTAACAGACATCTACCACGGTCAAATTAGCATACATTTACTGCCACCAACGCAACTTAAACGTGAGCTTCCAAACCATATTATGGCTAGATGCCAAAGTGAATTCACACTATCAATCACTAATTTAGACACTGAGCTTCAGTATCTTTACAAACTACTGAAAGTCAAAGCCAGAGCGACAAAATTTGTTATTAAAAATCAATTCAAATCAAAATTGTATTAAATCGGACAACAAACGATCCATAGTGTTAGTAATATTTGAAGTTACTTTTCCACTAGTATCCACAGAAAGTTTCAAACTGTACGAGATAATACCTGTGCCGCATCAAACAGACACCATTATGACCAAAATAATACCAATCTCCGAATATGTGGCAGTCAGCCTAAAGAAAGATTCCTTCTTCAGCATGTCTACACTGTCTACACAGGAACTAACGGTATGCCTACACCATGGACCCACTTACATGTGTCAGCTGCTAAAACCAATTACAGACCTGCAAAATGACGAAAGTTTTTGCGACAAGAACTCGGCAATCAATAAATGTAAAGTAGAAAAAACCAATTCCAGCAACGTATGGCTTGAATTATATTTAACTTCTCAGCACTTTTACATTTGTTGTGAGACCTATACAATAAAAATAATATGCGGCGATCATGTAACAGTTCTTCAGCAAAGCCAAGCCGGGGTTAGGCATAGGTCAAGAATGCGTCATCAAAGAAAAAGACTTCTCATTCTCTCATCAGTCCAACCAAGTGAACATTTCACCAACGATTTACATGCCTGAATTCGATCAGAAATTAACATCAAAATCCCTGACGAAACGCAGACTGATGTCGGAAACTAAACCATAACGATGACTAGTCTGGGGGAAGCGATTAAAAAAATTAAAGAAAAGCAATTCAGAAAAAGACGATATATCACTCCATAATATGGACCAATACATCATTTGCTACGTGTTGATGTCGATCCCTCTATGCGTGGCAGAAGTCAGGATGTGGCAGTTTAGGTGACGTCACCCTGTGATGGAGGCTGGGCACCGTGCCGAGGGATCCCGCCGGCAACAGACCGCGGTGATCCCGCCACCTCTGAGAACTCGACGCCGCAGCGAGAGTCGCTGTCAACAGGAGTTAGAGCGGCTCTGCTGACACCAAAACCAACCAGAAGAGACGGATCATATTATAGTGAAGTGCTCAGTGCCAAGGATTTAAAGGGCAAAAGTGAAATCGGTTTTCGTTTACACAATTATGCCAAACGCTAGGCTAGCGCGAAATATGTGCGATCAAACGGTACAAAAATACAAACACAGGCAATCAAAATATTGCTTTTACTGTGGAAGACATAGTATAACTTTGAATCGTCGTTAGTGTTTTTAATAATTGTAATTATTTAAGTAGAACTTTGGGGCTTTGATTTTTTGCTTATATCAATGTTTTATATTTACCAGTTAAGATTACTAGAAACGAATGTGTTTAGGTTATATTATGTTTTGTACACACCATTTTCTGGTGTTTGTGGTACAATGATTTTTTCATTACTACATGTTACACCAACGATACACTTCTTTCTGGAATATTCTATTTTTACTTGGAAAATTGTTTTTGTGAAATGTACTTTTAGCTACATCCCGCATTTTTTCTCGCTCTCGGGAATATGTTCGACCCAAAAACCAAGAAACCAACCAACCCTTTAACTTTTACCATATAATACCATATCCTATCAATTCGAGAAAGTTATGTTAGGTCACCATAGCGCCGAGCACTACTTTATAAAAACATCATTTTCATGGAACAATGGCAATCCTTCAGGTTTGAGTATAGCATCTGGCGCCTTGAGCATGGTGTTGTAGGTAGGGTTGAGTGGGTGCAGCGGTCCCCACGCGGTCACCGCCGCACGCACCTCCTCGGTACCCAGCTTGTAGTGACTACCATCACCTGTCCTTATTATCCTGTTCGCTACCTGTAAATTGTACAAAAATGCTTTAATATTAAGTAGTTGCCCCTTCAATTTGTCCCATCGTGTGAATGTGAATTTTATAGGTCTTACTACTTCTGGTGACGCAGTTTTCAAGTCATATGCTAATCCGATCCTCTCGAAGAATTGAATTAAAGTTGCTGAATGATTGATCAGGCCACTCAGTTCGGCAGCCTTGTAGTCCCAGGGGAATGCATGGTGGTAGTTGTGCCAGCCCTCACCAAGTGTCATAAAAGATACGAACCACGACTCCACTGGATGCAGGTTTCTGTAAAAATAAGTAAATAGATTCATGACTATTGTAAACGGCTGTATAGGTATAGCTACTGATAAAGTTATAAATCACTACTTACTGATCGTAAGGTCTAGTCCCATAAAGATGTGCTGCACTATTCACAAGCCACGTCGCGTTCAGTGAAAAAACATATCGGAAGAAGTAGCAAAAAAGCAATGAGTTCCACCAATGCTCTCCGAAGAAATGTACTGGTATCCACATTGGGATAAATATTGCAAGTAAGAGATATAAAGGATAGAAATATCTGAAAAAAATATAATCATCAGTACGAAATAAAACAGCAGGAATTTGAAGAGACGGTTAAACTAATCAGAATTTCGAAAGCAGAATATATAGGAATACGAGTATATATATGATATTAAAGGTGGATATTTACTTCTTTTGGAACATGACCATCCAATCCGCCTGTATATCACTCATGTCAATCTTCTTGCCGAGTTCGATGACGTAGGGGTGCTTCTTATGCATGAGCCAACCCATGTGACAGAAGAAGAAGCCACGCTTACAGTTGTGAGGGTCGCCATCAGTATCCGAGTAGCGATGATGCAGCCGGTGGTCACGGCACCAAGTGAACATACAGTTCTGTAAAATTACAAGATTTTTTGTGAGGTAAAGGCCCAACTTTTAGCAGTCATTCAGCCAACTGCGCCTATTGGGATAGACATGTTTGACTCCATAACTACAATTTATTTGGGAAAGTAACTAAAAATAAAGAGCAACGTAAGCTGAATTACCTGTCCAGCTAGAGTCTGCCAAGTTAGTAGAATAGCTCTACAGAGTGGTGTAGCTTTGAATGTTCTATGAGTGTAGTATCTGTGGGCCCCAGTAGTTATGCCTTCTGCCCCCATGTAAACTACAAATAAAACTGAAAAGATTATGGGTTTAGCGTTTAGCAATTGGATGGGTAGATTAAAGAAAATAGTTATTTGTGCAACAAGAGAGCAAAGTTGTTTTTTGCTGGGAGTGTTGACCTTGAATAAATAAATAAATAAATATAAATATGTTTGGACATATCACACAACGCCATCTAGCCCCAAGCTAAGCAACCTAATGCTTGTGTTATGGTAACGAGATGGCTGATAAACTACTTATATACATTTTTTTTTTTTTGTAAATACATACATATTATAGATAGAAAAACACCCAGACTCGGAACAAATACTTGTAGGTCGTACAAATATTTGTTCCGTGCGGGAATCGAACCCGCGACATGCTGCGCAGCAGTCAATCGCTCAACCACTGCGCCAACCGTGTCGTCCCGAGTAAGTGAAGGATTCAAAGACACGAGATGCAAACGATTTTGGTCTTGTATAACACATACAACTTTTAAATATTTATTGTTTTCTATGATACTAATATTTTTTTCATAAACAATGTATAATTTAATTAACAGTGTTTGATTTAGGTGCCCAATAAATCTGATGTGAGGCAAAACTAGTATATGTGGTAATACATTTCTTAGAGTAGAACTACTTGGAAGTAAAAGTTTCACTAGTTCTACTATTTGGGAATAAATCGAAACCGTAGAACTGTGGAATGGAACAAGTGGAACAACTGGGTATAAAGACTTCCATTAGTTCTACTATTTTGTAACACCTAATATCGTAGCCCTGTTGGAAAAAAAAAAATCCCATTAGTTCTACAATAGAACTGTTTAGAATAACAAGTAGGAATGGGAATAAACGTTATTTACTTTACACATCCGTGTTTTACAATTAATTCTTAAAATCTATCAGTAGTACCTAAGTTGTGTCACAATAAAAAAAGTCGAGAGGTGTCGTGGGACACCGGTTGGTACAAAGTACCTTTCGCTGTATATTGTACTAGCTTCTGCCCACGACTTCGTCTGCGTGAAATTATATCTTACCAGCTTTTGCCCGCAGCTACGCCCTCGTGAATGTCAGTAAATATCCCACGAGAACGTGCTACCGATAAATCTTTCTTTATTTCTTGTTTACATTATAAAGGAAACCTCTGTGCAAAATTTCAGTTTTCTAGGTCCAAGGGTTAGGCTGGGCGTTGATAAGTCATTTAATCAGTCAGTCAGTCAGGACTTCTCTTTTTATTTATATAGATAGATGACACTCGGCAATACTGTAGCTTCCTACTTGTGAAAGAAGTTTCGGAATCGGATCAGTAGTTCCGAAGATTACCCCTACATACAAACTTGAAAACGTTAGTTTTTGATCCTTATAAGTAACAGGATCGATTAATATAAAAAATTGTTTTCGTGAAAATTGCCCATTTCCTTGCCGATTGTAATTTTTTTCTTCTAATTCAAAATTTTCTTAAATTAAATTATGAATGTAAAAGGTTTTGCTAAATATTATATTGGAAACTGTCTAAAATAGGTACGTTTACCTTCTTAAATGTTTGACAATATTTTGACATTGACATGAGATTGCAATTTTGAACCATTTCAAACATGTTTTTATGAATGAAAATTACAAAATTCGGAAAAAGTTAAAATACCAGTGCCTTATTTTTACCTCTAAATTTCATTTTACATAAATATGTAATTTATTCAGAACTTAAAACGTTGTCAATCGGGTATTTTGAGCGCAAGCGAAGTGATACGGGCACCTCGTCTGATAGCCGAAGCGGTACTGACAAGTACTGAATCGGGGACCTATTCGGGGGCCGGGCGGCAGGGCGGTTCGAGGTGTGAATGGTTATAAAGCTTAATTTTTCTGATCTCATCTTTTTACAGTAAATAAAACGGTTCAAAAATAAAAACGAACCTATGGTACCTGCATTATACATAGTTCTATTATCCTGCAAAGTTTCATGACCTAATTTGAAAATTTTCATTGATTATTCTCCATTTATTGTACGGTTTAGAGGTAACTTTGAGATTTTTTTGTATCGAGAAAATTGTATAGAATCGTGAATTCGCAACGTATGATACCTAGCAGTAGTCCTCATCTTTACTGTATATTAATTACAAAGTGAATACTGCAGAACTGTTGAAACTACAGCCATTCATAATAAGATAATTTTTGCAATCTGAGGTAATGCAGGCCCGTAACTCTTAAAATGTCGATTGCACACCATGTGTACAGATAACAATAGAATTTCAATTGTGTCTGCTAATTAGCGCGCGACGGGTTAATAAAAAATAAAAATCCAAAAACCAAAATCAGTCCACTAGTTTCCGAGCTTATCAAGAACATACCAAATACCTTATCCAAACGATGATTTGTGTATACAATTTATAGGTACATATAAAAGAGACAGAGATTTGTAAACAATAATTTTAAGTTAGACTAGGCCCTAACTAGGTACTAAGCCGAAAGCTTCACAAATGGGTAGTGTGCACGTAATATACACACATCAACACCGTCTAGGGATATTACGGATTTTCTCAATTAACTCAAAATTTGTTATAAATAACATGCAATATGTATAAAACCCACTTATTAGACTAAACTTCAGAATAAAACAATGTTTTTTGTGTAAGTAAAATTTTATTTAATTAAAAACGAAAGGTTAAAAGAAAAAATAATGCTAACTAACGATGAATATGTTTTTCAAAAAAAAGTGAAAAATGAAGCGAAACTATTCCGTTTTTTACAATTATTCGAATAATCAGTAGTCAGTAAAACCACCCATGCTAATTACAACAGTCCTGCAACGGTTTTTCATGCTTTGAATCAAGTTATCAAAGGCTTGCGGGATATTAATAATAATAATTATGCAGAAAGTGCCACAGCAAGCCGGAAACTATACAACACATCACACGAGCTTGTAGCATACTCACCCAAAATGATTACACTCATAGACACAATCAACTTGTTAATATTATACACCAAAAACTCGCAACAAAACACAATCTCATGCTGATGATCCTTTCACACCATACTACAAATGCTCACCTAGGGCTGTATTAGAAAACCAATCTTAAAAATTATATTATGACCGTACTATAATTACAGATCATACAATATAATAGGTTGGGGAAAAAGTTTCTTCGCATTTTTTAAGAAAATTCAAACCATTTTTTAATATACATTATTTACATTTATCTAAAGTATGTAGGTACCATTTTGTTCGATAACTTTTTGCCATCTTGTAGGTATGGACATGATCCCATTGCTATAGAAATTTTGGGACTTCTAATCAAAATACTGCGACAAGTGGTTTTGGCAGTCCTCGCGTGATGTTAACCTGACACTGCTTAAAGAATTCTGAAGAGGCCGAAACAGGTGGAAATCTGAAGGTGCAAGGTCAGGACTATACGGCGGATGCATTAACACCTCCCAGCCAAACTCTCTTAATTTTTGCTGAGTGGCTACAGATGTGTGAGATCTAGCGTAATCATGATGAAAAACCACACCCCTTCTATTGATTAATTCCGGCCGCTTTCTCTCAACTTCTTGCTTTAATCTCATCAGTTGTTCGCAGTAGAGTTCAGAATCGATGGTCCTGCCTGGTGGTAACAGCTCATAATGAATAATGCCCTTCCAATCCCACCACACACACACAGCATCACCTTGTTGCGAGTTAACCCGGGTTACGCCACAGTCTGTGAAGCCTGACCGGCCTTTGACCACGACCTTTTTCGCACGTTCTTGTCGTACGTGATCCACTTTTTATCACCAGTTATCAGCTTCTTCAAAAATGGTTCGGTTTCATTACGTCGTAATAAAGAATCACAAATGAGTACACGGTTCATTAGGTTTCTTTTAGTGAGCTCGTGAGGTACCCAAATATCGAGCTTTTTTGTGTACCCAGTTTTTTTCAAATGCGCCAAAACTGTTTTGTGGTCAATTCCCAGTTCTTCAGCTACGTCGTAACTACTGATATGCCGATCTTGCTCCACTTTTTCAAAAATGGCATCCATTTTATCCGTAATAGGGCGACCAGAGCGACGTGCATCTTTGACATCAAAATTTCCGGATTGAAAACGCTTAAACCAAATTTGTGCTACTCTCACAGACACTGCACTGGGTCCATAAACATCACAAATTTTTTTCGCGGCTTGCGTTGCATTTTTACCTTTTTTGTAGTAAAATTTTAAAATGTATCGAATTTCTTCGTAAGATTCACTCATCTTGACAGTACGAAAAACAAATGAAAATCACACATTTTCCTAATTTGAATTTGGAATTAAGTTCTTTAAAATGTAAGCTTTCAATGGTACCAAAACCAGCCAGATACAAATAGTATAGCCAAAGAGATTTTATTTTAAGTTCATACATACTATAATGCGAAAAGACTTTTTCCCCAACCTAATATGTATAACAGACCCGATATAACACTTATTGATAAAGAAAACAAACACACATACATAATAGATATAGCAGTCCCAAACACTAATAATATACAGAAAACTATCTCGAAAAAATTAGAAAATATACAGAACTACAAGAAGAAATCACCAGAGTCTGGAAAATGAACACAGTAACCATAGTCCCAATAGTGGTATCGACGACTGGTATTATCTCGAAACAGTTATTTAACAGTTTAAATGCAATCAATCTTTCCAAATATCCCAACCACCCAATATACCTCACACTTCAGAAAGCAGCTATATTAAACACATGTCGTATAGTCCGGAAATCCCTACAATTAGATTTAGACAATAATTTCAATGCAGTATAAAGTACCTAATCCATCTGCTCATACCTAAAATCTCACCATGGTTAACACCGGTGAGATTTAAAAAATACCAGGTTCTATCAACCTGAGAAAATAAATTTAAAAAACACAATATTAATATTGTCGTAACGGCCAACTGCCTGATGGCCGAAAACCTCGACCAACATCTCTCGAGGCTATCGTTTGGCGGTTGGATCAAGGGCTTGATTCAGAAGGCTCCTTGATACGACTCGCATTGTGAGAAGGTTCCTGTCTCTGTAACCACCGGTAGCTTGGACCCTGCTCCGGACACCGGCGGACCTCTATTTTTTATATTTTATTTTTTTTTTTTATATCCTTTTTTTTTAAGAAATATTTAAAAATGTAAATAGATAAGAAAGAAAATTAATAAACGACATAATATATCATTTATTTCGGGTAACAATGACCCATAACATAAATACCTTACAGACTATCATACATATTTATAATAGCCACAAAAATATTAATAAAACTATTGTATACGAAGTGACGAGACCCAGTGATATTGCGCGAGTGCGCCAATGCGCCAGTGTTATTGTGTGATTGGGCGAGTGATATTGTCCCAGGTCCTGTTAAGATAGCAAAAAAGTTGCTCTTCAGTCACAATGTTTGCAGGAAAATTCTTTAAAGCCCTTCTTTGGAGCATGTCCTACGCGTGTGTTAGATAAATGTAATTATTATGTGTCTAATATTTAGAAATAATACTTGAGATTGCCTTGATTCCGGAAGTTAGTTCGGTTGTGATTACAATCATCGAATCATTGTAAAACAACCTTTAGATTTTTAGAATAACTGTTCGTTGGATATTGACATCTGTCACATTTACGAAGCTTGAGACCAATGTAGAAGTATCTAATTTGATTAGTTATTGTGTTTACGAAATATACCACTCTTAACTTGTCAAATTCGTACAGATTTTACTACTATAAATAATTAAATAATATTTGATAGTAACTGTAGTATATCTTAGAATTTATATTGCTATTTTAATATAACAGGTTGTTTGAAACAATTGATACAATACTGTCAGTTGATGTTTGATAGGAAGGGATAAATGGAAGGGGTAGTAGGATATAAAAAGGATTGTAATGACATTCTCGAGGGAGTTGCTCAGTGGATGTTCAAGTGGCTAGTGCTAGTGCTGTTATGATGTGAAATATATCTACCAGGTGTCATGTAAGTTACGTAATTTCATATTATACCTTAAATATTGTTATTATGTTGCTATTATTCCGAGTGATAGAATTAACTGTTTGAGATAACTATAAATTGTGGAAATATAAGAAATGTGTTGATAGAATACTATAATACTGTTTCCATGGAGTTTCTTGTCCTTCTTCTCCATGAAGACCTAGTTTTGCGAACGGACAATAGTTTTCTCATTAAAGATGAATAATTATTGACAAGCCTAATTGAAATAATAAATATCTAGTCTTGTCTTTCTGTGCTTTTCTTTATGAAATCCTTCCCATACACACCATATTCATAATACTTTCAAGTACAATAAATAACCAATAACCATTCTGACATTTAAGGTTTGCTATTTGCGTAGTAGCTATATATACGCTTAGTAATTATATTATATCAAATCTAACATCAGAAGTGGGATAGTGCTCAGTCTCACATAACATATTTCTAATGAATTTTATTTTGCTATTTTCATGATCAACGTTGGAGCAATCGTGTTCTGCTGGAAACTATTGGTAACGGCGGGTCGTTGACTCAACCCTCATCATAACGATGAAAACGTGCTGAGAATTGTATGGTCGAAAAAAGAAAAATGCAAGTGTTCACGGAAAGTTAATTTAAAATTGTTAATATTATTGCTCTGTTGATCACAAATTAATTTAAAAAATGGCTTTGGAGGAAACTTTACAAAATTTAAGTTGGTAATGTCGTAAAGTAAATGAAACATAATTGTATTTTTATATTATGAAAGAAATAGCGAATATCACATAACTTGCTGATAAACAAATATGACATTTTTCACTTTCAAAATGCTAGTATTGTTATAGTTTTGTCGGAACTGATCTGAGTTTCTTGATAATTTTGATTTGGCTTATTATTACCTTTTACTAAAAAGTAAGGTACCAACAGAGTGACCATATTAAATATTTGCAATTATTTAATAGAAAATGTAATAAGGATGATCAATACAATTTGCAATGATATTGTCAGGTTGACCGAGCGGTATATTGTTTTGATCACTTATTTAATTAATACAAAAAGAGCTTGTCTTGACTGTTGTCTGGCATTCACTGACTGCGGGTGATTGAGCTTCACCGACGGCGGGTGTTTGGCCACATACAGTAAGATGTGATTAAGTTTCACACTATTGTTTTTGTATAATGATAATTATCTTGTACTTCGAGATCGAAATACATGTTAGTATGGCCGTATTAGATAATTGTAATTAGCTGACTATGACTATGACTGTGAGTGTTTCCGCTGGTCGGTCATTTGCTTGGTGCAAGTCTATCCCACTAGCAGCGGGTGGAGGGGACTTGACACGTCTAGGCAATTGGCAACACAAAACAAAAATGACGATGACAAAACCAAAGTAAATTACAATTGTAGAAAAACGGTATCTAATGTACTTCGAGAGCGAAGTACTTGTCAGTATGGCCGTGTTAGATAAATGTAATTATTATGTGTCTAATATTTAGAAATAATACTTGAGATTGCCTTGATTCCGGAAGTTAGTTCGGTTGTGATTACAATCATCGAATCATTGTAAAACAACCTTTAGATTTTTAGAATAACTGTTCGTTGGATATTGACATCTGTCACATTTACGAAGCTTGAGACCAATGTAGAAGTATCTAATTTGATTAGTTATTGTGTTTACGAAATATACCACTCTTAACTTGTCAAATTCGTACAGATTTTACTACTATAAATAATTAAATAATATTTGATAGTAACTGTAGTATATCTTAGAATTTATATTGCTATTTTAATATAACAGGTTGTTTGAAACAATTGATACAATACTGTCAGTTGATGTTTGATAGGAAGGGATAAATGGAAGGGGTAGTAGGATATAAAAAGGATTGTAATGACATTCTCGAGGGAGTTGCTCAGTGGATGTTCAAGTGGCTAGTGCTAGTGCTGTTATGATGTGAAATATATCTACCAGGTGTCATGTAAGTTACGTAATTTCATATTATACCTTAAATATTGTTATTATGTTGCTATTATTCCGAGTGATAGAATTAACTGTTTGAGATAACTATAAATTGTGGAAATATAAGAAATGTGTTGATAGAATACTATAATACTGTTTCCATGGAGTTTCTTGTCCTTCTTCTCCATGAAGACCTAGTTTTGCGAACGGACAATAGTTTTCTCATTAAAGATGAATAATTATTGACAAGCCTAATTGAAATAATAAATATCTAGTCTTGTCTTTCTGTGCTTTTCTTTATGAAATCCTTCCCATACACACCATATTCATAATACTTTCAAGTACAATAAATAACCAATAACCATTCTGACATTTAAGGTTTGCTATTTGCGTAGTAGCTATATATACGCTTAGTAATTATATTATATCAAATCTAACACGTGCTTTATGAGGTTTAGGTCTGGTGATTGCGCGGGCCAGTCTAAGACCGATACGCCGTGCTCCTGCATCCAGCTGGACACCACTCGCGCTGTGTGCGGACGGGCGTTGTCGTGCGTGCAATTTTTGACCAATTTGCAGTCGATGGGGTAGACTTTGGTACTAGCACCTGGTTACGGTATTTTTCAGTGGTCATGGTGTTTCTGATCCAAACGAGGTCTGTTTTTCCACCAACACGAATTCCCGCCCCAACCATAATTGTTCCACTATGGTATGGATGGACTTCCTGAGGGTGTTGCAGAAGGCTCTCACGACCAGGAAATGGCCATACGCTTACTCTTTGCGAATAGAGACGGAAACCGAATCGGGACTCATCGGTAAACAGCACTGCAGACTACTGTAATCTTCGTCCCCGATTTCCTCAGCGTAGTGCTGGAGTAGGAAGCGGTCTACAAGCATGAAGGCTAGCTTCATGCAGTGAGAAGGGTTATTCGTCTACCGAAAAGTGGTGGCTTCCTTCCGTTGATACCGATACTGGGGGGTCCACCACCCCTCAACCGAGTCGTGCTCTCTTTAACTATGAGCTTGTAAAATATGCTAAGCAGCTAAACATTCCTCATTTCCGGGGTGTAGTCAAGCGAGATGCTTTAAAGAAGCAAAAATCACAAACGTGGAGGTATGAAACGAGGATCGTAAATTTATACGATTCACATCGGGGGGTACACTGGGTAGCATATGCGAAGAAAGATCAAAATTGCGAGTACTTTGATAGAAGTTATGACACAATATATTTGTGGTCATTTTCTGTTATAAGTTTGTAATGATAAGTATAAAATGAAATAAAAAAAGTACGAGTATATATACAACGAGTCGTTTTGCATCCTCGTCAAAAACGAAATTTGACGAGGATGCAAAACGACACGTTGTATATATGCTATACCAAAAACTATATATTTAATTTCACATCCTTTTGTTAGTTAGATTGTTATATTACTTTATCACTTAATGGTACGGATCCCTTATTGAGCGTGGATTTATTACCGCCTATAGAACTGGGTGATGGTGATTACGAGTGTGCTTTGATTTATTAACCGACTTCAAAAAGGAGGAGGTTCTCAATTCGTCGGAACCTTTTGTATGTATGTTCCCCGATTACTCAAAGATGGCTGGACCGATTTGGATTTTTTTTTGTTTTGTTCGAGAGTGTATACATCACAGTTGGTCCCATATAAAATTGATTAACTTTGCTTCGGTAGTTTTTGAGTTAGCTTCAATAATACGTATTTTTTCCCCACTTTTATATGGATGATGTTCTAGTTTGTTTTGCAGGTGGTGGTATTTGAATTTGTGTGGGGTAGGTACACAACTAAAAAGTGAAAAATAACTTTAATTTCGGAAGTCGGTGGCAAAAAACGAAAATACATTTAACTAGACACCGACTTCCGAAATTAAGCTCAACCAGGTTTCAGACTAGCGAAAGTAGACTCGTCGTTCATGGGATACTGTTTAAAATGTTACAATAAAATACCTCCACACATACTTCAACTCAATGAGACTAAATTCAAAACTTGTATAAAACGCACACTATGCAGGCAGGCATATTATAAGTTTGGGGATTACATGACTGATAAAAATGCTTGGCTCAATGCTGGTCCTGCTCCACAACCACAACTAATTAATTAACATTTGAAGATACTGTTGGAGCTGCTGAAGATTGTAAGACTATCATTGCATTGTATAGACTCAATCTCCTTTGTATTATAATAATTGCATAGCACATGTGTGAGTACTATGTACATACTCTAAAGCTACCATTTACTGGGTACGTCTTTGTTTGACTTGAATGTGCCCTGGCGGCTGAGAGTATGTGACGCTCACTCTAATGTCTCGCTGATGGTGGCGCGTGTTGGATCATTTAGCTAATCCATGCGTCAGGTTCGTGAACAAGCGCTGTCAGTGAAGGCTGGGCATACCTTAGCGGCCACGGCTTATTTTAATTTAATTTAAATATTTGAATTGTTTTTTTTTTTTAAGGACGCTTTTAACGTTCTGCATCGTTCTCACATGTAAAATTTCAACATGAATGATGTAACCATTATTTTGTAACTATATCTTGATTTAAAAGAGTGTCCGTGGAGTTTCTTGCCCGTTCTTCTCCATAGGTACCTACTATGCTTTGGAATGGGCGCCTAGCTTCATCTTTCTGACTGACCGACCCCTTGACAATTCAAAAGTGCCTGTAATTGGTTTAATTGAAATAAATGCTTTGAGTTTGAGTTTGAAAGTTATTTTTCACTTTGTAGTGTTGTTTTTGGAAGTCGGTTGTATTTTTTTGTAAAAAAGTTTTTTTTAAATCATTCAATTCTATTCCTAACCACTGCCGCAGCCCGCTCCCCACGCGACGTCATTAAGATTGTCCTTGAGAAATATGAGACTTTGTCGGCGCGCGACGGGGCGCGTAGCCTTATTGCACGGCTTGTACACAAGAAATTTGTATCAATGGACATTCAACGAATGACTGTTTCCGAAAGTGGATATACTAGGCTAGATTACGAATTTTGATTTAGAACAATAAATAGATGACTTAGTTTTTTTTCAATAAAAGAAAAAACAGTTTGTTTATATTACCGCCAATAAAAAACAATTAAAATATTATTTCAAAATCTAAAGCGATAACCCTATTTGTTTTTTGCCTAAAATATTGCCTATGTGTGAAATAATCAAATGACATCATAATATTTACCTTTGTTCTTCCAAAGTTTGAAATACGAACAATAATCTCGTAAACAAACGCCCCCCGCGAGCGCCTCTCGTTCCGCAAACTGATTTTCAATAACAGACAACTTTGTTCGTAATGCCGATACAACCTCACGGCTTTTGGCAAAAATATACCGTACCTAAACACCTTTCCAAAGAACCTAGAACACAAAGGGTGAGTCTGCACACAAAATTACAAAAAATAAAAAAGTAACCCGCGCGCTGTCATTGTTCGTTCAGGCTCACTTTCGTGCACTCGGACAATCCTGGGTTTTCGTTCGGGCTCACTTTCATGCAATGGTCGCGTGAGTGGATGTGGATAGAAGCAACGACCTATTTTTCCTTATGGAGATAAAACTATTACGATTCCTGAAGGCTCCTATGAGCTGGATAACATTATTCGCCACCTAGAACAAGAGATCAGCAGTACAGCAGGTGACGACCCTCATAAAACAATTGATATACTAGCTAATACGAATACTATGAAATGTACATTTTAATCTTCATATTATGATATAGACTTTAAGAAAGAGAACAGCATCGGAAGTATCTCTTTATCTTTTCTGTGGAAAAAAATAAAGATAAACATTCTAATCAGAATGTTTATCAGAATGCAATATTGTTCGAGGCTTATTCATACATAATAAATCAGCCCAATGCTACATGAGTTTTCACCGTCTGTAACTCCTGGATACCAAATTATAGAGTGTCCTCCAAATCTCATCTATTTACCGATACAGACGAATAGTATTCAAAATTTACAAGTGCGCATTGTCAACGAACAAGCCCATCTTCTGAACTTCAGAAACGAGGTTCATAATCATTATCTTTGTACTTCTGGACACGGCGCGCATTGTTACGAGGTTCCTCTCTCTGGACCGCCGCGTCGGTAGCTTGGACAGGGTCTATTCGCAATACGGGTGGGCTACTATTTTTTATATTCTAATATTTAAAAATGTAATATGAAGTAATAATCATAATCGTATAGTTTACTTGTGAAACATAGGTATACAATAGTTCTTACATACAAAATAGTACGCTGTTTTGTCTTAAGACATACAAATATACAATCATGCAAAGTAAATATGCTTAAAAAAAATGTCAATAAAAAGAAACATTCTACTATTCATAAAAAAATACAGATGTCATTTTTTTTTTAAATGCAGCATTAATAATTATAACTCTTTTTCGTTTAAAAACTCGTGTACTGTATAGTAGCATTTGTCAAGAAAATGTTTCTGCAGTGCAATTTTAAATTTTGATAGTGGCATTATTTTTATGGAATTAGGAATGTTATTATATATTCCAGGAGCAATTCCGAAAAAGCTTTTGTACATCAAAGCAGTCTAACATTTTATATTACATAACTGATTTTTGTACTGAGCACGCAATTCAGTTTTCTTGACTGCTGATAGTTTAATAAATAAATGCGGGTTTCTTTTTAGAAAAAGTGCAGTTTGTATTATGTAGAGTGCCGGAAATGTTAACAGTTTTAATGATTTGAAGTAAGGCATACAACTGTTTGTGTTATGTAGACCGCACATAGACCTAATGCAACGCTTTTGCATCCTGAATGCGGTTTCCCTATCAGGATTGTCCCAAAAAATAACACCATATCGAAGAATTGAACATACTAAACCATGATACGCTGTCAGTAATGTTTAAATATTTACATTTATTGATAATTGGAACAGTGCGTATCCGGATTTATTCATGCGTTTACATATATTTTCTACGTGGAGTTTTCAAGTGAGGTTACTGTCGATAGTTATACTTAGAAACTTACTACTAGTGACCTCTTCTATCAAAAAGTTGTTTTAAGTAACGGAAATCGTCGGGCTTGGACAACATTGATAGAAATGCATTATTCTAGTTTTACTTTGAACTTTGTAACACGTGGGGTGATGAGAAAGTAAACACTAAATGTAACGTTGCGGTACATAGCTCATCCTAATTTCAATCAGTCAATCATGTTTATTGTGGATCATTTACAGTAAAGTATTTTCATAGTTGTAAGATTTTCTCCGAAGATTTTATAGTGGTACAAATAAAAAAAAATATATATATATATTGAACTATAATGTAAAAATAAGATTTAAATTAATTGCAATCGAGGTAAATTTGAAAAAAAACAAAAAAAAACAAAAAAAAAAAAAATAAAAAAAACAAAAAAAAAAAAAAGGATTAAAACAAAAATGACAACTCACTAACGACCTATGACTGTATTAAATTAACATATAGGTTGTACATATTAAAATACTATTACCAAAAAAACATTATTACTATTATCAAAAATGAAAAAAAATAAATAAAAATGGATAATTATAAACTAAAGTAAAAAAAAATCTGGTGGCAAAAGTGACTTAATAATATTGATTTGGGGGTGAGTATGTGTGAGTGTGTGTGTCTCGGTGAGAGTGTAGGTGATGGTGTGATGGGTACATGTATGTTAATTGTTTATCGTTCCATGCTGTCAAACTGTCAACCTTAAGGGTTTTATTAAACGTTCTGTTCACGGGTTCTGGTGCATTGTAATCAACAGAAGTTTTAATAAAACGGAAGAAAAGAACTTACTTTTAATATGGCTCTTTGGGCTCTCTCTCTCTTTAGTTTCAGTAGGTGAGTTTTAGCGACTCCACCTCTAGAAGGTTTTTTCAACTTGAAGGATAAACAATTAATAAAAGTACTAATTATTAGTAGAATCATAATTACCGTTACTTAATAATAACTCATGTATTGGAGCGTTACATTATATCGTAGCCAGATTTTAATTAAAATGGAATACTTAACTCTCTAAGGAGTTGCAATAGAAACATCTAATTTCACATGATGCTTTGAGTTCATAAAAGGTACAAACCACCATAATTGGTAAGTTCTAGGGTTTCTCATCGAAAGCGCGAGGATCGATTTTAGGGTTTTTCAAAAAAAAATATCTAATTTTCCAATGGTGTCGATTATAAAGAAAATATAAAATTGCACAAATTAAAACCCACCGTAGTAAAAAAATCGTAGTTTTATGTCATGCCGTATAAGAGATACAGCAATTTGCTAAACGTTACCCCAGCGGCATCTTGAATAATTCTGAAACCTCAAGGTGCACAAATGATGTTTTTTGGGCACAATTATGCACAAATTATCTATCTAATTTGCTAGTTTGTATTTAGCTACGACTACTGGTGAAAAAAACATGACGCTGCGGTAACGTTACTCCAGCGGAATCTGTTTTTCGTGAATATCTTTGGATCGGCTGGACGCACTAATTATAAGTTTCGGGCACAATTACACGAGATAAGGTACTAATTGTCTGTCAAGCCGAAATCCTGAAAAGCGACAACATTCCGCTGATGTAACGCACACGCTAAAGTAATGCCGCGCAAATCTTTTGTTTTTAATTTATTCTATCAAATTCAAATTTGGAATCATCCAAAAATACCTACAAAATAAGCATTCTTCAAAAGATTTTAAAACCGGCCAGTATTTTTTGAGTATAAGAATTTTACACAAAATATACCTAGACTGTGTTGATGTGTATATAATAGATAATTACACACATCAAAAGTGTCTAGGGATCAACATATATTTTTGCAATAACTTTTCTCCTGATTGATATTAATTAAAATTTTCTTTAAGGATTCATCAAATAAAGTGTTTTCGTTTGTCACAGTAACGATAAACCAAGTCACCTTTGCATTAATAAAGAAATTTGCCATTTTCCTAATAAAGGGATTTTTGACATTTGAACCACTAACATTAAAGTTCGAAAAAAAGACTGAAATAACAGTTTTCTTTAAAATTTTATTGGGTAACTTAAACAATTAATAATCCGTGTTTCTACCGCGAACACTAACAACACAAGAACATCGGTTTGGCATACTCAAAATGAGTTCATCCAAATCACGCTGTGGAATGGCCGCCCATGTTCGTTGCAACAACAAAAAAAGGTCTTCTTGCGACTGGATACCCTCCATATTCGGCAGAGCTCTTCTCTGTAGCATATCCCATGCATGCTCAATCGGGTTCAAGTCTGGCGACTGAGCAGGCCAGGGCAGGACATTGATGTTAGCTGCGGCGAGAGTCTGTCTTACAACTCTTGCGGTGTGCGGTCGTGCATTATCATGCATTAACTGAAATAAGGGACCGATTTGCACTTGTAGAGGAACGATGACGTCTGATACAATCGTCTCAGCATAAATTTGAGCGTTGAGGTTGCCTCTGATCCAAATCAACTCAGTTCTTCCGCCGATCCAAATACCCGCCCATACCATGATGGTTCCACCACTATAAGGATGGACTTACCTGGCAGGATTTTAATCGCTGTTGGCGTCCAGGGGTTCTCCAGTGTCGTATACGTCTTGTATCCGGTCTCATACCAAAACGAGACTCATCAGAAAAGCACACGAAACGCCATTGTTCTTCTGCCCAATTTCTGTGTTCAAGAGCCCATTGATATCGAATCCTACGATTGTGCATTGCTATAGGTGGTACCCGTAGCGGTCTTCGGGAATGAAGGTTCACTTCATGCAAGCGGTTTCTGACTGTTTGGTCGCTAATTAAGTTCCCTGAAGAGTGATGAAGCCTCACGGCTAACATCATGGCGGTTATAGTTGGAGCTCTTCGAGTTAAGATTTGAATGTATCGGTCTTGTCTCCGTGTGGTGCAGCGATACCGTCCTCCATGGCGCTCAGCCACGGTACCAGTGCTTCGGTAACGTGTCCAAAGTCGACTGATAACACTCTGACTTGTATTCAGAGCTAAAGCCACAGTACGTTGCCGGGAACCAGCTTCTATCATTCCCACGGCTCTGAGCATTTCTTCCCTGCTTAAATGACGTCGCCGCTCCATAATAACGTTGGTTTTAATCAGTAGTAGGGAAACAGTAGCACTAATAATGTCTTCAATGCGTTGTATGTTTTTATAGGGAAAATATTGACAGCTGATTTTCATCTTTTACTCGAATTTGATTCACAGTTCCTGATTCAAATTATGAAATGCACCAAAAAGGATCCATATAAATTTATAAAATCATAAATTTATTACAAAGCCACATCTCAATCTCAAGAAATCCGCATAAAAATGCTTGATCCCTAGACACTTTTGATGTGTGTACTTACTTTTGCAGCGAGAAAATTGCAGTCCGAAACTTTTTACATAATGTTAGCGGGCGAAAATATTGGACTGTTTGGATTTGTGCCCCTGCTGGCATTCTTTTCAAAAATGCAATAAGTTCTGCATTTTTTACATTCTGCTTCAATTCTTCCGGTGTTAAATAGCAGACTTCGTCACTGGACTCACTCGTATATAATTGTAAAAAAAATATTCAAACTCAAACTCAAACTCAAACTCAAAGCATTTATTTCAATTAAACCAATTACAGGCACTTTTGAATTGTCAAGGGGTCGGTCAGTCAGAAAGATGAAGCTAGGCGCCCATTCCAAAGCATAGTAGGTACCTATGGAGAAGAACGGGCAAGAAACTCCACGGACACTCTTTTAAATCAAGATATGGTTACAAAATAATGGTTACATCATTCATGTTGAAATTTCATATGTGAGAACGATGCAGAACGTTAAAAGCGTCCTTAAAAAAAAACAATTCAAATATTTAAATTAAATTAAAATAAACCCTGACCGCTAAGGTATGCCCAGCCTTCACTGACAGCGCTTATTCACGAACCTGACGCATGGATTGGCTAAATGATCCAACACGCGCCACCATCAGCGAGACATTAGTGTGAGCGTCACATACTCTCAGTCGCCAGGGCACATTCAAGTCAAACAAAGACGTACCCAGTAAATGGTAGCTTTAGAGTATGTACATAGTACTCACACATGTGCTATGCAATTATATAATACAAAGGAGATTGAGTCTATACAATGCAATGATAGTCTTACAATCTTCAGCATCTCCAACAGTATCTTCAAATGTTAATTAATTAGTTGTGGTTGTGGAGCAGGACCAGCATTGAGCCAAGCATTTTTATCGGTTATGTAATCCCCAAACTTATAATATGCCTGCCTGCATAGTGTGCGTTTTATACAAGTTTTGAATTTAGTCTCATTGAGCTGAAGTATGTGTGGAGGTATTTTATTGTAACATTTTAAACAGTATCCCATGAACGACGTGTCTACTTTAGCTAGTCTGAAACCTGGTTGAGCTAATAGGTCCCTTTTTCTAGTACTATAATTATGCCTTTCACCTCTTTTACTAAAAAGATGTAAATTTTTCCTTACGTACATGATATTTTCGTAGATATATTGACAAGGTACCGTCATGATGTTAATTTCCTTAAACAGTTCCCTTAGAGAATCGCGCTTGCGGAGATTATATATGGCTCTAATGGCTCTTTTCTGCAGAATAAAAATTGACTCGATGTCTGCAGCCCGTCCCCAAAGTAAAATACCGTAAGACATGATACTATGAAAGTAACTAAAATAGACTAGCCGCGCAGTATCTACATCAGTAAATTGACGGATTTTTCTGACAGCATATGCTGCTGAACTTAGCCGTCCTGCAAGTGATGTTAAATGAGGACCCCATTGTAGCCTAGAGTCGAGCGTGATCCCCAAGAAAACGGTTTTATCGACGAATTCTAGTTTCTCTTGATTCAATACTATCTCACAATCACTACTTTTTACATTTGGTAAAGAAAATCTAATGCACTTAGTTTTTTTCCCATTTAATACTAAATTATTAGCAGTGAACCAATTTTGGACCTGCAGTAGGGCGTTATTAACTTCGTCAAAATTTGTATCACGTCTACCTACCTTAAAAATCAAGGAAGTATCGTCAGCAAATAACACCATTTGTGGTTGATTTTTTAATAAATGGAGTAAATCATTAATATACACTAAAAAGAGGAAAGGACCCAATATTGAGCCTTGTGGAACACCCATTTTTACATTTAAACCAAGTGAAGTGATACCATTTATTTGAACTTGCTGTTGTCTATCATTTAAATAAGATTTTACTAAACTGAGCGCAAGTTTTCCAAGTCCGTAATGCTCAAGTTTCAAGAGTAGGGTTTCGTGATCAACGCAATCAAATGCCTTGGAGAGGTCACAAAAAATTCCTATGGCGTCTTGGGCCTCTTCCCACGCGTTAAAAATGTGTTTTAATAAGGTTACACCGGCGTCGGTCGTACAACGTCCTTTGGTGAAACCAAACTGTTGATCGTGAAGTATTTTATTCGTGTTAAAATGATTGAGCATTTGATTAAGCATTACTTTTTCAAAAACCTTGCTGAAAACTGGCAACACGGATACGGGTCTATAATTATTTGTGTCCTTACTGTCCCCGGATTTAAAAAGTGGTATTACCTTACTGTATTTCATTAAATCCGGGAAAACTCCCTGATCCACACACAAATTAAATATTAAGGCTAAGTAAGGCGCTATAGTCTCAATTATGGAGGTACAGACTTTAATAGACATTCCCCAAAGATCTTCGGTCGGTTTGATCTTAATTTGCTTAAAAGCTTTTATTACTGTTATGGGGTTAATGTGCTTAAAGTTAAATTCAATCAGGCAGGCCGAAACGTTCGCCTTTACTAAATTAAAAGAAAGTGAGGGCGAGGAGTTTAATATTTCAGTAGTTTATTTGTAGAACAAACAAACAATAACGTAAGAGGAGAACATGCTCTGTGCAGAAGAAGAAAACAATAAAAATTTGAATACCGCTGAATTTGAATCTTTTTTTTAAAGATGCGTTCTGAAACTGCATATGCTACAAATGGCCACAATATTAAACATTGTAAAAACTATAAATAATTATTTAAATACATGATAAACTTCGTATGTTCTCTTCAACATTCTCTTTATTGATTTAAAAAAAAATATAATTTTACATTTAAAATCTTAACAGATGATTTGCAATTAACATTATATTGTTTGTTTCTTTTTGGGTCTACTAAGTGTGGAATTTGAAAATCAACACTTCGAATCGACTTGTTTCTATCTCTAGCTTTTTTCGTATCGGAGTGAAAGTGACAGAACAAAGTGAAATTCAAATCATTCGAATTTTATGAGTAAACCCAGCACAGTTCTCGGCATTAAAAAAAAAAAATACTTTGTCTCACGCTCGCAGCAAAATCGAATTTTGCTCACTGTCTTTAAACAGCAAAACCTACTTGTTTGAGGTGCTGAGGTGAAAATAAATTTGTTGTTTTACTTACGCCAAATAAAAGTTTTAACACCAATCCCTCCGGTCAGTAGCACTATCAGTCCCCATAGTCCGAGCAAATGTAAGATCAAAAATGCTATTGCATTAGGCCAAACTACTTGATGCTTGTATGAGTAATCGGTTCCGATATTTTTAGCGGTCAGAGATATGGGGTGTTTATTTATTTCTTCTTTAACTTCCATCTCGTTTTCGATAAGTATTTCTAAAAGATTTGGTGCAGTGGTTTGAGAGCTCAATGACCTAAGTACTTACTCTCCTGATACTCTATCACTATTGATACTCCTCTCAAAATACAAACCCTTTTAAACAAAATCAATCAAACCTTAGGGGCCCCCCACATTGGGCGTGCGCCAGTCCTGCTATACTAGCGTACGGCGTGTGTACAGCGCGCACGCGGCGAGGACTCCACCGCCGCCCCGGGTATCCAGCACGTAACGCGAGTGCGGCGCGCACGCCGAGCTCACGTCGCGTTCAATGTGTAACCGCGGCCCCTTACCCACTACCCGAGCCGCCCGCTAATGCCACAGTTAGTCATAAGGTGGACAGTGTTGTGTACACACGCGTTAAAATGGAGTCTGATTCAGAGAGAGAAATGAATGTCGAAGATGTTATCCAAGAAATACACAAAATCGTCCGCACGCGGCGTTTGCGTCGCAACAACGCAGCATGCGCGCTGTAGACTTACCGCACGCTGGCAAAACGCGACGTGCTCGCTCGTTGTCGCAGCGTGCGCGCTGTACACATGCCGCACGCTGGAAAAGTACGACGTTCACGCCGCGTAGTATCGCCGCGCACGCTGCGTTCGCGTGGTTCACTCGCTCGAGTAACGCGCGCGCCAGGCGCACGCCCAATGTGGGGGGCCCCTTAGGCCTGTTGTTGATATATCATTATATGAATGGTGCAATAGATAGAACTTGAACTCTTGGTCTCATAGGCTAATTAGTTACGAGTATGTTTGACATTGCTTAGTGTTCGGGTCAATCACCGAACAATATTAAACATGTCAGCGTAATTGTGACACCGCGCTCCATGCCTTGAATATTATGTAAACTTACCTAAGTAAAAGTACCTAGTCAGTACGTTTCGGATAGCATATCGGACGCGACACAATCTCATCTTAATTTTAATCATCATCCCATTTGTATTACTGAAATATAGCTATATTTATAATCTTTAATCTTAGTTTATCTTAAACTCACCCGAACATTGGTCCTTCGAGCCATCAGGGCGGCACCATTACGCGTGCACTAACTGTACTGTGTGTGTCTCGCTTGGAACTTATTATCAGACCTTGGCAAACAGAAATGAGTGGATTTACTTTCCAAAAATGTCATCATCCTGCGGATCCTAACTGACCTCGGTGCTACGGAGGGAAAAGTGCCATCATTTTGCTGATCTTAAATTATCTCGGTGCCCCGGACGGAAACGTGCCATCACCCTGCTGATATTGATTGAACCTGGTTTTTACGAAAGCGTCGCGTCATCACATCGCGCTGTTACTCCAATTTTATTCTTGTAGCTATCGCAAGGACATTTGATCTCCAAAGAAGCCTTCATACAAGTAAGATCGCCTTTTTATCTTTATAATGTCGGAAACGGATGACGTTTTAGCAACCCAACAACAAGTAATCGAAGCCGTAGATAGGCTTTTCACCAATTTCAAGAAGGATGGTGCAGGGCGCAAGGCCTCAGACTACTTAGGTCGGTCGAGGACCTTGGAACAATACTTCACAGAGTTCCATAATAATCATATGACTTTGATATCTTTTAGTGATCAATCTCATACATATTTCAGTAGTAATCAATACGATCAAATGAAGGAAAAATATAACAACATTAAAACTACTATTCAAATCTATAACCCTCTCGCAAACAGACCGCAAACCCCTGAATCCACCTCCACCGACCTCCTACGTTCCAACCTACTGTAGAATCTTAAACTCGAACCTCGCATCTCACGCTGCTTCTAGAACCCCTGCTCTTGAAGAGAATAAAGCCAAAGGTCTGTTCAAAAAGCAAACTACCAACTTTAAGGCTTTCTTGAAAACATATTCCAATATCGACCTTGATCTTGTCACGGAAAAATGGGAGTTTGAAGACATCCTGCAGACGATACAATCTCGTTGGGCAGCTATTGACTCGCTTCTTTGCGAGCTGGACAACGAGTTGGCGGATTGAACCCCGAATACGAAGAGCAATTTACTTATTATGAGAAATATGATAACAAAATCAAGAAAGACATCAATAAGAAAATGTGGTCCTTGCGCATATTGAAAAATCTACTCCTAAAATGGAGATAGTCACCTTTGAATATAATAAGTAGATTTCGTTCGAAAGTCTTTTTACTGAAGCAGTGCACAATAACCCGTCTTTGTCGAATGCACAAAAGATGCAGTTTCTAAAGATTAAGATCAAAGGTGAGCCCGAAAAATTGATCCAACATCTCCAAATAAGCTAATAAGCTCCGACAATTATCCTGTATGCTGGAATATCCTCAATCATCGTTATACTATTAAACGAATGATCTTCACTTCTTATCTTAACTTCTTATCTTAACAATCTCATGAATATCCCTGCAAACCAGCAACAATCATCAAATCATATAAAACGCATTCATGACACTATGTACGAGAGCGTGAATGCTATCAAGAATCATGGAGGCCGATGGGGCCGAAAGGTTCTGGAGTGGCGACCGCGTACCGGATGACGTAGCGTTGGAAGGCCTCCCACAAGGTGGACCGATGACTTGTGAAGGCCGTATGAATTCGCTGGAAGCCTAACTGTGGACATCTTTCGGCTAAAATGATGATGATTATGAAACAGAATGAACTAACTAGATGCTGGCTATATAGAATATAACCGAATTACCTACCTATAATAGAATTCCTCAGACTCTAATTTGCATTACAGGAAAACTTGAACGACTGGGCATCACAATAAGTAATTGCATGCAGGCTACGTAAGGTAAAGTCTGGTGAAATAAATCAGTATCAATATTGTTTTTTTATTATTATTGAAATATTCTATTACATAACTGATGTCTAAAAGTTTACATACATATATGTATTATGAATTTATAGCACGAGGTTTCTAGCTTATCCTAAATTGTTTGTTCTCTTTTTAATATCGCCAATAAGGACGTCATTTTCATGGTACAGTGGCAGTCCTTCAGGTTTGAGTATAGCATCTGGCGCCTTGAGCATGGTGTTGTAGGTAGGGTTGAGTGGGTGCAGCGGTCCCCACGCGGTCACCGCTGCACGCACCTCCTCGATGCCCAGCTTGTAGTGACTACCATCACCTGTCCTTTTTATCCTATTTGTTACCTATAGGGAGAAACATATTGAGTTAAGTTTACAAAAAAAATCGTGTTATTTTAGTTTAATAGAAATCAGCCTGAAAATTGTTTTCATTTTACCATATCTGGAGATGCTGATTTTAAATCGTAAGCTAATCCCATCCTTTCGAAAAACCTAATGAAACTCGCGGTCAGGTTGAAATGCATGGTCAGTTCAGCAGCCTTGTAGTCCCAAGGAAATGCATGGTGGTAGTTGTGCCATCCTTCTCCCAGACTCAAAAAGGACACAAACGATGATTCAACAGGTTGCAGGTTTCTGTGGATAATAAATAATTGCAGTAAATATTTAAACCTTAATGAGGTTGGAACAAACTCTTAGAATTGATGGTTGATCGGGTTCATGAGTTCTTGACTACAAGGTGTACCGACGACATAGTGAAGGTTGCTGGATGCGGCCAGTGCAGGACTGGCCTTGGTGGTGATTTTTAGGTGAGGCCTGTGTTAGCAGGTAGGATAGTAATGATGATAATATGCTTATAGAGATTTGTATATGCCAGGGTGATTATACCTGTACCTACAACTTACTGATCATAAGGCCGTGTTCCATAAAGATGCGCAATGCTGTTGACAAACCAAGTGCCGTGTAGTGCACCGACGTAACGAGCGCAGTAACTTACTACCAGCGAGCCCCACCAAGTCTCTCCGAAGTAATGAACTGGTACCCACACTGGGAGGAATATTGCCAGCGTGAGATATAAAACGTAGTAGTATCTGAAATAAAAGGAAATCTTTAGTCTGATATTTGATAATAGCTTTTAACCGTTCCTGGGAATCATCCTGTCATTCTCGTGTAGGTAAAAGAGTAACGTAGTAATAATGTGATTGTGTTTCATAATAAAGGGTCGATCAGATGTCCTTCTGGAGTATAGTCGAAATTATTGAAGAAAAACAGTGTTATTCGAAGCAGATGTATGGGATCTGCTTCGAATAACACTGTTTCTCCACCTACCTCTATTAACAAAAAACTTTTTTACAAAAAAATACAACCGACTTCCAAAAACAACACTACAAAGTGAAAAATAACTTTAATTTCGGAAGTCGGTGTCTAGTTAAATGTATTTTCGTTTTTTGCCACCGACTTCCGAAATTAAAGTTATTTTTCACTTTTTAGTGTTGTTTTTAGAAGTCGGTTGTATGTGTTTGTAAAAAAGTTTTTATTTTTCACTTTTTAGTTGTGTACCTACCCCACACAAATTCTGCAAACTACCTGCAAAACAAACTAGAACATCATCCATATAAAAGTGTGGAAAAAATACGTATTATTGAAGCTAACTCAAAAACTACCGAAGCAAAGTTAATCAATTTTATATGGGACCAACTGTAATGTATACCCTTTCAAATACAATAAAAAAATCCAAATCGGTCCAGCCATCTTTGAGTAATCGGCGAACATACATAAAAAAAAAAAAAGGTTCAGACGAATTGAGAACCTCCTCCTTTTTAAAGTCGGTTAAAAACGGGAATTTAAGACTTTAATCATTGTAACATAGCTTCTACAGAGGCATATATTTCTATTAGAACTGGTGCACCACAAATTAATTTTACTCATGAAAGTCTGAATTAACTGTCGAACAACTTAAAATACCAAAAAAGAAAAATACTTTTTCTGAAACATGACCATCCAGTCGGCTTTCAAGTCGCTCAAGTCGATCCGTCTGCCGAGCTCGATGACGTAGGGGTGCTTCTTGTGCATGAGCCAGCCCATGTGGCAGAAGAAGAAGCCACGCTTCGAGTTGTGAGGGTCGCCATCAGTATCCGAGTAGCGATGGTGCAGCCGGTGGTCACGACACCAGATGTACATAGAATTCTGTGAAAGATAATTGAATCGAGACTGAATAACGACAACGAAGATCAATATACCAACATAGATTTGCAGTAACCTGTAGTATCATTCTACGTTTGAACGAAATCTTGTGACAAAAGGACAGAGTGATTACATTATTGGTGGTGTAACGATCTTAGATTATATTGCCTACAATTTATATCCCAGATGGGTTTTCTTTATTCGGTGTTGCATAACGACAATGAATTACAAGGACACCGCTGCTGTAGAAGATTAACCGCAAACATCTAGTTTCATAATTATCGTGGTTTTATAAAACTGCGCAGCACATTTATGCGGCGTGGCTTTTGTTGATGATTTAAAACTAGATTCATAGAGATTCTAGAACCACGTCTGGCTGTCTGTACCCACCTATTATATACTTGGATACTTTTTTGATTCTATACGCTTAGAATGACCGACATAGAAACGGATTTTGTCGACGGAAAAATAGACAAAATGATAAATTTGAGAAATATTTCTACGCATTCTACGCGTCTAAGCATGGCAATGTGTCATTTTGTCTATTCTTCCTCGACAAAACGTCATCATGCTACGCGTGCGGAACCCTGATACTGGGACTTTGATATTTACACACATTCTCTTATGAAAACTGTATGAACAAATAGTTTGCCTACCTGTCCAGCTATAGTCTGCGTAGCTACCATGATCGCTCTCAAAAGGGGCGTGGCTTGGAACGATCTGTGAGTGTAATATCTGTGAGCTCCAATAGTTACACCTTCCGAGCCAATGTATAGCACACACAGCGCTGAAATATTCAACATGAAAATAATGCCACAGAATATTCATGAGAAAAATATAACAAAACGTATTTTCACTTACCCCATAAACTGGTTTTCCATGAAACTGCCCCTGTGAATATAAAAGCAAGCCCCCACAATGCTAACACATGTAGTACAAAAAATCCCATTACATTTTTCCAAACTATTTGATGCTTATATGAGTAATCAGTACCTATATATTTTGTAACTAGAATGCTATCTGCTTTATTAATATGTTCATGAACATTTTTTGTCTCGCTACTGTCCTTCATTTTATTTGCCTTTAATTTTTTCCGAGGGTTATCACTGGCAGTATTTTTTTATTTACTTGACTCTACTAGGTTAATATTTTTACTAAGGGAATATTATGAAGAGCCTACATTTATATGCGGTTTGCTCAAGGGCCTTTTGTATTTTAATAATAAGTGTATTGTTTTTAAGGAGAATGAACTTTTATTATTTCCATGAATTTATATTGATTGGTCCCTGTATCAGACACATCATAATTATGCAGGGTGGCAAAGTTTTCGAAACTAACCCGGACTGTTCGTCTTTAATATCTTGAGTAGTTCTTGTGAAAAGAACTGAGGTTTTATAAAGACATTTAATAAAAATGACTGCCTGGTTCGTCTAGTGGTCGCAAGCGCTACTGCTTAGCATGAGGTCCTGGGTTCGATTCCAGGATCGGGCCAAGTGATAATGTGTTTCTTTCTCCATCTGAAATTTCTCAGAAGCAGCTCGGAGTCTGGATTTGTACCCGGTTAACGGCAATAGACTCGCCCCCTATTACATGGGACATATTGATAACTGGCGAATGTGAGGTACACCCATAGATAAAAGAAAGAAGGAGATATAGGCCAATAGTTGAAAATGTATCAGAACCCAGTGTCTCCACATTGTCCCAACCACTCATTACAACTCACATGCAGTTCAGTAAAAGCAATAGATACGAAGTCGCACACACATTTTCAATTCATAAATCAGAACGTACTACACAATCAGTTATCCCATCAAACAGCGTGCATTTACCATTTACCATGCACCGTACAACATGACGTTTCTTATGTGCCCATGTAGGTTTATGTGAAATAAAATATTTTGATTTTGAACGTACTCATACGAACACATCTGTCGCAAATATATTTGACTGGTTTTGGTTAGTATCGAAATCCGTGCAGTTTTGAGAATTTTAAAATAAACCCCTTTTTTACCCCCTTAGGGGATTATTTTTCGAAAACGCTGAACCGCATATTTCTTTATTTCCTACAAAAATAAATTTTAATTTTCATATCCTTAACTTAAGAAATGCTGGGTTTCCCATACAAACTTTCATCCCCTATAACACCCCCAGCAGGATTATTTTTGAGAAAAAAGTAGCCTATGTCCTTCCCCAGGATGTCATCTATAGCCTTGCCAAATTTTATAGAAATCCGTTCAGTGGTTTAGGCGTGAAAAGGTAACAGACAGACAGACAGACAGACATAGTTAATTTCGAATTTATATTACTATTATGGATTTGTTGTTTTTCATGATTTTAAAGACAAATATAGTAAAATATTTTTGCTTATAAGTGATTCCATGCTTTATACCTAAAGTTTTTGGTTTAGTTTCGGTTTTGACACGAAACTACTGAACAACACGGCATTCTTAAATATTGTCACGATCGCGGTCGAAAGCGTGTCTGCGTGTATTTTATGTATTTAATTATTTTTTAATGCAAATATACAGGATGAAAAGGAGCCTAGTATGTCCTTCTTCAGGTCGATAACTACCAGTCCAGTGGTTTAGGCGATAAAAGGTAACAGACAAACAGAGTTACTTTCACATTTAAGTATGAATTAGAAAATATGGATTTTCATTAATGAAACGTGGACATACTAAAGAAATATTAAAGGTCAATTTTGGAATAAAATATCTCTACATAATTTCCTTTTTATTTGTGCCCTTTTCATTAAGTACTTTTTAATTGTGACTGGAATAAATTATTCAAATTTGAATGTCGTTGACTGTATTAAATTGTTGTAATGTAAATTACAATGTTTAATTTTCATGCTTTATTCTGCAACTTTGTTCTCTCATCTAAATAATGAAAAAAGGTAAACTCAATCAAGTCCCGACCATAATCTACGCACGATTGAGCTTCGATATCCAAACAGAAATTTAATTAAATTCTTATGTACTCCTATTACAATTTATTGGCAAAGAAATCATTTCAGCAATGCCGATGATGATGGAATTCTTGACGATTGTTAACCTGGGATTAAGTACGCCCATAAAATGAGACAGATATTGTGCATACTTTCTCTTGTAATCAGTTGGGTGAGTACTTAACATTTAATTTACATCTACACAAATAAATAATAATAAAAAACAGGAAAAAAAACCTTTATTGCTGTTATTTTTTTTTTTACATGCTTGAAATATATGCCTGATACTTTAACAAGAAAAGAAATATCGACAAACGGTCGTTATCCATTCCAGCTTGTCTGCCGAAAAAGGCCTCCTACAAAGATTTTCATTGTATCGCCTTTGCTGTACGAGTCCATAATGGACTTTACAGCATCGCTGTTTTCCTGATGTAATCCTGACATCTCTCCTATCCTACATCTACATAACTAAATATAAATAATACGTAAAACCTCTTTATTTTAACAAAAGTATTAAACAATTCTCATAAGCGCTCTAAAGCGCGTAGGTAATATTTTTTTCTTTGTGACACGCTCAACTGAAATTAATAATACATACGTAGGTATTACTTTCCAAGTAAATCTTAGCAATGTTTCATAATTTTCTGATATTTATGTTATAAGGCACACGCAGGCAACGTAAATACATCATGTGGTAAGTTTTGAAACATTTTCTTATGGCTGCTTGCACCACAAATCACTAATTCTGTCACTGTCATCTTCAAACGATTGAAGGAAACAGAACGATGTTTTGAATTCGCTTAACGCTAAACGTGTTTAGTGATTTGTGGTGCACGTAGCCGTTAAAGTAGTCAGGCTTTTGTTAATATTTGCGTTTACCTAGAGTGCGGTATCGCCGGGAGCAACCGCCGCATCGTGGGCGGCACCACTGTGCAGCCCCACAAGTACCCCTGGCTGGTCTCCCTCATGCTGGGACCCAAGCTGCACTGCGGGGGAGCCCTCATCACCGACTTGCACATACTCTCAGCGGGACATTGCATTACTTTCGGGTTAGAATTTTTTAAAGCTCCGTTAGAGGATTCATTAAGAACAATATACATAATTTTTTTTTTGGTTTGGTTAGTTAACGTTGTGTATTTTCAGCGTTCATTTCAATGAATTGACGGTGTACGTGGGCATGCACGACCGCTTGGACACGTCATACACATCGCTGCGTCTCGCGAACGGCGTCAAACACCCTCACTTCACGTCCAACGCCGTTCGGGACATCAACGACATCGCAATCCTGACTCTCAAACAGAGACTCAAGTTCACAGAAAAAGTTCGGCCAATATGCTTGCCAGAGACAAGTAAGTACGTCGCCAAAGCGCGAACGTAGAACTCATAAAAAATCTTCACCTATATACAGGATGGAAACTTTCAGCGGGGCAGTAAGAGGAAGTACCTTATCCGTTGCAGCTACACGAAAATGGTCTTAGGAGACTATCCATAATTTTTTATGGAATTTTGATCCCCATTCACAGATTTTCAAAAAAAATTACAGTTAGCAAGAAAATTGCCATTTTACACAAAAACATTTTTTGATGCCAATCGATCCTGTTTCTAATACTGATCAAAAACTTCTATGGGGCCAACCATCGTTGGAGTACTCAAAAAGTCACAAATTGCAAAAAACTTTTCCCGTACATTTTGTATGAAAATTTTACGCAAAAGCTATTTTAGTCACGGTTGAGATCTTTTTGTTGACTGAATAAAAAGATAAGTTTAAAAACAATTCAAATTTCGAACTCGTTATTATGAAATAAAAAACAATCTTGACAGTTTGTTGCGTCAGAAAACCTCTGAGTGTGTTGTGAATTTTACATTGTGCATAATTGGACAGCTATTGATAACAGAGAAAAATGACCTCCAATTTAGAACGTTTAGACGTGCTAGGAGCATATTACGTAAATAATAAAAATACATCGGCTGCATTAGAATGGTATAGGATCAATACAAATCTTTTAAGAAATCTTGCACAAGGTGGCTCTTTCAAGGAAAAATCTGTACGCCACCCATTTATACTAGATGAAAATTTGATCATTTCTGTTTTTACACTTGTCGAAGCTTATCCCGAAATATCATCAAGAGCAGTCGCTGAGGAAGTAGGTGTCTCACATGGTTTCGTACTAAAGATATGGAAGAAGTACGAGTATGGAAAATGTTACCGACAGGGGCGACTAGTTCAAGCCTTACATTCAGGGGATGCCGCTCGAAGACTTACTTTTTGCAGATGGTTAAGAGGAAAAATAAGCAGAGATTACCATTTTCTGAATTTCATATTATTTAAATAAGAATAACATCATCAAGTTATGTTAGTTACTTAATAAAAAAAAGAAAATTTATACGCCTTCTTTTTGATATGTGTAAAATTCTACGTGATCATTTGTCTCTTATTTTATTTTTTGTATTTCAGTTACCTAGACAGATTCTTTACAAAATGTTCGGGAAAAGTTTTTTGCAATTTGTGACTTTTTGAGTACTCCAACGATGGTTGGTCCTATAAAAGTTTTTGATCAGTATTAGAAACAGGATCGATTGGTATCAAAAAATGTTTTTGTGTAAAATGGCTAGTTTCTTGCTAACTGTAATTGTTTTTAAAATCTGTAAATGGGGATCAAAATTCCATAAAAAAATATGGATAGTCTCCTAAGACTATTTTAGCGTAGCTGCAACGGATAAGGTACTTCCCCTTACTGCCCCGCTGAAAGATTCCACCCTGTATATATCATTCTATATATGATAAAGGGTGAAGTTCTCTGCTTATGGAATTCTGAAACTATATTATAAAATCGCCACGAGCTGGTGAATAATCAACTTTTACATTTCAATCAGAAAGTCTCTGACTCTGTCGTACCATTTTGTTTTTGTTACCTTTACGGAAAAACTTTAAACCATTATTTGCTTTAATTTCTAGCAATGGATTTTAGACATTTGCCTTTGACCGTGGCGGGCTGGGGCAAAACGAGACAAGGTGCATTGACATCATCGAGATATTTACTTGAAACCAAAGTGCAGATTGTAGACAGCGACAAATGTAGAAAATCAAAGATTTATAAGGATAATTTGGTCAGTGAATCTATGATGTGTGCCTACAGTCTTGGAAAAGATGCTTGTCAGGTAAACATCGCACCTTACTATTACGAGGAGAATGGTCAAAAGCAACGCTTTGAGGTTTCTGCAGGCTGGACAGTCCGTTAACTTGTTTTACATCCATTCTAGGGAGATAGCGGTGGGCCATTATTTTCTACTCACAAAAGAACAGAAAACAAAAAATGGTATCAAGTCGGTGAGTTTTGCGAATTTGTTTATAACTTACTTGCTGACCTGTCAGACGTTATCCTGTCAAAATTTAAATTTAGATTTTTCTGCTGTTTCTTTCTTTTGTACTAAACTACCCCAGTAATGAGGTGCACAAAACGAAACAAAAAGACATACAAATCGGTCGACCCATTGTCGGGTTTTTGCGAGACTAATGCATGGCAATTGATTTTTATTATAATAAATAGATTCGTTTTGAATGTGCATCGCGTCTGTATTCGCGTTATCACGTTTAGGTGCACGAAAACCAAAAAGACTTGAACATAATATTTGAAACTATCTATTTTAGGCATTGTATCTTGGGGCATAGACTGCGCCATGCCAGACTATCCAGGTAAAATAATTAAAATCGTATAAGTCAGTACTTTTTAACATTTTTTTTTTTAAATTTAAATTATGTTTTCAGGTGTCTACACAATCGTGTCAAAGTTCATTCCCTGGATCAAGCAGCAAACGGAAAAGGGGTCGACCTGTGTATAGTCATAAGAAGTCGCTATTTTGTAACACATGGACAATAAAAATTGAAAAATATAGTACCATTTAACCAATAAATAATAATCCTTGCCTAATTTGTTGTTGAAACAATTTAACGCGAATTCGCATGATGCATAAAGTTTTATTAGGAAAAAAAATATTTCATTGTTAGTTCTGGGAGAACTTATAGGTTTGGTGATAAGAAAATAGTTAAAATGGCTACAGAAACAAATTGAATCGTGAATACATTTGACAAGTTTACGACTTATAAAATATATTACCGAAATACTAAGGAGGGAATAGAACGCTCGGTTGATATTACAATAAACTCTTGTGGGCCAACATAAAAGCTTCTAATGGGTTGCGATTTGATTTAATTATGACATTTGGAAATTATAATTCTAATGTTCACGATAAAATTTATAACCTTCAGCGTGTTAAATTTACAAGGATATTATCGCGTGGATAATTTCTGCGTTTTAAATCCGTGTAGAGCGTAAATAAGCAAGCATCGGTTGCAGAAAACAGTGCAGTGGTCGGGGCTATGAGTGAGTGCAGTGTCCAACTTACACACTGAAATGTTCACAATACTAAGCACTATTTACTTGTTAATCGGACTCGGTCAGGTCTGTATAATTATTCAAAATTATCGACTTAATTACTGTACGCGATATCACAAAGTGATCCTGTTTTAGGTGGTGCTGGTGCGCGGCTCAGATTGTCGTAAGTGGCTTGATAACTATTATACCGTATGAGATTGGAATTACCCAAAACTTTTTAGCAAAATTAAAAATAAAATAATGCTTTCGTTCTACTTTAATTAGTGGAAAAACGTTAGCGTCGATATCAACGGAACTAATATGAAAAACTGAGACGAAATCTGAAATTAGTCCAGACTTAAATTAAATTAGCGGAATTGATTTCGTATTCTTCAAAAATATTGGTATTGAAGACACATTTTTGCTTGAGTTTTTGTTTGAAACGTAATTCTTACCTTTAGGTTAGTATTTATAACCTTGTAGCTATAGTGCACAATACCTACGGTATCGATAAGTGCATTGTGCACGTGTTCGGTACAGTCGGCTCACTTACATGTGCAACACACGTGCTGCTCACCGTTGCTATTCACAGGAGTGACGACGATGCCCCACAAACGTGTCACTGGAACCCGTTCCGATTGTGACGGGACAGTTAGCCGTCCGAATGATCTGGACGACTTACCTGATGCTTATTTTGTAATTAATGAACTTTCTCTGAGCCAAAATCTCGCTGCAGCTGCCGCACCATGCGAGAAATATGCAATATAGGTAACTAGCTGTTGCCCGCGACTTCATCTGTGATCCAGGATGAAAAGCAGCCTATGACCTTCTCCAGGTCATAGTCTACTCATGTGCCAAATTTCATCCAAATCCGTTCAGCTGTTTTAGCGTGAAAGCGTAAATATTAGTTAGGATACTAGATATACACTTGATAAATTAACAACAAAAGGTTGGAATTACCTACTGCTAAATGGAAAGTAAAACCCTGATTCCAACACTATATTCATTCACAGGGTATTTCTTTAAGTTGGTGTTGATTATTAGTTACTTTCAATGTTGGTGGTTATTTTTCGTGCAAACAAGCATATAACTGCTGTGCCACCTTCTAAATACCTAGGCTAGATCGAGATAAATAGATACCCAGATAGAAGTACTAAAACAATAACAATTCCCCTTGAGACTACGTTTGGTAATTGTTCACTTTGATGCTTAATTTGCTCCTTCCTTTTTCTTCATTTGATTTTAACGACTTGCCACGTAATTAACCATTGATTTATTAACTAATGTTGAAAGAAACCTACAATACCAGTTACCTTGGTTCTTATTATAGGGTTAATCTAGAATCTACATCAACATGATAGATCCTTTATATTATGTGATATAAGATTTAGATAATTACCTATATTTATAGTTTTATCATTTCACTTAGGTATGTTGGAATATTTAGATAGTTGTTTTGAAATTTACTCGTATGACTGAATTCAAAGATCTAAGTACTTGATTATTTTGTTTGAATCAGGATTTCAGGTCATATGTTAACAGAACTATTAGAAATCTTAATAAAAAAAAAAAAAACATTTATTCAAACTAGGCTGAGAATCAGCACTTTTCTAACGTCAAAAATACATAAGACAGTCCCCCAAAACGCCCGCCCTACACCACTTCTTAGTGTTTCAGCTGGGAAGAATAAGTGGCTCCACAAACTCCCCAGCAGCACAACCGTCTGTAGGTACATAAATATAATGCGATAGAGACTTTCTAACCTAACACATTGAAATACTGTGCTTACTTGGATTCGAGGTATAGGTACTCGAATTTTAATCCAATATCAAAAATGTAAACAAAGAACTGTCACTTCAATGAGATAAGTATTTCAGAAGCAATCAACATCGAGATCAAGTCCTAAATAAATTGGGATTAGGCTCTGCCTCGAATTTCGCAGGCAGCGGGGCGGCGGCGGCGGCGGCGCGTCTCGCATTGTCCCGCCCCGCTACCGCGCCGCTGTTTTGGAGGTCCGGTCCATTTGTTTTTACGCATAAAATCCTGCCGCTCCCGCTCCGCCGCCGCTGCCGCCTCGCTGCCCGCAAAATTCGAGGCAGAGGCCTTAGGACCGAAGGATGAGTTAACATCAATTTATAGATAACTGTTGTTGTTTAGTTGTTAATATTTTATTAATCCCATCACATTGGGTCATTTTGTCTCTTATTCTGACTTTGAATCAACTACACATAGGTCAGTCCTTTCAAAGTTATTTGACAGCAGCAACCCAATAGCAACCTTATAGACGGGTTAAAGATCACTGCGATTTTGATGGTGATGCAATCTTTCTTACACTATTGTAAAAAAAGGTTATAATTATGACAAGCTGGCTGGAAAATGGCTAGAAAATTATACCTAACACTATTATAAATAACAGAATTTTGAGTTTAGAACGTATTAGACAGACCTATTAAAGACGACTTCATGCGTGTCGGTAATAGGTATACACCACTATTTTTTAATTAGTACAAAAAAAATGGGGCACTATCCGTACCCGTTACTGATCAAATTTGTGTAGTCAAAAGTCAAAATCCCAAAATTCACCTCGAAAATTTGTCATAATTGGTAAATTCATAATTGAATCAATCATTCATAACAATTGCTACCTACTAGAAAACAAAGTACTACGCGCAGTACTTTTCCATGAGTAACTCTTAAAATGTCGATTGCACACCATGTGTACAGATAACAATAGAATTTCAATTGTGTCTGCTAATTAGCGCGCGACGGGTTAATGAATACTACTATGTAGCCTGTACAATATTTCCATAAACTGAGTGACATTTTGGGATATAAACAAACGGATATATAACTTTGCTGTTTATGAATATTATTTATTGAGACTTTACATATATAATAACAAGACCTTCTCTAAAAAGCCCTTTAAGTATTTGTACTAATTAAAAATTTGTGGTGATAGGGTGACTGGTAATTAGTGACCGATACTTAAACACATGATTGTACTTATGATAAGAAACAACTTTTACTATGGGACCAAACCTGAAATCGTGAAAGAAAAATCAGCTGCCTCCATACGTTCATGTTCGCATAACTCGTCAAAATGTAGGGAGGAGGCCAATGATACGATACGTCACTGAGAGAGGCTGATTTTTTTTTCGCGATTTCTGGCTTGGTCCCATAGTAAAAGTTGTTTGTTATCATGAGCAAAATCATGTGTTTAAGAATCGGTCACTAATTATCAGTCACCCTATAAAATAATACTATCTTATACTATTAAATGAGCAATATTTGAATAGTAATATATATACTTACCTAGATAAATGTAAATACGTTCTCGAAGAGAAAACTGCTCTAACGATCTTTCGATGAAAGTTGAAATAGGGGTTTACGGGGGCGAAAAATCGATCTAGCTAGGTTTCATATCTGGGAAAATTCGTTTTCTTTATTTTCATCCGAGCAGAGCTCAGTCGACCAGCTACTTTTAATGTGTGTGTGTTTGTGTGTGTTCTTTTAACGTAGAATAAGAAAGAATCTTCACGTATAATGTTTTTGTAATCGGAGCAGAATGTGGCAAGCCTTCAGACAGTGTGGTATCAATGAGGATAGTGGGAGGTAGGAGAGCTGCGCCACATTCGTTCCCGTGGACTGTGGCTATCCTGAAGAATGACCACATTCATTGTAGTGGAGCGATCATCACCAACAAGCACGTACTAAGTGCAGGACATTGCTTTAAATGGTAAGCATGGTCACTGCAAATAACGCCTTATTTTACATAACATGACGACTGTAATCGCCGAAGGGTAAGGCAGAGGTACTTATACCAATAGTACACCCACAATTTTCGCCTATTATGTTTAAGTCCCATGTAATAGGGAGCGAGCCTGTTGCCATGAACCGGGCATAGATCCAGACTCCGGGCTGCTACTGAGAAATTCCAGATAGAAACAGCCAAATAACACTGCCGGACCAGGGAATCGAACCCAGGACCTCATGCTCAGCAGTTGCGCTTGCAACCACTAGAGCAACCAGTCAATAAAGAGGTAATTAACTTATACGCAAAGGAGCTTTATGAAGTGAGTGAGCAAGGAGTATTAATGGCTAGTTTACACAGTGCGTCAGTGCGAGCTAGCGAGTTGCAGTGCTGCAACACGCACTGTGCGGATGTATCACACGAGTTACTCGCATTTGCTAGTTGGACAATAGGTCGCAGCTGAGTATTTTTTTTTGTTTTCTTGCGAGCTAGCGTGCGAGTCGACCTACCGAGTAGATGCAGTGCAGCAACTTGCACTGTGTAAACAACCAAGGCAAGTCGAGCTACTGACATGTGAGGACACAGTGCGGCCGTTAGCACGGGCTACCACTGTTCTCAACGACCGATATGCACTTCTCTGCATCTTATTTATCGTTATATTTGATACATACAACGGAAATTACAACCTAGGAGTGAAGAACAATAAATTAGCTATGTGCTCCTACACAAACATAAAGCGTAGCCATTGATTATAGTTATGTAAAATTTTAATTGCGTGTGTATCGATCGGAATCTGAATTATTTTGAAGCAAATTGTTAATCCATTGCTTTATATTATGTTCGAAAAATTTGTCTTCTCAACACCGTAAATAACGCAATGAATGTTGTTGAACTGTCAAAATGAAACCAACTCCGATTGATAATGTGTTACGCAATAATTAGGGCGAACCAGTCGCATGGGCGATTTTTTATCGCGCTCTGGATTTTCAACTATTGGTGTTGGGCCGAGCAATAAGAATCCAACAGCCGAGTACTCATCCCAGCGCGTCAAAAATGCACTGGTGGATTTTCAACTCTCGATATCCAACGCGCGATAAAAAAAATCTACATGTTAAAAAACCGCGCGTGGGTGCTACGGCAAATTTCCAATTCCAATGGATACTTGGACCTAGTAGGTACAGTAAATATATTTTTGATTTCAGGGATAATTACTTGACAATGGAAGTGTTAATAGGATTGGACAATTTAGACAATTTAAAGAATGTTGAAAAACGAAATATTTCGAATGTGCTGATTCACGAGTTGTTTACGTCGACTGCGGTTAGAGATGAAAATGATATTGCCGTAGCTACGTTGAATCAACCGGTCGCATTTAATGATAATATTGTGCCAATATGTCTGCCACAACCAGGTTTGTTACAATTTAAAAATTCATACCGTAATTTTGGTAGATTTCTTCCTAAGATTTCATCCGTTCTCCTAAACCTTACTTTCTCGTTTTTCTCATCCTTAGAAAAAAACATGGTATGCTATCTTTGGAATAGAACACTTTCTTCATGCCAAACAAGCTTTCCAACTATTCGTATTTCTTTAATGCTTATCACCGTTCGTTTAGTCGGTAAAACAAGTTTGAAATAATAGTTTGTTTCTACATTTATAGGCTTTCATAACAGCTTGCTAATTAGTTTCACAGTTACAGTTCTAAATAACAGTGAAAATATGAATACAGTCCTACCAACTTATCTGTGAACAATGCTGTGAACTGAAAGAGGACGCCACCGTCGATGCGTCGACACAATCGAATGATATGCGTCGGCACAATCGAAGACATTTCAATATGACGGCCGTAGTTCCAATTTTCGCCATTTCACAGATAAGTTGGTAGGAGTGTACATATTTTAATAATCCCATAGATAAGACAAAGACTACGAAAGAATATCTGCTGAAATTTCCATAGAATTAGTATGTATACTGTGTGTATGGAATTTCATTCTCCATTGGCCAGTGATGCTGGCCAAATGAGCTCGAAAATTCTGGTGACGGCCATTATACTTATTACCAATAAAATAAAATAAAAATATTTTATTTTTACATGGCATCGAACCAGTTTTTTTGGTATAAAAGCCATGATTGTTTGGTAGATATTTTTATTTGGAACTATCTTTTATCGTATAAAACTACAACACAAAAAATACTATATTAGATTACTTAGCACCTATCAAACTGACCAGAAAAAATAAATTCGAATTGAAAATAAAAACTTTTTGGTGCATTCTTTATTTGTTTGTGTTAGCAGGTTTTTGTATGATAATACCTAATTATTATTTAATCATCTTTATTTTATAATAATTAAATAAAATATCTATTAAATGCGTTTAGGTGAAGATTTTACAAATAGAATAGGAACGATTGTTGGATGGGGACGAATCGGTGCAGAAAACTCGTCATCAAAAGTTTTATTAAAAGCTAGTCTTCGAATACTTTCGGATGAAGACTGCATGAATTCGCAGCTTGCACAGCATCTCAAGCCAACAATGATGTGCGCATTCTCGAAAGGAAAGGATGGTTGCCAGGTAACTTGAATAGAATTACGAAATGTGTTTTGAATGTTAATTTTATTGTTCATCTAAGATTCTCTGAGGAAAGTGTTTGATAGTAATTTTCATTCAATTAGTGAGAAAAGACGTGACTCGATTACACGATGATTATGGCGAAAGATTTCGCTTTTTCATTTCGTTTGTCCAATTTATATTTCTTAACAGTTTTGTTAGAGCTGTTAAGTACCAACCTACTAATTTTGATAAGGTAGGTAATTTAGATTTTTAGTACAACGTAATATTTACATAGCTTCGTATATAACTTCAGAAAATTCGTTTATTCAGTGATTCAGTACCTTACAAAAATACATCCAAACATAGTACCAACATCCGGTACAATGGGTGTACCTACAATAACCATTTTATGTAGGTAGGTACCTACCTAGTGAACATCGGCATTTAGCGGACGAACATGAATTTTTATTTGACGTCATGTCCCAAATATTTTTTATAAGTAGGTATATATTTATTTTTTGTAAATATTTTTTTATAGAATGTTTGTGCGTATGTACTGTAGGTATGTACAGGACAAACATACCTAGTAATATCGAAACCATACTAGGTACCTTAACTATGCTATAGATGTTTTCTCAAAGTTGCAATTTCACGAGAAAAAAGTATTTGAATTTGGCATATTAGGTAATATTTATGCTCGCAACTGCCGTGCGATTCTGTATAACCATCTCACCGTGAATACTTAGTTGAAGTGAGCTGTCAATAGTGTCAATTCCTAGCAAAAACAAACTCACTTCACCTAAGTTTTCACGGTGAGATTTTTACAGAATCGACCGGCTGTACCTATTGTAGGGATTCCAAATCAGGTTTTTAATTCATTAACATTATGCTAAGGGACAAGTTACCATTCTATTAATTAAAATGTTGTATTTTTCCAGGGCGACAGTGGTGGGCCGTTATTAGTCTTTCAGCCTGAAGGGAAATATGTCCAATCAGGTAATAAAACGTCAATCAACCTATTTTATTACAAGTTTCACTTGTCTGTCTGTCTGTCTGTAATCTAATCTTGCAAGTTAAATTTCCCGGTTCCCGCTTTCTAATTGAGCTGAAATACATGCTTATGTATCCATAAAAACCTAATTGGACAGTTAGAAACATTTTAAGACAAAACGGTCCAGCCTTACGATGCGCGTAGGTTGTATGTATATGTTGGTTGGTTATTGGTTCGTTAGTTGTTGGTTTTTTGTTAGTTGGTTACGTTGGTTGGTTGGTTGATTGTAAAAGTGAAATGCTGTTCGTTGGAACAGCATTTCATTTTTATTTATAAGAGAAGTTAAGAAGATTACACAATATTACCACACAACAAAATTCCCTACATAATGTATCTGGACCCAACCAACACCCAGTATTACTAAGGGGTATCGTGTTACCCAGAAACTGGGTTATGGAGGTCAGATAGGCCGTCGCTCCATGTAAAATATTGGTATTCAGCTGCATCCGGTTGGACTGGAAGCCGACCCCAACATAGTTGGGAAAAGGTTTGGTAGATGATGATAATGATGATTTGGATACAACTAAATGCTTTAATGGTTTAAGTAGTTCTTTTCTATTGCATTGTATGGTTAGTTAAAAATGGATTGAATTGCACTCCGGTTACATTTTTTTTTGGCGGACACGGTTGGCGCAGTGGTTGAGCGATTGACTGCTGCGCAGCATGTCGCGGGTTCGATTCCCGCACGGAACAAATATTTGTACGACCTACAAGTATTTGTTCCGAGTCTGGGTGTTTTTCTATCTATAATATGTATTTACAAAAAAAAAAAATGTATATAAGTAGTTTATCAGCCATCTCGTTACCATAACACAAGCATTAGGTTGCTTAGCTTGGGGCTAGATGGCGTTGTGTGATATGTCCAAACATATTTATTTTATTTATTTATTTTAAATCGTTATAACCTTGAAAAGCTTCTCAACAGGATTCGGATAGGAAATACCAAAATCTAGTTTTAAAACATAGGTAATTTATTTTTGACATGTAAAAGTGTTTTTTGAACCTATATTTACAGAAATATATAATTTAATAGCCTATAGCCTACTTAGCTGTCATAGTTTTCCTTTTAATTTCGTTATATAATATATACCTACCGTGACTTTTTTCATCCATGCGAAACTAACCGTTTAGCTGGGGGGTGGGGGGGACACTTGACTAACAAAAATTAGCACTTTAGAGCTTAATATTTCAGAAACGGATCTCTAAATCGAAAAATTGTTTTCACAAACCCGCAAGATTTTTGAAAGACCTATCCAACAACACCCCACACCGTGGGGTGGACGAGGAAAAAAAAACATTCCAACTTTACGTGTATCTAAAGAAGGTATCCTAAAAAAATTTTATTTCATGATTTTATTTTAACACTTTTTCGGCGTGCTGAATATGTATATCCATGCCAAATTAGGTATAGCTTTCTAGTACTAAGAGTCTCTGAGCTAAGCTGCGGACAGACGAACAGACAGACGGACGAACATAGCGAAACTATAAGGGTTCCTTGTTAACTACGGAACCCTAAAAATGGAACAGATTTTGTATGATCGTAGGTGGTGAAATAGGCCTTAAGTGTGTTATGCTATTGCCCCGCTGTAGGTATGGTACCTATTTTGATGTAAGCAACTAAGTGACCACCAACTCTTTCCGAGACTTTATCCTCGTTTTCTGTTTTTTTTTTTTTTTTTTTTTTTTACCATTTAAAAATTAATTACATTTGTTTTATCATTATAAGTATAATTATACCTATTACCTACGTAGGAGCCTACTTGTAATGAGCAAGTGCAACTTACCCTCGAAGGTAATCTTACGCTTAATGGTTACAAGGTGCTGCAGATGTCATCTTGATTAGGTTATACCTATTCTTGATACAATATCGATACGCCTCATAAAGAATCCGTTGTAAATTGGTTCATTTCTGAATTAAGGTTATGGTTTCTGACGTTTAATTGATAAGCGTCTGCAACTTAGTTGATTAACTTACTCACATCGCAGGCATCCGGCTGGGTTTTAAATAATTAAAAAGAAAATAATTAAAAAGACGATTGAGAGGAGGTATTTAATGAATTTGCATGCACGTGGCTTGCAAGTCAATCAATCAAACCTTGACCCTGTTTAATAAGAGTGTCTGTTTTGTATGCAGGAGTCGTGTCTTGGGGCATCGGATGCGCGGATCCCAGGTATCCTGGTAAGTTTCTATTGTCTTATTTTTAGCTCAGTATAGTCTCACGAGTTCAGGAGGGAAGAAAGTATTCTTGCTTTTACTCTTCTTACTAAATTATACATCGCACAAATCATAGATGCAAAAGATTCATCATAAGTATAAGGGTACTGAGTGCCTAGATATAATAAATAATAGTTCAGTTACGTGTACGTTTTTTAATATGCAATAAACTTTTTTTTTTTTTTCATTTTTTTTTTTTTTAATAAGTACCTACCTACGAGGGTTTTACGTAACAAACGGTACGATCCAACATTCGGCCTTGCAGGAAAATCTAAAATGATGAGTTTACCTAATGACATAAAGAAAATAGGACGCATATTTTAAGTTACCTAACTCACTGAAATGAAATATTTTCTGCGCTCGCGACGCCAATCAGCTGTAGATTTATTCGATTACATGCATGCAGTGTGTGTCGCGTTACGCTTGTGTGCCACCCAAACAATTTACATTAAATTACACTACAACTATTTTCTTAATGTCCCTCGGCAAACTTCGTGTTTCGTCAGACTTTTGCAGCTTTCCTCCCATTTTTAAAATAAATTAAAATAAGTTAAAAAAGTATACAAGACCAAGATGATGATCGTAGAACGAGCTGAACTAAACCATCCTGGCATTTGTTGGCAACTGTGAGGATGTCCAATATTATGTGTACCTCGGTTCCACTATCACAAACACTGGCGGATGTGAAGACGAGATTCGAAGAAGATGTGCTATCACACGATCTGCCATTGACAAGCTTAAAAGAGTCTGGTGCATCCGTAATATCACCAAAGCCACAAAAGTCCGCCTAATGAGAAGCCTAGTCTTTCCGATTTTCCTATACGGCGCAGAAACGTGAACTGTTCGCCTCGAAGACCGACACAAAATCGATGTACTGGAGATGTGGTGCTGGCGGCGACTGCTGCGGATTCCCTGGACAGCGTTTCGGACCAATGTTTCGATCCTGGAAGAACTAAAAGTCAAGCAGAGATTATCGTCGACTATGCACTCACGAATTATCAAATATTTCGGCCACGTGGTTTGTAACGAACACTCCATGGAACGACTCATTGTCCAGGGACAAGTGGAGGGCAAGCGGTCACGCCGTCGGTCACCTACGCGTTGGACAGACCTTATAAAAGGGTCAACACAAACCTCTATAGTTCAGAATTTTCAAGACGCGGAAGATCGGAATAAGTGGAGGAGCATCGCGACGGCTGCTTTGGCCAAAGAAAATACAGAGTCATCAACCACGACCCCTCTGTCAAGAGTGAACGACTAAGGAGAAGGGGAAAAGAGTATTAACAACTATAAATACTTCCAAGTCAATTGAGAGCGTCCGGTCTGCACAAACCACCAAGTGCAAAGGGCAACTGATAGAAATCCGACGACTGACGAAACACGAAGTTTGCCGAGGGACATAAAGAAAATAGTTGTACTGTACGTCATTGTAACACGTTACTTACAACCATTTTAAATACTCCTTCAGATTTAAGATAAATCTGAAAAATCCTGCTTTTATCTATATATATCTATAATCATGAAATTTTACTGGAAGACGCTTCGATCAATAATAGTACTAGATTCCCGATAAGCGCTTCAAAAACGGCCCGAAAAATAAAAACACAAATACTTTTGTGGTCTTATTTCAAACATCGACTGTTCGGGAACAGGGAAATGCATGGAGTAGTATTGTTACTTTATATGTTGTTTTTGTTTGTAGATTTCCTAGTGACCCATTTCGCAATGCAGAATGGGTATGTATTGTCGCGAAAGAAAGAGGAGAAGAAATATATAAACCTTGTAAAAATTCAACAATTTGTTTTAATATTTTTATTAAAATAATTAATTATCAAATTAATAATCAAAATTAAAATAACTATTGTACTAATTTACTCCTTCTACTTTTAAAAATCGGTCAAAAATATTTGCTACCATATAAAACGAACCTTGGCCTAAAAAAATATATTATTATTCTGCTACTCTACATCTTTCAATACTTACTGTGTTCTGAGCATTGAAATGTAAAGACCAAGAACTATGTCTAGTTCCAAAATAGAGTAAGCACAAAATTTTCAACAAAATGTTTTTAACCTTATTGCTTAAGTTTTAAGTACACTTTAGAATAAATATTTTTGTACTTATTATAAAAATGAAATATTATTTTCAAGCGACATTTTTAATTTATTGCTTTTACCTTTCTCCGATGATAGAAGGACTTAAATATAAATATTTTGCAATCGTAATTAAACTTTATGTTTGATTGTTAAGGTTTATAATGAATTGAAGTTGTAAATATTATAAAACTTTTTTCTATATTTCGTAGTAACAAATGTAAATGTTTATGTGTGTGTAAACGTGGCCACTACAGCGACTTATTTTTGTTCCTGATCCTGTATCTAGTGCTATTATTGATCGAAGGGAAGACGTTCAAAGAAAAACAATAGGAAAATCGTTCTTTAAGCCGTTATTCGAATACCTCGGCAATATTTTGTAACCATGTTGAATTTGTAAAGCGAATGTAATGCGCTATGACGACGATGGATTTTTCTCCAACTTCGTCACATAGAAAATATTTTTTAATGTCGTAGACGAGTCTCAGTCAGTGTTGACGTACTCGTATCTTAAATCGTTCGGAAATAGATAACGCATCAAATTAAATGCATAGAATTCGATATTAGTACTTAATAGTGATGGAACAACGTTAATAATAAAAAAATATTTTCTTGGTATAGAACTCATACCACGTACAATATTAAGTACGGACCCGATTCACACCGCGCTCGTGTGAGCGGATAAGGTAGTGTCGTTCAGATTTAAGGGTGGGCTAGGGTTCAAATTTTCACTTGCCATTAATTTTATTTTAAACCGAATATAATCCAAAGTTAAACCAAACCTTAACATACAAGATGTGGAAATTCTGATGACGATTTTCCATGGCTTAATCTTTGAGTGAGTCATCAACTCATCATCCAGAATAACCATGTACTTCATAATCAGCCTATAATGTTCCCACTGCTGGGACAGAGGCCTACTCTCGGCAGAGGGAGCGGCCCGTAATCCACCACGCGGGCCCAGTGCGGGTAGGTAGATATCACATGCCTTTGAATTTTTGGTTCTAGGACATGCCGGTTTCCTCGCGATGTTTTCCTTCACCGTTTTGAGAGCAGTGGTGATGAAATAATTTACACAAAATAATGTGCCTGTCAGGGTTCGAACTCACGATTCCCGTTCTACCGTTACCCGTGGACTACCACTGCTCCCCATGTACATACCGAGCTGGAAATATGGCTCAGTCAACGAGATGGTTAATGCTAATGAGCTATACTTGAACCTCCAGTAACACCTGCTGTTCGTCCCTAGCCTGAAGTATCTAAACGGTATCTGCCATAAGACACTAGGAGTCATCAGAGTGAGCTGTGATTGGTGTTACGGAAGTTTTACTGATTTGTTCAAGGAAAGAAACTATACTCGTAATTGCCTAGGTACAAACCAGGAAAACATGTCACTAAAAGGAGGCGGCCTATACTCAGCAGTGGGCAGCAACAAGGCTGCACTTGATGAGTCAATAAATGAAGGTGACAAAATGTTATTGGATCTCCGAACTTGTTTCTCATAGAACTGTTTATTGCAGGTGTTTACACGAAGGTCAGTAACTACATCGACTGGATTGCTCAGCGTACGGCAGATGGAATCAGATGTACTACATGAGCATTTTAGATAGTTCAAATAAAATATGTATATATACAAATAAATAATTATAATAGTATCAACCTATTGTTTCTATTATAAACCTAAACCTGACACATGTCCTTCAACTGAACCTGTCGACAATCGGAGTCCACTGGATGTGTACATCATCATCTAGCCTTTTCTCAACTATGTTGGGGTTGGCTTCCAGTCCAACCGGATGCAGCTGAATACCAGTATTAATGGAGCGACGCCTCCACAACACAGTTACGGGGTAATACGATACTCCTTGGTAAGACTGATAATCAGACTTTCGGGCTTCTGACGACCCGTAACGACTGTTAAAGACCCACGAATGACAGCCGGGACCAACGGCTTAACGTGCTTTCCGAGGCACGGAGTAGGGGTCTTGGTCATACCCGTCAGAAGATGATGAAGATGGTCAGTCATCCACGGACCAGCCGCGGCAAACACCCGTGCGGCTGTTATTGCTTAGCCACAAGCCCCTCCTCTGGTTGTAAGTACATTAGAAGATGTAAAACTTTAAGGAGTGGTCTAAAGTTTAGAGCATCGAACTGAATAACTTTAGGGGACCAACTTTGAAATCGCGGAAAAAAAATTAGCTGTTCCATACATTTTGACGAGTTATGTTATGGAATCCAATCCCGCATCAAAATCTCAATCCCGCAAGCCTTGGGGATAGAGGTCATCAATACCGCGGATCCGCGGGATATGCGGGACTGCAAATAAAATCATACTTTTTAGTATCTAGATTTTAGGTGTTCATATCGACGAGAGGCTAGATTGGCGTGTTCATACGGGTATACTCTATGCTGAGGCTTCGTAAGCTAATTTATTTATTTAAACGCTTTACTTTGTGTAAATAATTTCATCACCACTGCTTTCAAAACGATGAAGTAAAACATCGAGAGGAAACCAGCATGTCTTAAAACCAAAAATTCGAAGACATGTGACATTTACCAACCCGCACTGGGCCCGCGTGGACCCATTCTTCTTACATCCCATAATGTTCCCTACCAATAGGTACAGGTACGGTCTACAGGCTGATATGTAATAGTTAAGATCTACCTATCGTCACAGCTATCGTTTCTATTAGGTGCCTAAATCTCACACGAAAACCTTATAGGCTATGCTTTTAAGAATGATGTCCTTCAAATGAACCTGTCGACAAACGGAGTCCTACTGGATAGGAAAGTATAGGTACTAGGCCGTCTTTATTAGGTAGATATCTGTCTGGCATTACCTATTGCTGAAATGGGACTATTATTGGCGTAGCCGTGAGGCACACATCCTGTATTCATGTTTTATGTTTTTTTTTATTATATTTAGGGTTCCGTACCTCAAATGGATAAAACGGAATCCTTATAGGATCACTTCGTTTTTCATCTGTCAAGGCCCTGTTTCTCTTTGTCTCTCGGCACAAGTAAAGGGAAATTTCGAAAATTTTAAAGTAATTTTATCACATAGGTACCTACATATTGGTTTTTTTTTTAACAAACGAACATGTTTTTTCTACTAAGTAAATAGGTAAGGTAACTAGGTTTAGGTTACTTTGTTTTTGGGATAAATTCATCCCAATTACGGAACCCATTCATTGTACGTGGTCCGACACGCACTAGGCCGGTTTTTTTTAGATGCGTTTCCTGCCCTAATAAAACTGTGCCAAATCAAAATTTGTCTTTCTTTTTAATGAATTTGCACCACTGCAACTAAGGGCTAATTTGACCAAAGTCGGATATCTTTTATTCGTGGAATAAAATTGACGACTGACAGTTTTTGTTTGGAGAAACTGTCAAAAATTCAAAATTTAATCGAAGAATAAGACTTATGCTGGGTATAAATGTTTGGTCGAATTCACTCTAAGGGCTAATTTGACCAAAGTCGGATATCTTTTATTCGTGGAATAAAATTGACGACTGACAGTTTTTGTTTGGAGAAACTGTCAAAAATTCAAAATTTAATCGAAGAATAAGACTTATAAGTCTTATTCTTCGATTAAATTTTGAATTTTTGACAGTGAATTCGACCAAACATTTATACCCAGCATAAATGCTGGGTATAAATGTTTGGTCGAATTCACTCTTAGTAGTTTAAATTATATCTATAAATTTGTAAGTACCTATCTACGCAACTTGTATGCAACAGAGTAAAATGACATCAAAGTTCCTTGAACCTTGAAGAACAAACTATGGAGACTCTTGGTATGTTGGTCATAGTATTAAAATTTCAGATGTCACCACAAACTGAACAATGGTTTTTGAGATTAATTCTTAAAGTAGTTTAGCAGTCCTAATCTTTACAAAAAATACTAATGCTAAAAGTAGTAAACTTTATTTATTTAATTTCTGCGAGTATTGGAACGTCGTTCGAATGTATTGTAATGTGACCAAAACAGAGAGGACCATTCCCATTCTTTCATTTCATCCTTTATCCCGTTCTAACAAATGAATAGCATCATAACTTTGACGTTTACAACAAGGCTGCGAATGATTTTATAATTTATCCTCATAGTTCTTCCTTTCTTTTGTTTGACGGTCGTTCACTCCACTCGCTCTCGTTGATTTGGCCGATGTTTGGCCTAGTTGCCAAGTTTATTAGATTTTAGTTCTAATTTTCTTAAATGTAGTGTTCAGTCCTACTTTTAATTATACAGTGACAGGATTATGTGATACTTAAAATGCCTGGTATAAGGAAATATCGACGCGACACCAGCGAAGTCAGCTGTTGTTTGAAATATGTTATTTTTGGTGTGAATGTTTTGTTCTGGGTAAGTGGAGATCTTATTGTATCTAGTACATAAATTAATTACGAAATTGACTTCGCACATATCTCACTTTTCAAGGTTTTTATTATGTTCTTAAAATTTGTGGTGTTGTATAGATGCAAAAGTTAGTGAGTGAGATGCATTGCACTCATATTACCATATTACTGTCTTGTAAATGTCTGAGTGGGTATTGATTACATCTCACCTGTGCAAATTGCCAGACAATTGGGGTCACCTTAGACTTGTTTAGAGGCACCTACTTACATAAATATAATTGCTATAACAGTATGTAAAAGGGTTTTAGGTACTATTACTGTTTGCATCCTGCCAATATGCTGTATATATTTAATTCTAAGAAACTATTTATCAATAGCCTTGAATCTGCACACAAGTTTCAACAAAAAAGTTGTAAGTTGGTTTACTCATTCATAAGAACACAATCAGTTGGCTATCTTATCAATTTGCAAAGAATAGTTTTTTTTTTAACTAAAGGGTTTTTAGGTTTAAAACCTTTATTAGTCTATGATCAAATACTAAATCAAGCTACAATAATTGACTGAATATATAGATTGTTTCATGAGTTTGATGTTTACATATTTCATGATCATCGGGTCATATTGAGTATTCATTCTTTGTAGAATTAAAGAATAGTCTTTCTCATCTACTCTCTTTCATCTTTAGCACAGTCAGAAAAACAATATTATTGTTTAAAGTCACAATATTTATGTATTTTGAGTGAAATAACAAAACAATAAGTATTGATTCTGTGCCCATCTTTTTATATTCTAATAATGTTTTCCAAACCCAGGTAAAACACAGAAATATTTATAACTAGTGCATTTATTAGTAAATCAGTACATTTTATTAACAAAATACAAGGAAAACCTAAATGTTACACCACAACAGGATAGATTAATGAATAATATCAAATGCCTTCCTAATTTTGTATAAATAGGTTACAAGGAAGGAAATGAAATTTAAATCATGAACTGAGATTACATTTTGTAATTTGGGATTTATTACTACTCATGTCAGTCATATCATTGTGAAAAACTAAATGAACCATTGACTCTTACAACAAATATTTTGTAAAATATATAGCCCTGTGACTGACCTATGAATAGACAGATGGCAGCGAAGGCTTAGTAATAGTATTCCGTTGGCACCCTGGCTACTGAAACCCTGAAAGTAGACAAGAGAGATGGGAGACCCATAGGTTGTAATTATTTACTTATTATTCTATTTCTAGTTTTTGCCTTGGCCAGAGACTAAGCATTGCCATACAACATAGTAATACCACGGTCGCCAGTCTCTTGAGTACAGTACCAATCAATAGCATTGTGGAGGAATTTTATGACATCATATTTTAGTTTGTTACGTCATAGTTTTAGGCCTTTGCCTAGCAGTGGAACACAAAATAGGCTAGCAAAAAAAAAAAAAAAATATTTTTAAGTTTAGGATATTACACCTTTTTTTCAATCAATCTGCCTAGCCTTTTCCCAACTATGTTGGGGTCGGCTTCCAGTCTAACCGGATGCAGCTGAATACCAGTATTTTACATGGAGCGATTGCATATCTGACCTCCACAACCCAGTAACTGGGTAATACGATACTGGTTCGTTACTGGTTCGGGCTTCTGACGACCCGTAACGACTGCCAAAGATTCTCGAATGACAGCCGGGACCAACGGCGTAACGTGCTTTCCAAGGCACGGACGAGTCTCGGTATGTAAAGATGGTCACCAATCTACAGACCGACCCCAGCAAGCGTAGCTTAACCTGATGGATCGACTCGTGCAGCTGTTCGTGTGGATATTACACCTTTTTTTTACAAGTTTTTATTTAGTTTTCACCTGTCCCGGTACCTGTGTGTAATTGAATCTTGTAAGTTAAATTTGAACCACTTCCCAGTCTCTGATTGAGCTGAAATTTTACATGCATATGTAAATTGAATGACAATGCAATATTATTATGACATAGAGCTGATCTGATGACTTGGAGCTGGAAGGCGACCATAGGAACTCACTAACTCAGTAATAAAACAACGCAACCTATTGAGTGGGTCTTTTTTAATTTGTCTTGAAAGAACTGTCTAGCTAGATGATATCCAGATTAATAAAAGCTTGTTTTAATTTTTTTTCTTAAATAATACACTTGTTTATTTTATTCATTTATTAGGTAAGTACTTAAAAGTTGTTATTTCTGTTTACTTCTATTTAAACTTATTTTTCTTTTGTTTACTTATATTTAATTCTTTCATTACAGTTTCTTGGTCTGATTGTGTTAGCGGTTGGAGTGTGGGCATGGACGGAAAAGGACACATTCAATAATTTGTCGAGGCTCACTAACATTGCATTGGATCCAGCATTTATATTAATATGTGTGGGTGAGTACACAACATTGAATAAAGGAGGTGAATTTATTTTATTTAGAAAATAGTGGCTGCAGATTTGCATTAAGGGCGCTATTACATTTTGACCGTGATTTTTTCATAAATTGAAATTGCACACTATAAACAAAATAATAATTATATGACTCAAAATAAACGTAATCACAACTGCTAAATTGCTACATAATGCGATGCGTCGGCGTCTAAAGCTAAAGACCGCGTGTCCCGAGATTTACATTGATTTTTAGCACTGCATACAATAATTAATTAAACATATTATTTTATTTTTAAATAGACTAATTTTTTTTATCAAGCGAGCTAACATAGTAACCTTATTTATTAAATACATTTTGTATGAATTTGGATTATACATTCGTAGATAAAAAATATAATTTCGGACGAAAAATTGTCAGTAACTCTCTGGTTTACGGAATTATTTTTGGTGTATTACTGTATGAAACATAAAAAACTGAATTGAGCACTCCAAAGTTGAAGATACAGTTGTTCCAAGGACATTTTTTTAAATGATTAAATTATTATATCTTCGATGTAACAAAGCATCAAAACATGTACAAAAGTAAAATTTTATGAAACATCCTTTGCAGAAACAAGGTTTTTACTGATTTTTGTAAAGAAATTGAAATATTTATTTAGAACACTCCCAAGAGAAATAATCAAGCTTTCTTGGGCATATGTTTTTTTTAATTTTGTGGCTCTAACAAAACCACAATCACATATCAAAACACGAGTCAAACGCTCAAATACAAGAGAAATTGTGATAGCGCTCTTAAAAATTTAAACCAATTTTGGTACATGTTAAGCAATAATGAAAAAAAACATTATTTCAGTGTTCCGTTTAAGTTAACAATGCCATCTATTTAGAATGGGTATAAAAGTGCAAAGTGAGAGTGGTCGATGAACTAACACGTTGTGGTAGGTAGATATATTTTTTTCAACAAAATCTTAACTTTAATGCATAGACTGTATTTTAATACTAATCGGCTCTGTTGCAATTTATATTGTTTTAAATTGGGTAGGCTGCCCAAAATAGCCAGCCCATTTATTTAAGTTTGAAACTGCACTAAATGTTGCCACATTAATTCCTTACTGTAAACATGACCCAGTCATAGATTGTTTAAAGTAGTTTTATTACCAGTAGTCACAGATGTTAGTATAGTTAGCAGTAAGTACCTATTTATATGATGACAACTGGGTGTGGGGGACACAAAGGGGCCTTGTTCACAAAGGTCTTATAGTGTAGAAGGCTTGGCCCTATAAAATTAGTAATAAACAAGTATATTAGTTAGCTAGCCCTGGGGCAGAAAAATAAATTCTCTTTTTTATTATCCTTGAATGTTGTAAGAGAGAACTGTCAAACTATGTCAAAAGGTCAATCAATCAATCAATCATTTTATTATCAAGCAACTGAAAGCCCAAATAATATAAAATAATCAAGCAGCTGTATTTGCCGAAAACATGTTACATGCTTGTAGTCAATTGCATATAAGTGGTAATTCTTTCACTACGAAAATCGCCCTTACTGCTACGATATAAAGATCAAATTGTTACTGATGTGCGGTTAACTGTACTGTTTATCAGACTTGGCAGGTTGCCTGTATTATTGTGATTGTGCCCACTGCCTTATTTTGTATGGTACCATGGTATTTATTGCTTGATATTGTGATTGCAGGCACAATTACGTTTATAATCGGGTTCACGGGTTGCGTCGGTGCACTTCGTGAGAACACGTGCCTGCTAGCATGCGTGAGTATTACCTTTGTTATATTTGTTTAGTTCTAGCCACAGAGTAATTAAAGAATGGAGAGCGATTGTGTTACATGGAGGGTGAATAATGTTAACATGAAACTAATGTCAAGGTTCGAATACACTTTGATTGAGTGCCACTATCTTGTCAGAGTATGACAGTATTTATGACATGTTGGGACACTTATTGAGAATTTATCATCGTTTATCAGTAGGTATATGCGAACCGCGACGTATTGGTTCTGTATGGTGTGCTCGATTCCAGCGAAAGCACGTGTTTAGTAAGATAGGTCATAGTTACGATATAAAGTGTTTGTGCAGAAGCTCATGCGCATAGACATTATAATTCGTATACATACTTAACTGCGCACCATACTTACGCCCTAAAAGTAGAGTAAAATCGCGATTTTCAATTCATTCGGACCGGATTTTATTAATATTTATTAATATTATTTTTTCCATTTTGTATGCCTTTACATAATTACTCTATTTTCTAACTACTCCATGTCTGTCTTACAGTAAATCAGAATTTGATTACCATCATTATGCTCGCATGTAAGGCTTGTTATGATTTAATGAACCTGCACTTAGATTGCAGAACAAAGGCATTATTTGTTACCATACTGCTCGAATCTTAGACAATATAATGTAATGAGCGTGGGATATTCTAAATGTGTGATATGGATACTTGGACGTTTATAGATTGGCTGAATTCACTTAATGGTTTGTTCATTTTGACAACACGTTCATTGTGCGAACTGCTAAAGTGTGAAACCTCTTGCCTGCCTGATAGCTTACTTTACTGGGCGTCTTCAAATGAATAGGTTACTTAGTTCTATGCAAGCGTCCACCATCGTCGACACAGATTCATCGCTTACCATCCATCCGACTGAGATAGGACATAGCTATTTAGGTCTCCGAGATATGGGTCTGACAAAAATAAAACCCGTACCCATAGGTATCACTATCACGGGTTGACGCCCAACAACGGATGTTTTGACTCACAATATGACTAACTTAACTAAATCGGGCATTTTATGTTCAAAACAAAACAATAAAAAACCCAATTACATTTAAATTATATTTAAGAATATTTGATGTTTCCCTAATCTGTTTTATTAACGTACTTCCCCGTTTGTTCCAGTACGCTGTTTTCCTTGCTTTATTACTGTTGGCGGAGATGACGACAGGCATCCTTTTCTTTGTATTTAAAGATTGGGTAAGTTCAGTTTCTGATGGAGTCAGTCAGGTGTGAATAATTAGGGCTGGGAGAAAGCAAGAAATTTTCTTTATAAAATGTTCGTTGTAGACCACTCGACCTCGTACTTTTTACAATTGTTCTACACACAACCTTAAGGTTGATTTTCGCTTGCCCCTTATAAAACTATAAGTGTTCCACTATTTGTATATGTGACAATTAGATAGTTTAAGCCTTAATGAAGTTTCAATTCACTAGGAATTGTTGTCAGAAATAATGCAAATTAAAATAATGAGGCTGTCATTCGCGGGTCTTTAACAGTCGTTACGGGTCGTCAGAAGCTGTCGCCAAGGGGTGTCGTATTATCCAGTTACTGGATTCTGGAGGTCAGATAGGCAGTCGCTCCATGTAAAATACTAGTATTCAGCTGCGTCCGGTTAGACTGGAAGCCGACCTACGACATAGATTAAAGAGGTTTTTGTATATTACAGATAAAACAACAAGCAACGACTGGCTTCCAAACATTCATCACACATTATAGAGAAGACCCAGATCAACAGAACTTAATTGATTGGATACAAGAAGACTGGGTAAATAAATTATATACTACTACTATTACTATTCTTATGTCTAAATAATAAGTTATCATTTACCACTGCAATAAACAGCATCATAAAAGTATTAATGTTATGAATGAATTAATAAAATACACCAACTCCAGCGATGTTTGACTAGACTCGATTACTCGAATAACTTCAAAAATTCACACTAGCCCCTGTTGCCTCATGTTACATGGTGCAACAGAGACCATTGCATATCAAGGAGTAGACCCGGGGGCGCGATAAAGGTATGGAAGACGTGCCCTTAGGATATGGACAATTATAGGACTAGAAATAGGGACCAATTAGTTCAACCAGGTTTCAGACTGGCTAAAGTAGACTCATCCTTCATGGGGTACTGTTTAAAATGTTATAATAAAATACCTCCCCACATACTCCAGCTGAATGAAACGAAATTTAAATCTTGAATAAAACGCACCCTATGCAGCCAGGCATATTATAAGTTGGGGGATTACATCGCTGACAAAAATGCTTGGCTGAATGCTTGTCCTGCTCCACAAGGACGCATTAATTAATTGATTAGCATTCGGATATATTGTTGGAGCTGCTGAAGATTAAGATGAGAGAAAACTTTCTTTGCATTGTTTAGATTCAATCTCTTAGTATTATATAATTGCATAGCACGTGTGAGCACTATGTAGCTACTATTAAGCTACCTTTTACTGGGTACGTCTTTCACTGACTTGAGTGTGCCCTGGCGGTTGAGAGTATGTCATGCTCACTCAAATGTCTCGCTGGTGGAGGCGTGTGTGTTGGATCATTAAGTTCCCTTCAAAATGGTTGAGCTAATTGGTGCTGATCCATGCGTCATGTTCGTGAACGGGCGCCGTCAGTTGGGACTGGTCGTCTCTTAGCTGCCATGGCTTATTTTTAATTTTAATATTTAATTTAGTTGTTTTAGTTTTTATCTTTTTATTACGGACGCTTTTTAACGTACACGTCTTTCTACATTGTTCTCACATGTATATTTTCAACATGAACGATGTAACCAATATTTTGTAAAAATATTATGATTTAAAAGAGTGTCCGTGGAGTTTCTTGCCCGTTCTTCTCCATAGGGATCTACTACGCTTTGGAATGGGCAACTAGCTTCATCTTTCTGACTGACCGACCCATTGACAATTCAAAAGTGCCTGTAAGTGGTTTATTTGAAATAAATGCATTGAGTTTGAGTTTGAGTTTGAAGGAATAAAGAGCCTACCGAGTATGCACCCTATAGTAAACAATGGTATTGTAGAGAGACAGGTGATATATATGGATGGGCTCTTGTTACGACGCGTCGCCGCCAGGTTGTTTCAAGTGCAGCTTCACCGGTGAATCTTATGGCGGTTAAACTACGTTCTCGGACTTTTTTATGTCACTGCTATGCTGTATTACACGTTGTTGTTCCTAACATCTTCGTCTGAGGTCTCGCTGCTCATCCGTTTCATGTATCTTGTAAATAATAAGAACGAGATGAAAGTAGATAAGAACGAGATAAGATTAAGAACGCTGCTAGCGAGCTTCTTAATCTTATCTCGTTCTTACAGAATAAATTGCCAATATAATAAAATGCGGCCCTGAAAATAACTAAGTGTTTCTCAAATGTTCTTGATCATCATTATAGTTATCTAAGTAGGTAGGTAGGTTCATAATATTGGAGCAATTCTGAGGAACATGATTACCATCTATATTCATAAAAAAATCCAGTTACCTGCTTCCATGTTGGTTTTTGTTTACGTATTCTCTTTCTAGGAAATTCTTTTTTTCCACAGTTAACGAGGTAGGGGTTTATCAAGATAGATATTGATCAAGTTACTCCTCAATCGGAGAATTGATAATTATGTTATTTGTAATACTGATATTGTAATTTTCCATTAGGCGAATGCTCAGTTTGTGGAACAGTCGAGAAGCTTCGACCACAATTTCGAATCTATTGTTGTCAAAACTACCTAATGTTTTGAGACATTGTTCAGCTGTTAATAGATAAATGTTTGGTTAAGGAATCAGTTATATTTTTTGTATATATGTTACTACATACATATACTTGTGCTTTTACAATGCAACTTTATGCATCCAACACGATTTCCAAAGCAAAGCAAAATCCAAGTAATCCAAAGCAATTCAAATATTTCATTGGAATAGATTGGTGGTATCAGATTTATTACTTACCCAAATTATTTTCATGTAATTATATAATGGTATTAATTAGTGTTGCCCAAATTCAGTCTTGGTCTTGCAGTCTTGGTCTTGTTCTTGCGTTTTTGCAAGACCAAGACCAAGAACAAGACCGCGTATTTTTAGCAAGACCAAGACCAAGACTGACCGTGCAAGACTTGAGCAAGAACAAGACATAGCCTGCAAGACTCTTGCGTCTTGCAGCTAGGACTTAGCGCTATTTCACTGAGTAGTTGGGTGTAACAGTTCGGTGTATAGGTAGGTACGCTTAGGAATTCTATGAGACGCAAAAAACTGTATCAAAGAATATGAAAAACTGGACCTATGCGCATTACGACTAATACCATAAACATAGCGAATAAAAAAATATCTATTAAAATCAAACTGAGTGCATGCATAGTTATGTTTTAACCATCGGCACTTTGATAATGCGGCATCAAAGGTTTTGTACTTACTTCTCAAAGAAATTTGCCGCTTTTCGGAAGTACATGGTTATGATACACGCGCCGGCGGCTTCTTTTGAAATCTAAAACAATCGTTGCCGCCACGCCGAAATCATAACATTTGACACTATTTGATTGCCGCCATAGGGCGTAGGTATACAAAATAATTTCCTAGTAGAGTACCTACAGGTGTTCCAAAGAATAAATAAGTTTCAGAGTGCTTAGAATGAAAATGAATACATTATACTGATCACGCAAGTAGTATTATGATTAGGATAAAATGGTAAGGATAGGTAGTAGATGTCATATTAATTCATTCTAGTAAGTATATATTATAATATTGATTACTTATATGGTTTTAAACTAATTACTTAGGTACTATTATTGTACATTTAGTCATTATATTTCTTAAGTTTTTACAAGAAAAAATAGCAAAAAAGTGTTCAAATATCACCCGTTTAATAAATATTGTAGCCACTTTTAAATATAGGTACTTGAAACGTGTAAAAAAATTCTTTCGAATTTCTTATCAAATCTTCAGTTATTTATTAATCTGCTTGATCTTTACTATGGCTATGTTAATTCAAGCTCACAATGTTCCAATTCTAATACGTTTTTCTAAGATTTAAAGTAAACTTTAATAAATAGTAATAGACTAATAGGTAATTGCAAGACTTGCAAGACTCTTGCTGCAAGACCAAGACCAAGACCAAGATTGGGAGCGCAAGACCAAGACCAAGACCAAGATCAGGTGTATTGGCGCAAGACCAAGACCAAGACTGGCTAAGTCTCGTCTTGTTCTTGCATTTGGGCAACACTAGTATTAATTAATGATTATTATCAAAATCCATTTACCTAGCAGGATAACACAACACATTTTAATAGGTGACACGAAAAAATTGAAGGAAAAATATTATGTTAAAAATAAATCTTATTTTATGATTGTGATTGTTAATCCATTTGCCTATCATAAATTGGACGTTACAGCTACGTATTGAGGAAACAAAAGGGTATTGTAGTAACTACTAAATCTGTTTGTGGCCTACATAATCTTCCTCAAAATTTGCTTCTAACAAGTCAACACTTTGTGTAAATTATTTCATCACCAATGCTCTCAAAACTGTGAAGGAAAACATCGTGAGGAAACCGGCATGTCCTAGGAGTAGAACCAATAAATTCGAAGACATGACATCCGCTCTGCCAACCCGCACTGGTCCGTCGTGGTGGATTACTGCCGACTCCCTCTCACAGAGAGAAGGCCTGTGACCCAGCAGTGGTAACATTAAAGGCTGATTATGCTAAGTCCCACATTTGCGCTTTTTTACGATAGGTAGGTACTCGTATTATTTATGTTCAGTTCACCTCATGTCTGTTTTACAGTTTATTAGGAGTATAATATAGTTGAATAATGTATTAATAGGAATTATTACTCGATCCATAGTGATTCGCTGGAATTGCGGTGAACAGGCGACTTGTTTATCATTGAATCAAACCGGCTAAGCGAGTGTCAGACCACGCACGCAGAACAAACTTAACATTGTAGTTGAAGCATTGACTTAGAAGCTTGATTTTTTTAGAGCTCTCTTACTTGTTACCTCCACGCGTTCCTGAGATAAAGGGTCTTGACAGACTGACAGACAGACGGAAAAAGAAGTGATCCTAAAAGGGTTCCGTTTTTTCTTTTTGAGGTACGGAACCCTAAAAACATGAAACCATAAACTTGGATGTTAAGGAAACTAAGCAGGTTACTGACCGCAAATAAATCGCACAAACGTGTCAAGTCATTATACTCATTCTGAGTGCAATTTAATCGAGAAATTATTGTTCCTACTGTATAAATTCTTTGTAAATCGACAATGATGTGATAGTAGAAATAGTTTGTGAAAAATGGTTAGCTGAACAGGAAATGTGAAATAAAATCAGTTGTTCCCTACATTTTGACGAGTTATGCGAACATAAATGTAGGGAACAACTGATTTTTTTTTCACGATTTCAGATTTGGTCCCATAGTGAAAGTTGTTCATAATTATGTCTATAACACTATTGTGTCAGCTCCCTAGCCAATAAAAAAGCAGCGTGTAAGCAGCGTGTTGCTACTTTGCTATATAAAAGTGACAATCGGTACGGAATAGGTATCGCCTTTCGTGGAGTCTCGGTACCTACTATACCTCAAAAGGAAAAACGGAACACTTATAGGATCACTGCGTTGTCTGTCTGTCAGTCAAGATTTCTCAGGAAACTGTGGAAGTATCAAGTTGAAATTATTATCAAATGCGGAGATCTATGGTCCCTTGGAGCTCTAAAAAAATCAAGCTTCTAAGTCGACGTAATAAAAAAATACGGTCATTTATGCGACAGTTTTGATACTCGCATGTAAATCAAAATCTATAGGGTACTTCCCGTTGACCTAGAATCATGAAATTTGATAAGAAGCAAGGTCTCACAGCACAATTAAAGGAAAAAGTCCGAAAATGGTTAATGTGTAATTTTATCACATAAAAAAAAATTTTTTTTGGGATTACAATGTTAAGTTTGTTTTTTGGGATAAATTCTTCTCAACTACGGAACCCTTCATTGTGCGTGATGCGACACGCACTTAGCCGGTTTTTTTGTTTTTGTTTTCTTATTGACTGCCTCGTTGGTCTAGTGTTCGCAAGCGCTACTATTGAGCATGAGGTTCGCTGTGCTGGGTTCGATACCCGGGCCGAGCTAATAAAAAAAAAAAGGAGTCTGGATTTGTGCCTGGTTGATGGCGATAGGCCCCTATTACATGGGACTTAAACATAACTGGCGAAATGTGGGTGTACTATAGGTACACCTCTGCCTAGCCTTTCGGGGATTACAGGCGTGATGCTTACGTTATTATGAAACCAAAAAGTTTTTGACGGCAAGCTTTCTTTCTTGAATTTAGTCCGGTCTTGTTTTTTAACCGACTTCAAAAAGGAGGAGGTTCTCAATTCGGTATGTTCCCCGATTACTCGAAGATGGCTGGACCGATTTGGATTTTTTTTGTTTTGTTCGAGAGGGTATACATCACAGTTGGTCCCATATAAAATTGATTAACTTTGCTTTGGTAGTTTTTGAGTTAGCTTCAATAATACGTATTTTTTCCCCACTTTTATATGGATGATGTTCTAGTTTGTTTTGCAGATAGTGGCATTAGAATTTGTGTGGGGTAGGTACACAAATAAAAAGTGAAAAATAAAAACTTTTTTACAAAAAAATACAACCGACTTCCAAAAACAACACTACAAAGTGAAAAATAACTTTAATTTCGGAAGTCGGTGGCAAAAAACGAAAATACATTTAACTAGACACCGACTTCCGAAATTAAAGTTATTTTTCACTTTGTAGTGTTGTTTTTGGAAGTCGGTTGTATTTTTTTTATAGTGTTGCAAAACATACGTATATTTTCTTAGAATAGGTAGAGCTTGTCTACTCTGAAATGCCGCGCCTCACTACTTAAATAGTATACGTACACTACGTTAAATGTATACGTACAGTCAACAAAAGAGATATCTGGGCAGGGTATACTAACATATTTGTATGTGAATTGCTTCATGTTCTATTTTATATATATTACTTTGTTTTTGCAACACTCCTACATTGTAACACACCAACACAAAATTGTATATTTTCACGAAATTGAACATGAAGCAATTCACATACAAATATGTTAGTATACCCTGCCCAGATATCTCTTTTGTTGACTGTACACTACGATAAATGCGGTAGTGGGGCGCGTCATTTCAGCTTAGACGAGCTCTACAAGTATCATAAGTCACGAACGAAAATAGATCAGCTTACCTGTACCTGTGTTTAATACATATATCAGCCAGTCAGAAAGTTCGTAGGGGTACTCATGGAGTTTTGCCACCAAACCTCGAAATTTCTTGTCTAAATTGCTGACTTTATATCGCCGATAATTTGTCCATTTCAGTTACAATGCTGCGGTGTAGAAGGTCCCCGGGATTGGGACCGTAACGCGTACTTCAACTGTTCGAGCGGCGCAGTGGGCTCGCGGGAAGCGTGCGGCGTTCCCTTCAGCTGCTGTAGGAACAAGCCGCAGGACATCATCAGGAACAAGCAGTGCGGATACGATGTTAGGAAACCTACTTATGTGAGTACTGCTATATTCTCTGCTTATTAAAATAAATTGGAAAGTTAAAATGTACTATCAACAAACGCCAGGACAAACAAAGGACCATAGGGGCAGGGTGAAACAGTGTATACAAAAAGAAACTTTAAGGTGTAAAGGCGTCCGTTTTGTCGATAGTACTTCTTTGATTAACACCCAGTTTCTGGAATGAATCTTATCGACGAGTTTCGTTCCAGAAATCGGCGTATGTATGATGTTTCGTTTCATTTTCTTGTGTCGGGACTAGGCACAGGATAACGGCTCATATTGATAAGCGAAACTGAGGCGTTATATGGGTTCCAGAATATTTTATTTCGTATCGGATTTTCTTTTACCACGACAGAGCGCGGGCCACGACGGTATGCTACGCACGAAGTGAGTCGACTTGTTCTGAATATTCATACCTAATATGTTGCGGATATGAGAATGACCAGTAGATAAAACATGCTTGTTGATATCGTGCCAAACACGATGGTCGAGTATTTTTAAATTTAATCGTAACCGCAGATTAATACAGATGGGGCACTCCGCAAAATCATTTAAATAAAAAGCGACTTGCTACGACACAATAAAGTGCAATTCAGGTCGCACAACACTTCATTACCTTCAGTTATACGAGGGGGGATCAAAAAGTAGTGAGAATGAGATAGATTATAATGACTATTGATAACTTAATAATTTATTTTTCTACATAGTCTCCGAGTCTCTCTACACACCGAGTCCAGCGCTTTTCCAAGACTTCGATCCTTTTCAAAAAAAAAGTTTTGTCTTGGTCCTGCAAAAAGCTCTCCACGGCATCCACCACCTCGTTATCGTCTTCGTACCTGTTTCCCCTTAAGTATTCTTTCAATTTGGGGAACAGATAAAAATTGCTAGGCACCAGATCTGGTGAATAAGAGGGGTGGTCAACCAATTCGAAGCCAGCTTGCTGAATGGCAGCCATCGCAACTGCCGACCCGTGCGCGGGTGCGTTGTCGTGATGAAACAGCACGCCCCTTCGAAGTTTCCCTCTCCTTTTCTCTTTGATGGCATTCCTCAGCTTAGGAATTAAAGCTGCATAATATTGGCCTGTAATAGTGGTTCCACGCTCCAGGTAATCAATCAACAATATCCCTTCTGAGTCCCAAAATATTGAGGTTATAACCTTGCCAGCTGATGCCACGGCACGAAACTTCTTCGGGGTCGGTGATGATGGCCATTTCCATTGCGAAGATTGCTGTTTTGTCTCGGGATCAAAATGATGGACCCATGTTTCGTCCATTGTTACGAAACGAGACAAAAAGTTTTCAGAATCTTCTTGAAACTTGTCCAACTATATCTTCGAAATGTCAAGTCGATTTTGTTTCTGACTGTCGGTTAACATTCTCGGCACCCATCTTGCGGAGACTTTTCTCAAATTCAAAGATTGTTTCAATATGGATTGAATACTTCCATATGAAATGCCCGTTTCTTGAATTAAGTATCGGATGGTAACTCTTCGATCGCTCAATACAATCTTCTCGACTTTCGCAACATTTTCTTGGGTGACTGACGTCGATGGACGGCCGCAACGATGTTCGTCTTCCGTGCTCGTTCTCCCTACTCGAAATTGAGAAGCCCACCTTGCGACAGTGGAATAAGGCGGAGCGACACTCCTAATGTTGCCTCCAAACCGCAATGAATCTCTTGCGTCGTTAACTTTTTTAAACAGAGGTATTTAATAACGGCTCGCACTTCGTTTTTCCCCATTTTCGAGAACACGTTCCGCCACGAAGCAAACAAATGACTACATTCAGAAAAAAACAAAAGAGAATCGAAGATTTTTTTCTTTATTAATATTACAAATATGTATCTGAGCTATGCCTGCCAGTGTTTATTTTTTTTCTTACCAAGGAGTATGTCGTTCTCACTACTTTTTGATCCCCCCTCGTATACACCTATAAGTTGCCTCTCTTTCTATCGCGTAACTCTTATACCTTCTGACTCGTTAGGGTTGTCTTCTTTTACGACGCGGCGCGTGAGCGAATATCGAACTAACGTGCGAGCCGGCTGGTGCGCGGCAGCCCAAACTGAATTGACCAAGTGAGATGCCGCCGCATACTTGTAGCTAAACTGCGGAGTGTCCCATCTGTATTAATCTGTGTCGTAACTTGCTTACAATAAGGTGCCCCACGAACTGTTTAACTGACTTGCTATAACTGAGCGAGCGAATGATACACGAGCGCGGCTGTATGGCGGCGGGCGAGGACTGGCTGCAGATTCGCTTTGCTCGGACCAGCGCATAAAGCTTCATTCGTTTAAATTACTTATAACAAACATTCAGAGAGTTAAGGCTACTTTACACAATGCGAGCTAACATGCGAGTCGGCCTACCGAGTAGCTGTAGTGAAGCAGCTCACACTGTGTGGACGTATCATATCATACGAGTTACTCACACTTGCGAGTTGAACAGTAGCTTGCAGCCGAGTCACTTCAACATTTTTGTTTTCACTTGCCTGCTCGCCTCGCTCGCCATGCGATTAATAGGGGACCATCACTCGCACGGCAGCAGCTCGCACATTACTCGCATCGTTCGGACGTTTTCGGCAGTAGCTCGCCAGTCAGTCGCAAGAGACTAGGCAGCTACTCTCATAATGAAGACAGCCAAGGCAAGCCGAGCTACTGACATGCGAGTACACAGTACGAACAGCTGTCTACTATCTAGTCAGAAGCTCGCACTGTGTAAACTAGCCATTACTGGCAACGTCTTTGAGTTAGAAATCGAGTCGTATTGAAACCTGAAATTATTAAGAGGAGCATTTTAGCCATTATACTGACTTGCTACTTGTACTAGCAACTGAGCGAGCGAGTGATACACGAGCGCGGCTGTATGGCGGCTGGAGAGGACTGGCTGCAGAGGCACTTCGCGCCAGTAGCCGTACTGCTGCTCGGCCCCTTAGCGCTTAAGGTTCATTACTGTCTTTTGATTGACACTGGTGTTGTATTTGTTGAGTCGTATTTTGTTATGTGGGAAAATGTAAATAACTGAAACTAACTGTAAATACTTAGGAAGAATGTTTTGGAAAATTTTATTTACATTTTTCTAATAATTTGTTTGTATGTCTGGTAGTCCTGCACATCATAATTTTCGCTATGACTTACCTGCGTATGTTGAACTTGGTACATTCCTTGCAGCAAGACATAAGCTTTGATTATTCGATCGCGAACATAAGGATTGAAGAGGGCCTGCACGGTTCTACTCAGTCACACTCATTTTCACTGGAGTGTTTTATAGAGTATAATTTGTGTTAAAGCGTATATGGAAAAAAACTTTTTTACAAAAAAAATACAACCGACATCCAAAAACAACACTACAAAGTGAAAAATAACTTTAATCTCGGAAGTCGGTGTCTAGTTAAATGTATTTTCGTTTTTTGCCACCGACTTCCGAAATTAAAGTTATTTTTCACTTTGTAGTGTTGTTTTTGGAAGTCGGTTGTATTTTTTTGTAATTTTTTTTTTATTTTTCACTTTTTAGTTGTGTACCTACCCCACACAAATTCTAATACCACTATCTGCAAAACAACCTAGAACATCATCCATATAAAAGTAGGAAAAAATACGTATTATTGAAGCTAACTCAAAAACTACCGAAGCAAAGTTAATCAATTTTATATGGGACCAACAGCTGTGATGTATACCCTCTCGAATAAAACAAAAAAAAAAAAAATCCAAATCGGTCCAGCCATCTTCGAGTAATCGGGGAACATACATAAAAAAAAAAGGTTCCGACGAATTGAGAACCTCCTCCTTTTTGAAGTCGGTTAAAAAAGGCAAGCCCAACCTGCAAAGCTCATGTCAAGTTCCAAGGAATTTACAGTAAACAGTATCTAGCATGTAGCTGCCTCCCGTTGATGTTTTTCGTTTCTTTTTGTTCTAGAATTTTGATAGATCAAAGATAATATATGACAAGGGCTGTTTAGAGGCCGCTGAGGAGTGGTTCGACCACAACCTGTTGATAGTTGCCACCTCCGCTGTTTGTACTGCTTTTGCACAAGTAAGTTTTTGTTTGTAGATGCACTTATAGTATGTGTTTGTTGTTTGTTAATGTGTTGTGCTTTTGTCAAGCTTAATTATGCTTTACTCTGTTTCACGAAAGATACGAAATGTAGTTAAATCAAGGGGGATGCGCTAAGGTAGTCCGCGAAATTAAAATTTTAGTTTTTTTGCAATTTGCAGGTCAGTGTCAGGTTGTATGTTGATTAAAATATGATTCGCAGCCGTAACTAATATGGCTTTACAGAATTATAGTCAGTAGAATCAGCAATACAACTACATAAGTTAGAATTGGCCTCAACTCTCATGATTTCATGAAATAGTCATTCAATAGGGTAATATGAACTTAGAGAGTTGTATTGATGATTTTTATGATTATAATTCTATAAATATATATTTGATACGGCCGTGAATCATATTTAAATCAATATGCAACCTGATACTGACTTGCAAATTGCAAAAAACGTAAGAAATTTTGAATTTCGCGGGCTACCCTGGCGCTTTCGCCTTAAGGATTTTGTGTTAGAATGTGGCTCATACGGCTTTTTACTCACGAAATCAACAAAATAAGCCAACACTGAGTATGTTTAGTGTGGTATCCTCCTTTAGAGACGGAAGTTTGCTGGTGTTTTGCATGAAACAGAGTGTAGTTGTAAATTGCTATCACGTTTATTTTTAAAATTAAACTTATGTAATCCAAAGTCTAAATAATTAATAAAGTTAATAAGAAAGACACTTTTTTGTATTAATCGCTAATGTAATCCAATAACTCCCCACAGATCCTAGGCATCTGCTTCGCCCAGAATCTCCGAGCTGACATCTTTGCGCAGAAGGCGAAGTGGCACTGACAATCAGCGTCTCCTGCCGCCGTGTGACGCGCACGCGCCGCGCGACCACGCCCGCACACACGCATGCACACACATACACGCACACAGTACGACCGTAAGGGACTGTACACAAGTTGATGTGCTGAACCATGCACTATGACACTCCTTCATAGAAAGTTTTTCTTGTAACATTTCAGTTTTATACCTTCTAAAATTGTTTTACGAACTTTTTCTTAATGGGGAAGTTACGTAACATAAAACTTTAACTGTGCGCAAAGCAGGCAAATTATTTAAACAATTGCCGTTAACCTATTTTGTGTCGGTCAGTTTAGAAAAATATGAAAGCCTATGCAGATATCAACACTATAAAGCTTGTCCACTCTAAAATGACGCGCCCCACTTCCGCATTTACCGTAATGTACAGTGGGCTGCATCAATTGGGTACCCCAGTTGTATTAAAATTTTAATACAACTGGGGTACCCAATTGATGCAGCCCACTGTACGTATACAAATTTAAGTAGTGGGGCGTATCATTTCAGAGTGGACAAGCTATACTCAAGTAAAATCACAACAAATGTAGGACGAACAACCGTTATTGTTCGGTTGTGGAGGATAATTGACAGTATTTTTTATGTAAATAACTATACAGGGTCAAATTAAATTACCTAGCGAAACTCGTGACTATTGTTATCAATCCCAAATCTTCATAGTACCCTATTATTTTCATGAAAGATGTTACGTCTACTCTTATAATAATATCCGTACTTCCCCATTGTAACTACAAACTAAATATTGAAACTTCCGCACATCAACTAAATAAAACATGCATTTATTTGCATAATAGTTTAATGTTTATGTCGTGAAGATTATTTATATTACACCACAAGTGCTCATCTTACTGTCCCTAGGCTTTCTGAGGATAACTTTCAAAACTACTCAATCACAGAGGAGTAAGTAAATGGAGTGCTTACTTAAGACGAGCAAAAGTGTATACCAACAGTTGCCAATTTTACGTCCTTTGACATCACGTACACAGTCGTAGACAATGATCCAACAGCAGCAGACGAATGGGTTTGTTTTACCGAAAGCTTCGCCGCGAGAGAGCGCTGTGTGTTTGTCACTTATCAAAGTCATCTTGAAGACAGCGACTAATCGGCAACAAGAAAATGCTCCATCACGTGTCAGTTTTCAGCAAGGAACTCCGTTGGCAGCTGAAGGAAAGTAACAAACACTTAGCACCATCTACGCGGAACTAATTTGGCAGTTTTCTTCTCCATTCCCGAAAGTGAAAACGTTCAAACTCTACCCGTAAATCACTGTCAAAAACATGGCAAAAATGTATGTAAAATACAGGTATTTTTGACAGATTGAGACAGATTAGAATGCGAACGTTTTTAAAAAATACGGGTATTGCCTCTCAAATGTTGTTTCGCCACGCACTATTTTATTTCTAAATCCAACTATGCGTGATCTTTTATTTCAATATTCATCTTAGTGCATTGGTTTCGAATGACGTATGGAATAAGCTCCGAAGTATATTCTCGTTTAGTGAGCTAGTTTCTTTTAAATATACAGGGTGTAAGGGACAGCCCTCCGCAAACTTACAGGGTGCATCAGCTCCCTATTTTGAATAAAATAGGGAGCTGGATAATAATTCCACCGAAAAAATTCTCGGGAAAATTATCATTTTTGTATCGTTTTTTTTTAGTTACTTATTTATTTCAATGTAAAATTACATTCCCTGCACGCAGCACTCCATTTGTGTAAATAAAACACCTAAAATAAAAAAATCAGCAGTGGATGTTGAAATAAGTAGGACGCGCTGCGCTGCCGCCATGCCGTTCGCTACGTGCGTTTAGCCACGGTAACGATACGTTGCGTGTGAGGTAATAAAATAAAACAGGTTTATTGGATACCGATAACGTTCCGGAAAAAAATTATTGTCATCATAATTTATTTGTCATCTTAGTATTATATACTGAATTCACCCCATCAGTCTGCGGAGGGCTGTCCCCGACACCCTGTATAATACGTACATGAGCACTCCATTTACTTTCTACTCCGTGTTTTCCTCCCACTGGCACTCTGTCATCTTTACCTCCGATCATTCTTGGATACTCTTGAATCTCTGTCGTTGTAAATAACATTATAACATGTTGATACTTGTTGATAGAATTATCCAATGTGTATGTCCTTGTAAAGTGGAGTTAGCTTTGGAATATGGCAGCTGTTTAAGTTAAGAACGTTTATTTCGCGCGGGCTGGTAACGTCGCATGTCTAGAGATTTTTCTTGATTATTTTAATAAATTTAAATCAAAGTACTATTTTTTTCGGACAAGCACTAGATCGTTGCTATTTATGCCATTTTTGACAGTTATTTTGGTATTTACCTACTCATAAAAATTTACATATTATCAATTATTTTCTATTTGCAGTATTACGATTGAATATTTTAAAAATAATTATAAAATACAACGATCTAGTACTTGGGCGAAAAAAAAAGTACTTTGATTTAAATTTAAAAATCATGAAAAACCTCTAGAAATGCGACGTTGCCAGCCCGCGCGGACTAAACGTTCTAAGTCGACGTTCGCACGGACGTAAAAATATCGCGGCGATTTTTTTTCGCGCACTGGATTTTCAACGCTCTGCTTAGCGCCGAGAGTGCAAATTCCAACAGTGTGTTTTTCGACTGCTAGAATGTACTCTGTTTACTGATTGTTAAGTTGGATTCTCAACGCTCGGCTCAACAACGAGTTGAAAATCCAGTGCGCGATAAAATCCCGCCGCGATTTTATTACGCCCGTGGGAACACGGGGTCTTAATGTTATAACAGCATAACATCACGCCTTGTTTCCTCGAAGAGTTGGGTAGAGGTGTACCGTTAGTACACCCACATTTCACCAGTTATTTTTTTAAGTCCCAAGTATTTACATGGTTGATGGCAATAGGCTCGCCACTTATTTAGGTGGCGGTTAATCAAATCTCCGGGCGTGTGAAAGAGAGCTCGTGGCTCAGTAATAACAGCCGCACGGTTCGATCCATCAGGTTAAGATACGCTTGCCGGGATTGGTCCGTGGATGAGTGACCATCTTTACATACTGAGACTCCTCCGTGCCTCGGAAGGCACGTTAAGCCGTTGATCTCGGCTGTCATTCGTAGATCTTTGACAGTCGTTACAGGTCGTCAGAAGGCCGAAAGTTGTGTCAACCAGTCTTACCAAGGGGTATCGTATTACTCAGTTCTGGGTTGTGGAGGTCAGATAGGGGACTCCCTACATGTCCATGTAAATACTGGTATTCAGATTCATCCGGTTAGACTGGAAGCCGACCCCAACATAGTTGGGACAAGGCTAGGCAGATTGATTGATTGATTTTTGAAGCTAACTCCACTCTGAAGCGACGTGTTCAAATTGGCCAATTAGCCTTAACGGGAGCTGTGAGATGAATTTAGTATTGGAATATATAAGTATTAGAAGGTTAACAAGTTTGTTCATGAAATTGAAGCTATTTAATTGTTATATTCCTTACAGTTAAGGGTTGTTACATAAAATGTGGACAGAAAATATCGACCACTGTAAATTCCATCCAATTCCTGCGCGTTTTTTTTTTCGCGCTAAAAATCCGGAAATATCTGTAGGTAACACTGGTCACTTTTAAAGTTTCATTTTTAAATGTAATGGTGCTGGCATCAGTGGCAACCCTGTTGTATAGCGCAGCTGTTACTGAAGTAGGTGATGTCATTGTGTGCTTGACAGTTGTAGGCGCCGTGTTAGGGTTGTGTGTTTTGCAGCAGGAGAATAATGGCTGACAATATTTTTGGACGGAGTTTCCGAACAGGCGGCGGCACTAGCGATCTAGAATTGTATTTTTTCTCTATTTCGTCCAGTAATACTACGAGTGAATGATTAGTATTTTTTTATTAGTAATGTAGTGCTATGTACTTGCATAATATTATCATGGCAACTTTTATACTGTAATTCGGTTTAGTATATTTCCACCGAAATAAGACCGCCGCTTGTCAAGGCTCTGCCCAAACTGTAACGTGTTAAGATAAAATATTTTATTATAAACTCAAATTAGTGATAAGTAATACTCATTTAGAAAACAAATTATTATTATACATTACAAAATGATTTACTTAATCATAATCCAAAAGTATTGCATGTTTAAAAAAAGTATAAATCGCTTCGGTATTTGTTAAAGACCTCTTTTGAGGTTTTATGCACAAATTATAATTAGACATTATGTATTACAAAAGTCTATATTTATTATGGTTCTTGTTTTTTTATTAGGGTAGTTATTAACGCTGGTTTTATAGATGTTTAAGTACGTGTTCCTCATTGCGCTGACATTAAAATGTATACTGTATAATCTCACTCAGAATCGTCATTCCTTATTTTACTAGTTGACACGTTAAAGTGTTATGTGCCTATAACTGCATAGAAATATATCTCGAATTGTTTGATAAAATGTATATTTATTAGCCATAACACTGCCTTATTGACTGCGACAAAGTATTTGTTTGTATTTAAATAAAAACAATTTAGATAGAGGTTTTCGGGTGCATTTTTTTAACCGCTTATAAGTATTTAACTGCATATGTTAAGACTTAATACGTTTATTTTTTGAATCTGTAACCAATTACTGTAATGATCTTAATTAAGTTTACATTACTTTAAGTGCCGAATTTTATGTTCTTTTATAATTAAGTTGCCACAATTCAAATAAGTTTGGTTATGTGTTTACAGTTTAGAAAACTAGTCTTTGAGAAAAATATTATATACTCGACCCTTTTAAATATTTAGTTCCAAATGACATTTAAGAAAAGTATTTTTTTTTTAATAAATCTTAAGTTCAAGTTGATGAAATTGTATTTTTTTTATTTTTGAAATTGTATTTTAATTTTATCGTATTGTCTTACAATGAAAAGTATTGAAGAGTCTGGTATTCTTTTATGATGCCAGATGTAAAATGTCCTTGTATTTATAACGTAGGTGTAGTATTTATGTAATTTTCAAATGACTTAAAATTAAAATCGATATTTTGTATGGAAATATAAGTATGTACAAAAGTTTTGATTTTTATTTAATTAACAATCGTTCCCGTAATAATAATACTTAGTTGAAACGAAAGACGTGATACTGTAAACCGAAGGACTTCGTTTCATTTGCCTGCACAGAAACAGCTACAGAAAGACATTCAAGAATCTGCTGACTTTCTTAGTAGTGGGTCAGTGACAAAAGTTGATTAACACTGCTACTTTTACACATCACCTAAATTGACACAAAATGATTCGAAACATTGAATTTCTTATCAAAGCTAAATTAGAGTTGATATTCTTTTAATTTTATTTCTGTTCCGATTTTAAATATTTAAGTAGCTCAATAATTAAGATTTAAAAAGTTGTTCCAATTTTCGCCATTTCACAGATAAGTTGGTAGGAGTGTAATAGATAGGTAAATAGGTTCAGTCAACCACAAAATTCGAACAACTTTTTAAATCTTAATTGTGGTTGACTGAACCTATTTATCTATCTATTACACTCCTACCAACTTATCTGTGAAATGGCGAAAATTGGAATTACGGCCGCCATGTTGAAATGTCTTCGATTGTGCCGACGCATGTCATTCGACTGTGTCGACGCATCGACGGTGGCGTCCTCTTTCAGTTCACAGATAAGTTGGTAGGACTGTAGACTGTGCATACCTATCGTATACACTCCTACCTATGGACCTAATATATAAACTGGACTGAGCTCTCGTACTAAAAACACGAGCAGAGAATGTCATACAGAGGCTGTTTATCCGTTTTTAATAGGGTGACCAAACATTTTTATAAAAATCAGGAAAATTCGTTTTGAAAGAGAATTTTGGTCCGGTGGACATTAAGTGATTTCAAATTATTGTTTGTAAAACAAAAATATTGTAATTAAGTTACTTATATAGTGAAATAATGAAACCTTATACAACATGTTTCCGCCATCGCGACATGCCTTCAACACGCGGGTAGGGCTAGTGGCCAATAATCATAAAAATTAAAATAAGATATTATTCGTAAATTGAAAAAAAAATTAAAACAAACTAAATAATGAAATAATAACCACAATTCGGATGCAAAAAACTCATTCATGAAGCTATTATTCTATGCCATCTGTTAAAAAAAGGCCATTGACCAACACCATTTTTTTATGTTCATCGTTTGTCTATTGTTCTGAACCAGCTATTAAGTAGCTTCATGGAAAAAAAACTCGAGTGGCGTGGCCTTTTCCTTTTTCTTCGTTTCAATTTTCATCTCTGCGCTACAGGTTGCTCCAAAATGCTATTTTAGAAAATCGTAAATAAATCAATAAATAATAACGTTTAATGAAATCAAAATATCTTTATAGAACGAAACTGCGGAACCGTATACGAGAGTTGAATTAATGTCGCCATTGCAGCAGCACGTTCGATAAAAACTATACATACCTATCGAAATACTTTTTTCGAAAGCTTCTTATTTGAAACTGAACATTGTTGTGTTCTATGTCGGTTTTGAACCGTGTACCTAGTATCTACCCGTTTTTGAGAAAAGAAGTTATGATAGCTAGACTACAATATTGTTGAGACAAGTCTTGTGTCGATTCATCAAATATGATCACGTACATGATACGTGGCTTATGAAGTACGCAAGGGTGCATGTAGAATCTCGTTCCGGGAACATGGCCCTTTCTTGCTTTTCTTTTCGTTTGCTATAATGTGTTTAGGTATTTAAGGGAAGCAAAGGGAAATTAAACTTGTGTGTCAAAAATCAAAATCAAAAGTTATTTATTGAAACTAGGCTGAGAAACAGAATCTGATAATACAAATTATAAAACCAATATCCTTACTACTGGAAAAAATTATAGTAGGTACATTAGCATTCAACCCTCATCGAGATTTTGGTATATAATCTGCGGCTTGAAAAGGCCACACCACAGAATTTTTAGTAATTGTTTGTGATTCGGGAAATACATCCTGGTTGGATTTTTGCTTCATTTCTTCTTTCGATGGAAAGCTGTAACCAACATAAAAATTATGTTATTTCAATCACGCGATACATAGGTACCTACAAATTGTATTTTCGGCTAATATTAATAGTTTTAATGAGAAATACACAAAAGCTTTAGCGTCTTCAGTCTACAAAAAGTCTAGAGCATGGTCACACTACTTAGGCTCAAAATTGTTATTAAATAAAATCTTTGTTATTCGGATCCTTACCTGTGAAATGAAATGCCATACAACCAGCATATGATTCACTTTTACATCTCTTGATACAACACTTTCTCACCATTATTTTCACTATTTAAATTGAAAAAGAACCGCCCTGAAACCATTGCTGTCAGATTTCAGTGTTACCAGAGTAATTATATGATAGCTACCAAACAATCATATTATTTTGATTATTTTTACTTATGGATTTTACTTATATAAAATTATTGACTATGATGTACAGATTGTAAACCTATAAATAAAATTATTTAAAACTAATCTAAATGCTAAAAAAATTATACGTAACTTATTTTACTTGTAGTTGGTGAAATATTTTCTACCATCTTTAACTTTTTTATCTTTTGGCGATTGAGCAAAAGGGACAAACAGCCTCCGTTCGAGCTATCTCTCTCGTCTCGTTTTGCCTCTGCTAAGATATCCTATCAAATGTAAACCTAAGGTGCAATCTCTAAGGTTCATTTTTGTATTACCTATACGATTTTTGGAGAGCTCAGTCCTGTTTATATTATATTATTAGGTCCATGCTCCTACCAACATATCTGTGAAATGGCGAAAATTGGAACTACGGCCGTCATGTTGAAATGTCATTCGATTGTGCCGACGCATGTCATTCGATTGTGTCGACGCATCGACAGTGCCGTCCTCTTTCAGTTCACAGATAAGTTGGTAAGACTGTACTTTTGAAGCCAAACAACTTGACACCAGCGCAGCGCGTCATTACGAGACAAATGTCGGTCCGACTAGTAGGTACCTATATATAAAATGAGAGTCCGACACGTTGCATACTCAATGACTACGCGTGATCGACTATTGAACGCCGAGTTGCCCGCATAGTGGACGACCAACTTGACGACTCGACGCTGAACCGAAAGTTGGGAAGGGATTGGAGTGTTGTAGTTGGTAACGAGTAGGCATTGCCTTTTAGAAACCAAACCTATAAATCAAAACGCTGTTCCAATAGGTAGGTACCACCCACGTTGCCACCATTAAAACGAGATTTACAATCACAAGGTTAGCGTACATTACCCCTAGTTGCAATACACAACAGACTTAGTTGTTCGACACGTGGGGCACGTCTCGGGGGCGTAAACTTTAATAAGTTGGACAGATATGGTACATTCGTTTCAGTTAGGACGGTCCAAATGGACTCGGACAAACCGGATTGTGACTTAGACGCTAGAGCACATACTGATTGTGGGAATGAGGACTATATTGAAACTATAAAGCAAGGTTCATGAGGTCGGATGACTTGTAGATACTGTAGAGGTTTCATGCTTTAATCAAACCTAGCATGATGTTAGCTGACATTCTAACATTCAAACATCGAATTACTCTTGGAAGAAAAGTGAAGTTCGCTTTTTTTTCAAGGGTGACAGGCAGATTCTTTTAGGGCTTCGCCTAGGAAATGTTTCTTCCTTATGTTTAAAAGTGAGCAATAAATAGAGGCGTACGGCCCTTAGCCCTTCGGCTTAAATCTGTTATTTCAGTAGCTAGCCTCCCACTGTGCGAATTACTTTTATCTTGCAATAGAATTATTATTATAAATATATACGGCATAAGCCTTTCGTCTCCCGGCCTGGCTCAATTATTTTGTTTCCCCCCAGTAAAGCTGAAGCTTTACAGTAGGTAGCTATTTTAGCGAACTTAGGTCCAGACAAACGCGTCTACTTAGGTACGTACCTACTTTCAAAGTTGCTGGGTTGTTGGTAACTTTATCTTACAGTTAAATGTTGTTCTGTACGAGTGTGGTCTACTTATTACCTACTGTGGACAGCTAATATAATAAGAAGAGCCTGGAAGGAGGCTGGATCAGCTACTAACCTACGTGAGGCTAATTTGTCATTCGCAGAATGCCTCTGCAATACTTCGTCGGACAACCCCAATGTTGATATCCTATCTACAGCGTAATGACCTTTTTTGTCAACACAAATCATCGTTGGCTTTTAAGGAAAAAAACCACATCAATTTGCACTCGTTCTTTCGTTCCAACCAATTAGGGAACGTCAGCGAAATTCTAATCGGATCTCTTCAATTTATTTTTTATTAGATTTTTATAAAAGTAATCCATCTTAGGCTCGTTTGAACGAGACGAGTTCAGTAGGTAGGTATAGTTCTATCTGTTTGGAATAATGATTTAATCCCTTCTGTGGCTTCACTTTATTAGGGATCGCATCAATTGGGTAGCTACCCCAGTTGTATTAAAATTTTAATCTAGCTGCACCCCGCGATTTCATCCGTGTAGACCGGGATAAAAAGTAACCTATGTGTTAATCCAGAGTATACGCTATCTACATACTAAATTTCATCCAAATCGGTCCAGCCGTTTGAGCGTGAAGAAGTAACAAACGTACACACAAAATCACATACTTTCGCTTTTCTATTACATATTAGTGTCACATAAGCCGCTTTTCATCTGTCTGACGAGACAACATTTTTGAAGCGTAAAATGAAAATATTAATAAGATATTATTCTTAAATCGCTCATTATTTTAATTATTTTGTTAAATTAAGTAGTTTTAATTATGTCAATAGCTTAATTAAAGTGCCAGCTACAACATCATTTTGAATGGTACCCATTCAAATATGTATTTTTTTTTATTTGGAATTAAATGTCAAATTTTGGTAAATATCGAAAAACTCTTAAAATTCAAATATCTCGAAAACTATTGAATTTCGGCCATACAAATGGGGGGTTCAATTTGTTGCATTTTGGCCCCCTTATCAGCCCCTGACGGATATACGTCGAATTACCAGTAACCCTGTATATTATCAATACGCTGACTCATTTTAAACGGAAGGCCTGTCTCCTGTGATACAGTCTTTTTAACCGACTTCAAAAAGGAGGAGGTTCTCAATTCGTCGGAACCTTTTTTGGATTTTTTTTTTATCTTATTCGAGAGGGTATACATCACAGTTGGTCCCATATAAAAATGATTAACTTTGCTTTGGTAGTTTTTGAGTTAGCTTCAATAATACGTATTTTTTCCCCACTTTTATATGGATGATTATTGGAGGTCGCATATATAAATGCACTGGCATGTGTGAATAATCTTTTACACATGTCTGTCACCAAATTTTAAATAAGCGTAGTTACGGACTTGTTTATGTTTTTACTTGTCACTTGCTTGTAAAGTAATCACCACGAATATATTTAGTACTATCAGACCACTGCTGCTCTTATTATTACCCCGTAGTTTTTCAATAGGTTATGGTCTTATTCATGCTCTGATAGTGCTAGAGCATAATTAATAAGTGGAGTGGTTAATTGTGAAACTTACGAAACCTCAATTATGTCAGCTGAAGTTGGCATAAGTGGTATTAAGAAGCTGAAAGGATCGTCCGACTACCCAAATTGGAAATTCTTGGTGCGAAATTACTTGGAAAATAAAAACTGGTGGGGAGTAATTTCTACAAATGTAGTAAATGCTGACGTAGACCGGCAGGCACGAACGACAATATGCTTGTTGTTAGAACCAGAGTGCTTTACCCACGTCTACAATGCGAAGACTGCGAAAGAAGCCTGGAACAGCTTACAGAAAGCGTATGAAGACAAAGGTTGGGGACGACGTATACATATTCAGCGAGAGCTTTTCAACTGTAACTTAGAGAATTTTGATTCTATGGAAAGCTTCATATCCAAAATTACATTCCTGACACAACAATTGTCCGATATTGATGCTCAAATTCCTGATGATTGGATAATATCGATTTTGCTGGGTGGATTGTCCGCTGAGTACAGCCCTCTCATCATGGCTGTAGATAATAGTGGACAAGAGATCACGTTAGAGCAAATTAAAATGAAATTGTTACAAGAAGGAAGTAGACAGAGTAAGTTGAACACCAAGAACGAACAAGCCTTAGTTACACGTAAAGTACAGAACGATGCGAGATCTAATATTAAAACTAACAATCGTAAGCAGAAGTTCGTCTACAAGTGTTTTAAGTGCCACAAGCAAGGACACAAGGCGTCCGAGTGCAAGGAGCGGATCAAAACCGCGAATATCTGCCTGAATACGAAGGAGGCGATAAACAAAGATAAGTGGTATTTAGACAGTGGGTGCTCAAATCATATGACTCACGATAAAAGCAAATTGTTGTCTTATACACCTGAAAAGGGCAACATGAAGATCGCAGTAGCAAACGGCGAGAAGTTATTGGTGAAAGGAAGAGGAAATGCTGAGCCACAAGTCAGCGAAAACGAAAATTTTATTTTAGAAAACGTTTTACATGTTCCTGATTTATCCATGAACCTAATTTCGGTGAGCGATTTGACCAAGAAGAATTATTGCATGAATTTTGGCAAAGGAGGTTGCATGATTCAAAATAAGAATCGAATTGTTGCAAGATGTCATGAAGTTGACGGAATTTATGAATTGACAGAAAATAAAAATAACGTCGTGAATGTGACACTGTCAAAACAAGATGGAAATATTTCGAACATTTGGCATAAAAGATTAGCTCATTTATCGCGTAATTATATGAATAAAATGAAAGTTTTAGTAAGCGGTATGGAATTTAAGAGTACCGATTTATGCGAGCCGTGTATTCCATGTATCGAAGGAAAGACATGCAAAAGTCCCTATAAAAACCAAGGTACGAGAGCGAACGAGGTCTTACAGTTGGTTTTTAGCGATGTTTGTGGACCTATCGAGGAGCCGTCGTTCGGTGGTTCGAGGTATGTTCTTCTATTTATCGACGATTATTCTCGGAAGACTCATGTGTATTTTTTGAAGAACAAAAGTGAAACTTTTGATAAGTTCCGTGAATACAAGGCGGAAGTTGAGAATGAGACGAGTAAATCTATTAAATGTCTAAGATCTGACAACGGCACAGAGTACTGTAATGGTAAATTTAAATCATTTTTAAAGTCTGCAGGTATAAAACACCAGACGACTGTACCGTATACGCCAGAACAAAATTCTGTCGCAGAAAGAGCGAATCGGACTATAATAGAAAAGGCAAGAACATTACTGTCAGAATCAAACCTGAGCAAGAAGTATTGGGCCGAGGCTGTAAATACTGTTGTATACCTAAAGAACAGAAGCCCCACGAAAGCATTGAGGAATGCAGTACCAGAGAAGATTTGGACTGGAAAAGATGTGGATGTTAGTCATCTGAAAATCTTTGGTTGTTTGTCGTATAGGTTGATACCAAAACAAAAGAGACGCAAACTGGACATGAAGACGGAACCGATGATTTTTATTGGATATCCAGATAATCAGAAGGGTTATCGTCTGATGAATCCTAAGACAGGTGAAGTGACAACTGCAAGAGATGTCAAATTTCTGGAAAACGTTTTTCTTCAAAAAGAAAACGTGGAAAAGTCGGAAGTGATAATAAACTTGAATACAGATGCTATTCCTTCCAGTTTATCTAACGGATCTACAAGCAGATCTAAACCCTTGGAGGCTCACGAAGATGTGTACCGTGATGCTGTAGACGAGAATGTGGAAGTATCGGAGGAGATTGGACCTGAACCTGCAGTACCAGAGCAAGTATCTGTATTGACTGATGAGGAAGTTACAATACCTGAATCAGAAAGGAGGTATCCTGTAAGAGAACGCAGACAAGTCGATCGGTACGGATGCAATGTTATGTATGCCAAGGAGAGCAATCTTGATGGTGATCCATTAACTATTAATGAAGCGTTGGCGAGATCCGATGGTGACTTATGGCAAAAAGCGATAGACGATGAACTTATGTCACTAAAGGAGAACCAGACTTGGACGTTGGTGGATCTTCCAGCTGATAAGAAGCCTATCCAGTGCAAATGGGTGTTCAAAATCAAGAGAGATAGCGAAGGCAAGGTAACGAAGTACAAGGCTAGACTAGTAGCAAAAGGCTTCACACAGGTATGTGGTGTAGACTACACTGAGACATATTCTCCTGTAGTTAGAAGCTCTACTCTACGACTGTTGTTCTCGCTAGCTGTGGAATACGGTTGGTTTATTGACCAGTGGGACGTTACGACCGCCTTTTTGTATGGTAAAATTAAAGAGGATATTTACATGTTCCAACCAAAAGGAGCAGTAGTCAAAGGTCATGAAACCAAGGTATGTAAGCTGCAGCGTTCTTTGTATGGATTGAAACAAGCTTCGAATGCTTGGTTCAAGGAATTGGACAAAGAGATGTTGAATTTAGGTTTTGTGCAATCAAAAATAGAACCGTGTTTGTATCAAAAGCAACTTAAAAATAATAAGAAGTTAATTGTCGTTATTTATGTAGATGATCTTTTTATTTTTGGAAATTGTGAACAAGAAAAGCAAAAATTAAAAACCAGTTTGCTTGACAAGTTTAAAGTGAAAGATTTAGGTGCGGCTAGGCATGTTTTAGGCATGAGGCTGAGAAGAGATAAAGATGTTATTTGTCTAGATCAGGAACAGTTCATTTCGGACATATTGAATGACTTTAACATGACAGACGCTAAGCCAGTTTCAACTCCAATGGAAGTCGGAATGAAATTAGAAAGATCGACAAATTCCCATAGCGATCTGCCATATCAAAGCTTAATAGGGTGTCTAAACTATTTGGCATGTAATACGCGACCAGATATAGCACATGCGGTGAGTGTACTTTCACAATTTAATTCGTGTTATGATGAAATACACTTTAAATGTGCCAAACGGGTCTTAAGGTATTTGAAGGGCACGTCTAACCTTTGTCTCACTTTTAGGAAGTCGGGGGATTTAGATTTACGAGGCTATGTTGATGCAGATTGGGGAGGGGCACTAGATAGAAAGTCTTTCACAGGGTTAATTTTCAAGATTGGTAAAAATATAGTATCATGGGAGAGTAGGAAGCAAGCGACGGTATCCTTGTCCTCCACAGAAGCAGAGTACGTAGGATTGAGTCAAGCTTCGAAGGAAGCTCTTTATTTACGTAGTTTACTGAACAGTTTGACAGCTGTGGATAGTAAAGCGGTAGTAATTCATAATGACAATCAGTCGGCGCATAAAATTGCAGCTAACAAAATGATGCATAATAGAACAAAGCACATAGATATCAAGTATCATTTTATTCGGGAGTGTGTACTGGCTAACAAAGTTGTAATAAAGTACATGTCAACTGATAAGATGATAGCGGACATCTTAACTAAAAGTGTTCACAGCCCGAAACTTAGAGAATTTTTAAAGGATTTATCCCTGTCAAATTATTCTATTAAGGGGGTGGATGAGTAGTTGATGTTTTGATGTTTTATGTTTTCTATAAGTGTTTTGTGTAATAGATAATTTTCTAAATTTAGTTTCGTTATGCATGCTTTATTTTGTTGGATTTCTTCTGTTTTTGTACTCTACTTTTGGGTACAGCGTAGTACAGTCGGACATAGAAGTGTTAGTGATTTATTTAGTTTTATGTACCAAGTACTGACAAGTACAGAAGTAATCATACGCATATGTAATAGATTAAGGGGGCGTATTGGAGGTCGCATATATAAATGCACTGGCATGTGTGAATAATCTTTTACACATGTCTGTCACCAAATTTTAAATAAGCGTAGTTACGGACTTGTTTATGTTTTTACTTGTCACTTGCTTGTAAAGTAATCACCACGAATATATTTAGTACTATCAGACCACTGCTGCTCTTATTATTACCCCGTAGTTTTTCAATAATGATGTTCTAGTTTGTTTTGCAGATAGTGGTATTAGAATTTGTGTGGGGTAGGTACACAACTAAAAAGTGAAAAATAAAAACTTTTTTACAAAAAAATACAACCGACTTCCAAAAACAACACTACAAAGTGAAAAATAACTTTAATTTCGGAAGTCGGTGGCAAAAAACGAAAATACATTTAACACCGACACCGACACCGACTTCCGTAATTAAAGTTATTTTTCACTTTGTAGTGTTGTTTTTGGAAGTCGGTTGTATTTTTTTTGTAAAAAAGTTTTTATTTTTAACAATTACAGGATACAGGTGATCTTTTCCACTAAAGTTAAGTTCTGTATTGTATTGCATCGTTTTTACTTTTAAATCTCTCGTGGAAAAGCACTCTGTAACACTGTTTTTGGAACAATAAAAAATATTATTTATTTTTATATATATAGAAGACTAAGAAGGCGTTATGTACAGCCTTTAAAACTTCTCCCATTATTAGAAAAACTGGCTTCTATATTTAGGTAGGTACCTTCTTTTTAATAAAGAAATCTCGATGTAGGTATTGTCGAGTTGTAAAGACCGTGTGAAGCAGGGGCGTGTCGCTAGTATCATCATATTTATGATGAGCTATGGTGAAGTCTGAAACTATTCAGTTATTTCGGAAAAAAATCGCAGTTATTTTTTTTACCTACATTGGGTAAGAATATCACTTATAGGTAGCTATCGACCTTATTAGGTTCAGGTGCATTTCAATATTTTTCATTTAAATAATGAGTAGGTAATCCAATTGTGTCTATCTATCATTCATGCATGATTGATGCATAGATGGCACCTCAAAATATTCCATTATGAATATTGGAACAGAAATCTCTAGAAAAATTGTCATAGGTGGCAAATGTGGCACTGGCAATAAATAAGAGATTTCACTCAGCCGAAATTCGATTACACGCGTGTCGTAACAGATTCGCGTGACGTCACCGTGTCGCTGTCACAACGGATACGTTGGCGTCACGTCGCGCGTCATTTGTCACGACAAGCGCGTTGCCCGATGCGAGATTAAGTACGTGCCGATAAATGCAGTTGGACGGTTCAGCGGGAAATGGGAACGCAAGCGATTTTCAAACGAAAAGTAGTAAGGTATTATATGTGGCTATTAGTAAGTAAGTTAGCCACTTACCTATCAATATCATGCGTAATCCACAGTAATCATATTTTATACTGTGCTAATACTCTTGTTGTAAGTATTTATAAACTACTTATCAATAATGTGGGGTAGGTACCGGTAGGTATACCAAGAAGATAAGAACCTACAAAAATTACAATGTGTTGTAAACAGCCTACGCAAAATATTCATTCAAGATTAACCGACTTTAATACCCTGTCCAAAAACAGTTCACATTGATAACTAATAAAAAAATGTCAGCAAAATTGAAAATAACCTCAAAAAGCTCCCTTGTCTAATCGATCATAAGAAAATAATTATTTGTTCAGAGAAAGTTAGCGTAGGTACAAATGGTGACATGACCTCGTCAAAGGGTAGCTAGAGGTATAATGGGGGACAGCTATCACAAGCTGGCCGAGGGGACATAAATCATTGTTGTTCCGCAATGAGTGACGTCACGACTAACGACCTATTAAGCCGACACTATCTGGATACAAATTAATTTGTTTATCTGTAAACGCGAGTCAGAGGTTCCGTCGTACCTCCGTCACGAGGCATTTTGACGTTTAGTGTCGCTACGATTTATTGTTAGTAGCTGGTATAGGTATATTTTATTTAAGGCGCAGGAAAGCTTTTACCAAAAGTGGTCATCGTATTTATTTATTTAGGGAAAACAAACAATTGTATTCACGTCCGTGTTCGGGTTACAGAAATTCATATGGGTACCAAATTTAAAGTTAATCGGTCGATTATATTCGGCGTAAATTGGCTGTGACAGACAGACATACGAGTGATTCTATTAAGGGTTTCGTTTTTTCATTCGGACGTACGGAATCCTAAAAGTAATTGTTTTGGCCATCAGAACGATGCCGCGATTGCGATATTAGGGATTTCTAATTTATTCCTAGTTTCTAGAAGCCTTTGTGAACGGTTTAAAACTCACTAATTTAGAAATAAATGGTTTACTATCTTTACGTTTGTAGGTAGGTAGGTACGGTTACTAAAAGTTAAAGTGTATCCACCACATAGCCCGGCGGCAAGGCTATGTGGATCCAGCGTTATAGGCTGTTTGATGATTGTATAGTCTTTATTAGGGTTCCGTACCTCAAAAGGAAAAAACGTAACCCTTATAGGATCACTCGTGTGTCTGTCTGTCTGTACGTCTGTTACAGCCAATTTTCTCCGAATTTAATGGACTAATCGGTCCAGTTGAAATTTGGTACACATAATTATGAACTTCTGTGACCCAAACACGGACGGGTGAAGTAAATAAATTAATTTTCAATATGGGGGTCACTTTTGGGGGGGAAATAAGAAAATTAAAAAAAAAAAGTTTTGCAAACTACACCGTGTGACATATCAAATGAAAGGGCGGCTTACCGCTCAATATATTTTGTTTATAATTTTAAAACAAATTGTTTTAAAATTATTTAAGAAAATAGACGAAAATTGACCATTCCCCCTTATTTCCGAAACCACTAGGCTAAAATTTTGAAAAAAAAAAATACAGAAAATAGTTCTTTATCTTTAAGTCTTTCAATATTGTGAGTACAAACTTACATTTACAGTTGGAATGTATGGGAGATCTGTTTTTCAACTACAATGTTAAGATTGTTCTTGGGATAAATTCATCCCAATTACGGAACCCTTCACTGTGCGTGGTCAGACATGCACTTGGCCGGTTTCATTAATTAGTTGACCTCTTATTTACGCCAGTTATCAATATACGGCAGTGCTTCTTGCACGTTTTTAGTGATATTAATTTTTTTTTTAGCAATTACTACAAGGTTTATCCTTTATCCGATTTTTTCACTGACTGGTGAAACTCTTGAGCTAGCCAGACGTTTTTTTTTGTGGCTACTACTTTAAGTTTTCTATAAAAACTTATTCAAAACCCATAAAACACCATTTCTTAGTAAAATGTAATGTCTCTATGTAAAATTTCAACATTGTAACCTGTAATTTAAATGGTGTGCATAATAAAGAGTATTCTATTCTATTCTATTCTAGTGCCGACCCTTAATCGCTGGGCATCTAGGGTACAATTTGTAGCTACGGCTAGTTATAATTCATTCTAAAGTCGCTTTTACGATACCCACACCAGTGGTCAATGCAGTGACTCCACGACAATTTTGTACCAAATAAGTAGTCGAATAGCATGTCTGCTAAGAAAATTCAATAAGTAAACTTCTGTTATCGCGCACGCGGGAGCGTTTAAAAGTATACAGCGACACACAACGTCGCGTGTTACAGTTGGTAATACGCAAACGACTACATCTAACAATAGCAATAAAAGAAAATGCGGTAAAACTTCGTGCAGTGAAAAAAGAAACTGCAAATAGGTAGAGGTGGGTACAATTACAAGGTACAGTGCTTCCAACTGAAATGTGCAACGGAACGCCCGAGATTTTACCGTACCAACGACCTATTTAAATAGAACCGTGGCCTTAGCTTGTGAGTTGTTGTTTATGAGTAGTTCTTGCGACCTAGAGGGTCAGGGCTGGCTGGTCGGCGGTAAGACCTGAGGACGCGAGAAGGGCTCCTTTGTCCGCGGGGCTCGGAGCGCTGCAGGCCGTCGCTCATTTGCTGAAAGCCGGGCCTGAAGTGTCGTCAGAAATCCGGCCATTTTTGTTCGTTTTGCATTTCAAAAAAGCCGTTTTCGAACTATTTGTTGTAAACAGATGTCTGTTTTCAAAGACTATTTTGACAAAAGATGTTCAAATATGAAAACGGTTTTTGTTGAAAAAAAGCTTTGTTCATACCTACAGATCAATGTAGAATCCTACAATCCGCATTAGCCAAACGAGACATCGTCGGAGAAGTCTGTCGTACTCTCGATATTTAATACAAAATTCTCTAATTCGATTACATCGAAGCAAAAAGAAAAGAAAATAGGAAAAAATACTAGTTTGCTTGGCTCGGGTTACAAAGTGGATCGAACAGATTGCTAAAGTCTGGGTCACCGGGAGATTAGTTTGCATTATTCAATTTAAACGTAACGTTTCGTCTGACACTGTGAGGAGACTAAGTTTCAGATCTTGAGACATAAGGGGTGGTCTTACTTGCACTTGGTAATCTGAAGTAGGAAGGTGTTCGTAGAAGTTTTGAATAGTCTTTACTTTTGGAAATTTGACAGCCTTTAACGACTGTCATAAATGACAGTAAAAACAGAATGTCTATAGACATTCGTGCAACATTCTGTTTTTACGTGATCTCGAATGCGTCAAGTGCAACTTTAACTCGTAGACTAATTATGAGCAATTAATCCGATTAGCAAGGCCCCTCTGATATTCCAACAACAATCAGTGGTAAAATAGCAAATTCCGGATAATAAAACATATAACTTTTTTGTTATTGGAACGAAGTTCCTTATCGCGCGTTGTGAAAGGGGGATATACGGAAAAAATTCTCACGAAAAGTTGTAACGACACTTTTTGCTATAGTAAGCTATTGTAAGCTGTGCGACGTGCGCATGTTTCTCTGTCTGTCTCTCTCTCTCTCTCTCTCTCTTTTATAGAAAGATTAAGTTTATATTACATTATATTTGTTAATAATAAAAAAAATATTATTATAACTTAAAAAAAAAAAATTATTACAATTCCTTCACCAATTAATCGAAAGGAACTTCGTTCCATCCGGGTGTCCCTTGACACCTCTCAACTTTTTATTATAGTTTTCTTTGAAAAAACAGCTCTTTGCGGAAAACAGTTTTACGGTAATGACAATAAATGTACCTACTTACTCGTAAGTATCGCGTTTGACCAACTTTCAACTAGAATTTCTAGGTACCTCCCTACATAACTATTGGTATAGATAGCTAGATAGATTTTGCGCAGCGCTTTTTTAACTGGAGAACCTTGTTAGGACTCGCGCATTTATTTCTGCAAGGCCAGCGGAGAACCAAGATTGTGCGAATTAGCAAGGACTGTGCTAGTTTTCTAGATAGCAAGAATGCGGCAGTAGGTATAAGATCTCCTTCAGATGATTATACGACTGGACCTTCGGTATAGATGATTGTTCTGGTTAATATTATTTTCTCTCATTTTCTTTTAGAATACCGATGCGAGTAACCGCCCAGTGGTAACCACCTCGACTTACGAGTTGTAGGTCATGGGCTCGAACCCAGGCAAGCGCTTTACTTTGTGTAAACAATTTCAACACCATTGGTCTCACAACGGTGAAGGCAAGCACCGTGACGAAACCGGCATGTCCTAGAACCAAAGATTCGAAAACATGTGACATCTACCATCCCGCACTGTGCCCGCGTGGTAGGCCCACTCCCTCTCGAAGAGAAGATCCTGTGTGGCTGTTTCCCAGCAATGGGAACATTATAGGCTGATTATGGCTCTTGCTATGAAGAGACCCCAGGGCAGCTCCTATAGTATTTCAGCATATGAACCGTATAAGGAACTCCCGAAAACTAGATAGGGCAAACAATTACCTTTCATAATAGGTCTTTACCTATGAAATTGCCGTTTTGTATGAAAAAATTTAAACGAATTTTTTTCACGCATTTTTTATTTGTATTAATCGAAGTAATCACACATGCAATCAATGCATCTTTGCCAACGCAGTGGCAGTTTATTGATGCCCTTCTTAAAGAAATCAGCTGGACGGGAGGCAACAAATTCTTCAAAGGCATTTTGTACTGCCTCTCGGGTATTGAATTTTTTTCCCGCCAAGAAGTTATCCAAATTCTGGAAAAAGTAGTAGTCTGTAGGCGCAAGGTCTGGTGAGTAGGGCGGATGACGGAGAGCTTCCAGCCCCAGTTCTTGCAACTTGGAGACCGTCTGCTGTGCAGTATGAGGTCGCGCGTTGTCGTGCAGGAGCAGCGGAGACGAGCGATTGACCAATGCTGGTTGGAGATGTGCCAGCTTCTCCATCATTGTGTTCAGTTCTTCACAGTACACATCTGAAGTAATGCTCACCCCGTTTGGTAAGAAGCTGTGATGAATCACAACGGCGCTAGACCACCAAACAGTGACCATCACTTTTCTAGGGGTAAGTTTTCGTTTAGGGCATTGTTTAGGTGCTGAACCAGGATCCAACCAACTTGCTGAGCGCTTGCGGTTATCAAACAGAATCCATTTTTCATCGCAAGTAACAATGCGGTTCAAAATTCCTTCATTTGTGTGTCTGTTGAGCAGTGCAAGGCACGTCTCCACGCGTACTTCGCGCTGGCGATCATTGAGTTCGTGGGGCACCCATTTGTCAAGCTTTTTTACCTTGCCAATTTGACGCAAATGGACCAATATTGTTTTGACGCTAACGTCGAAAGCTGCTGCTAATTCAGCCGTAGATTATGTATCATCAGCTTCCACAATCGCCTTTAATTCGTCATTGTCGACCAAAGTCTTCGGACGACCGCGAGGTTCATTTTTCAGGTCGAAATTTCCAGAACGGAAGCGAGCAAACCAATAACAAGTGGTGCGTTGGTTTGTAGTGTTAGCTCCGTAAACGTCGTTGATGTTGCGTGCCGCTTGTGCCGCGTTGCTGCCACGACGGTACTCATATTCCATAATTACTCGTATTTTTAACGTATCCATGATGACGAAAAAGATTGAAATGCGATGAAAATGTAACACTAATCAATAAACAAATGACTACTTTTGGAAAAAAAATCCATGTTTTTAAAATAAAATTAATTTGAAATTAGAATTCTTAGCCAAACAAAAATTATTTTGTTTTGAAATGGCCAGTACTGCAGAACGGCAATTTCATAGGGAAAGACCTAATATAAAAAACCTATCGAAAACAATAAAATCCAACATAAATTGACATTTCTGAAACAAACCATTTATTTATATCCATACGTAAATAGAGCCTTCATATCCATCAGTAGCAGAGGAAGCCATTACAATCGCAACAATCACGTTTATATAAGAATATCTAGGGTCTGTCTGGAACGTCGTTTGCATAAGGTTGTGGCGGCCGCGGCAGGCGCCCCGTCGTGCGGGACTAGTGATGTTAACAATAGTGGTCGGGGACCGGGACTGAAACGGGACGTGAATATTTTAGGACGTCAAAATTGTGGATTTAAGTGGGTACTTATTTGTACTTCCCTCAGGTCATTTAGAATTAGACAGTGTTTGAAATTGTGGAAAACTTATTACTAAGTTTAGAGTGTATTATTTGGACCATGACAGCTAATTGCTACAAAAGGTATTTTCAGGTTATTTGAAGCAGTGAATTGGAGCGAAATAAAAAGATGGAATGGAATTATTGCTTGTTTTATTTCCGTACACAAGATGGAGTTCTTTACCTTGACCGGCTTAACAAGATAAGGAGTTGCCATCAGTTTTTATTGAAATAGTTACCACACTATACTATAAAAATAATAAATGTTGCCATTACATTAATCAATATGGTCTTAAAATAAGTCAGTTTTGAATTTAAAAATGATAGGGTGTCATGCAATCACTAAGGGCGAAAATATACATGTCTGTAGCTAGTACAAAACTATGCAAGTAGCTGGCATGCCGTGTGCCTTAACAAATTCTGATTGATCAATGTCACAACGGCATGCCAGCTACTTGCATAGTTTGTACTAGCTATAGGTATTTGTATTTTCGCCATAATGAATAGAATAGCTACAAAACTTTATTGCAAAGGCAAAACATCATCATTATCATTCTTGTGCCCTTAAATCCCCAATTTATTTAGGGTAAGGGCATGTCTACTTCTGCCATGCATCTTTAGCCGTCAAAATTGCAAAGATACGTATTTTCTCTATAATATGTATTCTTTGAGCCAAAACTAAAGACACCTGTATCATTCGCGGTATAAACTGAACCCGGGACATAAATCAGGTAAGTATCGAAAAGTCCCGGAGAGCCGGGACACTGGGCAGCAATATCTCGGCTGCATGATGTGGCAGGGACTGGCCCTTTTTACGACACTTCATTGCCAGTTTCATACAATCCCGACCTTTTTTCCAGGTAGCTTCACTCTTTCAGATTTTACCTTTTTTACCGTTTCTGCGTGTTTTATTCAGCTTTGAGATATTTCTCGATTGAGCTACTTTTCATTGAATGTATCCTGTACACTCTGTCATTATGTATGTTACTAGATAGGTAAGTAGGTATACGAGTAGGTAAGTACGTACAATAAATTGACAAACATACATAGTTATCGTCATGTTGTACCATCTGTTAAATTACAATTCATTATTGTAATTCAATTTGCGTACTATACGTAGATATATATCTACATATAGTACGCAAATTGAATTACAATAATGTACCAGACGTAAGATTACAAAAGAAGCAAGTACAGAAGACTGAATTAATGCCACCTAGCTGGTGGACATGTGGATCAAAGTTAATGGTTTCAAAATGTTTTCTTAACTCTCGTGGAGGAGCTCGTGGCTAAGTAATAACAGCCGCACGGGTCGATCCGTCAGGTTAAGCTACGCTTGCCGGGGTTGGTCAGTGGATGGGTGACCATCTTTACATATCGAGACTCCTCCGTGCCTCGGAAAGCACGTTAAGCCGTTGTTCCCAGCTGTCATTCGTAGATCTTTGACAGTCTTTACGGGTCGTCAGAAGCCCGAAAGTCTGACAACCAGTCTTACCAAGAGGTAACGTATTACCCAGTTACTGGGTTGTGGAGGTCAGATAGGCAGTCGCTCCATGTAAAATACTGTTATTCAGCTGCATCTGGTTAGACTGGAAGCCGACTCCAACATAGTTGGGAAAAGGCTAGGTAGATGATGAACTCTTCAGGCGATATCATAAACTAATTTATAAACCCAAAATCCCGGGGGGGGGAGGCTGGGGGGGATTAGTTGCGAACCCCATAATATGTTCACAACTACTTATGATGATTTTTTTATATATATATTATATAAGCTTATATACCTATTATGTAAAGGGTTTTTCCTTATGCACACATGGGGTGCAGTTGGCCTCTAAGGAGTTAAGCAATTCAACTTACGTTAAGCAGCTCATTAAGTACTTACCTACTAAATATTTCTGTAAACGCAGAAATAGAAAACAAATTCCTATCAAAAACATTTATGTCCAACGCAGAATCGAACCTCCTTCCTCCGCCAACCTACGCGTACGCCACCCGTTCCATATCGGATAGAAATTATAAAAAGGGGATGCGCGAGTTAACCCGGCAGTGGCGGCCACACCGGCTATAAATCCCCACAGTCCGCGAATCCCGCGATCCTTTGTCCTGCTGCCTCATTAGTCTTAATAAACAGCTACAAAAATGCGGGAAACATTTATATCAATTCTGGCTCTGCTCGCCGTGGCCCCTTGCGCGAAATGCTCAGACGTCGGCAAAGACGGGTTCAATTTCTATAAAGGTACGTTCTCGATCATTACTCTTGTTCTTTTTGCAGTTTTTTCGCGGCAGTAATAAAATTTCCTTAGAACTTGGAGCTTTTCGTCGTATTTTATACTTATGATTTGTGCGTACTTAGGCATATAAATAATTTCATCTAACACGGATACATAATTTGAAGATGTTTCCCTTTTCATCGAGGTCATTGAATTTATTTTCTTAGAAGAAAAAAAATTAAAAATAGAAAAAAAAAATAGAAAGTAAAAAAAGAAGTTTGTTGTTTGTTTGCTGTTGTGCTGTTTGGCTGTTAGGTGAAAATAGAACTTCACCTAACAGCCAAACAACATGATTTATTATTAACATCACAGATAAATTTTATTGTTGCCTATGTAGGAAGGTTATTTTTAATTACAAGGGAGGATAACTCTACGTTTCGTTTTAAGCTTTCATTGTTTGACAGTGAAAGTAAAAGATGGAAGGTTTATTATGATTCAGAGATAGCCTTTCAGCTTCGTAATGTGAAACGGGATTTGAAATAAACACGTGCATAATTTTTATTTAAAAGAAAGAAGCTTTTATTACTCTGGGTATCATCTTGGACCAGAGTCCTTGTCAACTCGATCGGGTTGTGTCGTTTTATTACTGTTCCCATGGCCACCTTCTAGCTTCATCATCAGATCAGCTCAATGTCATAATTATATGGCATTGTCATTCGATTTACATAACGCATGTAAAATTTCAGCTCAATCAGAAACCGGAAGTGGGTCAAATTTAACTTGCAACATTAAATTACAGACAGACAGACAGACACCGGAACAGGTGAAACTAAATAAAAGATTGTCAAATTAAAATAATTTTAATATAATCTTCAGTCCTGGGTCCTGGAAAGCGTGGAAAGTTTTTTTTTTTTTAAATAGAACGCCAACGTTATCTCATTACGGACGTTTTCCTTAATTGAAGTTTTGTAAATAAAATATATACATTCTTTATTTCGGACTAGTACGCACGGCTATAGATCAAGCTATACATTTCCAGTATAAGCTGATCTCGCATTGTATAGGAATTCCTTACAATGAGAGGTCAGTATAAACTGGAAATGTATAGCTTGATGTGTAGCCGTGTGTACATGACACACAATCCATAAAATATTAGTAACAAGAACTTAAAAACTACGTTAGTAAACTAAATAGGACGTCGCCCAACACACCTTGGCACGTGCCTCCGTACCAAGTGCCTTATAAATGGACTGTCCAGTTTGTCTAATAATGTTTTTAGGATGCTGTTGGAGCTCCGGCACAACCTACCCATTATTGACGCTGTTCTCTTCCTCATAATTGCATGAAAATCGTCAACATGGGCTTTCGCGAACATCTGCGAAGCGCTGCAGAAGTACGGAAGCCCATCAGCATCCTAAACTCCTTATTATACTGTACGCAAAGGACGTTGTAGGGCTCTCTGCGTATATTTCACCCACAAGCTGCACGTGTAGAAGGTTTGGCAGTATGCCTAGACAAGCTACAACGCGCAAACCTGCAATACTTTTATGAAGTGCCTGACATAATTAAAGTATGTTTTCATCTTGTAACGAGGTTTAGAACGATGGATGGATTGTGTGAAAGATGACATGGCTAGAAAGGGGGTGACTACCGAGATGACGAATAATAGAGAAGTATGGAAAAAAAGGACATGTTGCGCCGACCCCAAATAGATTGGGATAAGGGCAGGAGAATGATGATGTAAACTAATAATAAAGCTGAAGACTTTGTTATTTTGTATGTTGGTACTGCCAGTCGGATTTGATTTTTTTTGCATTAGATAGCCCAATTTTTGAAGGCGCGCCCAATTTTTCTTCAAAAATTGGGCTACCAAATATAATAATAAAAAAATTATATAAAAATCCCGTGGGGCTAAGAAAATATTTTGGGGCCTGAGGAGATAGCACATGGCCCCTCCTATCCACCATTTTGATTTGGCAAAGATGCACCAAATACCCTGTATGTATTAAGTATGTAGATAAATTGCTTTCATTTTCTTCCGTATATGTTCCGGAAGTATTCCAAACTCCAAGTGAACCATCTAAAGTGTCAGCAAATCGTAATAACCCAAGTTTAGCGGAGTATCCATCAACGTCGTGACTCACTGGAGTCGGACATGTGAATTATTGTAACTACATCTTAAGGTGCGTTTCCACCGACTCGGAGCTGGGCGGAGCGGAGAAAAGCAGTGAAAAGTGGCAAGTGTTTCCACTGACGCGGAGTGGAGCGGAGTTGAGTGAATTGGAGCTGCATTGAGCCGTGTTCCGATAATAGTCCAGTAAAATAGGCTATTAAACATAAAAAAAGAAAAAAAAATTGTGTTCTTTATTAATAATCAAAACTGTTTCTTATTATCAGATTACTTGCGCGCACGAACTGATGACGTCATGTCTGAAGAACCAGCGGCTGGGGAACGCATGCTATGTAAGTGCCTGCATCTTTTATAACTACAAGATAATGTGTTAATTGTCTGACCAGAAAAAAAATCGGCCAAGTGCGTGTCCGACCACGCACAATGAAGGGTTCCGTACCGCCGGGGTCGCGGGTAGTTCAAAAGAGATACCGTGACCCTGGCACGGGCAACTGAAGGAACACGGGTGGGTTTTAGTCAGTAAAAGTAAGACACGGCCTCCCGCTCCGCGGGAGAAGTCATTTAATGATTTCCCATCCACAAAAAAAAAAGAGTTCCGTAATTGAAAAGAATTTATCCCAAAAAAAATTTAACAATGAAGTTGAAAAACATGTTCTCCCATACATCCCATATATCGCGATCAATGGTTTTGATTTATTTTCGAGCAATATGTCGCGAATGGCCATATTTTTTATTGTAATTTCAACTTGACACCTCCACGCGTTCCTGAGAAAAAGGGTCTTGAAAGACAGACAGATCCTATAAGGGGTTCCGTTTTTTCTTTTGTGGTACGGAACCCTAAAAATAAACACATTTTGAGGATTAGTAGAGTTTGAGATAGCAAAAAGATACAGATTTAAATCTTTGATGGCATACAACTTTTCTTCTCAAATGCGTGAGGAATATGACTTGCTAACTCACCATCAGGCAGACCGTATGATTGCCCGCCAATACCATAAACAAATTAGGGGATTTTTATTTTTTATTTATCGTCATCTGCCTAGCCTTTTCCCAACTATGTTGGGGTCGGCTTCCAGTCAAATCGGATGCAGTTGAATACCAGTTTTACATGGAGCGACTGCCTATTTGACCTCCACTATCCAGTTACTGGGTAATACCTACCCCTTGATAAGACTGGTTATTAGACTTTCGGGCTTCTGACGACCCGTAACGACTGTCAAAGTGTCAAAGATCCTTGAATAACAGCCGAGAACAACGGATTAACGTGCTTTCCGAGGCACGGCGGGGTCTTGGTATATAAAGATGGTCACCACGGACCAACCGCGGCACAACCTGATCGATCGACCCGTGCGACTGTTATTACTTAGCCACAAGCCTACCTTTAGCTCTAATAAAGTAGCCAAGCCATTATGTTATTTTAATATTTTTGAATGTTACAAAAGGAGCAAATTGCCTTACAGGCATTGCAGAACCTTGCTAGCCTGCCTACATAATTTAATGAGAACATAACAATATTTATCCTTACCTACTGCTTAAATAATTCGTTAATTTATTTGGAGTTTACAGGCTTACTATGGTAAACTGCTCCCCTGAGTCGTCAATTAAAATAAAGTTATCGTATTATTTGGAAACCTAAGTATTTTAAATAAGCCTTAGGTAAGTATGTGGTTTGCCTCGGACCACTAAGTATTTACGTAAGTATAAAGAAAACATGAATGGTCAGCGAATATTTAAATGTCGAGTAGTTAAGTACTCGTATGTACTCGTATAGGTATCTAAAAATTGCTTGAGTTTTTTTTTTTTGAAATAAGTAGAAGTAGACATCAGGGATATTTCATGTGTAATAAGAGGGGCTTGGGGTCGATCCATCAGATTAAGCTACGCTTGCCGGGGTTGTCCGTGGATGGGTGACCATCTTTACATACCAAGACTCCTCCGTGCCTCGGTAAGCACGTTAAGCAGTTGGTCCCAGCTGTCATTCGTGGATCTTTGACATTCGTTACGGGTCGTCAGAAGCCCGAAAGTCTGACAACCAGTCTTACCAAGGGGTATCGTATTACCCAGTTACTGGGTTGTGGAGGTCAGATAGGCAGTCGCTCCATGTAAAATACTGGTATTCAGCTGCATCCGGTTAGACTGGAAGCCGACACTAACATAGTTGGGAAAAGGCTAGGCAGATTGATTGGGGCTGAGCCGAGCGTTGAAAATCTAACAACGCGCTTTTATACAAGGTGAAAGTAAAAGTTGTTCATAATAATGAGTAGGTACAATGACCCCTTAAGAGGTTAAGCAGTATTTAAATTACACCTTGTATATCTATGCATTCAATTAGGTGTCGCCTAGTGTTTGCGAAAACGGGCATACCTAATGCAAGTAGGTCTGGGTAAACAGTATTTTTTCTTTAAACTAAATGGGAATGACACGAGTATAATGCGAGTGTACCAGTTCAAGTACTTGGGGCATTATGTAACCGACGACCTTAATAACCAAGTGGATATTGAGAGGGAATGTAGGGCGCTGGCAGTCCGATGTAACATGTTGGCTCGCAGGTTTGCACGCTGTAGCAAGGCAGTCAAAATAACGCTTTTTAAAGCTTATTGCCAAGTGTTTCATACCTGCAGCCTGTGGACCAACGATACTCAGCGGGCTATCAGCGCCCTACGGGTCCAGTATAATAACGGGTTCAGGATGTTGATGGGGCTGTCCCGTTTCTGCAGTGCATCAAGTATCTTTGCACAAGCACGCGTCGATGGCTTCCACGCTATCATCAGACAGAAAACTGCCTCTTGCTCTGCAGAGTGCGCGACAGCTCCAACTCCATCCTGAATACCATAGCGGGGAGGTACGATTCTCCTTTGTTAGGTGATGTTGTTCGAAGATGCATTTCGAACAACAGCCTTGTCGCTAAATAGATTATAAGTGTACTAACATAGGTATAAGTTATCTTTTTGTTTTTCTTTTTGCGTACTAACCCATATATGGATGTTGCTTATCCGAAATAAAGATTATTTTATTTTATTTATTTTTCCAGACTTCTACCGCACTCCCCTGTCGCTATACCCTGGTCTGCTGCCGGCCGTCGAACAGGAGTACAGGAAGAGAACAGGGAACGCCTTCAAGAGTAAGTTTTTTTTCTATGCTAAGTAAATGTATGTCCGTTTGTCTAAGCTTTTCCTTAAAAGGCCCCTATATTTCTAGTCCAAAATAACGATTATGGTTAAATTTCTCACGGGAAACAAAAATTTCCTTTCACCTTCTCTTCTTTTTTTGTTTTTTTTTCTACGGCTATACAACGTGTCGTTTTGCATCCACGTCAAATTTAAGGGTGTGGTGTAGACCATCAAACCGAACAACTTTTTCCATGGCACCAACATCGTAATTGCGTAAAAATAATCAGCCGTCCCATACATATGCGTCGAGTAGGTATTGAAGTTTTCTATGGGACAGTTGAAAATTTTTTCGCGATTACGATGTCGGTCCCATGGAGAAAGTTGTTTGGTTTAATGTTCTGTATCACAACCTGATATTTGATGAGGATGCAAAACGACACGTTGTAGATGGTTGACTTGTAAGTAACAGGTAATACGGGCCGGTATCCGCAACTTTACGTCAATGCGCGTATTTTGCGTATGGGGACTTGTAAGTATAGCTAATAAATGAAAATGAAAAAAAATGAAAAAGTGTTTATTCACAGAAATATTATTATTATACAAATACATATTACTTCTGCCAAACTGCAAAGCAGTTTGTTGGCAGACGTAGCCCCCTTTTTCTTTGTATATTTAATATTTTTTATAATACTTATACTGAAAAGTCATATAGTATAATTTTCTTGAATTCACAAGCACCCTGATGTGTACGTCTGTCACCGGCCAAATCTTTTTACATCTTAGTGTTCAATTGTTTGTCCGTATTTTCTATGATATCGACTTATACATACCCAATAAGTACCAGAAGTACGGAAAATTAAGAAAAACCATGGTTAATGTTGACAATAAAGATGAACGCTATGTACGTTGTAATTGTTAAGTCAACAAAAGAGATATCTAGGCAGGGTCTAACATATTTGTTTGTGAATTGCTTCATGTTCAATTTTATATAAATTACTTTGTTTTTGCAATACTCCTACATTGTATATTTTCACGAAATTGAACATGAAGCAATTCACATACAATTATGTTAGTTACCCTGCCTAGATATCTCTTTTGTTGACTGTACATTAGTCCTTTAGTTATTAAGATTGTTTCTAGAATAAGTTTAATGTATATTGTGAAATGCTGTGCTTTTTTTTTTAAATAAATAAATAAAGACATGTCTAACATTTCATAAAATATTTTAAATACAAAATCTTTAATGCCAAAGCTCCAGGTAACCGACCCCGACGTCTTTTTGAGATAAATAATAATACCGTCTTGAAACAATATTCCAATAAAATAATGAGATTGAAATGAAATTCTCTTTTCATAATATTTTATATCCGTTGCTTTAAGCAAAATTGAAAACGAATAGAAAATGAATGAATTATGAGATGGTACGATTATTATTACAGATTATTACAAATTTAAAAGGGCACCTGCTTTACCTACCTAAGGCGTTTTAGTCATAATAATATGTCTTTCAATCAATCAATCAAAAGTTTATTGTGAATCATAGGTTGTGTATAGTACAGTTCTTAAATATTTGAAAATTTTGATCAGCTATGTCCCGCCCGTAGGGCATACAATAATAATAATTACATTTAAACAATGGAGATGTCAAAATCAAATTATTATATAGAAAATAAAATTAATTGCATATATGTATAAGGTTCAAAAAAAAAAAAATTAAAAAGGATAACAAATTAAAATAGGTAGGATGTCAAATTATACACATAAAATTCAAAAAAATAAAATTAATCACAACAAACTAAAATAAGAAATTACAAAATCATAATATAAAATAAAAATAGATTATAGTGCATAATACATTATGGTCATTGAACACATCACGACTGGGTGGGACTATATTTTAGTAAAGATTTGTCGGACAGAAATTCTTTTACAGAGTAATAACTTTTGTTTACTAGCAGATCATGGAGAGTCCTTTTAAAATTCTCATTTTTCATAATTGTTCTGACAGGCCCCGGTATATTATTAAAGATGCGAGAAGCTGAACAAAAGATGCTCTCATGCATTAGGTGCGTCTTTGCCTACAAATAGTGTTACAAAAATAATCTGGATGATAATATTGCCATGCAAAAATGGTCTCAATATACACCGCAGAGCCGAACGCAGTTCTATGTTTTTATGTTTATCTAGAGCAAGATCCCAGGGCCGCCAGACCTAACTTATTTTCTGATTAACAAAATGTATGGGATAGAGTACTTTGAACGTACTCAAATCTGCTGGCTTGGGTGACGGGCAATTTTCAGGTATTAGGTGCTAATTTTACTTAAAAATATCTAAACTCACTATTCTTAACGTCTGACTCTTTATATATTTTTTTTACAGTATATTGTTAATCCTAACTTTTAATATTATACGAGTAAATGCAAAAGTGGTTTGTTTGTTTGTTACGCTTTCACGCTAAAACGGCTGAATGGATTTGGATGAAATTGTGCACACGGGTAGACCAAAAACCTGAAATAGAACATGTGGTACTTTTTATCCCGGTTGTACGTTCTCGTGGGCGGGTGAAGCCGGGGGCAAAAGCTAGTAATTAATAATCAATACTATTCAAAGTACACACTAACACTACTCTATCCCATACATTTTGTTAATCAGAAAATAAGTAAGCTCTGGTGAATCTGTTATAACTTCAAGAACATTAATATGAATTGATTCGAAGCGCAGGTACAGAGTGCTTCCATTAGATTTTTCTTTTATGAAATACCAGTTGCGCCCCGCGGTTTTACCCGCGTAGACCGGGATAAAAAGTAGCCTATGTATTAATCCAGGGTATAAGCTATCTACATACCAAATTTCATCCAAATCAGTGTGAAGAACTAACAAACATACAAACACACATACACACACACTCACGAACTTTCGCCTTTATAATATTAGTGTGATTTTACAGATTTGAGAACTCCTCCAACAATAAAAGACGATCCAAAGCAAACAGAGCCTGCGGCGGAGAGTCCACGTACTTAAATGTTAGAAATAGAGATATGAAATAAAAATAATATTTATTTGCATAAAACATGGCATTTTAAAATGTTTTAAAAAGACATTATAAAGCGTATGTTTGCCTATAACATTGCATGTAAAATACATTTAGTTACATTACAATTTTCCCGTCAATAAATTATTTTATGTTGTAAAAATTATTATTGCTTATCCATTTAAATAGTTTTTTTTAAAACAATCTAAGATCTAAAGTTTTTTAAATCACTTGGAATTTTATTATATTAGGTCTTTACCTATGAAATTGCCGTTCTGCAGTACTGGCCATTTCAAATCAAAATAATTTTTGTTTGGCTAAGAATTCTAATTTCAAATTAATTTTATTTTAAAAACATGGATTTTTTTTTCCAAAAGTAGTCATTTGTTTATTGATTAGTGTTACATTTTCATCGCATTTCAATCTTTTTCGTTTTTTCATCAGGGATACGTTAAAAATTCGAGTAATTATGGAATATGAATACCATCGTGGCAGCAACGCGGCACAAGCGGCACGCAACATCAACGACGTTTACGGAGCTAACACTACAAACCAACGCACCACTTGTTATTGGTTTGCTCGCTTCCGTTCTGGAAATTTCGACCTGAAAAATGAACCTCGCGGTCGTCCGAAGACTTTGGTCGACAATGACGAATTAAAGGCGATTGTGGAAGCTGATGATACACAATCTACGGCTGAATTAGCAGCAGCTTTCGACGTTAGCGTCAAAACAATATTGGTCCATTTGCGTCAAATTGGCAAGGTAAAAAAGCTTGACAAATGGGTGCCCGACGAACTCAATGATCGCCAGCGCGAAGTACGCGTCGAGACGTGCCTTGCACTGCTCAACAGACACACAAATGAAGGAATTTTGAACCGCATTGTTACCTGCGATGAAAAATGGATTCTGTTTGATAACCGCAAGCGCTCAGCAAGTTGGTTGGATCCTGGTTCAGCACCTAAACAATGCCCTAAACGAAAACTTACCCCTAGAAAAGTGATGGTCACTGTTTGGTGGTCTAGCGCCGGTGTGATTCATCACAGCTTCTTACCAAACGGGGTGAGCATTACTTCAGATGTGTACTGTAAAGAACTGAACACAATGATGGAGAAGCTGGCACATCTCCAACCAGCATTGGTCAATCGCTCGTCTCCGCTGCTCCTGCACGACAACGCGCGACCTCATACTGCACAGCAGACGGTCTCCAAGTTGCAAGAACTGGGGTTGGAAGCTCTCCGTCATCCGCCCTACTCACCAGACCTTGCGCCTACAGACTACTACTTTTTCCAGAATTTGGATAACTTCTTGGCGGGAAAAAAATTCAATACCCGAGAGGCAGTACAAAATGCCTTTGAAGAATTTGTTGCCTCCCGTCCAGCTGATTTCTTTAAGAAGGGCATCAATAAACTGCCACTGCGTTGGCAAAGATGCATTGATTGCATGGGTGATTACTTCGATTAATACAAATAAAAAATGCATGAAAAAAATTCGTTTAAATTTTTTCATACAAAACGGCAATTTCATAGGTAAAGACCTATTATTTTTAACCTTTCTGAGTTCGTATACGAATTTATTTATTAGGTATTTTAAATACCTATATCATCTACTTGTGCTGTGTTTAACCTAAATTACGTGACAGACAAAATATTTAATCCGTCAGTCAGATAATAAATAAAAATTATACACGAACTCGTATTTATTGCTTTATCGTATTAATATAAAAATATAAAATGACTTAGATAAAACGCATTAAAGTTGGGGAGTGGGGGCTCGCTATGTCACAAATATAACAAACTACGTACGAGTATAAAATCTAGCAAGGAGTGACGTCATGCCACATTTTAACTCAATGTGTCGTCGTAATTTTTTGATTACGTAAAAAAAGAAAAAATACGTGTCCAATATTTATTAATAATCTAAATGACGGACAAACAAGAATTTTTAGTCATCTCAAAATCAAACTCATAGCATTTATTTCAATTAAACCAATTACAGGCATTTTTAAACTGTCAAAAAGTCGGTCAGTTAGTCAGAAAGTCGAAGCTAGATGCCCATTCCAAAACATAGATCTCAATGGAGAAGAACAGGCAAGAAACTCCACGGACACTCTTTTAAATCAAGATAAGTAATACAACATCCTGGGTACATTATATTTGTTGCTTCGACATGTGAGAACAACGTAAAAAAAATAAAAAAATACTTAAAAATAAGTCAAAAATTTAAAATAAGCTCTGACAGATAAGAGATGACCAGTCCCAACTGACGGCGCCCGTTCACAAACATGACGCGTGGAAATCATCATCCCTATTGTGTATCATGGGTAATTTCAGTAATTTGAAATGCATGCAAGCATGTTATACACGCTTGCTTTCCGTGTCGTAATATCGGCGTGTTGCGACACTTAAAATCGAAATAAAACACGTCAACCTATTATTTTCCTTCACATGTGCTTGAGAAATAATGTGCAATAATCACACGGTTTGAACGTTATTCAGCCGTTTTATTTGAAAAGTGTTAGAAAAGCGCTGCAGCTGAAGTCAGCGTTTATTTGCTCCATTTATAAGTGTTGTCTTCTGAGTTTTATTTGTAAATATAACTGTTTCTTTTCCACCTTCGCTATTTTCTACATTTTCCACCGTAGTGGGAATTGTGAGTTGCATTTTTAGGGGTTGGTTTAGCTTCTGGTCTTTAGAATGCTACAAAGGATAGGTTATATTGAAAGTCTCATGAAAGATTCATGCCTCGATTTCAAAACTATTAATAGAATACAATTATTTAAGTTCAGAAAGTAACGACTTCAAAAAGGAGGAGGTTCTGAATTCGTCGAAACCTTTTTTTTTTTTTATGTATGTTCTCCGATTACTCGAAGATGGCTGGACCGATTTGCTTTTTTTTTTGTTTTATTCGAGAGGGTATACATCACAGTTGGTCACATATAAAATTGATTAACTTTGCTTCGGTAGTTTTTGAGTTAGCTTCAATAATACGTACTGTTTCCCCACTTTTATATGGATGATGTTCTAGTTTGTTTTGCAGCTAGTGGTATTAGAATTTGTGTGGGGTAGGTGCACAACTAAAAAGTGAAAAATAAAAACTTTTTTACAAAAAATACAACCGACTTCCAAAAACGACACTACAAAGTGAAAAATAACTTTAATTTCGGAAGTCGGTGGCAAAAAACGAAAATACATTTAACTAGACACCGACTTCTGAAATTAAAGTTATTTTACACTTTGTAGTGTTGTTTTTGGAAGTCGGTTGTATTTTTTTGTAAAAAAGTTTTTTTTGACATTTCAAATGTTCCATGTATATTTTTTTTCATTTCATAGTTTGACATTTGCACCTGTTAAAATAACTATCTGGGATTAAAAAAACTGGTCAAGCGCGAGTCGGACTCGCGCATCGAGCGTTCCGTACCATTATACGAGTATATGTAATTATTGTTGCTGATTTCTGAAAAAGTGTGCTATTTAGACATCGTTTTATTTTTTCTGTAACCTTTACATAAATTATCACATAGAATAATTTCAGATTTTTCTTTATGCAAACTTCGGAGACAAGGGATAGGGGAGGGGTATTTTTTTTTTACATTTTTGACAAAAAACGAAAACTTTGCGCCTTAGAAAAATAAAAAAATAAAATTGAGAATGTGCAAACAGCATTCTTTCATTATGATACCCTGTGGGGTATCATAATGAAAGAATGCTGTTTGCCCTAGTAGCCCTATTTTGAATTTTTAAGACCCTTTTACAAATAAAAAAAAAATATTTCTTTCTTATTTGCAAAATAGTTAGGCAAACGTCATCTAAAACTATTCCAAATTTCAAGTTGATAGCATTAGTAGTTCTTGAGATATCCAGCTGTGACAGACGGACAGACAGACAGACCGAGTCGCACCATAAGGGTTCCTTTTACCATTTTGGTACGGAACCCTAAAAATGAACTTAGTTGGTTAATCGTAGTCTAGACGATAAATCTAACCAACTGAATCGTGTTGTGCAGGTCCTTTCGAACATGTTTGTGTTGCACTCTTAAACAACGCCTGTTGGACCTGTGCCCAAACATTTCAGACAATTGTTTTGACTGATCAAACCTACAATTTTATGAACTTACTTAACTGGTTATATGTCAAAATAATTTTATATTCAGTTTTTCCTACGACTTTCAAAATGTGTTGTCTATATTATATAGAGGAAAAATATTAGATTTTTGTATGTTTGTTTGTTACGCTTTCACGACCAAACGGCTGCACAGATTTTGGTGAAATTTAGAATGGGAATACTTTGAAGCCTAGGAAAGGATATAGGCTACTTTTTATCGACATACCATGCGGGCGAAGCCGCGGGCGGAAGCTGGTGGGATATATGTTGAGCAAATAGTGGCTAAATTTTAATTATTATGTACCTTTTATTTAGACATGTAATAGCTAATTAATTACTGCTTAATTTTCCCAACACTGTATCTTTTTTTTTTTAAACTAGTAACATGTGGAAACGTAGTGGATTGTACATTTACTTATAGCATACTGTGTATCTAGATTTAATATACAATGTACGATTGTCTGTTTTCCCAAATAAAATAAAGCATCCAAAGCATTAGGTTTTGTTACGAGACTAGCAGCGTGTTTTAAGAAAGTAAAAACTATTAAGATATTGTATTGCTCATTTGTGAGAAGTCATTTAGAATATGCTTCTCAAATTTGGAACCCGCGTTATGGCGTGCACATTGATCGCATAGAGGGTGTGCAAAAAAGATTTGTTCGGTTTCTGTACTATAGTTTGCGCATACCATACCACAGTTGTGATTATTTGGATCTCTGCAGGAAATTACTAACCGTCGTCGATTGGCAGATTGTACATTTTTGCTCAAAATTTTAGCAAATGAGATGGACTGTCCGCAGCTTCTGCGTAAGCTGTATTTTAATGTTCCCCAGCGAACTCTCAGATTTAATCCTCCTATAGCTATTCCGTTGTCTTCTTCCAACGACAGACAAAACTCATATTTAGTGCGAGCGAGTAGACTTTAATGACCTATGCAAGCAGTTCTCTTTTGACTTGTTTTCAACCAAAGGCTCAAGCGTACGCAATAGGCTGAACCTGGAATTTTTCAAAATTCATTCTTAGTGTTAATAATAGTTCTGTTTCTTATTTTATTTTATTTTTTTGTAATCTATTCCTTATGTTTGGCAGTGCCGATTTAACGATTGGTGCTCATCTTTTCTTGATGTCTTGTCGTGTGTAAGATCTCTTTTTATAATTACTGTATAGCTAGCCGTGAAAACCTGTAATTACAGGTAAAAAAAAAAAAAAAACAAAAAAAATAAATAATAAAAAAAAAACAAAAAAAAGAAAAAAAAAATACAAAACATAAAAAAAAAAAACATGAAAATAAGAAACATGAAGCCAATTGGCTTCATGTTTCTTATTTCAGTATATTTATTGTTTATAAGTTAAGCTGTTGGTTTTCCAAATGTTAAATAAATAAATAAATATAGGGGGTGTCTTTTGCATTGTTTACTCTTGTTAAGTTTACACTACTTATTATGAGGATGTTTCTCTTAATTCCAGATCACATGTTAAGTAAGGAGCTATGGGCTGGAGACACACTGCGCAAGCGCGGCACCAAAACTGCTATCTCACTCATCATGCAAGGCAAACATCCATACTATGCGTAAGATTATTTATTACCAATTCACCTTAACCTAAATAAGAGTAGATTACTTTAGAGTAAAGAAAACATCATTTGAAATTTACATTACTAGAATTTGAAAAGTAGGTAGGTACCTACAGCATCAAGAATGATCGGTATCGCAAGAGGTTGGCCCGGTTATGTTTTTGGTTGGTATGGTTGGCACTGTACGGCAATTCGTAGAAAACAACGCTAAGTGAATCCGACAATAGGTAACCGCATCGCCGCCATTTTTATTCTCACAATCTCCCAATATAAGCTATACCTACACAAAACATCTTACTTTTTCTTACTCCGTTTAAGGAGCTCGTGGCTAAGTAATAACAGCCGCACGGTTTGATCCATCAGGTTAAACTACGCTTGCCGTGGTCGGTCCGTAGATGGGTGACCATCATTACATACCCCTCCGTGCCTCGGAAAGCACGTTAAGCCGTTGGTCCCGGCTGTCATTCATAATCTTTGACAGTCGTTACGGGTAGTTGGAAGCCCAAAAGTCTGACAGCCAGTCTTACCAAGGGGTATCATGTTACCCAGAAACTGGGTTGTGGAGGTCAGATAGGAAGTCGCTTCATGTAAAATACTGATGGTATTCAGCTGCATCCGGTTAGACTGGAAGCCGACCCCAATATGTTGGGAAAAGGATAGATAGAATTGATCTCTTCCTCCGCTGACCATAGAATAACAAAGACAGTCCGTAGCTACCTAGTTGACTGGTGAACCAATTCATTCAAACCCACACTCAGTACAAGCTGTAAACATATTATTTTGAGATAGCACTGCGTATGTTTGTAACATTCTTGCATAGCTGCACGGTTGCACGACTAACTTCCACGCGGAGAACGCCACTGCATTGTTATCGCACTCAACAAGTCACCAGTAAGCCAGCTAGCTTCGTTTGCGGAACATCTATGTCTTTAGGAAGGTTTTATTGCTTAACTGGGATATTTAATTTTGTGTAATAGGTATATTATGTGATGACGGATATTCGGATGCATATTTACCTAAAGTAGGTATTCGCTATTATGGAATACACTTTTGTATCGAAGAAATCCCAGGATTCCGTTATCGATTAAGAGTTCTGATTATAGAATCGAATGTATATTTAGTTACAGTCAGCTGTTGGCTGGAAACCACTTTTGTATCGATCGTAAAAATATCGCGATTCCGGAATTGATAAATTAAGTACTTTTTGTCTTTATAATTGAGTGCTAGCTAATATTGTAAAGTAGGTTGCCAAACTGGTTTAGCAAACTTCAGGGTAAGTAATGTTAAAAATGAATTTCAAGTCAATCAATCTGCCCAGCCTTTTCCCAACTATGTTGGGGTCGGCTTCCAGTCTAACCGGATGCAGCTGAATACCATTATTTTACATGGAGCGACTGCCTATCTGACCCCCACAACCCAGTAACTGGGTAATACGATACCCCTTTAGTAAGACTGGTTGTCAGACTTTCGGGCTTCTGACGACCTGTAACGACTGTCAAAGATCCACGAATGACAGCCGGGACCAATGGCTTAACGTGCTTTCCGAGGCACGGAGGAGTCTCGGTGTGTAAAGATGGTCACCCATCCACTGACCGACCCCGGCAAGCGTAGCTTAACCTGATGGATCGACCCGTACGGCTGTTATTATTTAGCCACGAGCTCCAAAAATGAATTTCAAGTAAACAAGCATAATGAATAGTTATGTAATCCCGGTGTCCAGGTATTTTTTAAATAAATAAAACCACATATTTAAGAAGTCGTTTCCATACCATGATTGTGTCCGATTAATTGTTCATTCCCGGACTTTAATTTATATTATGATAACAAAATTAAGAAGCCGCTTCCATAGTTTCTTAGCCAAAAATTAACTTTAGGTAAATGTGCATCCGATTTTCCGATCACTAAGTCATCACGCGTTTGTATGATTGATTTTGCTACGACTTCTCGCATTTAGGCTATAGTATGCGATAGCTAGATACTTTTAGGTGTAATCGTTAGAGTAGTTATGGGTTAGTGTGGACCTGAAGTAAAATGATGATCTATGTGCCTAAAATCAGGGACGTATTGTGCATTTCTTATGATTTTATCCACTGGATGTTGCTTTCTTTAGCACTGGCAACTTTCCTAAGAAGATTATATGAAGACTTCATTTTTAACTTTTTAAAAGCAGTGTATTCAAACATCCAGCCTTTTGTGTGCAACACTTGTTAAGGAAGTGAAGAATAGAGCCAAGGAAAGCCGCAGCAGTTACTAAAAGGAACATTTTAAAACTTCCTCACGTTGCAAAGATTTTCCGAAAGTTATTTATAATTCAGGAGTGTTACTCAATTCATGTTATCGTAACCATTGCAGGGAAGAGGGACACTATTGTCCGTACGGCAAAAGGGGATGGTGGTGATAGGTAATTCAGACTTTTTCCTCATTCTGTGTTGGTTGAGCGCTTTTGTGAGTCTGCTTTCTTAGTATTTATTTTAAACCAACTTGACTGATCACATGGTGCTTGCAGATGTATCCAATTAGTTACACTTTTTGGTTCTAGGAGACATATTTTATAAATCAATGTAAAATAGATAATGCACAGATAATTTATAAATGATAAAGCTCTTTGCTGTATGAATATGGTTAATTAGAAACGTTGAGCCAGTTAGCTATCAAGTTATAAAATTTACATAGGACCATCTAGGAAGTATGCACTTTCAAACAAAAAAAGAATATTCTAAATCGGTCCAGCCGTCTTCGAGTAATCGCGGAAAATACATAAAAGTAAAAAAAAAATGATTCCGACGAACTGAAAAAATTCTCCTTTCTTTGAAGTCTGTTAAAAATAGGATCTAAACAGCGTTTATTGTAACTGATATGAAAGCTTATTTGAATTCGTTTTGTCGCGTAATAGTCTAGTTAGAAACTACAATTTAGTTCTACAACAAGAGAATTTTGAGCGTTAGCGTTGAGCGTTTATATTAAAAAACGTATTTTCTTCGTAAGTACCTACTTATGGTACTTAATCCTACCTACTTATGTAGCTACGTCAAAAATGTCATCCCGTAACATTCATCTCTTTGTACATCAACTCGAAAATGTTTTCATATTAAGTATATTTGTTTCAGTACCGAGAGTCCTAGGGGAGACACCAATATGGAGCCTGTAGAATAAAACAAAGTACATTATATACTGCATACCTATAAGTATATAACTGTTATAACCTCACTAGTAAAACAATATATAGTAGTATGTAGCAATATAGAACATTATTTGTGAACTAAATATTATTTCGACGATGTATGAATTTAAATTTGTAAAGTGCAAAATGTTGGATTGAATAAAATTGTGAAAATATAGCGTTTAAGTCTTTGTCTTTTCTCACAATACCTTCTTCAATGTCTTGTTGTAGGGAATGAGTGTGATAAGAAGAAATACAGCATCAGCTAGTGTTCTCAACCGTTACTATCATAGTCTGCATCGCCTGCTTATGATATATTATTAATATTATATGCCTTGAGTGGTTAGCTTGCGTCTTCTGTCCTGAGCTCACGCAACGTGTCGTACGTCCATCCAGTAATAGGACTCGCTTATCAAGGAGCGGTGTACCAAATTAAACGCATTATTAATTTATTAGACCTAAAACAAAAGGTATTATTTTAAACACGTATACTAAAAGATAAATAATTAAATTATATTTAAAAATGGTGAAGGTTTCATAAAAATACGCATGATAGTTTTTGCGTGATTCTCAGCTTTTATATCCGCGTTAGACATAAATTAACAAATTAATTACACTATGTACCTAATATAAACATAATCTAAAATATTCATATATTTTTCCATATCAATAACACTGCTCATTTAGACGTGATCTTCAGTTCAATCAAACAATTTCAATCTAAGTAAAATAATTAAAAGTTGGTTATCGTCGCCTTAACTGATAAATTGACTAGTAGATTGGATTGCGTGGAAATCTGCTTTAACCCGTCGCGCGCTAATTAGCAGACACAATTGAAATTCTATTGTTATCTGTACACATGGTGTGCAATCGACATTTTAAGAGTTAATCAAAAAGATCACCTTGGATTTACAAAGATAGATCTCAACAAATTCAATTTACGATCTTAATAACTGTGTCGACCGCTTCAGTTCGGCAATAAACTATGAACAATAACCTGCTTGGCACCCATATATTGTAACCAAACAGTCTACAATAAGTCAGAACAATGTATTTACAAGTACGATCGTCTAAAACAACTGCAGGCGTTATTTTGTGTACGTACACTTATGCACAAACTTGTACTATAAAAGAAAATTATGTTTAGTACACGGGCATTCGGAACTGTTCGCTTATGCATTCAGACTCTAAGACAATGTTATAAAGTTTAGAGAGCTCGTTGAGCATTTTCACAGAGTTAAGCGGAATGAACGCGAGCACTATTTGATTTGAGCGGAATTGAAAATTTTGTTCGTGACTGTACTTTGCATGGATTTTAACAATATGGCTGGTTAAACCTAAGTCTGTTTACAGATTTTCTGTTTATTGTGTGCGCTTTAAATCCAGAATCTCTTGAATTCTGAGGACTTAATGTAAAGAAAAAGACCAAGAACTTACTAACTAAAATGTTGGCCTCTGTAAATAGACAATTTTCCTCCGAATAATATAACTTATTTTCAGATGGCGGGAAAAATGTAAATTCTGGAATATTCAGAAAATAAAATATTCTAGATTAAACCCATAGCGAAAATTCTATTCCGCATTTTCTATTCCACGGTCGGATGTATTTTCTCAAATATTTTCCATTTGCGGCTCGCAATAAGCGAAAATTTCGCTCCAAAACCTTGGTAGATAATAATATCTACCTAGGTACTTGCTAGTAGCCACAATCAGTTTGGATAGGATAATATCGAGAGTGGCTCGCTGTCTGCCAGACCCCCGTAATTCTATCCCCCGAGATGTTTCACAGAGGCTGTCAGCATCGATTTCCTCACCCATCCACTTATCAGTACGTAACTTTTTTGGTTTCTCGATAAATTGGAGGAGCGATCGTCTAGTTAGTAAGTTTGACTCGTAGAACAATGTTTATGGTTTCGAAAGTTTCAAAGTCTGCGTTTTGTATGGTTCACCCGCGTAGACCGGGATAAAAAGTAGCCTATGTGTTAATCCAGAGTATAAGCTATCTACACACCAAATTTCATCCAAATCGGTCCAGCCGTTTGAGCGTAAAGAAGTAACAAACATACACACACACACTCTCACAAACTTTCGCCTTTATAATATTAGTGTGATAGTGTGATAATGGAATGCGTATATACGAAAAGGTATATACGAAAAATAATCTAACCATGATTAATGAACATTATCTGGATGATGTAAGGCAATAAATTTTCATTGCTTTGCACTAACAAGCTGACAAGCATATTGCATGTTGTGATTCCCATAGTTCATCGCTCTCAAATACCTATTGGTTGTTATATCACAAAACACTTTCAAGATCCCAAATCAACATACAAATAAAATAAAATAATCAACTTTTAAATTAAAGACAGGGTCCCACCATAATTGAAACTTAGTCTCGGCAAACAATTTCTCTAATTTGATTCTATTTCGTTGGAAATTAATAAAGGACGTGCGTCGCGTGCAAACTCGCGCCGGCAGCAATGACGACTCGCTCAATTCGTCCGGCTGTTTCCAAATTATAGCGCCTTATTAATTATAGCGGTTAAATAATTATAACGTGCCGCCTGAGAAACTTTCTTACTAAATTGCAAGACTTCACCAGAAATGAAATAATTATACCATCCGATAAATTATCCCCCCGAATGACGGGAGCGAGTTTTGCTAAAGTTAAGTTAATAGTTGGGCGCGCTCGACCACTGTCTTTATTACAGCAAAATAACGGAAAAGTGCCATTTACTGAAGCAGCTCACGTACTTAGTATTAATTTTGGGTTTATTGAATAATACGTGACCCACATGAGCAATCTGTACACACTACACTTGATAGAGGTTCCGCAAAATTGCGTCCACTCAAGTGGATTGGGTCACTTATTCCTAATAGAAGGTGTTTCCCGACCTGAAGACCTTTTTCTGAAGGTCTAGTTACATAATCACTGTCCACTTTAAGTGTCTCGAACTGAAATTATTTATGAGTGGAGCGTTGTGCAGAAACCAATAAAGTTATAGTAATAGTGGTCCCTGATCCCTTTAGGAGACACAAAACGTCCGAAACAATTTTGTATAATGTGAAAAATTCCGATGAGGGTGTTTGGAGTTCGCCTGTTGTGTACTTAATGACGTTAAGCGTCCTCAAACGCGACAGGGTTAAAAGCTTGTTTCGTGAAAGCGTACCTAATGTCAAATAACAACAAGAACCCTTCGTGAGAGATGAAAAAGTAAATTGTGAAGCTGGTGGGAGCGTCGGCGCCCATTTACTGTGGAACTTGTGAAAACTCGCAACAAACGTCGGGACAAGCGGCTTTTAACGATGTCTGACGATCGACGAGCTTCCCTCCCTCCGCGCACGGCGCCCTCTGGCGATGCCTCCCCGCGCTACGCACATTACTTGTAATGCTAATTTCATCGCTCTTGTCTTTTGCAAACTTCGAACCATCATTAATAATTTTAAATACAACTTTGCCTGGAGGTTTGGATAGGCAATTACAACTAATGTTTGTTCAGACCCTTGCCAAAAAGCTTTCTAGGAAAAAGGGTTGTCAATATTATATCAGCAAAATATTAAAAAAACAAGGTACGATTAGCTTATTTGCACACTGCCATTTCCAGAATAATACGGTACCCTCAGCACTACTTGGCATTGTTTATTATTCTCATCAGCACCATAGGACATGAGGGCAAATGTCGTTTGACAAAATAGTTCTTTATCACTTTCCTCTTAAATTCTCTTTAGTCATTCTGTGTACGGAACCCAAAATGAGCGTCATCGAATTGAGTGGCTCACGTAGTCTGTATCAATTTGTAGGGACGTGCCCGAGATGGCAATAGTGTGCCACCGACCAAATTAGAGCCTTATTCTTTTGCCCCACGGTAATGATCGCCGTTTAATTAAATTAATGAGGTATCTGTTAAGGTTTTATTAATTTCGGTACACCATTTAGTAACCACTAACGGAGGGAGGGCCTTTTATTGAACGATTTGTTGCTCATTATATCGATGTATTGAAGTGATTTCGTTCAATTGAACAGTTAAGCGTTGAGTTGTGTACATTTGTGTTGTTAATGAGAATTTTGTGATTTAATATACACTGTAGGCCGATGGCGATTGGAATTAAAACAAAATTGCTCATTTAGGGAATTGAAAATTTTGCTCAAAATTTAATGGTTCACATGGACATTAGCGTTTGTCATTTCGTACGGCTAATCAGAGTACAGCATTACTGGCGCTTTGGTTTTCATGAATATTTAATGAGGAGATTGTATTATTTTTAAATAATGTCTTCCTATACAATGAATTTAAAATCTATACAAACATTAATAGAACCCTTATGGTAAACGTTAAAAAATCAATACAATAACGATGACACAATCAGAAAAAAGTTCAATAAAACAATTTGATTTCTTAAGAAAATCTATAGAAACGAGCGAAAGAACTCCAATAAATATTGAACAAAGGGACAAAATTTGCAAAGGGTTGAAAGTTGAAGTTGAGACGAGTTTTGTTCGATAATAATCTTGAATTCTTGAACCTGGAACAAACGAGTTCAAACCTAGGAACAGATAAGAACTTCGCAGCTCTTGATATAAACTTGTAAAGCCATGACTCAAAGAAAATGGCCAGGACCACAAAGACTAAGCTATAAACATGAATCTTGATAATAATAATTTGGCCGACGACTTGCGGCTCACAGACGTGCCTGTTAATAATGTTTACGGTATTTTAGGAAGATTTATTTTGAAGTTGAACTTGGATTATAAAAAATTAGAATAAGATGTTTTGGGTTTAAAGAACTTTATTTCTCATAAGAACTTATAAAACTAACAGTTCGCTAATAATGAGATACTTAATTAGTACTATTAACTTTGGTTAGGTTGGTGGAGACATTATAATTATTAGCATATTCCTTAATCTGCGTTTGCATGTGTTTATTTTGTCACATTTTTTTCAGTCACGTCGAACAATAAAAGTAAGTTTATGAGATGCGGTTTTGAAAAAAAAGGCCTTGTGAAAAACTAATTTTTGTAACGAGAATACCTACAGTATTAATTCTAAAAATATTTACTCAATCGGCTTGTGACTGAGGAAGAAAATTGACATGAAATATTTGTCTCTATCTATATCTACCTTAGTCTACTGATGTTTAAACAGAGTATCGATGTCCCAATAAGAGCCGTAAGTATACGTACGGAAATTAATCAAGAATAGGCCAGGCGCACGCCGCATTTTATGTATGAAGCTACAAGTGTGTACATACGCGGCGGGCTCGACTTGTCGACGCTAACTCAGTGTGGGATGCCGCGCACCAGCCGGCTCGCACGTTACTTCGATACTCGCTCACGCGCCGCGTCGTAAAAGAAAACCCTAACGAGTCAGAAGGTATAAGAGCTACGCGATAGAAAGAGACTTCCAGATGAACATAACTGTAGGTAATTAACGCTATGCGACCTGAATTGCACTTTATTGCATCGTAGCAAGAGTCGCTATTTATTTAAATGATTTTGCGGAGAGAATCTTCTGTACTTGTAGTATTATGTACTCTGTGTCAAGAAGGACATCTTCACATGGTAAAGATTCCAGTATTAATGTCTTAATTACCGCGAGATGGCACTGCAGTCCGCCGCCTAATCGCGAATATTTGGCCAAACGCGGTGGAAATTAATATTGTTTTCTGGCGTTATTCGCATTAATTTAACTTAACAATACAAAGTTGGCATTTTGCGTGACTAAATGGTACCATGAAGGAGCGTAGAGTAGAACAGGGAGGTTCCTTAATGTGATTAATCGTTGTCGTATAGTGGCTGCGATTTCGGTTATAATGGGTTATATTGAGAACATAATGACTGTATACTAAGAGACAGCTGACTGGCTAGGAATGTGATTAATATAGGTTTAGTCGTGGTTGGGATTGGGGATTCCAATTTGCAATATTAATATTGCTAATTAGTAATAATTTATTAGAGTCAGTTGGCGCTCTTCTGAATATAAATTATAGAATAGAATAGAATCTTTTTATTTCGGACACACAATATCCAAAAAAAATTATGAGTCAAACTTATGAAAATGGTGACTTTAGGACTTTAGTAGTCTGGAAATTGCCTACCTACATCAAATTCTTTAGGTTGAACACTACGTAATCCGTCTCTTCAAAGAAACATTTGGCAAATAAAACCAGCCTGTGGCATACCATAAAATTGATGGGCAATTAACTGGCATCGTTTAAACAACACGTACAATTAAGTCACACGCGATTTTATTGAATGGCAAAACTTGCCACTTATTTTGTATGCCATATTATGGAATCGTTTGCGTGCAAACACTTGCATGCAATTCTTGAATGGCAATAAAATTGAACGTGTTTTATTGCATGCGATTATTGCTCTTGAACGATCCAGAAACTTGCACCGTATAAATGGAGCTTATCCTCTTTACATTGACTTCAATTTTAAAAGCTGAAGCGGGAAGGTAATACGGTAACGAGCCTTACCTACCCGGTGATTACCTGTCAGTCTGAGCGTGGATGGCCACCTAACCAATACGCAGTGACACCGGTAACACGATGATTGACAGGCCATCAGCTATCATTGGTTCGTTGGCGAACTTCGATTATTTTGTTGCGTATTTACTGTTCGTAAAAGCAAAGTCAGTACCTATCACGTAGTAGAGTTTTGATTTTGCTAATTTACGTACTTTTGGAATATAAAATATTATAAAATGGACTGTTTGTGTGACCGCGATGTTCTTCTAAACTACGCAATGGATTTTGATGCAGTTTTCACCATCATTTAGAAAAATTCCTGAAGGTTTATGTGTACCATTTATCTTAGTTAAAGCACAGAGATATCCATGTTTTGACAATAATGTTGCCACATCAGTAGACCAGCATCCGTGTGAAGCAAGGGTGGGCTGAATTTTATAATATGTAGGTACAGATACAGATGAAAAGAAAAAAGAGGAATTTTCCAATTTTCTTTCTTGAACGCTCTGTACCTAACCACAGATTGCATGTTTTGTTGAAACAGATAATTTTTCACTGCAACAAAAAACTACGCTACTAATTTGTAGTTGTGCCTTTTATCTTCTTAACTACCAAGCTAAATACAGCTACAACTTTATTCGCCGTAATCTCTCGCAGTTGCAAAACTTTTAAACATAGACATGCATTTAATTCTCTTCCTGTAACTAAATACATTTTTGCACAGTAAAGAGTTTTCGTCTGCGAAGCGAAGTCGGATTGAACTGAAATCAACGTTCCTATTTAATGAGACTCGTTGTCTGGCCACCATTTTGAGATTTAATTAAAAACAGCGGTTTTTGTTCGTAGTTTTATAAGTTACACTGTGTTTATTATTATTTACATAATTATCTAGTCTTGTAAACGAACCGACATTAAATGAAAATTATATTTTCTCGCATAAATAACACACTACTTCTATGAATGTCTAATTAGTGGTGCAGTCAGGGAAATGAAATGTTAAGCAAATTGAAACCCTAAGGCAATGTGCCGTGTTATAGTCGTTTCATACAAAACACACACACGATAATGGTTGAGATTTGAAAATAGGTACGGATCATATAAGTTGGGAGACAATGTGCTTAACACTATAACATTTTCCATCGTAGTTTTTTACTCAATAAGAGACTCAAAAATGTACAGGCAGTAGCTCCGTACACTGAGATGTAGTATGTAGATGGACGAATCACACGGGATGTGTACAGGAAATAAAATCACTGTTTTATGTCCGTTAGTGATTCACCGTTTATTAGTAAAAACATTAAATTATATAATACAATAAGGTTACTAGTAGTGGGCGCGATAGCCTAGTCAGCGAATGTACACAAATAATCGGCGAATGAGCAAATGCTTCTTCAGGTAAAAACTAAAACAATACTTCATGTGGTGATTGATGCTCGTACATCCTGCCAGCTGTAAAAGTACAATCAATCTGCCTAGCCTTTTTCCAACTATGCTGGGATCGGCTTCCAGTCTAACCAGATGCAGCTGAATACCAGTATTTTACATGGAGTGACTGCCTATCTGACCCCCACAACCCAGTAATTGGGTAATACGATACACCCTGATAAAACTGGTTGTCAGATTTTCGGGCTTCTGACGACCCGTAACGACTGTCAAAGATCCACGAATGACAGCCAGGACCAACGGCTTAACGTGCTTTCCGAGGCATGGAGTAGTCTCGGTATGTAAAGATGGTCACCCATCCACGGACCAACCCCGGCAAACGTAGCTTAACCTGATGGATCGACTCGACAGGCTCTTATTACTTAGCCATGACAGATAAAAAGTAAAATGCATTATCAAAAAGTATGTAGAGAAAGTTATTAGCGGCGAACGTAGAAGTTATTAGAAGGCTCTACGTTCGCCGCTAACTGATATTGGCGATGTTTCGCGATCCATCTTGTTGCTGTTAGAAAGATCTCCGGTGACCTCTTCTATTGCCTGTATATCTTCGCTGACTAGGCTATTGCACCCACCACTAGTAACCCAGTATTATATAATTTAATGTTTGTTCTAATAAACGGTCAATCATTAACGGACACATTAGTGATTTCGGTGAGTCAACTTCGGTTCAACCATCGAGTCAAAAGCACATACTACAGCCAAGAAGCTGGATATCCTAAATAAGGTAAGGTGAGGCGGTACTGTAATCCCCCCAGTGGGTTCCCGCATTCTCAAGGCGGGGGGGCTCAGTATCCATGGCTTGGTCACCCACGGGTGAAGCGAAGAGAAACCCGAGGAGGTGGCCGCTCGTCAGGGCTTTTGCCGATAAGCCGACGACGTAACGGCCAACAAGTACTGTCGGTCTTCTACAGACTGTACTTTGGAGAATGGGCGCAGGAGCTCCACGACCTGATCCCACCCTTTCACTAGCGGACTACTACACGTACTGCAGGGTACCATCCGCAATTGGTCGATATACTAATTCGTCGTCATCAGAGCTTCTCCTCCACATTTATTATGCGCCGTTATCGAAATCGATAAGGAGGACTATATATATATTATGCGCACGGCCAAAGTGTGGAACTCTCTGCCAGCGTCCCCCCCTTCCACGTATAACTCGTCCACCTTCAAAGCAAGAGTGAACAGGCATCTTCTGGGCTTGCTCTTCCATAATAAACCTCTTCCATCACTTTTCATCAAACTAGATCGGGGTCAAGAGCTGGTATTGCAATAAAAAATAAAAATAAAAAAAAGTAACGAAAAAAATACATTTATAACATTTACATTACTTCTATAACGTTTTTTGTAGCAATGTGTTCTGTTAATTTTAAAGTTAGTTAGATGGAGTGGTTCGTTGCAATCGAAGGAGAGTTGTTTTCATGTTTGTATTGTGTTGTTGTTTACTGTTTGCAGGTATCCAGTGAGGCCTTTTAGCTGATATGGGTACAGTGTTGTGGATACTCTGTTTTAATTTTTTGTTTTGAGAAAAGAGTTTTTAATGATTTTGCTGAAAGCACCTACGCAACGTGTAGTGAAATAGATATAGGTACTTTTAAAAATTCGTTAGCTAATGAGAGAATTGACTTCCGTTGCAGGGTTCGCTAATTAATAGTGCCGTGCTTTCCTATAAAGATATATGTGAGATATACATATCATTATTACTGTATACTTATGTATATACCTACATAAATAGTGCTTCTGTATGTTACAGTCTTATTATGTTATAATTGGGCTCACTTCATTCTAGGTAAATCAATATTTTCACAGTTTTACTATTTTCTTTCTTAAAGTAAATGTAAAAGTGTATTCCCAGCCTTACAACATGGTATAGGTAGGTAAGTGATAGTGTAGAATAGGTAGCGGATGCCAGCTAACTTTGGCCCGTATTCACGAAGTTCCTAACGATTACACATTAAACTCTTTGCTCGAACACTGCAGTACCGTGGATTCAGCTTTGCTTGGAATTTGCTCTATAATTTGTCTGTGTTATTCCAAAACTAAACTATTCGTTCGACGTTTTGATGAAACGTTGGTTCAGGGAAACGGTTGGTTGAGTTAATACTTTGTTAGATTGTAACTGTATTATGAATCGCTTATTTATATAGGAAACAGTTTCAAGTGAAATTTGTGTTAATTGAGCTATAAGTGACAACGAATACTTGTTATTAGTAATTTACTAAGTGATTAATAAATAGAATTAGTACTTAAACAAATAATTGATAGTCGTAATTTGAAGAGAATTTTGAATTGACTTTGCTTTCACGGAAGTTCCAACATAGAGCGACCTAATCGATACTTGAAAAGGATATTTTAAAACAGTATCTACACCTCTGACTAAAGCAATATTTTCACGAAAGATAAACATAGAACTTTAAGAAAAGTCAACTTGACAACGACAATATAAATAGAAAACATATAATAAATGAACATAACTACCGTAAAATGACGTCATTATTGCTACAAACGTTCAAACGGTACGCGAAAACAACCTCCTACAACTTTTTCCTTATCATGTAGTACGGGAAGATAAACAAAAACAAAGGAACATCCATATTGTTGTGACAGTAAAGCCAGGTGAGACTAAAGTTCCCTATAGCAACGGATTTCGGCTTTGATTTTCCTGTAGTGATTTTTGTTCAAAGGAACTCTCGAACATAGAAACTCATGGCTCACAAACGTCAATACAGTTTTGTGTGAGATTTGTTCTATTGCTATGAAAATTCATCCATCATAGAGACCGATTGCTTATGTCGATTCGATTTTCAAGCGTAGCTATTACAATAGGCAATTTAACAGTAAGAAAAACATCTACCTTATGAATTTTGTGTTCTAGAATGGTCGTGAGCTAAAAATATAAAAAATTACTTAATTTTATAAATGATCTGATCTAATATTTTTGAGAAACAATTGCAAAATAAAGCCATTGGTCACGTGACACTGAACGCGAATCAAAGCGAGACACGTCAATTCTTGCTGACGACTATGTTTGAGGTAAATAAACCACAAGGAGCATTACTAATTGGTATCTTAAAAACTGTCAACTAGCCTATTCTTTTAAGAATTTTTTGGCAAAACTCATCGTCAGGTAAGTTGGGTAGGGTAGCTGCATGAATGGGTTATTCCAAAAAGTTAATTTAAAGTTGATTCAAATTAATTTGCCATCGGTGCCACTTAACTTCTTTTTTCCTACATCTCCATCAGACATCAGTTAAGTAGATATTCTTCCCTTCCCTTCTTTAATCCATAATTATTTTTTTCTTCAACTCACACACATACACACTCACACTACACTCACTCACCTTTACACAAGGTACATTCAGTTCTCCACACACTCATATTAAAGCAGAGATAAAATACGTACTCAATATACCTAATTAGTAGTTAGCTCTTATTGTTTTCTCACATAAAAACTTTAATTATTTTTATTTTTAAGTTCAAGAAACGACCTATAGTTTGGGTGCCAGGAGTTTCACAAAATCGAGCATGTACAGTCAGCGTCAAAAATATCGGGACGAACAGACTGTTCAAAATGTTCCCAACAACTAAGAAAATTAAATTTTATCTCAATTGGATAAAGTTCTTGTCAGAATGACAGTTGTCGTGTTCTGTCTTCATTCTGAAACATTCCTTGTGTCATTGAGTTAATATTTCGAATCTAACTGGATGCAGCTGAATACCAGTACTTTACATGGAGCGATGGCCTACCTGACCTACACAACCGAGTTACTGGGTAACGCGATCCCCCTTGGTAAGACTGTTTGTCAGACTTTCGGGCTTCTGACGACCCGTAACGACTGTCAAAGATCCAAAAATGACAGCCGGGACCAACGGCTTAACGTGCTTTCCGAGGCACGGAGGGGTATGTAAAGATGGTCACCCATCCACGGACCGACCGCGGAAAGCGTAGCTTAACCTGATCGATCGATTCGTGCGGCTGTTATTACTTAGCCATGAGCCCCTGTATATTGTAATAATAAATAGCCAAAAACAGTCGAGTTAAAATATGTGAGCAAACAAATTCAGTGCGAGCGGTTACTGAGCGAGCCTCGAGGGAAATTTGCGGAGATCCCATCGGCCATACACAGCTCATATTTCTGCATCACGTGCCTATGCGTTATGTGCCGAGCTTTGTCGCGTTTGGCATGCAGGGACCTAACTTAGTTCGGTTTAATTGCTGTTTTTAGGGTTCCCGTACCTCAAAAAGAAAAAACGGAAACTTTATAGGATCACTTCGTTGTCCGTCCGTTTGTCTCTTAGTCTGTCAAGACCCTTTTTCTCAGTAACGCGCAGAGGTAACAAGTTGAAATTAATATCAAATACGCAAGTTCTAAAAAATCAAGCTTTAAGTCGACGCAATAAAAAAATACGGCCATTTATGCGACATATTTTGATACTCGCAAGTAAATCAAAACTAAGTAAAACTCGCAAGTAAAAAAAAATAGGGTATTTCCCGTTGACCTAGAATAATGAAATTTGGCAAGAAGCAAGGTCTCACAGCGCAAGTAAAGGAAAAAGGCCAAAAATTGTTAATCTGAAATTGTAATTAAAAAAATATTTTTAAGTCTGTCAGTCTGTCAAGTCCCTTTTTCTCAGGAACTCGTAAAGGTATCAAGTTCGAGCTCCACCGAAAGCTCCACTCCACACGAGATTTGTGTTGACAAAGACTCTGTTCCTAGATGATATTCAGAATATTAATAGATTGTTTAAAAAGAAATCTTTTTTAATAATACACTGAAATAGGTTTGTAAAGTGTTTTTGTTTTTTTATGGATAAGAGCTACCTTATTCATAAAAAAAAAACAAAAACGCTTTACAAACTTATTTCAGTTGAAGTAGTGATTTGTACATTTTTCTCAAATTATGCTTTGAATTTGAACGGAGAAGACAAAACACTATTTTAACTAAAATAGGTTTGCAGAGCGTTTTAGTTTTTTTTTATGAATAAGGGGATATGAATAGATATTAGTAATATCAATCTTGTAAAACATTGATATTACTAATTATACAAACTGCGTTGCAAATCATTCGAGTATCTCTATTTTCGCAAGAGAATATTAATATTTCGATCACATTAAATTCTTTTCCCCGGGGTACGAAAATAAGCCCTACGAAAAAAGAAAAGAATTTGTTTTGAAATAACTGAAACATCCTACAAAGCCGTCTAATTAGCTATACAAACTACACAACAATGGACCTTGTTTCATGTCATTCGCAAAATTAGTATTCAAACAGAACACAATTAATGTTAATAATTATTTAATGTTGATTGATTAATTCAGCGGCACAACAAAGGCTTGTCTGTTCCCAACCAACCAGAAACCAGCAAACCAGTGCGTTTTCATTTACAACGTTGTTAATACATCAGTTTTCTATGTCAGCATCGACGGATTACGCAAATAATTAATCTGTCATGCGAACAAATGCAAATTCGCTGATAGTCATTAATAGGAAAAACAAGCTACATCGAATTTCAATTCAGCTTTTAATAATGAATGAAACAATACCCAGTCTTCTGGGCACGTTTCCGGATGACATCGATGCGGACGAGTACTTCGACGCCTAAGTGTCCTTTTGTTTTGTATTTATTTGTATAGTTAGTTAGTCATTTACGTTAAAAAATATTTCTACTGTTTGATAAGTTTGTTGAATAAATAATACCCTGAGGCATACGTCATTATTTTGCTTTCAAAATAATCCCAAATGTTGTGACAGTCAACATTTGCATAATATTGTAATTACATTTGCGGAAAGCATCAAAGGAAACGATATTCATGTTAACATACGTGGTATGCAGGATTTTATAAAAAGTATTTTATCTAAAGTCGAAAATCAACATTATGGAAATGTAAGGGATGATAATTATTTTATAATTACGTTTATTTATCTTTATTTCCCGTGTGGATACGTAATTCGTAAAAGATTATTCAAACGTTGAGGATATTTTTTAACGAACTGGAAAATGGTGTCTTCATACTGCGATGGTTTATCTAAGCTAAGCATTGTTATTGCTGCATTTCAGTGACAGACAAGAAAGTCCAAACTGTTGAATGACCAATACGTTTTGTTCATTGGCCAAGACAGATTTTGAAATCGTAACCCGTCACTTTGGACAAGAAAATACATACAAACAAAAATGATCACTGTCCGTAGGGTCCATTCCAAGTTTGCCTGTAAGAGATTGCAGTATTCGATAAGGCCGCCCATTGTATGTTTTGTAGTGTTTATGTATTGTGTAATTGTTTTGTAATGTGTAGTCTGGTGTACTTACAATAAAGTATATATAAGTGATCATCTAAATAAAGCACCAGCAGATATCAATTCTGTATAAATCATAGTATTACATTTTCAACCCGCAGCCGTATAAGATATACACAATAATGCTAGCAACACCAGACACGTAATAGATACTTCAGTACGTGTACCGCTACCTGCAATATAGTTGAGAGTACCTCGGCATATACATAGACGTATTACGTGTCTAACTTCTAGGATTGTCGAACGTTCTGTATAATATTATTTTCTCTGGAATATTCTCTTAGCCTAATGAATGTTTATATATAAGCTGTGTAGTTCTCTGGTTTGACGAATGAGAAAGGACTTTACATAATTGTATTGAAGATTCAGAATTAGTGACTGTTGTAACGTCGCCCTTTCTATCATTACGGGTGTCATCAAAGGCAATTTAGGATTATTTTTCTTTTCTGAAAATAAGAACGTACATTGAAGCGGAAAGCTCTTATTGATAATGACAGCTAACGACCAAGCCTTATGGAAATCCTTTCAAGAGACCCAGTGATCAGTGTATAGTGTAAATAGGGATGATGACAAAAATTTTTTGGCCGTCATTTCGGGTATTAAATAATATAGGACACATATTTTTTCTTTTTTTACGTAATCAAGACATTGAATTAAAATATGGTATCACGTCATGCCTAGCTAGATCTTATACGTATACCGCGGGGCGCAGCTAGCGCCCCGCGGTTTCAGCCGCGTAGACCGGAATAAAAGTAGTATATATGTTAATCCAGGGTATAAGCTATCTACGTACCAAATTTTATCCAAATCGGTCTAGCCGTTTGGGCGTGAAGACAAACACACACACACTCACAAACTTTCGTCTTTATAATATTATACTAGCTGCGCCCGCGGTTTCACCCGTGTAGACCGGAACAAAAAGGAGCCTTTGTGTTATTACAGGGTATCAACTACTTTCACACCAAATTTCATGTAAATCGGTCGAGCCGTTTGAGTTTGAAAGAGTAGCAAATAGGTAAATTTAAATTCATTGCTCATCCCACGGGAACACTACATTTTTTCGGGGTATAAAGTAGCCTATGTGTTAATCCAAGGTATCAGCTACTTCCACACCAAATTTCAACAAAATCTGTCCAGCCGTTTGAGTGTGAAGAAGTAATAAACATACACACACACACAAACTTTCGCCTTTATAATATTAGTGTGATGTGATTAGTGTGATATAGTGTGAAGTGTGATTAGTGTGATATAGTGTGAAGTGTGATTAGTGTGATATAGTGTGAAGTGTGATTAGTGTGATATAGTGTGAAGTGTGATTAGTGTGATATAGTGTGAAGTGTGATTAGTGTGATATAGTGTGAAGTGTGATTAGTGTGATATAGTGTGAAGTGTGATTAGTGTGATATAGTGTGAAGTGTGATTAGTGTGATATAGTGTGAAGTGTGATTAGTGTGATATAGTGTGAAGTGTGATTAGTGTGATATAGTGTGAAGTGTGATTAGTGTGATATAGTGTGAAGTGTGATTAGTGTGACATAGTGTGAAGTGTGATTAGTGTGATAAGTGACGTAGCGAGCCCCCACTCCCTAACTTTAATGCGTGTTATAAGTATTTTTTTATTAATAATTATGTTAAAGCACGTTAATTATGTTATGTTATACGTGTCTAATATTGTTTTATTATCTGACTGACGGACTAAATAGAATTTCTGTTTTTTGTCCAGCCATCATCCCTATTGTTTAAAGAAGTAGCAGAAAGCAATAGACTTTTATTCAGGCTTCTGTGAACTCCAGCATACAGTTTCCTAGCGTTATTGTCGAAATATTCAAAACTCTATCCGAATAATTCACAATTTGCCGGTGTATACAGTATACTGTTGCATGAGCTATTTTTAAATTACATTTTTGCAAACGTGCGCCGTGGAGAGCTCTTCTTACTGCGCAAAGTTGCCCAAGCTGTTTCTATTCATTTTGAAAAGTTTTGCGCGTTATTGCATGTCTGCGAAATAAAAAGAAACGTTTTATTATAAGCTGTGGTGTTTCATTAAAGTTTGTACTGAAGTACAAACTTTACCACTGCAATTTTCACGGCTAGGGTAGTAAACATTGCAGTGGTGACAGACGTGACGAGTTACTTCTTCGTAGGTCACGAGTGTGTAACAGGCGGGGTGGACAGTAAAACAGTTTATTTACCTACAATCCCTACAACGGATTGTACAATCTAATGAAAAATTTGCTTTTACAAATGTCAAAAAAAAAAGCAAAAAAAAAGCCGCACGGGTCGATCAATCACGTTAAGCTACGCTTGCAGCGGTCAGTCTGTATAAGACCATCTTACATCTCCGTGCCTCGGAAAGCCGTTGTTCCGGCTGTCATTCTTGGAACTTTGACAGTCGTTACGGGTCTTCAGAGGTAACGTGTTACCCAGTAACTGGGTTGTGGAGCTCAGAGGCAGTCGCTCCATGTAAAATACTGGTATTCAGCTGCATCCGGTTAGACTGGAAGCCGACCCCAACAAGTTGGGAAATGGCTAGGCCGATTGATTTTCGAAATATCCAAATAATAAAAGAAAGACTTAGTAAAATTATCTAGCTGTATAGTTTATTTCTAACTACAACATCCTCTCTCTTTTATGTACAACGTTAATCTGATCAGCAGCCAATTTAAGGATAAAGTTTTCATACTATTATCCGTGTATATATAATATATCCTTTTGCCTTTAAAATTGAATATCCGTGTTTTCCCATATCCTCATGCAATAGACAGTAAGTCAATATCATGGACTGTACACACATCAGCTAGCTTTGGATTCATCTCGTCCTTTTCACTGAAAATAACGTAGTTTCAAAGCTAACACATTTTACCAGTTTATTCATCTGTATTTATTCAGTGGCTCGGCTTTAAGTGGATCTCTAGACTAGTAGTGTCCTAATCTAAGCAACCATTTTGTAGGTTTATACTCGTAATGTAACTTTAGTGAATGCAAAGGTGTAGTGAGTGCTGCTTTTGAAATTCTTTGTATAGGTACATAATTTCTGTCTTTTATAAATTACTTTGATGATATCGATTCGGAAATAGAATTATCGCGGAAATGACATTCCAGATCAAAAATGTAAACAAAGAAATGTCATTGTCAAAGTGAAGTTTCATGGGTACTCAACATTTCCCTAGTCATTCTATTTGTTTGATTTTGATTTTGAAAACGTTTTAAACAAAAATGAAAAAAAAAGTAAGTAGTAGCTAGTAGTTAGTATAGTGTCAAGTTAATTTTATTTTGCTATGTACTTTCTGGTGTACAATAAAGTATATAATAATATGAATAAATACAACAAAGAGAAACTTAACAACAAATAAAAAAAGAGGGACATATTCAATAACGACAAATTTCAGAAACCGAATAACAGTATTACTTTCCTCTATGCCGAAGACCACACGAATGTCATGATAGCGACTGCCATGAATAAATGAAAGTCTTCTCAACGCATGCCTTACGTCAAACTCCATAAATAAAAAACGTGAGAGAGCGTTGAACATGTGTTTAAATCTTTCGTAGTATGACAGCAAATGTTTAGAGCTTCTGCCTTAATGCCAGTATCACAAAAATAATTTGCATGATTTTATTTTAAACAGTTACATAATCTTGGATCGTAGTTTACGTCACTTTAAAACTAAAAACTGTGTGCGATATTATTTTTATTTATTTATTTATTTCATTTGGGAAAACCAACAGTAGTATACTAATCATAAACAGTGTTGTCTTAAAATTAGAACTTTACAAATATACTACCCACAACATTTTCCACAGATTACTACATTATATAATAAAAACAAGCTATTAGCAAACGTGAACTGTAGCAGGGCTACCTTCATGAAAAACAAGTTCTAAAAGATGTAACAAACAAATAAATTCATGCGTGATATACAATACAGGTCCCTAGCCTATTAATAATGATTGTGTGCCTATGGAGCCTACAGCCGATCCTTGAGAATCTTAACAATATCAGTATTAAATTTATATCTGCTTAGGAATAATATGAATATAATATATTTATGTTTAAGAAAATTTGCCTTAAATTTTAACACTATAATAAACAACTTTTCTATAAACTACACAATTGAGGTTATTATTTTAACCTTTGTTTACATTCTTGATCTCGAATTTCATTTCCGAGTTAAGACTTATACAGATTTAACATCATTATTTTTTAAAGTTTGAAACTGAGCTACTACCGCTATAGATAAACATATTTTTACAGGCAAACCAAAAAAAACCTGGAAATTAAATCACAGACCACTGCTTGGCTCACCGAGCAAAAGGACCAATGGTGCCAAGGACCAATTTATTAAAATTATTTATTTTAATTGTTTATACTCCAAGGGGCGTTATCTAAAAGAAGCTCAAAATTAATTTCCCGCCGGGTGTGGGCCACGTCTCAAGCGTCACGTGCTCCAACAAAATTTGGTACTGTAATGAGAATAATAAATTTCTGGACGAAAAATAAATCATCCTAAGTATTATGGAGAAAGAAAAATGGCGATAGCGCGGTGTGAAAAGGCTCGGCCACCGTGTTTATAACGTGCTTTCTGTGTGACAAAAAAGTTATTCTATTTACATAGGAATGTGTTACGGGGCTGAATTTGAAATGTATTGCGGGTAAGGGTTGAAATTGAACTAGTGGTGCATTTGAGGGTTAGTTTAAAGCAATT